>CM060962.1:148345024-148945024 GCA_030765045.1 Tenodera sinensis
CATACATACATACATACATACATACATACATACATACATACATACATACATACATACATACATACATACATACATACATACATACATACATACATACATACATACATACATACATACATACATACATACATACATACATACATACATACATACATACATACATACATACATACATACATACATACATACATACATACATACATACATACATACATACATACATACATACATACATACATACATACATACATACATACATACATACATACATACATACATACATACATACATACATACATACATACATACATTACGTACGTACGTACGTGCGTGCGTGCGTGTGTGCGTGTGTGCGTCTGTCCATGCCTCCAGGCATCCATACATCCATTCATCCAGGCAGGCACGCACACACACACACACATGTAGTATCAGTATCCCTTCAATTGGAAGAAAATATAAACATCCTGATTACTTTAGCTATATGAGCCAGGGAATTCCTCCACTGTACCTGTTATCGCTTCACAGGCCGGGTAGTATACCGAGTGGAGGGAAGTCATTACATTCCTTCTAATATGTGCTTCATAGAAGCATTACAAACAAAAAAGTCTACTGGCATTTAGTTCTTTGAACAGCCGATTTCGAAAAAATAAATGGTTTTTGTTCCAAATTGGAGGCGTAATTCCACAAGATCTTGCCAAGATAACAGTTTGTTACTTGTAAGATGCGTAGATTTATATATATTTTTTATTTGCCAAGACAAGAGTAACTTATTTCTGATATAGCTTCAGTAGAAATTATGGGACATCACATAGGGTTTCGAAATAATTAGGCACATAAAAGACGCGAAAGAATACTCCGAACGGCTTTTTCAGACGCGAGGTATGTCGACGTTGCCTTGCGGTTGATCAGGGAATTGACCTGGGATGTAAACAGGTCGAGCACTTTCCCTTTCGCCTACTGTTCTGGCAGGTAACTGTTGTGATTGGCCTACGTTCATACAATAAACATAGAAGGAGACGTTCACGAGACGTCTGGTAGCAGTAGTGACCCATGTTTGTTTCTGTACTGAACCAGTGAAAGTGACACACACGATCTGTAGTGTCGGCAGCTTGTTTTCGACAAAACGCTGTCCGTAGGAAATGGTTAGAAACAAACACGTAAGATACAAAATGTGTTCCAATAGCGATATCTATCACTGGTTTAAATTAATGTAATGACTTCCCTTTCATCCTGTATACACCGACACTTATTAAACTGTATAGTCAATTAGTAATTTGTGAATCCACAGAGATTATGCGACTCTTGTAGTTGGGTTGTGTTGGGAAATTACCTTATCGACAGTTTTGGATTAAACATATTTAGAGTGAAAAGCAGTGCAAGTGCAACAATATACTGCGAAAATTAAAACACACTGTGTTAAGGAATGACTTCGATTTCTTTCCCGCAAATTTTTGTTTCCTCTGTGATTCCATAAAGAAACTGTAATCAGTATGCCTTTGGGAGAAGCAGTTCTAGTAGTTCAGGATGTCGAGAGAGAGAGAGAGAGAGAGAGAGAGAGAGAGAGAGAGGAGAAGAAAAACCTCAAGGTTCTTTTTGATTCTGCAGCACAAAACTTAAATAGAGCATGCAAGGAAATGTTCAAAAATAGTAGTGGATTCAACACAGTCTGTAAAATTTCAAACGTGTTGGATGGGCAACATGAAGACACTATTGATGCGAGTGTGAGTGACAATCCATGTTATGATTATGCTAGACTTGCTTCTGGTGATGTGGAACGGTCATTTTCTAAATTCAACACAGTTCTTCGTGACAATCGTCAATCTTTGGGCATGGAAAATTTAAGGAATCATGTGGTTATATACTGTAACTCTACAGGACTAGGCGATCCATTCCAGGAACAATGTCTGGTGAGTACCACGTACGTTTATATTAGTTCGGCCATTCAGATCTTTAAAATATTTAATTTGTTTTATCACATACTTTTTACGTGTTAGCACATATTTTTTACATTTTTAAATAAATATTTTTAAGTTTTTAGCACCTAAAAATACGAGCCCTAATCATCATCATCATCATCATCGTCATCATCATCATCATTATTTAAATATGTAAAAGGAAGTTAAAGGACGTTCATAAGTGGATTTAATACATGCACTTTATTAAATTTTACCACGTTTTTATTAGTTCACTTTGCTGTCTGTTTAATTCTCTTTGCAGTGTCTGTTCGGTACAAGTTTTGCAACTGATTTTAAACTAACTTCTCGATGGGTTAGAGACTTGACATTTTAAACAGAACTTAGGACTGAATGACAATGCAATATTAACTTTCTTTCAAGAATATTCCCCACCCGAAATTATCTTTACATGGAAAGTTTCAAAACTTTTTTCCCAAAAAATGGCTCAAACGATTTTAATTAAAGCACCGGATGTTTAAAACATTTTCATGACAAGTGAAACGCATATGTTGAATTTTCTGGGAATAATCACCTTCATTCTGAATAAATTTTGTATAAATGAAAAACCGTAACGGATAGACAAAATCTTACCACACACTTACACACACACACACACACACACACACACACACACACACACACACACAGACACACACAAACACACACACAATATCTTGTTAAAACACACAATTTATGTCAAATATGTTTTTCTGTATGGAGATAACCATTTTCGGTTCTTTTTTTTTTTTTTTTTTTTTTTTTTTTTTTTTTTTTGTCTTTTCGGTAAGAATTTTGCAATCGATTTTAAACTAACTTCCCGATGAGCTAGAGACTTGAATCTTGTGATTGTGAACCTTTAATAGCTATGATAATACTTCCAAGAGTTAACATATAAAGGTGGGACGCATGCCATAGATAATAATTTATGTATGAATTGGTCACCTAAATCACTAATAATTTTATTGTATTACAAATTATCTGTGAGTTTTATCAATTATATACTCCCTACACTCCTAAGTATTGGGTATTGCAATGTACCCCATTTTTTTTTTTTTTTTTTCGTTTCAAATCTTACAAATTTTCATAGCTATTAAACGCTCACAATAACAAACTTTCAGGAAAGTCTGTATGGTGTTATAAATCTGCATCGGACTAGGGAAAATTATTTTATACTTTTTAATCTGTTTTAAAAACGTGGTGTATTCAAAATTTTTATTGAAATAATTATAACTATGTTTATCACCATTATATTATATTTATCATCTTATTCGTGAGATTCAAAATAAATACTATGCGAACTCTAGATTTCTCAAGATAAATTCTGGAACTCCCATTGTATTATTACTACAGATGGAATGTCTCCACTATGACTGCACTTTAGTGCGTACGTTTCAAAAAAAAAAAAAAAAGATGTAGCCCCTTCGTTTAGAAAGTGCTGGATCCGCCACTACCATTAAATGTGGTTGTAAATCATCAAATGAAAGCCGTGGACATAGGAAGAAAAGCATTATTAATTCGTGATTTTTGCTGAACCTAACCGCAGTAGCAGCTTACTACATATGGTGATAAAGGTGTTAACAGTAGTCATACGAGAGAAAGCATATGAAACGAAGATATGCTACATGTTGGAGGTGGCGTTCGTAGGATGAAAATAGCGAAGGTTGGGTTCAACTCTGTGGTCCAGGATGCACTCATCCGCTAAAATTGGGTAGCTGGGGATCACTGGCTTGGCATGAAGTGAGGCAGCTTACAAACACTTGGTGTCACTGACACTGGACAATTGGGCAAGCAGACATAATGACAGAAATGTGTGTGCCTTACATACGCAAGTTCTTGCTCCTTGGTAGTGAATATCAATTGCTGGCGAACTTCCAGTAAACACTCTCACCCATGGTCCATTTCCGGTAGATTCTCAGGAAAGAAACAAATAAAGACGAATGCTTTTGTTTCATGATTGTCGTGGATATGTTAGAAATGTTCCTCAAGTTTGTTAATGCCTAAATTTATGTACTTTTCGCATTAAATAAATGCAAACTTTCGCGCTTACAAAATTCATCTCCTGGCTTGGACCACATCATTCATATAACCAATTTTAAATGATAAAAAATGATATAAAATGATGGCTAAATAACTTAATGTTACAGAAACGCTCTTACAAATGCTAAGGCCAAGCACATTTTGTGACAATATAGGTATTTTGAGTGGGAACTCTGGAGGCCCTTATTTATGGATTTTTACCTGCACAAAAGGGAAGCTTTTACTTATTTCTAAAGTGTTTTTCCTCCGAGATGATGGATGTTTTACCCGAAGGTACTTTTGACCCCCTGAGGCTATAGGAGTTTTCTCGTTATGAAGGCACAATGGCTCTTATGGAGAATCAGCGCGGCGTTGCCACATATGTTGCGCCACTGCGATTACCGCGGATTTGCTAGTTGGTTCCTGAACCACTGTTCAAATCTATCGCAGTCCATTTCATCATGATAATCAACAGAACCTTTTTCGCCAAAAAAACCAGTTTTGCACCCTGTAGATGTCGTACCATCGGCATGCAATATTGCAAATCGTGGTCCGCGAGCAGTAGGTGATTTAAGAACCAGTGGATAACCCGGCCAAAAGCGCTTCTTTAGGAGCTTTTATAGTCCTATCCTTCCAAACTTTTGATACAGTGTGCCCTACATTTACCCAACTTTCATCAAGGTACACGATTTTCCTTACGTCTTTGCTGAACTGTTTTATGTTCCGTAAATAGGAATGTCGCCACACTATATCATTTGTCTCAATCATAAACGATTTATTTCCTCTCTTTTCAAAATGAAATCCTATTTCCTTCCCTAAGCTATAAAAGGTTGAATATTTAAAACTTGGCAAGTCTTCATCGTCATTGACTTTTTTCAACAGTCAGAATTGTAGGTGGAATACTTCGAAATAGAAATTCATGAAATTTGTGCCGTATTTGCATTCAAAATTGTTATTTTATCTTCCTACTGGTTTTGTATGTATGCCGCGGTGTGATGGGAGGCTTTTTACATTCCTTTCTTAATATAAAAAATGTAGGCCTACTTCCACCAGTCGCCTTATGAAGCTCACTAACAATAAACGAGTCACTGTGTCCGGTGCTCTTTTTCTTTCAATAATCATACACTCTAAGAATTGTTTTTCGCTTGCCACTTTTAATAATTTCGCCCTTTTTTCTGCGATCCATTCCGCACAGATCACTTAACTGCAATGCACATAATTACCATAGAACTTGTAAAACTCGCTCACACCTCAGATTCCCAAAACCTATTGAAAACCTGCGCCGAAGTACAATCCCTTGTCGGCCCTTCAACTGTCACACCACGTCTGGTTTTCATCATCTCCAATACACGAGGACCGGGTTTCGTCCGTGGTGTGCTTTGCGCGCTGCAAACATTTGCCTTTAAATGGTAATTCATGGATACTTTGCTACTGGAGACGTTCTATACGTATATAAAAATAATTTCGTTATTTCCTTGACAGCTTTGTCGCTGGAAGTTTTTACGTGGACTTACAGAACGAGAATTAGTCAGCGACTACATTTTCCGCTGTATAAACGAAGAATCTTAACACCTTGTTTTAAACTCTATTTTTTTAAAAATATTTTTAGACATCGAGATTATCTAAATAGCAACTGGCCCATAAAAGCAAGCGAATGATCCAGATTTTTTTTCATTGCAATTATTTCGGTTTAAAACCATGTTTTGACGTTCGGATCGAGAAAGATGTTAAAAAATCTTTCAACAACATTTTAGATTTAATTATTTTAAAAAAAATATACAAGTATATAAAAGGTTTATCGTGCATACCATAGTATTCTTCGACACATTTCACACCGAAATGCATGTTCATACTTTATCTTAGTCGCATTTGAAAACACGCGCATTTGGCAACGGCGCACTTGATTCTTCCATAAGAATAGTATGGTCCATAAGAGCCTGTTTTGTCTTCATGACGTGAAAATTCCTATCGATCGATGGTAGCAACCACGAATAGAGCAAGGGCTTGCTTGACGGTTGGCTGTAATTCCCATCCGCTGTAAGGGCCCCTGTGGCTATGGTCACTAGGACGTTTGGCTTGCTGCTCCGTCGTGTGGAGACTGGATTCGCGGCCCATCTCGAATACAGGTGTTTGTGTCTGTATAAAATGAAAATAAAAAATACAGAACAACGTAAAAACGGGAAAGCAAAGGAAGAGCCAGAACAAATATAAGATCACGTACACCCAAATCCGCATCTGAAAAATTCCCCGTGCCAGCTGGAAATTCAACTCAGGTTCCTTCGCATTCCAGGGAAGAGCGCTGACCACCAGGAAAACAGGAACCAAAAAGCCATAAATGACAGTTTAACATGAAAGTAAAAACATAGATGGCTGGTAGAGTAAACATTTGACGCCATCGCATCGCCCACAACTGTGCGAAAGCTAAAAAATTTGAAAAGTTGCTAGCTCACAAGAAGTAAGAGGGTAAATCTGTTTTATTTCGCTAATACGCGTGTATACGTCATTTTTTTAAATGTATGATTGTCGCACAGAATTATAGTTCTATAAGCTATTTTCACATCATGAAGGCACAACGGGCTCTTATGGACCATGCTATTTTTATGGAAGAATCAGGTGCGCCGTTGCCAAATGTGCGTGTTTTCAAATGTGACTAAGATAAAGTATGAACATGCATTTCGATGTAAAATGTGTCGAAGAATACTATGGTATGCACGATAAGCCTTTTATGCAATTGTTCATTTTTTAAAATAATAAACTGTAAAATTTTGTTGAAAGCAGATTTTTTAACATCTTTCTCGCTCCGCACGTTTAAACATGGTTTTAAACCAAAATAATTGCAATGAAAAAAATCTGGATTATTCGCTTGCTTTTATAGGCCACGCTAGTATTTAGATTATATCAATATGTCTAAACATATTTAAAAAAAAAAATAAAGTTTAAAACAAAGTGTTGGGATTCTTCGTTTATACAGTGGAAAATGTCATCGCTGGCTAATTCTCGTTCTGTAAGTCCACGTAAAAACTTCCAGCGACAAAGTTGTCAAGGAAATAACGAAATTATTTTTTTATATAAATATAGAACATCTCCAGCAACAAGTTATCCATAAATCACCATTTAAAGGCAAATGTTTTTAGCGCGCCAAGCACACGGCCAACAACTCCCGGTTCTCCTGTCTTGCAGATGATGTGGCAGTTGAAGGATCGATAAGGGATTGTACTTCAGTTGAGGTTTTCAATAGGTTTCGGGAATTTGAGGTGTGGGCGAGTTTTGCAAGTTCTCTGGTAATCGTGTGCATTGCAGTTAAGTGATTAGTGCGCAATGGATCGCAGAAGAAAAGGCGAAATTATTAAAAGTGACGAGCGAAAAACAATTCTCTTTGGGTGTTGAACCCATGTCCGATTAAGGTAACATCATATGTATTATATTCAGGTCAAATGTAAAGTGCTAACAGTTATTAAGAAAGTGCAATAAATTGAGGCATATTACTAGAAATTAGCTGAAAAATATATTATAAATTAAATATATACTGCATGGAAGTTCTATAAACCATGTAGGTACATGCATCTTTGCAAGCACTCATAACAGGGGTTTTGCCAGAAACGGGAAGGCATACGGGGAAACAAAGACACAACCTAACGGTATTTCCTTCCGGCCTGGGGGGTTAATGACACATAGGTAAGGGTGTTCCCAGATGTGCGGGAAAATCTGCCGAAATTATTAAAAGTGGCGAGCGAAAAACAATTCTTAGGTGTTTGATGATGATGATGATGATGATGATGATAATAATAATAATAATAATAATAATAATAATAATAATAATAATAATAATAATAATAATAATAATAATAATAATAATAATAATAATAATAATAATAATAATAATAATAATAATAATAATAATAATAATAATAATAATAATAATAATAATAATAATAATAATAATAATAATCATGATGATGATGATAATAATAATAATAATAATAATAATAATAATAATAATAATAATAATAATAATAATAATAATAATAATAATAATAATAATAATAATAATAATAATAATAATAATAATAATAATAATAATAATAATAATAATAATAATAATAATAATAATAATAATAATAACAATAATAATAAAAAACCAATAGTAATAAATCGGGTTGTGGGCAAAAACGCGGTAATGACATTGGCGCAGCATACGTGGCAACGTCGCGCTGATTCTCCATAAGAGCCATTGTGCCTTCATACCGTGAAAACTCTTCTAGTTGGTGAGGCCAGAAAAGAACCATTCCCTTAGCTGGGCAGTGGCAACTCTTCACCCGAAAGACTGGTGATGGGGGAAGCTGCGCAATCATGTACGCGCAGAAGTTATAACCACAGAACACCTAGTAGAGTAGAGTAGTTATAACCCGTTTCTGTCCACGAAGGAGCGAAGTTCGCTACCATAGCTTTAGTGCATATTGCTAATGACATCATATATGTATAACCATTAGCTTTATAACGAACAAAGTGATTTCGCTGTAACTATGGCCATGTGCCAACAATTACTTTCATGTGAAATGCAATTGTTTCAGCTGGGCGCTGATGGTTAGTGTTCATTCATTCGCGGCAAGCCGGCCCGTCTATTCCCCCCTCTCAGCCGTTGCACGGAGGGAAGGAAACGTCTCACCTCACGACTTGTATCAGCTGGCAGTCGAGCTATCCTGCCATCTGCTGCAGAAAATCCTAACCTAATGCAACATGAAGTCATAAGTCCAGTCAACAATTGCTAGTGATTGAGCTATCTGAAATATGAAAAATACATTTTTAAAACACGGCTTAGCTTAAAGCAAAATTCTTTCCTTGGACCCTACAGTGAATTTCAGGTAGCTTTAGAACTTGGTACCGCAAACTCATTGCTGCTTTCAGTTCATCCATCCACATGATCTGTTTTCGAAGAAAGGCAACCTGGGAAAAACAGTAAAATAACACTAAATTCAGCATCTTGCATGTATGTAATTAATTTTCTTTATAGAAAAAAATTAACAGCTGATTTAATCAAACTGACGCAAAGTGACTTTGAGTTCATTGTATGATTGTGCATAAACGGTACCTACATCAAATATGCTTATAGCGTGTGGTAGCGCTTTATTCTAAAATATCAAGATTGTTCCGTCTATCTTACTTGCAATTTAAAAATTAGGCAACAAGTGGAACATAATTAAAAAGAATTTAATTTTAAAGTTTTTAGTCCTAAATTATATTTCAAACAAGTATAAAATTATTTTCTTTGGGGAAGGGTTTATTGAGGATATCTGCGGATATTTGTCGTGCAGTACCTTTAAAATTCTTAACAGTGTTAGGAAGATAACACATTGTTCAAAGAGAAACAAAATAAAACTCATCTAAGCTGTAAAAGGCGGTCATAACTAACCGTTCAAACAGGAGGAGGAGTGGAGTGTGGAGTTTAAGGGCCCGTCGACAGCTGGGTCATTTGGGCCCCCGTTCAAACAGTGTGTATGAGAATTCATGGTAGGGCTTTTATTGAAATTGCTCAATAAATTATAGCGATTTGTGTGCACGTAGGTACAAATGAGAGATCGTCGTCTTATTTAGTAAAAATTGCTGTAATTTCAACGTTATGGTTTACTTAGTATTATATAATGTAAAACGTTTTCTTAAAGAATAGTAAAAATATTGTTGTAAACATGTATGTACTAGTAACTCAAATAATATCTAACACTGATAACATTTCCAAACCACTAAAGAGTGACCTGAGAAATACTTCTTAATTATTAGGGCTCGGATTTTTAGGTAAATACATATTTTGTTTGCGTCCTAGTATGAACTTGAAACTAAGTTTAATGTCCTGGATATTCACACCGGAGCAAATATTTTAAGTTTTATTGCACATAAAAATGCATATTTCCTGATTTTTTAAAAATTTAAATAAATATTTTGGGATATTCACATAAATTACACAAAAATCGCACAAAGGAAACATTTAAAAAATATATAATTTTCACATAAATCACACAAAAGCACCAGCAAATTATTTTTAATAAGTCACCATCCACTTCTTGAATGCTCAATTGTGCAGGTTGGATGTTGCAATTTGGTATTCATTATTGGAAGAACTGATATGTCAGCTATAGCATCCCTTCAGTTGCAAGAAAAGATAAACATCCTGGTTACTCAAGCAACATGAGCCTGCAAGATAACAGGAAATTCCTCCACTGCACCTGTTATCGCTTCACAATCCGGCTAGTATATACACCGATACGTCTTAAGCTCTATAGTCAATTAGTCATTTGTGAATCCGTGAAGTCTATACGACGTTCTATAGTTGTGTTGTGTTGGGAAATTACATATCGACAGTTCTGAGTTCTCAATGGATTAAATATGTCTAGAGTGAAAAGTAGTGCAAGTGCAACAATATACTGCGAAATTTAAAGGACACTAAGTTAAGAAATCTTTGTTTCCTCTGTGATTCCATAAAGAAACTGGAGTCAGTAGGAATGTCTTTGGAAGAAGCAGTTCAAGTAGTTCAGGATGTGGAGAGAAAGTGGAAAAAAAACAAGGTTCTTTTTGATCCTGCAGCACAAAACTTAAGAATCTGATGTGTTGCACTCACGTGACTTTATCTACTCTTGTACTAACCATTCTTACAAACTCATATTCCTATATCTTCTTCGTGTTAGTTGAGATGAACATTTGCAGAAATTATCTTATTACTTATTTCCTTGTAGGTAGAAGTGGAATATGGGAATACAGTAGGCTTTGAGTGATAGTCAAATCTTTTAAAGCTTTGAGATTCCGTTCTCTTTGCACGGTTAACATATAAAAAACTGAACAACGACGTTGCACTTGACGAAAGTGTAAGTTTTCCGAAACTGACACAAATAACAAGGAATATTTCCGAAATGTATCACGTTACAAAACAATTATTTGGACATAGATTGTGTACTTTAGTGAGATCAACATTTTTGTATAATAAGATTTTGTCTATCTCTTACGGTTTACGAGGTATTCAAAGGTCATTCAGAGTAGACAGGACTACATGGGCTATAGTCACAAAATTCAAAATATACATTTCATTTGTCACAAAATATCTTAAAGATGTCATTTTAATCAAAATTTTTAGAGCCATCTTCAAGAAAATCAAAATTTTCGAAAAATTTTCCATGTAAAGGACAGTTTAGAGTGGAACAATTTTCTTCAAAATCTTTGTGTCGCATCCTTGGAAGACGTTAAGTTTAAATACCAACTTTGATTTTTAACCGAATTTTCGTTTTTGAGTTATGCTGCCCACAATTTGACAGACACATACGCGCGCGCGTGCGGACCTTTTTCTAAAAATGTTTTTTTTTAAATTCAGGGGACCTCATAACATATATTTCCGGTGAAATCTCGACATCGAATTTTTGGGTGGAATACCTTCCTCTCCTTACAATACGTAGTAGAGAGAGTAAAAAGAAAATGCAAGCAAGTGTTCGAAAATAATAATGGATTTAATATAGTGTGTAAAATTTCAAATGTGTTGGATGGGTAACATGAAGACATTGTTGTGAGTGTGAGTGACATTCCATGTTATAATTAGACTTGTGATGTGGAACGCTCATTTTCGAAATTTAAGACATTTCTTCATAACAATCATCAATGTTTCGGGATGGAACAATTGAAGAAGCATGTGGTCGTATACTGTAACTCTACAGTACTTGATGATCCCTTCCAAGAGTAATCTCTGGCGAGTACCACGTACATTTATATTATTTCGGTCATTGGGATCTTAAAAGTATTTTATTTGTTTTGGCACACATTTTTGACATTTTTAGGACATAAAAAATAAATATTTTCCAAGTTCTTAGCATCTAAAAATCCGAGCCCTATTAATCACATCTCTTTACAATGTTTACGACTTTGTATTGAAAGAATGTCATGTGCTTTAACTCAGCCAATCCAATGCAAAATAAACACATTGTGTTGACGGCATGCAGTATATTAAATTATTAATTAGAAGATGGTTTTATTAATGGCATTTTGATATGAATAACTCATTGATTGTATACATTAAGACCTAGAAATGTAATTTGTTTCCAGCAGTATGAACCATGAGCTCTAAAATTGGCTTAGTGTGAGTAAACTACACACTTTTTTTCTTTAACATAAGACCATTAAAGTTAAAGTAGGTTTAATCAGTAACAGTATCAGTATGTTAATTGCTCTATCAAGCTTCTTATCAGATATAATTAGTTTCGTCAGCATACACAAGAGTTACAGCTCTTGTGCTGAGTCTTACACTCACTGTAGTTGAGAATAAAAATGGTCCCAAAACAAACTCTGAGGGACATTTGATGTAATAATTGATTTAGAGGGCTAAAAAAATGTTTCAGTCTGTTTGCTATTAAGTAAATAAAAAAATAATCCCGCGGCGTAATAGCCCTATCCGGGCCAAGGCCTACCGCCCAGCCGCTGCGTCCCCCACCTCTGCCCACCACAGGAGTCATGAGTGGGGTGCAGTACTGGAGAGTGGTACGTGGTCAGCGCTCCGATCCCTCCCGACCGGTTATGCGGTCTTCACGACCTGGGGTCGCTACTTTTTTATTCAAGTAGCTCCTCAATTGGCCCCTCAGGGACCTAACGAGGCTTAGTGCACCCCGGACGATCTCCCAACGGGGAAAAATCTCACGGCAGTACCGGGGATCGAACCCGGGTCCCCCGCGCCAGAAGCAGGCGCGCTAACTGAGAAATAAAAGCTTAGATATATCCCATAAAATTTCAGGTTTTGTAACAAATAATTTATTGTCTGTGCAGTCAAGGGCTGTGCGAAAATCTCACAATGTATTACATAAGCATCTTCATTCTGCAAAAGCGAGTAAAATCATATAGAAATGTCTCGGCAATCGCTATGTTGAATCTGCCTTTTCTCAATCTCTGAATCACATTTGACTCTTGCTGAACAAACTAAGCTGCCATGAGCAATTGCAGAACTCTTGACAAAATGGCTCTAAAATATACTATTGCATTTAGGGCACAGGGATACAAAGGAAGGGACATTTCGCGCACTGCGACCTACGTGAGGTTAATTGAGACTACAACCTCCAAGAGGAAGGGCTGAAATTGAGGAATCGCAGTAGACTACAGGCCATAGACATACAGACCACAGAGACGCGCGGAAGTCCCCAACAGTTACTAACTCGAAGACCCATCCCTCTACTGGGACTACCTAGAGAGGACGATGAACCAAGCAGCCATTCTAGTGTCCACGGGGAGTGTTCCTTCCTTGAAGCAAGTATCTGTGCCATCTGTACGGCATCGCCACATATCGCCATAGAAGCACACCTGAAAGACGAAAAGGAAACGGAATGAAAGCGAGAATAACTATTTCTGGAAATTGGTAAAATATGATAATGCTTAAAGCCGTCCATGTCAAAGTATTAGATATAAAATCTACTGGCTTTTCCCATAAACTGGAGAACCTGATTTGTTTCCAACGAGGTGTTAATAAATCTAAGTGAAAACCGTGCCACATAGTAGAACGTACCATACCTCTATTCTGCTTATCGAATTTTTCTTTTCTTTTACTTTTTTCCTTCTCTCATAAGAGAGCTTTATTGATAAATTCAATACACCACAGTTGTACCTACATAAACGTTAAGTTAACAAAGGAATAACGTGAAACTTATATTCAGGTACTTATTCAACGATAAGTCTGAGGATGTATTCGTCTAAGTTGAGTCATAAGTCAGTGTGTTACATTTTTGCCTTCTGAACGGTAGGTTAGATGGTAGATTATTATTTGCTAAATCAGAAGATCTGATGATTTTCGAATGCTCTTTGAAGTAGTTCATGCGGAGGAATGTCGTTACCTCTTATCATGCAGAACTGGTGATCCATGGTGATCCTGTTATCAGGCGTAGGCTCCTGTTTTGTATGGTCTACTCCTTTTAATTTGATTGGTAGAAGCAGATCCCCGGAGGTATGAGGTACTCACCACCTCGACCTCAATATCTTTTGTATCTGTGCCTCTGACGGAGTGTCCCCTGGATAGACGCGTGAGATGAGAAGATACGAAGGTAGGTCGGAGGAACGACGGTAGAGGGTAGGGTTCTTAACAGCTATAAATTTCAACTCCCCGGTGGCGGTTCGTATTCCGGCTCTCCCCCCCCCCCTCCCTCCGAGGGCTCTGGGTCCCCTGGGGGCCCGGGATTCGGAGACCTCCCCCGATCCGGAGAACGAGGATTTACAGAGGTAACTTACCCGAAACTCCTGCCGACACGGAAACCCGGACCAACTAAGCAGATGAAAGGTGAAGTGGAGGGCCAGGGTGTAATTATCCTTGCCACCACTCGCCTAGCGACCCAGGTTGTTGTAGTGTTTAACGCCCGCTTTTACTACTACGGCACCGCAGGCGGTGACACTGATGATACATGGAATGAAGATGGAGCACCGGTGGAATGAGATGGCGGGGGAAACCGGAGCACCCGGAGAAAACCCGCCCTGACGCCGCTTCGTCCACCACGAATACCACATGCGGGTCCCTGGGATCGAACCCGGGCCGCCTAGGTGGTAGGCGAGCGCTAGCGACCCAGGGAAACCCCGAAAAATCCATGGGTAAGGAATGTCGGCCATGGGAATCGAACCCACGACCTTCATAATGCGAGTCTCACATGTTACTGCGGAGCCATCTCGCTCAGATCTCCAAAATGAACATCCGTATTGCCAAGTTTGACGAATTACTGTACCTACCGAGTGAGCCTCTTCGTCTTGAGGATTTATCCCGTCGTTTTATAGCTATGCCTGCATCGCGCCATAAATGTCGGCCGAAATGTTTGCTTTGCACTGCTGACCTCGTAGCGCAACAGTGTGCGTGTTGGTCTTCAGTGGTGAAGGTCCCAGATTCAATTACTACCATTTAAAGGTATTTTGTATATTCAGTAAATTTAACGAGAACTGGTAGTTTGACATGGGGGTGTCGTTTCACTTAATTAATTTAATTATGTGAATTTCATGAAAACACAAACTGTTACTTGTTAGGATATGCTGTAATGAACATCATAAATAAATGCATAGTAACATTGTAGTTATAACTTACAGACATGAGACATCATGACTAGGGCCCGAAAGTTCATGTATTTACATATTTTTTTCCTCTGTTACAATCACAACTCTGGTAAGTGATATGCACGAATCATCA
The DNA here is from genome assembly GCA_030765045.1 of Tenodera sinensis. Classification (NCBI taxonomy): domain Eukaryota; kingdom Metazoa; phylum Arthropoda; class Insecta; order Mantodea; family Mantidae; genus Tenodera; species Tenodera sinensis. The sequence goes on from CM060962.1 coordinate 148,360,169, forward strand.
GTTTATAAGTCAATTTCATGTTGCATATAAATGTATATTTTGCCTTTTTCTGATAAAAGCATTATATTTCTATAATTTTAATGTTTTGTGACAAAAACCGTCTTTTTTTCCCCGTGCAAGATTAGAAACGTTGCAACTCCGAACTGAGCCGCTTGTAAATACTCCGGGAAAACGAAGAGAGAGAGAGAGAGAGAGAGAATGCCTAAGCAAAAGCAATTGGGGACAATGTTCAGGGGACAAACTAGATCACTTTTCTTCCGATCTATGCGGAGTACTTATAGCATCAGATATACCGCCTTGGAAACTTACTAATACTAATTTGAGAAACTTTCTTCATAAATATACCACACATCATGTACCTGACGGAAGCACATTATGAAATAGTTATATCAGCCGTTCGTACGACAGCATTGTATCAAGAATGCGAGATAAACTTGAAAATGAATTTATTTGGGTTTCCATAGATGAAACAAATACCTGGAGAAGAGAATTCACTTCAGTGGATAGGCCAGTGGTTGTGGTAAAATAGTTTTTGAAAGCCCCATTGAGAGTTCAGTTATTTAGATCCTGTTCCACTTGCTCCTTAACCAATATTAACAACACGGGAAACGTGTATTGATGCTGCCCTTTACTTTGCAGAGTATCTGCAGTCAGTATAAGGGACTATTGACCCCTTAGACCCCACTGATGCTACATCCACTCTTGTAGCCCAAAATTTGTTGTCTAATAGTGAACTGGAAGCTAATCTTGTTTTTCTGTGTGCGTATTTTTCTGGGGTTCCTAAAGCTATTACCTCTTTAGAAACAGTAGGCCTAGCCTTAAATGAAGCATTCAAAATATTTCAAGAGACAACATCCAACTTAAATTCTGTTCCCAGTAGTGTAGGGGAAATACTAATGAACAAAGTGAAGAGTGTAATATCAAAAGATCCTGGCCAATAAATTGTTCTGAGGGTTTACAAAATGCAGTATGTGCATACAATCTAGATAACGTTTGCAGGCCCATATTATTCATTGTGGACCTTTCTGGTTCCAAAATAGTGCATTTAACTGTGATTATGACATAATGCCAGATCATCACACAGATAAGCATTGTGCCACAGTGAGCATGAACGGCTGGAACTTCCTAGAGCATTTGGAAAGAATACATGATTTGCTAGAACGTTCTCGAGCTATAAACAGAAAGGAATTTAAAAAAAAAACTTTATTTGTAGGTGTGATTTGAATTTGCGACCTTCAACATGTTAAAGATTGCGCTACTATAATCTTCGCAAAAGTTAAAGGCACATGGAGGCGGGCCGTACTGCAGACTCCAGCGAATCCTAAGCTTGCCCCTCCTACCAGCGCTGCCGAATGTGGTACACGCATCTCACGGACTCGTATGTACAGAAACACTGCCGCTACACGCACTACGCTTGGCAACAGCGCTCCGCTTGAGCATTGGCCAGCGTTCACATGCCTTTAACTTTTGCGGGCGGTATAGAGCACGTTAACAGTAGCACCAGCACCACCGCGGTGCATCGATGCTCTAATCAGCGGACTGGTGAGTGTGCTGTCAGCACCTGCATCGCACCGTTGCATAGTTTCCAATCTGCAGGATGAGAACACTTACCCACTACATTGTATATATAGAGTACCTATATTGTAATGCAACTGGTCATCTTTCTTGAGTCTATGTTTCAAATGACGAATTGTTTCGGCATTTAGTGAATATGTCGGTTATATGCGAATATCATGTGCCCTTAGACTCAAGTGTCAATCCAGGATATTTCATTGTGGTCGATGTCGGTATAGGGGTTGCTCCTAAATTTATCGGTTGGTAGATAGTATTGTGTTTATAGGTAAACAAAACTGTTTTTGACACAAGAATTGAGGATTATTCTCCGTTTATTGCACCAGTTCTGCATGTCGTTGCTAAATTCCTCAAGCTGGTTGGAAAATGTTGGAATATCACCTTTACACAGCACAATTATGCTAACAATTTTAGGAAATTCCTCCTTCGTTTCCTTAAAAATTTGACAAATTTAGGGTATTTACCAAAATATATGCACGCATTCATAAGTGGAGTTATTAATTCTGTGGAATTGGAGTTCTGGTGATATCTTCTGGATTGTAATTGAATTTTTAATGAAATTAAAATATTCAGTATTTATATTTTGAAAAATAATGTACCAAAAAGTCCAAAATGTCATGCATGACGTTGAATAATAGTATATACTGTTGCCAAAATGTTAAATTTTGTTTAATCAGTAGTAGAGATAACTTGCATTACTACTGCCCGAAGTACCTAAGACACAAGGTACGGCCTTTACTTTTTTAAAATGTGATTTCAATAATTATACATACACACACATGCACCCACACGTGTATGTGTGTGTGTGCGCGTGCGTGCGTGGGTGGGTGCGTGCGTGCGTGTGTGTGGAACGGGGTGGTGTGTGTGTGTGTGTGTGTGTGTGTGTGTGTGTGTGTGTGTGTGTGTGTGTGTGTGTAGACAGTTGAACCTGATTTATGCCTATATCAAGGGGAAGGGGAAAGATTACTTGTAACTGAGAATTACTTACAAATTAGATTTTGATAATGGATCATTTTTAAAGGCAAAACAATGGGCCTACATGTATAGCATTTTATAAGCAACAAAAATATATACGAAGAAAATATTATTTTTACCTTGGTCCTGCTTTAAAGAAATCATTTGGTATATGTCACTTTTCTTGCATTAAGTGCATACACCATTTTGTTACTGATGACTTAACATAGTGTGGTATAAGCAATTCCTTAGTCTCAAGCAATTTCAGTTTTGGTTCTGTGTGGATTAAGTTCCATCTCTCGTATGAATTTTAGTTTCTGATCTAATGTACATTTCCTGGTTCGGTTCTCCATAGCTGATTAAAAGCAATTAAGAACTGAAAAACATAACCGCTGTTAATCAGTAAACACCAGGTACAGAAAATCTGTATCCTTACGTCTCGTTTGTTGCTACGACATAGTAGAACGAAAAGTGCCGGTTCTACCAGTAAACGTCTTTGTCTTTTGTTTCCGCAGCGGAAAGCCGCCCGCTCAGCTTGTGTCTTTGTCAACCCCTATTGAGGAAAATATACCTCGAGTTTCTTTTAAGATAGTGTATGCCGTATTCTTATTATAATTACGTAAAACTCAGTTGCATTCCATTGAAATTTAATACGTATAGCAGCGAATTACGTATAAATGCATCACGTGTAAATAATGTTCTATTAAGATGTTTCTAAATAACATTTTGCCTGGACCTACAAATATTTACGTATAAATACGAATTACTTAGAACTGGGTTATGTATAAAGTAGGTTATAGTCAAGGATTGCAAATTACGGAACTGTGCCTTAAAATTGTTTGGAGGCTTGCACTCCATTGATCATATCCACTGCACCTGAAACGTATGATGACAAAGCAGGTGGAAAGCCTCCGTAGCCGGAGTATTTAGCGTAATGGCTATATTGCCAGGACGGCAAAGGTACATATGGATTAAGAGCTCGGGTTGCGGCGCCGTGGCCGAGCGGTTAGCGCGCTCGCCTACCACCTAGGCGGCCCGGGTTCGATCCCAGGGACCCGCATGTGGTATTCGTGGTGGACGAAGCGGCGTCAGGTCGGGTTTTCTCCGGGTGCTCCGGTTTCCCCCGCCATCTCATTCCACCGGTGCTCCATCTTCATCCATGTATCATCAGTGTCACCGCCTGCGGTGCCGTAGTAGTAAAAGCGGGCGTTAAACACTACAACAACAACAGAGCTCGGGTTCAAATCCCCCTGGCTGTATACTTTCTATCCTCCTTTTCTCTTTCTTTCTTTCTTTCTTTCTTTCTTCCTTTCTTCCTTTCTTCCTTTCTTCCTTTCTTCCTTTCTTCCTTCCTTCCTTCTCTCCTTCCCTCCTTCCCGCCTTCCCGCCTTCCCTCCTTCCCTCCTTCCCTCCTTCCTTCCCTCCTTCCCTCCTTCCTTCCTTCCTACCTTCCTTCCTTCCATCCTTCCTTCCTTCCTTCCTTCCTTCCTTCCTTCCTTTTCCTTCCCCTTCCCCTTTTCCTTCCCCTTCCCCTTTTCCTTCCCCTTCCCCTTTTCCTTCCCCTTCCCCTTTTCCTTCCCCTTCCCTTCCCTTTCCTTCCTACCTTCCTTTCTTTCCTTTCCTTCCCTTCCCTTCCCTTCCCCTGCCTCCTTCCTTCCTTCCTCCCTCCCTCCTTCCCTCCCTCCTTCCCTCCCTCCTTCCCTCCTCCCCTCCTTACCTCCTCCCCTCCTTCCTTCCCTCCTTCCCCCTACCCCCTTCCCCCTTCCTCCCTTCCCCTTTCCCCCTTCCTGTCTTCCTCCCTTCCTCCCTCCCTCCTTTCATCCCTCCCTCCCTTCCTTCCTTTCTTTCTTAAGCACATGCTGTATTTAATTTGCTTTGCAGGAAACATTCGTGTCGTGTTGTAATTTTTCATTTAACCTACGTTTAAGCTTGTTATTTCAAATTCGTTTAACTATTACTTACTCTTTCATGACTTAAATGTAGATACACTGAAAACTCCATACGTACTTAAACAGATGGTTTGTGCTTGACTAACAGCTTACAAACATGTAAATAATTGATAACCACTTGAAAGAGCTACCTGGACTGATTATAAACATAAGTTGAATTTATATTAACATTACAATGCAATAGGTAGGTACAAACAGAACATAGGTGAAGACACAAATTATGGGTAGGTGCAAATTTCAAAGGAACTCATCGAAATGGTGACCTCTTGACATCAATGCATGGGAGATATTGACGCAGAAATAATTCACGAACCCTGTTGAGCATTCCTAGTGCGTTGCGAATCTCATCACTGGCTGCAATAATGCGGGCAACCAGAATCTCTTCAGAATCAATTAATGATGAATACACCATAGTCTGAAGATGACTCCAGAAAAAGAAATTCAGGGGATTAAGACCCGGTGAACATTGTAGCCAGGGCGTGGTAGGACTGCCTTTTCCGATCCAACGGTTGTGGAAGACACGTTTTAGATGCTCCCGTACGTTTATAGCATAATGCGGAGGAGCTCCGTCGTGTTGGAAATGCAGTTGAGCCCGAACAATTGGCACTTCTTCCAAAAGGGCTGGCAGTACATCCTTCAGAAATGTTTTACAAGTGTTGCCACGCAGTCGAGGAGGAATAAGGTACGGCCCAATGACGTGGTAGGAAACTATGCCAGCCCATATGTTCACCATAAACTGCTGTTGGTGGCTCTTGTCAACAGTGGCATGGGGGTTTTCGTATGCCCATATGTGGCTATTTTTGTAGTTCAGAATCGGCCCATCCCTGGTAAACGTGGCTTCATCGGTGAACAACACCACTGAAAACAGTTCCGGTGTCTACCTTAAGACCCATTCGCAAAACTGCAAGCGTAAATCACAATCCTCCGGAGTTAAGGCTTGCACCATCTGCAGATGGAAGGAGTAGAGCTGCTCCTCATGCAAGACTTGCCATACACTTGTGTGGTTGACGTCCATTGCACGTGCAATAGCATGGGTGCTGGTTAACGGTTCCTCTTTTATCAAACGCAGTACGTACCCCCGAAGTCAATTTTACATCCCACCATGTGTCCCTAGGCCTAGCCTTAGAGTTATCTTGAATTCAAATTATACATAACCATACCTAGAACACAAATATAACACTTAAAGCTGATTAAATATGACAACAGAAGGATTATGATATAAATGTACAAAGTAAATACAGGAATTACATTGCAGATCTCTCTCTTTCTCTCTCTCTTTCTCTCTCTCTCTCACACACACACACACACACACACACACGCACACACACACACGCGCGCGCACGCACACACACACACACACACACACACGTAAGAATTTATACGAGTACATGAAAGAATTTATACCTGTTAATAAGAAGGCTGAGCTTGTTTTCTCGACACCAGCTTCTTATTCATAGCTGAATATCCGCTTGTGCAAATATCAATAGTGATTCTGAATTCAAGCCAGTTCTTTGTTTCGTTTTGATTGCTGTTAATACAGAGAAACCCTGGTCACACAAATAAGTACAGGGAAATGGAAGAAGGCAATGTCACTAAGTTCAGTATACTCTTTGCGCGCGTAACACCGGAAATCACAAAATCACGTTTTCGTTTTTAATTTTCAGTAAACTACTAACGAACATTTGCAATAGACTTTCTTTTAACTTTACGGGGAGAATAGAGAAATTGCTGGCAGTGATGCAAAACGGATTTGTAATTCATTCTTGTGTATAATCGTTTTCTCAATTTCTGGAAAGTATTTAAAAAACTGTAATCTAGGTTTGGTAGGGGGAATTTATTCCCATAAGTCCATCTACAATATTAACTTCACTTTGTCCATTATGTTCCAACACAGCTAAAAAAAGCTTTACTATTCCCCTTTACTAACGCAGTCAATTCAAAATAAAATTGTCATATAAAATCCCTTTATTTTCTCAGGACTAAAAATATTTCTGTCAGAACCCTGGCGTTGAAGACTGAGCTCGTTAAACTTAATATATTCGGGAAATAAGTAAGGGCAAATCCATTCTTCATCTTGTCATCAGATCGGAATTTAATTTTGTAAGGAAACATTTCACTTAATTTTTCCACGCTTTATATTAGCTTCACCTGTATGTGTAAGTGTGTGTGTAAGTGTGTGTGTGTCTGTGTGTGTATCTGTGTGTATGTGTGCATGTATGCATGTATGCATGTATGCATGTATGCATGCATGCATGCATGCATGTATGTATGTATGTATGTATGTATGTATGTATGTATGTATGTATGTATGTATGTATGTATGTATGTATGTATGTATGTATGTATGTATGTATGTATGTATGTATGTATGTATGTATGTATGTATGTATGTATGTATGTATGTATGTATGTATGTATGTATGTATGTATGTATGTATGTATGTATGTATGTATGTATGTATGTATGTATGTATGTATGTATGTATGTATGTATGTATGTATGTATGTATGTATGTATGTATGTATGTATGTATGTATGTATGTATGTATGTATGTATGTATGTATGTATGTATGTATGTATGTATGTATGTATGTATGTATGTATGTATGTATGTATGTATGTATGTATGTATGTATGTATGTATGTATGTATGTATGTATGTATGTATGTATGTATGTATGTATGTATGTATGTATGTATGTATGTATGTATGTATGTATGTATGTATGTATGTATGTATGTATGTATGTATGTATGTATGTATGTATGTATGTATGTATGTATGTATGTATGTATGTATGTATGTATGTATGTATGTATGTATGTATGTATGTATGTATGTATGTATGTATGTATGTATGTATGTATGTATGTATGTATGTATGTATGTATGTATGTATGTATGTATGTATGTATGTATGTATGTATGTATGTATGTATGTATGTATGTATGTATGTATGTATGTATGTATGTATGTATGTATGTATGTATGTATGTATGTATGTATGTATGTATGTATGTATGTATGTATGTATGTATGTATGTATGTATGTATGTATGTATGTATGTATGTATGTATGTATGTATGTATGTATGTATGTATGTATGTATGTATGTATGTATGTATGTATGTATGTATGTATGTATGTATGTATGTATGTATGTATGTATGTATGTATGTATGTATGTATGTATGTATGTATGTATGTATGTATGTATGTATGTATGTATGTATGTATGTATGTATGTATGTATGTATGTATGTATGTATGTATGTATGTATGTATGTATGTATGTATGTATGTATGTATGTATGTATGTATGTATGTATGTATGTATGTATGTATGTATGTATGTATGTATGTATGTATGTATGTATGTATGTATGTATGTATGTATGTATGTATGTATGTATGTATGTATGTATGTATGTATGTATGTATGTATGTATGTATGTATGTATGTATGTATGTATGTATGTATGTATGTATGTATGTATGTATGTATGTATGTATGTATGTATGTATGTATGTATGTATGTATGTATGTATGTATGTATGTATGTATGTATGTATGTATGTATGTATGTATGTATGTATGTATGTATGTATGTATGTATGTATGTATGTATGTATGTATGTATGTATGTATGTATGTATGTATGTATGTATGTATGTATGTATGTATGTATGTATGTATGTATGTATGTATGTATGTATGTATGTATGTATGTATGTATGTATGTATGTATGTATGTATGTATGTATGTATGTATGTATGTATGTATGTATGTATGTATGTATGTATGTATGTATGTATGTATGTATGTATGTATGTATGTATGTATGTATGTATGTATGTATGTATGTATGTATGTATGTATGTATGTATGTATGTATGTATGTATGTATGTATGTATGTATGTATGTATGTATGTATGTATGTATGTATGTATGTATGTATGTATGTATGTATGTATGTATGTATGTATGTATGTATGTATGTATGTATGTATGTATGTATGTATGTATGTATGTATGTATGTATGTATGTATGTATGTATGTATGTATGTATGTATGTATGTATGTATGTATGTATGTATGTATGTATGTATGTATGTATGTATGTATGTATGTATGTATGTATGTATGTATGTATGTATGTATGTATGTATGTATGTATGTATGTATGTATGTATGTATGTATGTATGTATGTATGTATGTATGTATGTATGTATGTATGTATGTATGTATGTATGTATGTATGTATGTATGTATGTATGTATGTATGTATGTATGTATGTATGTATGTATGTATGTATGTATGTATGTATGTATGTATGTATGTATGTATGTATGTATGTATGTATGTATGTATGTATGTATGTATGTATGTATGTATGTATGTATGTATGTATGTATGTATGTATGTATGTATGTATGTATGTATGTATGTATGTATGTATGTATGTATGTATGTATGTATGTATGTATGTATGTATGTATGTATGTATGTATGTATGTATGTATGTATGTATGTATGTATGTATGTATGTATGTATGTATGTATGTATGTATGTATGTATGTATGTATGTATGTCTATGTGTGTATGTGTGGTTTTTTTTTAAATGGCTGCCCCATTCCGTAGGAATACTACATGGTTGCATTTATTTATTTACATACAATTTACATTTTATATGCATGTATATATTCTTGGTGACGTTCTATTTGAACATTTACACTTTTATTTACCTCTAATTTTGTATCTACCTTAGTTTAATTGAATACTTCTCTATTATGTGTATATTTGGACCGCCTCCGTAGCGCAGTTGGTAGCGCGCTTGCCTCTGGCGCGGAGGACCCGGGTTCGATTCCCGGTACCAGCATGGCGATTTTATCCCCTCTGGGAGGTCAGCCTCGTTAGGTCCCGTGGGCACCAATTGAGGATTTACTTGATGGAGAAGTACCGGCCCTAGATCGAGAAGACCGCATAACTGGCCGGGAGGGCTCGGGGCGCTGACCACGTCCCACCCTCCAGTACTGCACCTCACCAATGACGCCTGTAGTGGGCAGAGGTGGGGGACGCAGCGGCTGGGCGGTAGGCCTTGGCCCTTCGTGAGCTGTCGCGCGGGGTTTACATTACATTACATTTACATTATGTGTATATTTACAGCTTTTATTTCATGTTTGTTGTTTAATACTATTTTATTTTGTTCTTTTGTTTGTTTGTTTGACTTTATTTCTTTAACCTAATGCTATTTTACAAATCATAAATCCAATTCTTAACATATAGCTAAAGGCAAATATAAGTATAACAGCAGTAGAGTATTGAAATGTGTTTGGACAATGATACTGGTTGCAATCTTGGCAAGGAGTAGAAATTATATATATATATATATTTGGACTTAAGTCATTCTATTTCTGTGAATTTTATACAATTAATGAAGTTAACGAAAGGTTGTATGAAATTGTTTCCAAGTTCTTCTTTGTTTATGGGCCAAACAGCACCTTTACTTTGTATTTTCCTAAGCATGGCGTTTCTCTGGTTATTTAGTATTTTGCATCGAAATATAATGTGGTTTACTGTTTGGTCCTCTTCTTCACATTTGCACATTGGGTTATCTAAAAATCCAAACCTGTGGTGATATGATCTTAGCTTTCCATGTCCTGTTATCATTGCTGTGAACTCCAGAGATATTGGTAACCGTTGCTTCAATCTTCTTCTCACGGATGGGAAATATTCTTAGGTTACTGCTCCTTTCCTTGATGCTGTCCATTGTTGTTGCCATTCTTCGAGTCCAGTTTCTTTCTCTCTAGTTACTACAGCTTCCTATGATGCTTTGTCATATATTATTTCGGTGTCTTCCGCGGCAGCTTGTTTTGCTAGTCTGGCCTCAAGTTCATTTCCGTGTATTCCCGAATGTCCCTTTCACCCAGCCGAAATGTAGTGTCCACTTTGATTTTGAGAGTTCAAGGATTTTGGTTTTGGTTGCTTCTATCAGCTGCTTATGTTTTATGTTGTTCCTGAGCAAATCTAGAGTTATCTTACCGTCTGTGAATAATGCGGTTCGTTTTTCATCGCATTCTCCATATCCAAGCTCATCATGTTTTTGGAGTGTTTTTAATATTACCAGTTGTTCAGCCTGGTTATTCGTGCATCGAGGATGCAACTTGAACTTTAATTTATATGCCAGAGTACCATGGATGAAGATGATCCCTGCTGCTCCAACTTTATCTCCAGTTTTGCTACTATCGGTGTACATTTGAACTGCATATTCATGGCTGTCTACCTCATCTATTAGGGGTATTTCCGCAGGGTGTCTCCAGTGTGTCTGTATGTGTGTGTTTGTATGTCTGTATGTGTGTGTCTGTGTGTCTGTATGTGTGTATATATGTGTGTATGTATGTGTATGTATGTGTGCCTGTGTGTCTGTATATGTGTCTGTATGTGTGTGTGTCTGTGTGTATGTGTGTCTGTATGAGTGTGTGTGTCTGTATGTGTGTCTGTATATGTGTCTGTGTGTCTGCATATGTGTCTGTATGTGTGTGTGTCTGTGTGTCTGTATGAGTGTGTGTGTATGTGTGTCTGTGTGTCTGTATATGTGTCTGTGTGTCTGTATGTGTGTGTGTCTGTATGAGTTGTGTGTATGTGTGTCTGTGTGTCTGTGTGTGTCTGTGTATGTATGAGTGTCTGTGTGTCTGTATGTGTGTCTGTATGAGTGTATGTGTGTGTCTGTGTGTATGTATGAGTGGCGCTGATGACCTAGAAGTTGAGCGCCCTTAAACCAAATCCAAATCCAAATGTATGTATGAGTGTCTGTGTGTCTGTATGAGTGTCTGTGTGTGTCTGTGTGTATGTATGAGTGTATGTATGTGTGTATGTATGAGTGTCTGTGTGTCTGTATGAGTGTCTGTATGTGTGTCTGTGTGTCTGTATATGTGTCTGTATATGTGTCTGTGTGTCTGTATGTGTGTGTGTCTGTATGAGTTGTGTGTATGTGTGTCTGTGTGTCTGTGTGTGTCTGTGTATGTATGAGTGTCTGTGTGTCTGTATGTGTGTCTGTATGTGTGTCTGTGTGTCTGTATATGTGTCTGTATATGTGTCTGTGTGTCTGTATGTGTGTCTGTATGAGTGTCTGTGTGTGTCTGTGTATGTATGAGTGTCTGTGTGTCTGTATGTGTGTCTGTATGTGTGTCTGTGTGTGTCTGTGTGCATGTATGAGTGTATGTGTGTCTGTATGTGTGTCTGTATGAGTGTCTGTGTGTGTCTGTGTGTATGTATGAGTGTTTGTGTGTCTGTATGTGTGTGCCTGTGTGTCTGTATGTGTGTGTCTGTGTTTATGTGTGTCTATATGAGTGTGTGTGTCTCTATGTGTGTCTGTATGAGTGTCTGTATGTGTGTGTGTCTGTATATGTGTCTGTATGTGTGTGTCTACGTGTCTGTCTGTGTGTGTCTGCGTGTCTGTCTGTATGTGTCTGTGTGTCAGTGTGCCTGTGCGTGTGCGCGTGCGCGTGTACGTTTGTGTGCGTGCGTGTATTTATGTATGTGACCGCCTCCTTAGCGCAGTTGGTAGCGCGCTTGCCTTTGGCGCGGAGCACCCGGGTTCGATTCCCGGTACCAGCATGGCGATTTTATCCCCTCTGGGAGGTCAGCCTCGTTAGGTCCCGTGGGGACCAATTGAGGATTTACTTGATGGAGAAGTACCGGCTCTAGATCGAGAAGACCGCATAACTGGCCGGGAGGGCCCGGGGCGCTGACCACGTCCCACCCTCCAGTACTGCACCTCACGAATGACGCCTGTAGTGGGCAGAGGTGGGGGACGCAGCGGCTGAGCGGTAGGCCTTGGCCCTTCATGGGCTTTGGCTCCGGGGTTTAGTATGTATGTGGTGGAATCTGTCGACGTGATTTTCACCAAGTTACAGTCGTCTGACTTTAAATTTTGCACACATGTCAAGCACCGATGACAATATAACAATATCACAACTTTGTCCTAAGATCCTGACCAGGATCATTCAAGATAAAAAGTGACTTAGCTAAATTTATCAATGTAACGTAATTTTCAGCTACTTCAGTCGTCTGATTAACTTGTAAATTTGCAAACATGTCAAGGACCGATGACAATGTAACAATATCATGACTTTGTCCTAATGTCCTGGCAAACATCATCAGGATAAGAAAGTCACTTGGCTAAATTTAACAATGTAACTAATTTTCACCAACTTGAGACGTCTGATTGACTTGAAAATTTGCGCACGTGTCAAGGACCGATGCCAATGTAACAATATCATGACTTTGTCCTAATGTCCTGACCAGGATCATCAGGATGAAGAAGTTACGTGGCTAAATTTATCAATGTGACGTAATTTTCAGCTACTTGAATCGTCTGATTAACTTGAAAATTTGCAAACATGTCAAGGGACTAATGACAATGTAGGAATATCATGACTTTGTCCTAATGTCCTGACCAGGATCATGAGGATAAAGAATGGCTAAGCCAAATTTATCAATACAAAGGAACCTTTCGACGTAATTTTCCCTAACTTAAAGTCGCCTGATTGACTTGAAAATTCGCACACGTGTCGAGTTCCAATGGCACTACAATAATAATAGTAATAATAATAATAATAATAATAATAATAATAATAATAATAATAATAATAATAATAATAATAATAATAATAATAACAACAACAATAATAACAACAACAGTAATAATAACAACAACAACAATAACCATAACCATAACCATAACAACAGCAATAATAATAATAATAATAATAATAATAATAATAATAATAATAATAATAATAATAATAATAATAATAATAATAATAATAATAATAATAATAATAATAATAATAACAATAACCATAACCATAACCATAATAATAATAATAATAATAATAATAATAATAATAATAATAATAATAATAATAATAATAATAATAATAATAATAATAATAATAATAATAATAATAATAATAATAATAATAATAATAATAATAATAATAATAATAATAATAATAATAATAATAATAATAATAATAATAATAATAATAATAATAATAATAATAATAATAATAATAATAATAATAATAATAATAATATCATGACTTTGTCCTAATTTCCTGATAAGGATCATCAGGATAAAAAATTACTTAGATACATTTATCAATGTAACAGAATCTTTCAACGTAACTTTCACCAACTTACAGTTGTCTCACTGACTTGAAAATTTGCACACGTGTTAAGGACCGATTAGAATATATCACCATGACTTTGTCCCAATGATCTGACCAGGATCGTGAGAATCAATAACGACTAAGCTAAATTTATAGAAAATGGTACAGTTATGACTAAAGGCCGGAGGCGTGTGCGTTTTTCCATAGGTATGCTGCACATGGACTTTACTGTTATCGCTCGCGCATGTAAACAACTGCAGGTAGGTACAGCCTGACCATGAAAACTGCCTCACTACAGCACAACATATAAGCATCATAAACTGTGCATTCCCGAATAAAATTGTACTTAAACGCTTATACATACTGTTATTTATTAACTATAATATCGTCATAGAATAATTACAGTGAGTTACAATGTACATTTGTAAATTATTAAATGTGAAATTTCGAAGCACTTTTTAAACAGTGAAAAACTTCTTTCTACGTCACACGATGTCAGAGGTGCAAATGTAAAGAATTTCACTCTGTCATCTGGCGTGCTTTGCTTCTTACTCATTTTCAAAATTTCACACATAGCTTGATAACCAATATTTTTGTTTAGAACTTTCTGGAATTTAGCTTTCATGTTTTCGATACCTGGCACAAGAGCTGTCCTATTAATTGAATTAGCTAAGTCTTCTATTATGCTTATGGTCTTGGACATTTTCAAACCCGATGTTTCTAATTAATAGCTTTAGACAACACTGTAAAATTATTGGATGTGAACTGAAGATTTTCAGATAGTTCATGCCATATCAGAGACTTTGCAGTTACAATAGCAACAGTCGCATTATACTACACCTTGACTTTCCGTCTGCACACACTTGCAAGGCAATACTTCACTAGTTCGCGGAGTACTACGTTACTTTGTTTACGACTCTTACTTCTAGTGACAGTTGTTTGCACATTTGATGGCCGTGCTGTACTTCTGACGTCATTCATACTCGGCGTCCAGCTAACCTGTATCGCATGCGAGCGCACATCCCTCCGGCCTTTAATGATGAAATCTTTGATGTCGGCAAGGAACTTGTCTACATGCACCCTGAGCATTGTTTTAATTAAATAAATATATATTTGTATATTGGATGACGTAGATACCCAGAGAGAGCAGCTGGAAGGAACACAAGATCCGGGAGAAATATCGGGGACTGGATTTCACACAGCGCCAAGACACCCAAAGCTGGTAGTTTAGTAATCGACATATGTTACACTGGACAAACACTTGAAAATATTGAAAGACGGTGATGCCCGGAGAGAGGGTCCGAGAGGGACAACGAGATTTCGAGGGAAGAATTGTGGATCGAAGTTTACCTAGGGTCAGGAAGTCCACAACAGCTGATAGTGTAGTTAAAACAGTAATAATTGTAATCTAATACTGTTCCAAAAAAGTAATTTGAAAAATTGTTCTAACTCAGCAATTTTAAAAAGATTTCAAATTAAAATTTTTGAAAAAATTGATTAGAAAAATGTGAGACTAAAAAGTTAAAAATAAATTACAGTTTTAAAAAACTAACAAAAACACGCTTTTATAACAAACCGAACTAAAAGGTAAAAAATAATTTTTAAGTATGAAGAATTTGGTGTATAAAGTAGTTAATGACATTTCAAAATTTTATGATACGTTTAAAATAAAAACTAATTTATCTGTGTCTGACATCAAATGTTATAAATAGTTCATTGGTAGCTGTTTGTGAAAGTAAAGATATGATAACATCTAAAAAGCACCCCACGCTTTTTTACAATAACATTTATTATTTTGTTAATATAAATTAGTTTTTATTTTAAACTTATTACAAAATTTTTAAATATAATGAACTACTTGACATTATAGACCAAATTCTTCATACTTAAAAATTATTTTCTACTTTTTAGTTCGGTTTGTTATAAAAGCGTGTTTTTGTTAGTTTTTTAAAACTATAATTTATTCAGTTCAAAAAGACGAGTGAATACTAGTGATAATCGCACATATCGGAGTACAAAAATAATTGAGTTTGTGTAATTCTCATCTCCTCATTAAAAAAAGACGGGCGTTTACTGTACGTGATTTTATTAGACTGCCTACTTTAATAGCCCGCCTCTGTAGTACTGTGGTAGTACTCGTAGCATGTCTGCCTCACATCCAAGAAGTCGCGAGTTCGAATCTCGCATTAGATGCGTTATCCGGATAAGGTTTCTTTCCGAGGTTTTCCTTCATCTTGAGAAGACGAATATAGGGTAACTTTAAGCCCTATGGACCCCGAGTTCATTTGTGTAGCATTTCATTCATTCATCGCCCGATATGAAATTACGTTGGAGGACGTTAATATAAAATAAAATTGTTTACTTTTATAGTAATGTTCAATATTTGATGTAACTCCAATGTTTGGAGTTATTTTTTTTCGCTACCAAATTTCCTCTGTGTATACTGTATTGTTGTCAAATTGTGTTGGAGTTAATTTCACGAATAAGAGCAATCAGACCATTTTTCTTTTACCTGTCAATGAAGCAGCACTCTCCGTGGACAAAATTGCATACCAGTGCCACGGCAAATTTAATTTTAAACTTATAAAATCATCAAGAATTTAAAAAATATCCTCTGCCGTTGTATGTTCTGGTAATTGTTTACAGTCTAAAATTCTATCTACAATAGCACCCTTTTTTAACGTCCAAATACCAAACTTATACATATAAGTAACTCAGCATCATCAGACACAACCACAGATTCATCGACTTGAATCTCAAATTGTTTGTCTATTTTAATATGTTCTACCATTTTATCAACAATATCTTGTGCCATATCGCGAATTCTATGCCTTACTCTTGTGTCAGAATTCGGAATAGTAATTATTACTTTAGCTAACTTTTTGTGTAACATTTTATCTATAATCAAAGAACCAGGACTAATAGGAGATGCAAATGCGATATAAGCTGATTTATTTTTTACAACTAGCAAGATAACCCGTAAGATCTTTCCAAGGCCACGTTTGTTGACTTTATAAAATTTTGTGTTACCTTTGAACTTTTATCTAAATTTTCTGCTTTGCAATTGAAAAATTCAACTGACTTGTCTTAATAATTGCCGTGATTGGTAATCAAGTGTCTGTAAAGTAGGAATGGTTTCACAGAATTATTCCACAAAGTTTGGTTGCAAATAATGCAGACGGGAAGAGGTGGATCACACAATTTTTAAGAATCCATATTTAATGGAAGATTCGCTGTAATATCTGTATTGTCGACTTGCTCGTGGATAGTGAAACTTTAGTACTATTTTCGCCGATGTCCATGGTGGAACACGCGTTGTTGAACTTTTCACGGTAGCGCTTCAACACTGTCGGTACCATCACCTGTTTCATCGATTTTACGTTTTCCTCCTATAACTAATTTGTCCATTTTACAAAAAAGTTAAAATATGTAGTCCACGGCCACAATAGGAAAAATCTGATGTATTGCACTCACATGACTTTTCAACTCTTGTAATAACCATCCTTAGAAACTGTTATTCCTCTGTCTTCTTTATGTTAGTTGAGATAAACATTCGCAGAAATGATCTAATGTTCTTGTAGGTGCAAGGGGATTATGGGCATACAATAGGTTTTGAGGGATAGTACAATCTTTAAGGCTGGTCGCTATATGAAGGCTTTGAGATTCCATTCTCTTGCACGGCGAACATAAAAATCAATGACGGCTTTTCATTTGATTAAAGCAAGTATTGCAAAACTCACACAAATAACAAGGAATATCTTCAAAACGGCTCACTCAAAAAAGCAATAATAATAATAATAATAATAATAATAATAATAATAATAATAATAATAATAATAATAATAATAATAATAATAATAATAATAATAATAATAATAATAATAATAATAATAATAATAATAATAATAATAATAATAATAATAATAATAATAATAATAATAATAATAATAATAATAATAATAATAATAATAATAATAATAATAATAACAATAATAATAACAATAATAACAACAATAATAACAATAATAACAATATCAACAACAATAATAATAATATTAATAATAATAATAATAATAATAATAATAATAATAATAATAATAATAATAATAATAATAATAATAATAATAATATATATATATTGGACATAAATTGTGTGTTTTAACAAAGTCTACATTTTTTTATAGTAAGATTTGGTCTTTCTCTTACGGCTTACCAGTTATGCAAAAGTCATCAAGAGTAAACGGGGCTGCCTGGGCTATAGCCAGAAAATTCAAAATACGCATTTCATGTGCATCGTTAGAGAAAATCAAAATTTTCCATGTAAAGAGTACTTCAGGGTGGAGGAATTTGCTTCAAAATCTTCGTGTGTGTGGCATATTTGAAAGATATTAAACTTAAATATCAACTTTAGTTTTTAACAAACTTTTCGTTTTTGAGTTATGCTGTTCACAGACTGGCTAACACATACTCACACATAAATACGGACCTTTTTCTAAAAATGCTTTTTTTGGGGGGGGGGGTAGTATTCAGGGAGCCTTAAAACATTTATCTCCGGTGAAATCTCGATATAGAATTTTTGGGTGGAGTACAATACTTCCCCAACTTACTATATATAGTAGAGAAATTAAGAAGAAATTCAACGGCGATAATCTGAAAATCAGTTTAAAACATAAAGAATGAGATATAAGACTTTGAGTAAAGAAAACAAACCTCCACGTAACAGTCACGGCTATATGAATACTAAAAGATTATAAATCAGTTGGGTTCATTCGCAGATACTTTGTCGGCATTTGAAACAAAGAATACAAATGACTAAGGGAGCGCAGCTTAAGACGTCATTTTGGGGCAGACCGACAGAGTAAGCAACGTGTATTCTTGGACAGAGGGCAACTCAAATATCTCTGGCTGAAAATTTTTCGTTGTGATCATTCAGGAAACATGAGTATGCGTATTTTAAATTCTACCATTTTTCGTTATTTGTGATCATTCAGGAAACATTATACTGTCTGTGCGTATTTTAAATTTTACGTATCCCTAAGATATCATCGCGTACTCCAGGTTGAATATATCTGATATAAACTGTCCAAGTAGTGAATATGTGGGACAGAGGGGTAAGGAAACAAAAGATTGTTTAATCTTCGCACAGGTAGGGAAAAAAAGCGGCAAAGTCAAATGAAGTCATGCTGTCTTCCTTTTCAAGCATATGTATTTACCATTATAAGAAAAAGAACTATTGGTTGCTACAGAAGCTACTGGTGGTCTAAGAATCCTCTTTTAACAAATAATTCCATAATTTTGATACAATACTTTTGAAGTGAGCACGTAAAGTACCCGCGAACTGGCTGCCAATACGTAAGCAAACCGGTACGTGACGTGAAGTTGTGAACACATGGAGAGGGGATAACGCCTGTTGATTAAACTTCAGATTCTCCTTTCATCCGCTTGTGTCACCATATGCGCGAACTGTATGCGCAGTTGTTCTGTGCGTTGTCTGGATTCTTTGTGCCATTCTTGGCATACCAAAATCAGAGTTACTCTTCATATTTACGGACCAAATACCGTCCTAATTTCCACCAAACTCGCTGAGAAGGCGTTCAACTTTCCCTCTGGTGAGTACTTTCATATTTCAGTATAATTTTCATACATTACACGAAGTGTTTTCGCAGAAATAGTGCTAGAATGCAAGCAATGTGATCGCGATTCCTCCAATACTTTACATACTTGTCATGTTTGCCACTACGAACTTCCGGCGACGGAGGATTGAGTTTACGTACCAATGAGTTGTGACAAAACATGGATTTCAAGCATGTCA
The DNA here is from genome assembly GCA_030765045.1 of Tenodera sinensis. Classification (NCBI taxonomy): domain Eukaryota; kingdom Metazoa; phylum Arthropoda; class Insecta; order Mantodea; family Mantidae; genus Tenodera; species Tenodera sinensis. Next base: position 148,379,644 of record CM060962.1, read on the forward strand.
AACTAACCTACAGAAAACATGCTATTTAGTTTGTGTTTATTGATCGTGGTGTAAGCTGTGTTAAGTGTGGTCAGCGAAAGTTAAAAGTGGTAAATGGCAGTATTGCCATTTGCAGGGGTTAGTGTGCTTGAAAGAAGCATGTCGGCCTGTGAATAAAACAAAGATCCACACACTGTCTGAATATTTTGTGTTGCAATATTTCGTAATAGGATTTAATAGTTCTACTTTTCATGTTGTGAAGAACCATAAAGATACAGGATGTGTGCGTGATCTCGATTCAGAACTTAAGTAGGTATTTGTTTATGTTTGGGATATTAAATTTGCACAGCAGATTGTGTGTAAACATTCAAAATTAACGAGTGTTGCATTTAGTGTACATGAAATGGCGTTTAGAATTAAATAAAATGTATACGAGAGACTTGATTTGATTGTGCTATTTGATTTGAAAAACACGCTGTTAAATGTAGCATTTCTTGTAATTTATGGGGTTAGCATCTTTTGAATTTAGATGTTTGTTGTTTATTAGATGGGGAAAACTTAATTGCTTTTGTATATGGCTATGCGAATAACTATTAGCTCACAAATGGATAAAAGAAACGCGATTGACCTCTGGAGAATATGTTTTATGTATAATTTGGTTAGGTCTGAAATTTATTCAAAATGTATAGAGCTAAAAAGTCGCATCACAGCTGTAGAGCTTATACGTAAGAAATTAAGGTATAATTTAAGTGTGAAATGCTGAAATAAATGTGTATGTAAACAAAATTTTACAGAATAGGCACAGAAAATTTTCCATCGCGACAGGTGAAAAAGTTATACGGCGAATATTTCAATATTACTTTATTTAAATGTTTGGATTTTCCCTCGTGTTGCTGGCTAGTTTTGAGATGGTGGTAGACCCATGCTATCCTCCGGGAAAGCCCACCACTCGTTACGGTTGGCGAGGCCGTCAGCATTGCCCTACTTTTAATGACGGCTTGGAAGAAAAGTAGTATTACAACACAATTCAAGTAAACTGATGATTAAAATCACTTTTGCGAGTAGTGATATGGATGTGTCAGGGTTCGCAACTGAGTTTTATTTATACCGGCTTGCGAATAGAACCATCATTGCAGACTAAAGGAAATAAAAGTATTAAAATCGGATGACATAGACGAATACTTAAATGCAGCGGTACTTTCATCTCCTAGCTTTTGTCAACTACTATGTGTTTGCTAGATCACGCTGCATTTTTTGTTTACAGTCACATCTCCCCCACCACCTTCCATTGCCTTCGCTCCATGTGTTTATGAAAGAGAAATGCATAACATTAGCTGCCAACTCTTCCGAATATATTTAATTCAGTTATTTTATGTTGATATCACATTAATAGTTAGCATGCTGTTGTTGCTTTTGCCATAGGTTGAAATCCGGATTAGCTGGCAATCGGTTCCGCATGTTCAAAAGATCACGTTACGGGAATTAAAACAGCGCGCGTCCCTCCCCCCTTCCTTTCTTTGGAATTTTAACGCGCGACATGTCGATTATTTCGGCAACTGTTGTTTAAACGCAGCAAAGCTTTTAGTGAGTTTAAACATGACATTGGATTTTATATGGCTGTTAGATTTTATTTGATTGAATAACAATACTACTACTACTACTACTACTACTACTACTACTACTACTACTACTACTACTACTACTACTACTACTACTACTACTACTACTACTACTACTACTACTACTACTAAATAATAATAATAATAATAATAATAATAATAATAATAATAATAATAGTAGTAATAGTAGTAATAATAGTAATAATAGTAATAATAGTAATAATAATAGTAATAATAGTAATAATAATAGTAATAATAGTAATAATAATAATAATAGTAATAATAATAACGATAATAGTAATAATAATAACGATAATAGTAATAATATTAATTATAATAATATTATTAATAAATAATAAAGATAATGATAATTTGTACCATACAAAAGAGATTTATATTTGATCAGCTCTTTGTACTACTGTTGGACTATAAAGCTTTTGTTAAAGGTACAGTAACGACTAGCACTAAAACCAAGCTAAACATTAGGGGAAAATAAAACTTGGAAAATGATAAGAGGTGCGTCAACTGTGGTCCCATGTGTCTATTCGCAAATGACCGTATTGCGTAGACTACGTCTAGGTTAATGCGTGTATATGAACCGGATGACAGGGCCCTGTGTCATCGAAATTTAGCCCATGTCAGGTTACGATGTCATTGTTAATGTGTGTAGGTATATGAACGAGATAACAGGGTCCTGTGTTATGACATCTACTTCCGCCTTCAATAACCAGGCATTTATAACACTATTTCTCAACTGTTTCTCTACTTTTACAAATTGTAAAAGTATACCCAATAGTTTTATTGGACATTTACAGTGTGTAAGTTCGTAAAGCGAGACCCTGTCGACGTTATGGTGGAAAATATAAAATTGTGTTGAAGAAACCGGACTGCTGGCTTCCAAAAAATATCTTGATCATTTGCCAAGAAATAATTTATTGATGACCATGATTATGCACAACAAAACGCACAAAACGGCCTAGCAAGAGAGCAGAATCTGGAGTTTCTTTTGAGATGTATGTGTATAAAGTTTCAGACCCGACTCAAAGGAAACCCAGGCTATTATGCATATTTTATTACCTTCTGAATTACAATAATATTCCCATAGTGCCCGAGTGCTTTCATGAAAGCATCAAGTATTTGCGAAGACAATTCGTTTCTCTTCACTTAGCTAGAAATCTAATTAATATACTGTACCTGGCCGACCGAGCTTCGCTTGGCTTTTCTTTTCCCTTTTTTAATCGTTTTTTTTTATTTTATTTATTTTTTTTTCTTTTGACAAGATACTTTAGATAAACTTGAAAAGCAAAATGTTAACGAAATATAAATTTTCCTCCTAATTGTTGGAGCCGTTTCCGTGACGAGACCTTTTAATATTCTGGCTTGTTTGTTGAAATTGGCCCATTAACAGAGAAATTATGGCCAAAATAAGGTTTAGAGTAATTGTGACTGTTACGCGTAACATGGCGTTTTTCCAGGAATGACACCTATATAGATAAACTTAATAAGCAAAACCCTGTCTGAATGCAACATTTGATCCAAATCGTTAGAGCCGTTTTCAAGTTGCGCGGAATGTGTATATGTTGAATGTTATATATACACAAATACAAGAATTGCTCATTTAAATATATAAGCTTTTAAATTGCGCTGGAACTTGACTCCTGTTTCATTTGATGTTATATGGGAAAATGACTCCTTTTTTTTTTTTTTTTCGAAAGCGCTCTCTTATCTGAGTGGATCTCCGAAACAAAATATGTAATCAATCGCTTGCATACAGGAATTAGAAATTTGTTTGCTGTAGCAACAGCTGTCGCCGTCAACCAGAAAATCCGAAACATATCTTAAAAGATTGCATAATTTTGTAATGGCATTGTAACCGAAACTTTTCGTTAAGAAACAACACGGGAGATTAAACGTGAACGTGTCAGAACTATCAGTTGTATGGATATAACTCTTTATCAAAATATTGTTTAAATGGAGTAATGTAATTGTTTCGAGTCCAAGTAGGGTGTTCTGTACAATATTCACTTAGAATTAGATTATGTTGTTGTGGAGAGTCCAACTAAATACGACACCGAAGTTTGTTAATGCGGATCATGCTCGTTTTGTATTGAAGCCGCATATCGATTGAATAGATCTCTGTGGATAATGTTTAGCAAAATGTTGAATTAAAATATTTTAAGACCCAGCTCATATGCAAAACTTTAACGAAAGAGAGCAGAATCTAAACTGATCTCATTTTGTATCCATAGGTGTAAACTCGGGTCGTGATTAATACCGAAGTTGAAATACATGTGTGTGTGTGTGTGTGTGTGTGTGCGCGTGCGTGTGTGTGTGTGTGTGTGTGTGTGCGTGCGTGCGTGTGTGTGTGTGTGTGTGTGTGTGTGTGTGTGCGCGTGCGTGCGTGCGTGCGTGTTTGTGTGTGTGTGTTTTGTTTAAGTTGTTCTCGCTGTCTGCATACTTAAACAGCAGTTAGATGTTCAGTCCAGGATTGTCATCAGTAATGGTAATGCAGGTAACGTTTTTGTAAGGGGAACGATAGATCTGTACTTCTTTTTAATTGTTCCATTTATATCCCGCCTTTAACTGCAGAGGTCATATCAGCTACTCGCTTTAACAGTTGGTTTCTCGGTCTTTGGGGTTTTTATACGTTGAATTCACTCACACATTCACACTTTCATTCATACTTCCAGACTCAGGGAAGGATGAGGAATAATCTTGGCTGGAGAAAAGTTCCAACCCACTGCTGGGAATCGAACCCGGGACCCCTATTCCAGCAGGCAAGTGCTCTACCAGCTGCGCCACGGGGTCAGTCATCTGTGCGTGCAAAGGATCATAAAACTGCAATGTGGACTGACAGTTTGCTTAATCAAATATTGAGCTTAATGGCATGGTAGCTCTGTCAGTATGGTTCATTTGCCAACGTTTCTTTTTCATACGCACTACTTACCAACTGCTTGCGTTCAATACGAGATGTAGTATAACTACTTTGAGAATGTTTCCTGTTGACTGCTGTAACGGGTGATCCAACCGACTGTGAACCGGCTGCGCTGTGTTTTGTTTGTACCCTCTGCGCTCGTCGCCGACTGAGCAGCCTGGATAAAACCATGCAACATTTTTAAAAGTACTTTTAAAGGCTTTACTTCCCAATGTAATTATAGCAGATGCTGAAACTGGCCACCGTCGTTGTCCATACATTTTTGGCACCTCTTTAGGAAACTATCCATCATTCGCCGTAGTTCACATTGAGAAATGCTGGCAATTTCCTGACGGATATTTTGTTTTAATTCTTCCAGGCTGCGTGGGTTTGTCTTGTACACTTTATGCTTTAAGTTATCCCAGAAGTAGAAATCGCTGGGGGTTAGAGCCACAAATTTCTACTAATAATTCTGTCCTGAAACACATTTTCAATTGTTCTCATCGAAAGATTGGCTGTATGAGCTGTTGCAGAGTCTTGTTGAATAAAAGTAAAATCTCGCTCCCTGTCGGTTAATTCTCCTAAAAAAAGGGCGCAAAATTGTATTCACGTATGTACGGGCTCAACTGACGACTCGAAAAAAATTGGGCCTATAACTCTTTCTCCACTAATGGCGCACCATACACCTGGCGAGCTGACTGAGTTAACACATACGAATCATGAAATAGCAGAGCAGAGAAAAACAAGTCATGCTCGTGACCTTGTGTATATCAGCTGCTGGTGACGTGTTTCTGCGTGCGCAGTGGAAAAACACCGCGTAGCGGTTCACATGTGTTTGGATCTCTCTGTATAAACCATATTAAATAATTGGTGTTTTCATTTTCGTTACTCTTGATGCAATAAAAAGTGTACTTTCATGAATATTCAATACTTTCTTTCAGTGGTTTATGCTTATAAAATCCGAAAAACCATTAAGTATCGTCTTGGATGCTAAGAGTAGGTAAACTAAACAAATACTACTTATTTTAAAGAATGAATTGGAAAACAAAACCCCCATTTTGAACCTGTTATTTTCTTACCACTTACCTATAGTATGCAGGGGAGTGTTTGTATTCCACTCCAAAATTCGCTGTCGAGAGATTTAGAAGAAATGCAGTTTTGAGGTCCACTGAACCACAAAAGGTCTCCTTTTAGTGGAAGGTGCCCGCGTTTGTGTTCCTGTGAACAACATAGGTAATTTGAACACGAAAAGTGGGATGACCATCAAATTTCATTTTATGTTATCTAACCGTTTGTATGGAAAATACCTATTTGGTTATTTTGTATTTTCTCAAAAACAGCTTCACGATTTTGATTCTCATACGCTTAAAACATTTGCATGACTAATAAAACGTATATCTTGAATTTTCTGTGAATAGATTGTGAATGCTTTTATATTCTGAAGTTTTGTATAACTGGTAAGCCATAATAGATTGAAAAAAAAAAAAAAAAAAAAAAAAACTTTTACACGAAACATGTAATGCTCATTGAAATATACAATTTAAGTAATTTTTTGTAGTATTAGCTATTTTCGAAATATTTGTAGCACATTTTGTTTTCCCAGATTGAACTGTTATACGGCCTCTATAAAGCATCTTGCTACTGTTATTTTCCTACATGGCTTCTTAATAACAAACACGATGGGCGATGTTATATTTTGTTTTCTGTATCTTGTAAGTAATCAAGTCCATATTGTCAACCTTGCGATTATTTCCATTAAAAATGTATCGCAAGTATTGTTAGAAGAATCGCATTTTATGAGTATTATAATTTATACCTAAGGGTTTATGCTGGGTAGAGAGAGCCATATGAGTGAGAGATTTTTTAAAGTATGTTTTGATTCGGGCTATTCAGTTTAAGTATAAAATTCTAAACGGGTAAAGATTCTCAATCTCGAGTTCATATCGTAAATTCGTTTCTGAATCAATCTTTGTCAACTTCATCACTAACATCTGCATTGCCTCATCACCGAAAACTTTTCACAAGACTTTAAAATATGTATGGCTACATTTAAAGGTTAACTGAAATAATAAAGTGAGATTGTGTAACTTTTTTGAAACAAAAAGTGGAAGGAAAGGCTCGAATAACCTTAAACGTCAGTACTAGGTATATTGTTCCTCTGATCCAGGGTGAGTGAAACCAACTTAACGATGGTGCTCATTCCTGTTTGCAACCTTAGCAGAGGGAAGTTGACGCGCATTCTACCCGAATGACAATCCACCTCAATGTGCAGCTAGAAATATACACACATTTGTTATGTAAACCTAGAACATGTACGTTTTTTCTACGCGTTAGAATAAGACAGCGACCACTTGCATGTAAAATAAATCGATGTACCCTTTACCATGATCTCATAAGAAAAGGGCGAATATTAAGCATTGGGTTAAATTTATGTACTAATGAGATCTAAAGCAATGTTTTTATTACCTTTTAGTTGCTATCCAATGACATGAACTTAACAGGGATATGATGCTATTTTGTTTTTGTTTTTCTTTTTTAATTTAAACGGTAGAGGTTGTTCAGATGCATACATTACTGCAGAACACCTATTGGGGTCGAATAGTGTGTCCTTCCCGAAAAAATAAACTCTCCATCCAGTGCAAGTACGGAGTTCATATTTTATCTGTATAGGAGTGGCCGAGCGGTTAGGCCGCCTATCACCCAGGGATGTGGTGGACGGGTTCTCCGGTTTCCCCCGCCACTCATTTCATCACCTTTCAAATCATCCATTTCGCCTACATATCATCTTCCTCACTCTCATATCTGGTGCTGTCCGGTCCCTGACCCTAGGCACAGGCTTGTAATTCCTCCATACGGTGAGGGTAGTTAGGTGAAGCAGTTGGATGAAAATTGATCGACACATTTCAAATGATTAAAATTGTGTAAAGTTAAGGATAGTGTAGGTGGAGGAGCTCCTATCATTTTTCAATTAGGTGAACCACTGCGGGCATAGGGTTGAAATCTTATACACAAGAGTTTAAGCAAAACTTGCTGAAACATTTCACATTAGTCTGAGATTGGTAGTTGAGTAGGGTAGTTTCGATGGAAAGTATTGAGTAAGTTTTCAAATCTTAGGCGAATCACTGCACGCATAATTAAAAATTTCATTCAGAGTTTAAACAAAATGTATTGAGCATTTCATAGTTGCTGGACATTGGTACATAATAAAGAGTAGTTTAGATGGAAAGTCTTGTGCAAACTTTATAGAGTTGAAATGTTATACACATAGTTTGACACATTTTTGTTTGGAATCGGTAGAAAATTGGGTAGTTAAGGTAAAGAGCCTCAGCAGAGGTTCATCAGCATATGTCTGAAAATGCCTGCCCGAACAACCCTCTGCCATTAAATCTGATCCACAATTAATTATAAAAAATGTGATGTGTTGCACTCACATAACTTTCTGTACTCTCGTATTAACTATTCGTACAAACGCTTATTTCTTTATGTTCATGCGTGGTGACCCGGCACCTGTCTGTCCGACATGCGAAGTTCACCTCACCGTCGCACACGTGCTCTTGGATTGCGCGCCAGTCAATTGGTCTGGGATCTACAGTAGCCTCAATTTTGGGTGACACCCGATGTCTGTGGCCAAGACTCGCTCTTTGCGGTTCGTTGCCCAGATTGGTCTTGCTACGCAAGCATAACATATTTTTAATTCTTTTCTGAGGTTTTAACATTGTTTTTTTAACTCTGACACATTTTACCTTTTAATGTTTTAACAATTTCGTATTTTAGTTTTTTAGCTTTCATCTTTTACCTCTTTTTAGTACGTTGCCCTTTAGGATTTTAATTTAGCGTGCTAATTTGTAGGCTGATGTTTTTAGCTGTTTACGGTTTTAGCTGTCATTTTGAGGTTCTACTTTTAGCCTGAGAAGTTTGTGAGCGTTTTTAAATTTTGACCTAGGGCCCAAATGACCTAGCTGTCGACGGGCCCTAAGCCTCACTCACTCACTCACTCACTCACTCACTCACTCACTCACTCACTCACTCACTCACTCACTCACTCACTCACTCACTCACTCACTCACTCACTCACTCACTCACTCACTCTTTATCTTCATGTAAGTTGAGGTAAACATTTGCAGAAATTATCTTACTGCTGATTGTGTTATTGATGCAAGGGGAATATTAGAATACAGTAGGCTTTGAGAGATAGTCAAATCTTTTAAAGCTTTGACATTATGTTCTCTTTGCACAGCCAAACAGATAAAAAATTGAATAACGACCTTCTATTTGAGAAAATTGTAAGTACTGCAAAACTCGCAAATGACAAGGAATATCTCCGAAATGGTTCACTCCACAAGAAATCCATATAGACCAGTTGTGTTTTAACGATCTCTACATTTTTTGAATATTAAGATTTGGTCTATCACTTATGATTTACCAGTTACGCAAAAGGCATCAAGAGTAAACCGGAGTACATGGGCTATAGTCCAAAAAAATTCAAAATACACATTTAATTTGCCATAAAATATCTTAAACATATGGCATTTTGATAAAAATTGTTAGCCATTTTTTAAAAAATCAAAATAGTTTTCCATGTAAAGGGTAGATTAGGGTGGAGGAATATTCTTCAACATCTTTGTGTCGCATCTTTGAAAGATACTAAACTTAAATACCAACTTCGGTTTTAAACCGACTTTTCGTTTTTGAGTTATGCTGTTCACAGACACAGAGGTGGCGGAATCTCCCGAGAAATTCACATCTCTTTGTAATACAATATATATATATATATATATAAATTTACATTCCCTCCCCCCGGTCAAGCTCGATATCCCCCGGAGGAAAATTCATCACCACACGCGCATGCACACACACGCACGCACACACGCACACACGCACACGCGCACACGCGCACACGCGCACACGCGCACACGCGCACACGCCCTTATGCGCACACACGCACAGGCGCACACGCGCACACATGAACCTTCTCTAAAATGCTTTGTTTGGATTGGCGGCCTCAAAACATATTTCTGGTGTAATCTCGACATCGAATTTTTGGATGGGGTACAATACTTCCCCTACTTACTATACGTAGTAGAGAAAGTAAAATGAGAAAATGAGCACGTGGTGCTTGTTTTAAAAATAGCCATCCAGGAAATGAAATGCCATAGAATGGAAAAGCGAGTGGTGATGAGCGCTTGAGACTGGATGTTGATTTACCTCGCCAGCGATTCTATCGCTACATCTGCCTAGGAAAGCGCCTGAAAGTTATACCTCAGGAAACAAGCACGCGCCAAGCACTTCTGTGAAGGAACCCATTGTTCTTTTCTCCTACAGACCGCTATTGTTTTCATCTCAAGATTAAATAATCGCTGGGGAGACACTCCCGGCTTCATTTCCCGATCTAGCTTGAGAAGCGTACAAGTAAGTTGGCCCGTTCTTTGCGTTTCCACTTCGGCTTCTTTGATTCTAGCGTTGGGTTAGCTTGACGAATTTGACACTTGTGACCGCACTGTTTTGGACCGTGCTCACACTTCAGGGGTGAGGAAGTGAGTATCCCACAACAAATGGCACAGCAACGTTGTCGCTTTTTGTCGTTCCTAGATTAGGGGTATTGGTAGTTCTCTTTCTCCTTTTCTTAGTAACGCCACCATTACCAACAGCGATGATTATCATTATTATTATTATTATTATTATTATTATTATTATTATTATTATTATTATTATTATTAATTTATTATTATTATTATTTATTGCACCTCGGCTATCTAAATCTCGAAAGTATTTTCATGCAAGTAATGAATTAGTTCTTCTATTTCTACACCTCCAGCGTATAAACACGTGAGATTGAAGCTGTTAGAAAGCTAAGCCATATTTCACGTTGACAGTCGGATTCACGACATTCTATGAGCGATTAGAAAGGAAATATCCTTCGTCTGTCTGTCTGTCTCTCTATGTAGGAGGTACTTCCTAATGGAACTTATCAACTAATGACAAAGTTAATAAACATATAAATCGTAATGCTTTATCCGGGACAGTGGGCCATAATGGTTCAAAATTACAAAACTGAAATATACCTCAAAATATCCAAGTTGTGAGTGTTGTGTGTGTGAGTGTTGTGTGTGTGAGTGTTGTGTGTGTGAGTGTTGTGTGTGTGAGTGTTGTGTGTGTGAGTGTTGTGTGTGTGTGAGTGTTGTGTGTGTGAGTGTTGTGTGTGTGTGAGTGTTGTGTGTGTGTGAGTGTTGTGTGTGTGTGAGTGTTGTGAGTGTGAGTGTTGTGAGTGTGAGTGTTGTGAGTGTGAGTGTTGTGAGTGTGAGTGTTGTGAGTGTGAGTGTTGTGAGTGTGAGTGTTGTGAGTGTTGTGAGTGTTGTGAGTGTGAGTGTTGGTGTGTTGTGTGTTGCTGTTGGTGTGTTGTGTGTGTTGTTGTTGGTGTGTGTGTTGTTGTTGGTGTGTGTTGTGTGTTGTTGTTGGTGTGTGTTGTGTGTTGTTGTTGGTGTGTGTTGTGTGTTGTTGTTGGTGTGTGTGTTGTGTGTTGTGTGTTGTTGGTGTGTTGTGTGTTGTTGTTGGTGTGTTGTGTGTTGTTGGTGTGTTGTGTGTTGTTGTTTGTGTGTGTGTTGTGTGTTGTTGTTGGTGTGTGTTGTGTGTTGTTGGTGTGTGTTGTGTGTTGTTGTTGGTGTGCGTTGTGTGTGTCATTAAAAATATTGCCATTGGATGAAACTTAAAAAGTTAAACACATGTTTTTACTTCATTTACTACGTATAGTAAGTTGAGGAAGTATTGTATTCCACCCAAAAATTCGATGTCGAGATTTCACCGGAAATGTTTTCAGGCTTCCTGAATCCAAAAAAAAAAAGCATTTTTAGAAAAAGGTCCGTGTGTGTATGTGTGTCAGGCTGTGAACAGCATAACTGAAAAAACGAAAAGTCGGTTAAAAACCAAATTTGGTATTTAAGTTCCATGACTATTAAGGACGCGACACTAAGATTTTGAAGAAAGTTGCTCCACTCTAAAGTACCCTTTACATGGACAATGTTTAGAAAATTTTGATTTTATCAAAAATGGCTAACGATTTTGATTAACATGCCTTATGTATAAAGATATTCTTATAACAAATGAAATATATATTTTGAATTTTCTTGCTATAGCCTATATAGTCCTGTTTACTCTTGATGACTTTTGTATAACTGGTAAACCGTAAGAGATAGATCAAATCATACTATACAAAAAATGTAAATCTTGCTAAACACAATGTTTGTCCAAATATGTTTTTTGTAGGGTGAAGCATTTCGGAGATATTGCTCATTAGTTGTGTGAGTTTGGAAAACAAACTTTCATCAAATGGAAGATGGTTACTCATTTTTATAAGCTAGCCGTGCAAAGAGAATGGAATTTGAAAGCTTCAAAATGTTTGACTATCACTCAAAGCGTACTGTATTCCCATATCCCCCTGGCACCAACAAGGAAATAAGCAATAAGATGATTTCTGCAAATGTTTATCTCAAGTAACAGAAGATATAGGAATAAGTGTTTGTAATAATGGTTAGTAAGAGTAGTGCGAGTGCAACACATCAGATTTTTTATAATTAATCGTGGATCAGTTTTAATGGTAGAGAGCTGTTCGGGCAGGCATTAACGAAGGTGACCGTTCCTTTATTTAATAGTATTTAATTTTGATAATGCTTGTCTAAGGACAATGCTTAACCGAGAATAATGAGCAACTTTCAGCATATAAAATTACACAGGACTTATTATTATTATTGTTGTTGTTGTTGTTGTTGTTGTTGTTGTCGTCGTCGTCGTCGTTGTCGTCGTCGTTGTGCGGTGGATTTCTTACACTTCGTACAGAACAAGGCATTTCACTGTTGTGGTTGGGGCTCATTTGCATTGAAGAGGTCGTTTGTTGCATAGGATGAAGAACAAGGTAGGTATTTCATGCGGTTCTGCATAGAATTCACTAAGATCCGCGCGTTGGTTTGGTGCAAAAGATGAAATAATTGCCATGATCTCCACATGATGTTATGAAGCAGTATTTATCTACACTAAATTTAAAACTTGAATCACTAGAAACTATAGGTTTTACGCAGAGAATTGGAAGAACCACTCAGCACCAAGGTTTTACTTCAACTAATACAAAGAGCAGCAGGTGAAACTATTGGCAACATGGGAGAACCCTGGAGATTAGCAAGTGGCTTTGAGGCTTGCACAAATTGCTGGGGAAGCTGTGAAACCTTCACATCAGGGGCGGAAAAAGGTCACTTTGTAAGCCGACTTAGGCATGCGTTCATCTAAGTCCTATGAGTTACAGGCGGCGCCGTGTTCGGACCCGCATGTGGTATTCGTGGTGGACGAAGCGGCGTCAGGGCGGGTTTTCACCGGGTGCTCCGGTTTCCCCCGCCATCTCATTCCACCAGTGCTCCATCTTCATTCCATGTATCATCAGTGTCACCGCCTGCGGTGCCGTAGTAGAAAAAGCGGGCGTTAAACACTACAACAACAACGCGACGCCGTGGCCGAGCGGTTAGCGTGCTCGCCTACCATCTAGGCGGCCCGGGTTCGATCCCAGGGACCCGCATGTGGTATTCGTGGTGGACGAAGCGGCGTCAGGGCGGGTTTTCACCGGGTGCTCCGGTTTCCCCCGCCATCTCATTCCACCAGTGCTCCATCTTCATTCCATGTATCATCAGTGTCACCGCCTGCGGTGCCGTAGTAGTAAAAGCGGGCGTTAAACACAACAACAACGCGGCGCCGTGGCCGAGCGGTTAGCGCGCTCGCCTACCATCTAGGCGGCCCGGGTTCGATCCCAGGGACCCGCATGTGGTATTCGTGGTGGACGAAGCGGCGTCAGGGCGGGTTTTCTCCGGGTACTCCGGTTTCCCCCGCCATCTCATTCCACCGGTGCTCCATCTTCATTCCATGTATCATCAGTGTCACCGCCTGCGGTGCCGTAGTAGTAAAAGCGGGCGTTAAACACTACAACAACAACTATGAGTTACATCAAAATCCAGTTCGAGTTGTAGGATAACCCCGCAAATCCAAACTCAGGATAATTCGAACACAAAATTTATTACTAAACAGAACAATAAAAAGCTTAATAGAAAAAGCATTTATATTATAGAACTGACAAGTCTTATTGAAACTGCATACATCGGAAGGTAATGTTCATTCACATTTGTTTGACACCGTAACGCACGATATAACACAAGCACCTGTATTAATTTATGAGCGAAAAGCATAAATTATTGTAGAATGCCCGCCAACAATAACCAAACAAAGTGAAGTTCCTATACGCGTACCGCCTCTATCGCATGCGATCGGCTATGTCCACAGGTCAGAAGAATACATTGTCATTATGTTGTGCGTGGTAATCGCAACGTTGTCACTTCCTCACATCAATATTGCTGCTAATCGTATAGCTGCATTTATACTTTTTTTTTTTTTTTTTTTTTTTTTTTTTTTCGTTTTTCGGATAATCCGAACAAATCACAACCCCAATTCGGATTAGCGGGGTTCTACTGTATAAATTGTATATTCACAAGTTTCTTCCATTTAGTGCCCCCGATTTACGATACCTTCCAGTTTAGGGAGACTGGCATATTGCATAATTAAACTTTACATTCCCTCCTCTCTCATAATTTTGACGAACGTGCTTTTTTTCATTTATATCCCCCCTTTAACTGCAGAGGTCATATCAGCGACCTTGCCTATTGGCAAATGGTGTTACTTCTTTAACAGTGGGTTTTTCGGTCTTTGGGTTTGTTTATACTTTGAATTCACTCACACATTCACACTTTCATTCATACTTTCAGGCTCAGGGAAGGATGAGGAATAATCTTGGCTGGAGCAAAATCCTATCCCCCTGCCGGGAATCGAACCCGGGACCCCTAGCATAGCAGGCAGGTGCTCTACCAGCTGCACTACGGGGCCAGCCTAAACGTGCTTTTGTGGTCAGATTTCCCGTTAAAAGGTTCAGCAATACGTTCCTAAAATAGTTACTTCCTGTGGCTCGATATCTCCAAATTTGGCGTTCATGTGAATAAAAAAGTCCCATAAATGGAAATCTTCTTTCTCGGAATTTTAAATATTTTTTATTGGGATTTTGATATTTATTTAAGACATTGTGATCTTGCATGATGGTAACGTTAAGTCTGTTAATTAAGCAACACAAAATACCTAATATCAATAGCCAGTCGCTCAGTAAAACAAATGAATGGGAAAACATTCTATAAACTATTAATATGAAAAATGCGGCCAAAAGAATGTTGCGAAATAAGCGGTCAGATCATTGTTGGACAAACTGGTTTAGATTTAAGGAAAATCGTAGATGTGAAAGAAGCGCTCATGTATCGCATACTACATGTCAGGTAGCACGTAAGATAGAACTGAGCGATCGAGTAATTCTGATGGAAGTAATTACTACTAATGTGCGCTTCGCCAGGGTTATGCATACCCAAAGTGCACAGAAACAGTGGTATAATAACATGGGTCTTTGTGAGAGAAAAGTCCAAGAAGATTAACAAGTAGGAGCAACGATATTTTGAAAGTATCTGACCATCAGTGTGGAGCACCCCATGAAGCCCATTTAGAGGTGAAGAAATGCACATATTAAGCGAAGAAGAGAGCTAGGGAGGAGCATTCTTCAATATCTGAGCTATGCAGAGAATTGGGAGAACTCCACACTACCCTAACCTATTTTTTCACAAACCTCCATTTTCATAATCCGGATGGTTCACCACCACCGCCACAACCATCGCCACCCCCGCCACAACCATCGCCACCACCACCACCACCACCGCCACCGCCACCACCGCCACCACCACCACCGCCACCACCACCACCACCGCCACCGCCACCACCGCCACCGCCACCATCACCACCGCCACCGCCACCACCGCCACCGCCACCATCACCACCGCCGCCGCCACCGCCACCTCCACCTCCACCGCCACCGCCGCCACCACCGCCACCTCCGCCACCACCACCACCGCCACCTCCACCTCCGCCACCGCCACCACCACCACCGCCACCTCCACCTCCGCCACCGCCACCACCACCACCGCCGCCGCCACCGCCACCTCCACCTCCACCGCCGCCACCTCCACCACCGCCACCGCCGCCACCTCCACCACCGCCACCTCCGCCACCACCACCACCGCCACCACCGCCACCACCACCACCACCGCCGCCGCCACCGCCACCACCGCCACCGCCACCTCCATCACCGCCACCACCACCACCACCGCCACCACCACCACCGCCACCACCGCCGCCACCACCACCACCGCCGCCACCGCCACCACCGCCACCTCCACCACCGCCACCGCCGCCACCACCGCCACCGCCGCCACCACCGCCACCGCCGCCACCACCGCCACCGCCGCCACCACCGCCGCCACCACCGCCACCTCCGCCACCACCACCACCGCCACCTCCACCTCCACCTCCGCCACCGCCACCACCACCACCGCCACCTCCACCTCCGCCACCGCCACCGCCACCGCCACCACCACCGCCGCCACCGCCACCTCCACCACCGCCACCGCCGCCACCTCCGCCACCACCACCACCACCGCCACCACCGCCACCTTCGCCACCACCGCCACCACCACCACCGCCACCACCACCACCGCCGCTGCCACCGCCACCACCGCCACCGCCACCACCGCCGCCACCGCCACCACCACCGCCGCCACCGCCACCACCACCGCCACCGCCACCGCCACCACCGCCACCTCCGCCACCACCACCGCCACCTCCGCCACCGCCACCGCCGCCACCACCACCACCTCCACCACCGCTACCTCCACCACCGCCACCACCACCACCGCCACCGCCACCACCGCCACCACCACCGCCACCACCACCACTTCTCTCTTCGTGTACCTGTACGAGGAAGGTTGACCGCTCTTTCACTGTCAGCTTTTTTCGCACACGATAAATTGTTTTAGCCTGTATTGTCTATTTTAGCGAAATAAAACCTCTTGATACTTGGGGCAACTCCCTCCCCCTCAATATCCCCCTCCCTCTATCCCACCCTATCCCTCTCTCCCTACCTCCCTCACTCCCTCCCTCTCTTCCTCTCCCTTGCTCTTTCCCTCCCTCTCTCCCTCCCCCTTCCTCTTTCCCTCCCTCTCTCCCTCCCGCTCTCTCCTTGCCCTCCCACAGTCCCCACTCTCCCCCACTCTCTCCCCCACTCTTTCCCCCACTCTCTCCCCCACTCTCTCCCCCACTCTCTCCCCCACTCTCTCCCCCACTCTCTCCCCCACTCTCTCCCCCACTCTCTCCCCCACTCTCTCCCCCACTCTCTCCCCCACTCTCTCCCCCACTCTCTCCCCCACTCTCTTCCCCACTCTCTTCCCCACTCTCTTCCCCACTCTCTTCCCCACTCTTTTCCCCTCTCTATTCCCCACTCTCTCCCCCACTCGTTCCCCCACTCTCTCCCCCACTCGTTCCCCCACTCTCTCCCCCACTCGTTCCCCCACTCTCTCCCCCACTCGTTCCCCCACTCGATCCCCACTCTCTCCCCCTCTCTCTCCCCCACTCTCTCCCCCACTCTCTCCCCCACTCTCTCCCCCACTCGTTCCCCCACTCGTTCCCCCACTCGTTCCCCCACTCGTTCCCCCACTCTCTCCCCCACTCACTCCTCTACTCACTCCCCCACTCACTCCCCCTCTCTCCCGCTCTCACTCTCCGTCTCATTTCCTCTCCTCTTTCCCTCCCTCCCTCTCTATGTTAATGCCTTTCGCATGTATAAGTGGGATAGTGATTTTTCACAAATGCGATATGGCGCGAAATGCTAATAAACAATTGTGCTACTGTATTCTCAATTCTCACCACTTGTAAACCATTTTTAATGTTTCGAAAATGCAAAAATTATACTAAGTGCTAATTTTTAGAATTAAAACCTTTTCTCTCTTTGTTTCTCTCTTTCTCTACTTCTCTCTCTCTTTTTTTCTTTCTTTTTTTTTTCTTTCTTTCTTTCTCTCTGTCTCTCTTTCTTTCTCTCTGTCTGCTTCTTGCTTTGTTATTGTTTGGTTTGTTTGTTTCTTCGGGAAACTTCAGTTGCGCAGTTTGTACACGTGGTACGTGTCACGCACTTGTTCACCGTTGTGGAAGGCGGATGCTAATGTGAAAGAGGGAGCAGTGTCCTTTATTGGGTGAAATTATAACAAATGTATTGTTCGTATTCCTTACTGATATTTTAAATTATGTTTAATATTTGAATTTTTAAGCGTTGCGAAATCGATCACATGTGATCCTAATGACGGTATACTTGTTTTCAAGTTTAGTGTGTTGCTAAGTTTCTGACTCAGGTTTCAGTGACAGTAAATTGATTACCCAGTTGGACTCTTTCTACACTAATACACAGATTGTGAGTTGAGTTGCTGAAAGGTGTTTTGGAAGATGGTTACTCACCTATACGTTGCACATATAGGTTTTTGGCGCTTGTTGCCGTCGCGCGGATGAAACCATACAACATTTTTGAAACTACTTTTAAAGGCTTTACTTACGAGCTTTACAAAAGGAAATGCTGAAACTGGTCGGTCATTGTCCATTTTTGACACCTCTTTAGGAAACTATCCATCACTTGCCGTAGTTCACGTTGAGAAATGCCGACAATTTCCTGGCGGACATGTTGTCTTAATTCTTCCAGGGTGTATGCGTTTTGCCTTGCACACTTTGTTTTAAGTTACCCCAGAGGTACAAGTCGCAGGATCGGGGGACCGAGGGGGGCACAAATTTCTATTAATAGTTCTGTCCCGAAATACACCTGCAATAGTTCTCATCGCGAGATTGGCTGTATGAGCTGTTGCAAGAGTCTTGATAAAAGGCAAAATCACGCTCCCTGTCTGTTTATTCTCTTAAAAAAAAAGAGGAGGGCGGGCAAAATTGTATTCACATATGTACGGACGCCAACTGTTGACTCGAAAAAACTAGGCCCTATAACTCAGACCCTAATATTGTTCGTTAAGTACCCCTTCATTAAATAATTGGTGTATGGTGCGCCATTAGCGCAGAAAGGTTTCTCGGAACTCCAGCGATTTGCGGGCATTTCGGATTTGCGGGGTTCTACTGTAATAAGAAATATCTCGGAATTTTTAACTCTAATAAATAAGCAAATAAATGTATTTGACATAAATTGCGTGCTTTGAGATCTACATTTTTTGTGATTTTATCCATCTCTTCTAGTTTAACAGTTATGCAATAGTCGAAAGAGAACTCACAGACTACTCCTAGAAATTAAAAAAAAAAATCATTTTGCATGAAAATATCTTAAGCATGTGGAATGTTAATCGAAATTGTGAGTAATTTTTGAGAAAGTCAAAATTTTCCATGTGAAGTGTAGTTTGTGGGATTTTTTAAAAATACTTTTCGTGTCGCATCTTTGGAAGATGCTGAATTTAAATAGTACATTTGGTATTTAATTGACTTTTTTCTTTCTGTGGTTTATGCTTTTCACAGACACGAGTGCGCTCGCTCTTACACGCACATACACCACCTGTTTCTAAAAATGCTTTTTTTGTTCAGGGGATCTCAAAAGGTGTATTATCAGTGAAATCTTAGAATCCAATTTATTGAGGAGTACAATACTCCCAATACTTACCTTAAGTAGTTACTAGAGAAAGTAAAGAAGTGCTTAAGTACAACAAAAAGTTGAGCAGTTTACATGGAGGAAAATTTCGACAAGAGGTTGCCAATCCTGACTCTCCCGACTGAACATAGTAAATGGATTTGAAAGATTAAGGTAAGTAAAAGAAATGTGGCATTTTCGGGTTCTTAAAATGGGTAGTTTTGGTGAGAAAGGTGAATATTTTCATTACCAGCAGTCACAAATTATAGAAGTTCAAATAGCCATATTTTGCCCTAGCAGATCTGCACAGATGCTGAAATATACAGAATGTCCCAAAATTAGAGTGACAAACTTTGGGAGCTGATAGATAACATTTAAAACACCTTTTGTTAAGGAAAGTTTCTTTTTTTTCTTCTCTCTTTCTCTCTTTTCTTTTTGCTGTGGTGCTTCGTTTAAGCGCTAGACGAGTTAATGTCATACATTACTCCCTCCCACCCAGTTTTAAGTATTTACGGCAAAATCAACAATGCCAATTAGTATTGCTTTTATGTTAGTAAGGCATAGAATCGTAAGCCAAGAAACAAACACAGAACACAAACATAAGACAAATATCTCATTGTTTACAGTTAATAACGGCTTTACTATTCAAAATTAGACTACAAACTTTTAAACCAGGGAAATGGCTGGTGTTTGCGAGAGTACGGCAGAATAGGGCACGTCGATGCACTCTTTGTGTTAATCGCAATGGGCGTGCGTTCCAACATTTACTTTGAATAGTAAAGCTGTGATTAACTACACAATGAGATGTTTGTGTTTTGTTACTGTGTTTGTTTCTTGGATTAAGATTGTGTGCCTTACTAAGATAAATGCAATATTAATTTGCATTGTTGACTTTGCCGTAAATACCTTAACTGGGTAGGAGGCAGTAGTCCATGACATTAACTCGTCTAGCGCTTTAACGAAGCCCCGCAGCAAAAAACTTTCCTTAACAAAAAGTGTTTAAAATAATGTTATCCATCAGCTTCCAAAGTTTGTCGGTCGAATTTTGGGACACTATTTCAGCAATTTCATTCTAAGAATACGAATGACAGAACACAATGTTGGAGGTATATTGAACGACTTCATTCTATAGTGCTACTAATTCAACGAAGATCAATTTTGTATATTTTCTTTTTATTATTGTGGTTTTGCATCAGTATATATTTTTTCTATGTAATGCATTAGCCTGTATCAATGTGTCCGGTTTTTCTCTGTGGCGCTTTGGCCTACTTTAGTTCAAAATAAATAAAAAATGTACCTATGCTCTTTTATCTGAGTCAACGTTTTACAATATGATTTTAATTGCATATTATATATTTCGAAAGATTTACCACAATTAATTCAAATTATATACTTTCACTTCCAAGTACTATAAAGAGCTAAATTGTAAATTGATAAACGCGACAAAACTTACGTGTACGAATAAAATTGCGAAATTCTTATTTCAAACATCTAAAAATCGCGAACCCTAGTTATAAGTTAACGTGTTTGCAACCTTACGTTGCGATGGATGGTAAGAAAACCTAGTAGACATCGAATAATCTTTTCGTAACTCGAATAAGTGTTGGTATTCCCTTGAACAGTTTTGTTTCTCATGCATGCCAGATGATAAATGTCCCATTCACAAGTTCTTGCACAAACTATTCTTGCATAGCATATTCTACCTATCTGTTAATAGCGATACTTTTATTACGCATTTCATTGTCGGTATAAGAAGGATAAGTAGGCTAAAGTGTTAGTCACATTTTTAAAAAGCGGATCACTGTGTGAACGCATATCTACAAGGATAGGTATATGCCTGCATACTGCGGAGAGACATACACATGACAGACAGTCAGACTTAGCTACTTGTTGAAAACTGCAAGTTATTTGGTACTCCGGAGTTGTTCTCTGCCATTAAAGTAGACTCGCGTTCCAGTCAAGACTCATTTTTGTCCGCGGGGGTACTTATTTTGTGTAGTATGATTTTATCATTCTCCTACGGTTTACTAATGACACAAAAGTATTTCAGAATGAAGAGGGCTTCGCAGGCTATTTCCAGAAAGTTCAAGATATACATTGTATTTTTCATGCGAATATCAAACATTGCATATTAATCAAAATAATTAGAACCGTTTTTGAGAAAATAAAAATTAACATGTTTTCCATCTGCAAGGTAGTTTAAGGTTGGGACATTTATTTCATAATCTTAGTGTCGATTCATTGGAAAACCCTGAATATAAACAACAAACAACATATACACGTTCTCACGGACCTTCTAAACTTTTTTCAAATTATTCTGGGAGCCCCAAACTCAAATTTCACTGGAAATACAAGTTTTGTCTTTTGGGTGGGTTGCTCGTAGTATTTCCTTTAACTATAGGTTCTAAATGGTACAGAAAGTAATAAAGGATATTTAGGATAAATGGATCACGTACATAAAGATAAGCCAAACTGTAAAAGATGGAAGAGTAGAAGAAGCTGGGTTTGAAGTACAGGATCTTCCCTCCAGCAGAAAATTATCGCTTGCCTACCAGATTTATTTATGACAAATTCACCTCTCCTAGTTGAAGCGGTTATTTGTGTTTAAAAAGAAAAAGAAAAAAAAAAAAAAAAAAAAAAAAAAAAAAAAAAAAAAAAGAAAGAAAAGAAAGAAATTGTAAAAAGCATTTTTGTGGTTCTTACTAAACATGACAAATGCAGCAATTTAAAGGAAAGCATAAAGAAATATTTATGATTGTGTACAGTTGAACCTGGTTTATGTATACATCAAGGGGGAGAAGGGAGATCTCTTGTTAAGAATTACTTACAAATGAGATTTTGATAATGCATCATATCTTGTTTTTAAGCAATGCAGTGGGCCTACATGTGTAACATTTTACAAACAAACATGTATGAAGAAACCAATTTTGAACTTGGTCCTGCTTTAAAGAAATTAGTTAATTTATGTAGTATGTTTCACTTTTCTTGCATTAAGTGCATACACCTAATTTTTACTGATGAGTGTACCTAACGTGGTATAAGCAATTACTTAGTCTGAAGGAATTTCGATTTCGATTTTGGTTTTGTGTGGATTAAGTTCCACCCCTCGTAAATTTTACTTTCTGATCTAAGCACATTTCCTTTTTCTCTTCTCCATGGCCGATTAAAGGCAATTGAGAACTGAAAGACAAAACCGCTGTTCAACAGTAAACACCAGATACCAAACATTTTTATCGTTACTTCTTGCTTGTTGCTACTACATTGTCGCGCCAAAAGCCACCAGCTCTACCCGCAAACGTTTTCCTTTGGTTTCCGCGGCCGAAAGCCCCCCCCCCCCCCCCCCCCAGCTTGCATCTTTGTCAACGAAGATAAGGAAATAATCCTCGTTTCTTCATGCTCATTATAATTACGTAAAACTCGGTTGCATTTCACTGAAATTTAATACTTATAACAGCGAGCTAGGTATGAATGCATTACACATAAATAAGGATCTGTTAGCACGTTTCCAAATTGCATTTTGCAGGGCCTACAAAAATTCACGTCTATATATATACGAATTACTTAGAACTGGGTTATGTATAAAGCAAGTGGAACTGCATTTGCTTGTGCATTGTGCACTTCGATTAATAATGCATTCTTTTAAAATGCCGTTTGTGCAATTAGCAGTGCTCTAAGCACATGAACGTTGGCAGACTTTTTTGCAGGGGGGGGGGGCAAATGTTAGAATTTTGCAATCAGATAATATTAATTCATTATTTTGTTGTCAAAAGTTATAGTATTTGTTGCGGATAACCGTATAAATTTGCCCTAAATATAAATTGTTTTTTACATAAAAATTAAAATAATAGTTTAATAGTCAGCACATTAAGTTCATTAATTTCCAAGGGGGGGCCGCGGCCCTCCCTTGGCCCCCCTCCCCTTCGCGACGCCCATGTCTAAGCAGTGAGATATTTAAATGTAATTGTATTATGCATTTGTTACAGTATAAAAAGGTAGACAAATAAAATGCTGAATATACATTAAAAGTACGATTTAAGTCGAATTACCTGCAAAGAATGACTCGCAAGGAAAGTGTCATGTTAGAACATCAGCAAATAACAAAACTGCGCAACTAAGGCAGTACAGTTTCTCTATGGTTGTAAATGTTATTTTAATATGTTACTTATACTATGTTAAAGTCGTGAATGTGAGGACTTGTTTTACGGTCGATACCAACAAGATAGCGGAGAAAAATTATTAACTTTTTTAGTATCAATACAGTTTTTACAGACAACGTCTCAGCAAAGAAAAGCGAAGTATTTTAAGATTGCTATGCGAAAATGTGAATTTTGACGCCAAGAAGCAATCAAGTGTGTTATTATTAGGGCTCGGAAGTTCATGCCTTAAAAAACACTGAAATATGCATGCAAATGTGTTCTTAAAAACTTGAAAATATGCCAAGAAGTATGCACTATTTAATTAAAACAATGTCCCTTTTCAGTAGGCAAGACGAGTTAGTATAAATAATAAAGTTACCTTATTCCTTAGAGGTTGAAGCAGAAGTAGTCCCGCTGCTTATTTGCTAAATTGCAGTTCACAACCAACACTTTGCACAAATTTTCAATTGTAAAACATCGTATGTTGTCTCACAAAACACTTTTGTAACGTGAAAAGCTTCTCTCCACAATATTTTATCGGGGCATATTTAAATAATGTTAACTACTTCACAGAGAGAGAGAGAGTCAAGTCTCTTGGTGTGACAGAAGGTTTTCTTTCGAGGATGTCTCGAATATCACACATCTGTTTATAACCAGAATTTCTTGAAATTACATAATTCACTTTCTGTTTCACTTTTTGTCCTATGCTACCAGGAACCGAACTTAGACCACATATTTGTTTTTTTCAAAGACAGTAAGTGATTCATGCAAAGGAGATCCTACAGCTTTCAATGCCGTTATGGCTGTTGGTAAGAAAGAAAAATGGGCAGATATGAAACTAAGATCCTCTTTTAACCCGGTGTCTGACAGAATATTTTGCACAGCTTCAAATGATGAAGCATCTTTCGAGTTCAATGAATTAACAACCTCTTCGGCTATTTCTATGTGCTCAGCATAATATAAAACTGCATCGACCCATGTTCCCCATCGAGTTAACACTGGTGCAGGAGGAAGTCGGATATTAGGTGCTGTTGATCTAAACAACTTAACTCTTTTAGGAGATTTAGGTAATAAAAATTCTCTTTGTACTGGAGACAAATCTATCTACCATTAGGAAAGAATCACGTATTGTCTCAGAAATGCAATGTGCGTGTGCCAAGAAGATAAGGTATAGTCTTTTGTCCATTATTTAAAGCACCCACGATTATATTAGCAATATAACGGCGCTCAGAATCAGGGGTTTCATCAACAGACAACCACACAAACTGATCCGCTAATTCATTTTGTATATTTGACAATACGGTATTGTAACAATGTCCTACATAAGTCTTAGGCAGTGTACTTTCTTCAGCACATGTCGAATGTACTTGGGAAGGAAGTTTTTAAATGTCGGATTATTAATTTTGAACAAGGGAATATCAGCAGCTAAAAATGCTTGGCACAAGTCATAGGAAAATTCAGTAACCCTACTTCCTAAACACTCTACTAGCTGTTTTTGAACAGGTTCTTTGTTTGCGAGTTTTCTGATTAAATTCTCCTTATGTTTTGCTGTGTTTATGTGCTGAACTATTTGAAATCTTTTCTCACTCTCTACATTTTTCTCACACGGTCTACAATACAGTACCCTATTATCTGTAGATATTAAATCACCCGAAAACACTCTCTGTAAATTAATTAATCTAGCACTCGAAGTTGGTTTTATTTTCACCATTTGAAAAGCTTTTTAACATTTTATACGCCTAATTTAATTTGGTGGGAACCAGTTCACAACACTGTTACATTTGAAGATCACGACACAACTACTGGTGGGCAGGCAAGCGTTGTTATAATCGTGCTGCTCAAAACGTTGACCTGCACTTTATCTTTGTTAATATAAACCTCCCAGATAACGCACTGATTATTTTCTACGAACATACATATAATGAAAGGATGGAAACGGGATTCACTGCATGACAGCATGACTCAGCATTAGTTCTCGTCACGTCGCGAGTTACATCATCATGGCAATACTACCAATATGAAAAATATCCAGATGGAAAAAAATAATAAAATACCATAAAAATCATTAAAATATGCAATATAGGGGCAATAATATTGAAATATTATGCATTTATCAAAATCTAGAAAATATGCAGTTATATGCACTATAAAATCATGCCCAAATAACTGAAAATTCCATAATTCGTGCACATTATGTAAAAGCATACATTTTTAACCCCTATGAAAAAAAACATGCAAATGCATGAACTTCTTAGCCCTAGTTATTACTGAAACCACATTAAGAATGTCAAGCTTCATATCCATTACTTTGTAGTTTGCGTAAGGTTTCGGATAAGTACGTTGTTTAACATAAATAAAATAGAAAATCTTGAAAGCGTATCAATTATATTTGTTTATAAAGTAATTCCTTACGTTCCAAACACGGCAAACATGTGAGATCTCATAGTTCTACGACTATTAGTTAGCAGGAGTGTAAGAAAATATTGAAAAATAACGAGCAAATTTAAAGAATTCCCTGCGCGTTACACGACTTGTGTACTTTTGCAAATCTCGACAATTACTTCCCATATAACCGCGATGAATTCAGTAGTATCACTTGGAGTAATTCATCTCACAATCTGCTACAGAGGCGTGCCAAATTCAAATCAAAGAATTTCAGGATAGCGTAGCAAACCGCTGCATGCAGCACCTAGCTTCCCCATTCATCTTTTTCTGATTCCCTCCCCGTATGCAGGACTTACATCCCCTAGGACTTGCAGCCTGTGCCTAGGGTCAGACGCCTGTCGGGGAGCAGACAAACCTACGGACCAAATAGTGAAGACCTGGAAGCGGGTGGTCAGTCCAGCACCAGATATGATAGTGAGGAACAGGATGGTATGAAATGCAGGCAAAATAGAGGAATGCAACGGTGGTGATATAGCAGTCGGTAGAATGAGTGGCGGAGGACACCCGAGAACCCTGAGAAGAGCCACCCAGACGCCGCTTCGTCCACCACGAATACCACATGCGGGTCTCTGGGTGATAGGCGAACGGTCTAACCGCTCGGCCACAGAGCCACCCCTCACTCGTCTAGAAATCGAAATTCTCTTTCAATGTGATTCCAACGCGCCATTCATCCTTCATTGACCGTGAACTACTACACTATAGGATGATTTGTTAGGTAACGAATTGTAATTAGCGGTTGAATCATAAACAGATGTTCGTAAGCATACCTCAGAAACGAAAAGGCACGGTTTGTTGAACGTCTTGTAACCTGGTAACATATCGGACGATCAATGAATGGGTGAAATGATGCTCAAATGAGCTCGGGGCCCATAGAACTTAGTTACCCGATAGCTGTCTTCTCAGGATAAAGACCCCCCCCCCCCGGAGAAAAAACATAATAAGGATAACTCGCCGTAACCGAGACTCGAACTTCGGACCTCTTGAATGTGAAGCAGACGAGCTGCCCGCACACCACAGATGCGGGCTTGGGCTTTTGTATGCAGTCTTTGTATTTTGTTCCTACATTATTGTTAAATATAAAGGTTATCACGTAGTTATGGATTTAAGATTTTTGAAGTACATTGCTTTAGTGCGCTGAATATATTTGAAGTAAGAATAGAAAATCGCAGCTAAAGCCTTAAATCAAAACCAAATATTTTTTTTCTGTAGTGACCAGCGAAGTGCTACATCTGTTATCAGTTTTTCCCCCTCATAATAAAGTGCAGAGGCGTTAAATGAATGCAATTTGTGATTCCAAATTACATGTTGCAGCGGTTGCAAGCACGTCGATTTCGTCCCGTGGTTAGCTAATATCCGTTACCGCAGCAACAGGCTTTCATGCAAAATGAACTGCATTCGGAGAAAATATGAATCAGCTAGATGAAATGCAACCAAAATAGATTTGATGTTTGATGTACTTTATAGAGTAATAATTCCCGTGCTTTTACGACGTACTTCATTAATATTCATAAGGCTTTGCTGCGTTAATGCAACATAATTATAGTAAGCGTTCTGAAATAGCGTGCTACTTTTAAATGCTACGCTGAATCCGATGGAGACCGTGTTCTGATTATTTGTAGCAATCCTAACGTGATTTAGAGCTTCACTAGCTAGGACACGCTGTATTATCTTTGTTAATGGACACCAATGCAAAATGTTTGCTTTGTGGAGCGTATGTTAAGTTTTACGATAAAAATGCGTGTTGGGTGTCAATTACTGAAAGGACTCTTGACAGCTAAGAGGTTATCGCAGCGATATCCAACGTTTGCGAAAGAGGGGAGGTTAGGTTTACCTCCTTCCACTATAGTGGACTTTGCCACTCTTTAAACCCAGCCGTGCATTGTGTTACAGTGGCGCGTTTGTTACATCTACCTTGCGTTTGATTTACGAAAGCACTTTCAATCTTGTGCGATAAATATCTGTTCATTAGTGACTTGTTTGGTACTGCTTACTTTTAAGAAGTCTATGAATATTTGGCGACAAAGTGGAAGCGCATAGCCTTAGAAGATCCACCAAGTGATCGTCGTGTAACATACAGACTTTTAGTATAGTTCAATTTGGAAAAACTCTGTTCGCAAATATATGTGGAGCTATACTCACTCTTAAACACACTATTCTTGCAAACGCGTATTTCGCTATTCACTACATTTTAATTGACATGAGCATTTTCAGAAAGTAATTGTTAATTTTCTTGCAGGTGCAAGGGGAATATGGTAATACGTAGGCTTTAAGAGAAGTGAAAGTTGAGCATGCTTTTGAAATCCGTTCTCTTTGTAAGGCCAGGAGATTAAAACCAAATGTTATGTTCCTATTTGAAAAAATGTAAGAATTGGCAAATTCAAACAAATAAGATAGAATATCTCGGAAATGGTGGGAAAAATGAAAAATTGGAACAGTATACAGCGTGTCACTAGAGAAATATCAGAAGCTGAGGAAATCGACCCATCCGGTTATTTAACCCTTTCATGCCTGGTGTGTATTATAAGATACATAGGCTTTTTTTCCTATTTGTACTAGTTTTAACTTTTCTTTTTCTGCTATATTCTTGTTATACTGTCTGTCACCAATTAAAAATACATATTTGAGACGTTTTGGATTGTAAAAAATTATTTTTTTTACAATTTATATTGTAGTGTTTTTTTTATAAGAAAAGGAGCAAAATCCATGCAACCGCAGTCAAATGATACCCCGTCATCATCCACGCGTGCCATCACACCGATTATTTTACGTGGGCCCTCCCCGGCGAGGGGCATGAAAGGGTTAAAATGAAAATTGGGGCATTGCAGTATAAGAAATCTGATGTGCACCCTAGCATGCCCTTTTCTACTCCTGTACAAACTATCCTTACAAATGATTATTCCTCTATCTAGTTCATGTTAATTGAGATAAACACGTGTAGAAATTATCTTACTGCTAATTTTATTGTAGGTGCAAGGGGAATATGGAAATACAGTAGGCTAATTTAACCGATAGTCAAATCTTTTAAGAGCACAGCTGGTCGCAATGTGATGACTTAAATTCGTTCTCTTTGCATGGTTGTAAAGTGATAAAAAATGAATAACGACTTCTCATTTGAGCAAAGTATACATATTGGAACATTCAGGCAAATAACAAGGAATGTCTCTTAAATGGTTCACTCAAAAGTATTTGACATAAATTGTGTGTTAACGAGATTTATGTTTTATGTAGTAAGATTTTGTTAATCTCTTACGGTTTACCAGGGATGCAAAAGTCATTCAGAACGAAGAGGATTTCTGAGGACATTCCCAGAAAATTCAACATACACATTTCATTTGTCACGAAAATATCTTAAGCATATGGTATTTTAATAAAAATCATTTCTACCATTTTTTTTTTTTTACAAAATCGAAGTTTTCGAGAACTATTCCATGTAAAAGATAGTCTCGGGCGGGGGATTTTCACCAAAATCTTCGTGTCGCATCTTTGGAAGATGCTGGACTTAAATACCAAGTTTGGTATCTAACCGTCTTTTTGTTTTTGAGAGATGCTGTTCACGCTCATGAACGCGCACGCACGCACACACACACACACACACACACACACACACATACACACTAGTTTTCTTATTTAAGGGACCTCAAAGCGTGTATTTCCACATCGAATTTGAGTGGAATGCAATGCCTTTTATACCTACTATATATGCTAACGTGCTATAGAAAGTAAAAATCTCTACGATAGTTACATTAAGTCTTACATTCTACCCACATATTGTATGCCGAGATTTCACAGGAAATTTGAGACCTCTTTAATCCAAAAGACAGCATCTTTGGAAAAACACTTTGTGTGCATGTGTATCGACGGGGGAGTGGGGGAGTGCACCCGAACAGTATAACTCAAAAACAAAATTTCTGATAAATACAAAACTAACGGAACAGGTGCTTACGGGGGGGGGGGGGGGGGTAAGCTTGCAACAAATGTTATTTCATGAGCAGAAGAAGATGTCGTGTGAGATTTGGGGATGCCAAAATTAAAAGTATTCAACTTAAACGTAAGAATTAAGAAATATATTAAATTAAGTGGTTATCCAATGTGCATAGCGTGAAAAGCACTAGTTACCAAAAATTGTTTTACTACATCAACTGATGGAAATATGAAATGTCTACCCAAAGAAACTTGGAAAGAACAACCAATAGGATGCCTAACTCATTTGATACTTGTATATTGGAGACACTAAAACAAAAATAAAATGTGTAAGGTTATTTCATAGTGATTATCTATCCTAATCTTCGTAATCAGGGCAGACACTTCCAAATAGAAATGGCTTGGTTGAGACGAATGTCTCAATAGTAGGTATATGTAAATATTTAACGTACCTAGAAGGATTTGGCAACTGTCAAATATTAATACCTAAATGTTCGCAATGAGATGAATTACAAAATAATGTTTATTATACATATATTAATTAGGTCTTCCGGGGAAGGCCGCTTCTTGGTTGTGTTGTTGTTGTTGCCAAAGTTTCGCCCTACTATGTAGGGCTTCTTCAGGACTACTCTTCCAAGAGCAACCAAGACGCGTCCTTCCCCGGAAGACCTAGTTAATGTGGCACCGGCCGCCGAAGCCTACGTAGTGAAAATAATGGGTGTTGTGATTTCACCGTGGATTGCTGTGAAATTTTCTATAACCCCCAGCGCAACGGCTCTTCACGGGCCAAGGCTTATCGCCCAGCCGCTGCGTCCCCCACCTCTGCCCACTACAGGCGTCATGAGTAGGATGCAGAACTGGAGGGCGGGATGGGGATCAGCGCCCCGAGCCCTCCCGGCCAGTTATGCGGCCTTCGTGACCTGAGGTCGCCACTTCATCAAGTTGCTCCTCAGTTGGCTCCTCCGGGATCTAACGAGGCTGAGTGCACCCTGTGCCAGACTTCCCAGAGGAGGAAAAATCCCCACGCCGGTACCGGGGATCGAACCTGGGTCCTCTGCGCCAGAGGCAGGCGCGCTACCACTGCGCTGTACTATTTGTTGCTTCATGCATCACATATCTATTTAGCGAAATGTGCAGTTTTTTCACTTTACATTTAGTTTTCCGGATAGCACAGGACAAATGGTGATTATCAGGGCCCGGATTTTTATGTGCTAAAACATTTATAAACGTTTATTTTTTATGTGACAAAAATTTAAAAAATGTTTGGTAAAAATTTAAAAATATGATGTAATAAGAACTTCAAATTACACCAACAGCTAACATGACAGTTGACTCGCCAATTGCTCCTAATCATCAGATGTGGAACACTGAATTACAGTGAACAACTAACGTCTCCAAATTTTCCATCAGAAATCCATGCCTGTTGTCACGAAATAATGCCTTATATTGAGAAAACGGATCGTTCCACTTCCTACGATGTTAACCTCGCATTTTTGAAACGGGGCATATCCCACTTGTTCCTTGGCCTCCCAAAACTAGTGCTGCTTTGCTGAGGGCTTCGTAACCTGTATTTTTGTAATAAAAAAGAAAATCATCCTTAAATTTTTGCTTTAAGACTTCGGCTTTCGAATTGGTTGTCTTACAACGCACTCTTATTTCTTTAACTGCATTACCCAATAAATCGTTCATTTACTACAGATACAAATGCTTCAAAATTGTCTGAGTAATACATTACTGCACTTAACCAAATGCCCCAACGCCTGGTTTAGAAGGCAGTGGGAGATCAGGATTTCTTTCTTGGAAAAGTTCGACTTTAGTTGGTGATTTTACAAAAAGACTTTTTTCCCCGTTTGACACCAACTGGTCCACTTCCGGATAAGTATTCGGATTTTGTCGCACACTCTGTGTAGAGCATGTATGATACATGTGACATGAATCATTTTAGGATGACATACACTAAGAGCTTCACCAGCCTTCTCCATATATGTCGCACCTTAGGTTATGAAAAGCAAAACATTGTCGCACTTAACACCATTAGACCATAAGATCTGCAAAACTTCATTGAACAGCTTAGCAATTGACACGTGATTTGTAACCGACAGTTGTTTAGAAGCTACCAAGAAGTATTGTTTGAAAATTTTTTCATCATTTTCCAACACACCTACTACATTTCCCACTTTTCTAACGCCAGCAGAATCGCCAGTTTCGTCAATGCTCACCCAGATCTTTTCACATACTGAACTAATGTATTTTAATGTTTCATCATAGCACTTCGGGAGATAATTTTTCCGAAGAGTTGATTCATCAGGAGTGCCTATATCCGTATATGTAGCAAGACATTTTTTTTTGAATTTGGGATTGTTTATCTTATAAAGGGTATATCGACCGAAACAAGTGCATCACATAAATCTGAATAATAATGTGAATTTCTTTTAACCTTAGATGAAGATGGAGTAGCTTCTCCTCTAAGAACTTGCCGCGAGGAAACACGGGAGGAAACTGCGATTTGTTTATTTCCAGATAAATGCTGTATTATCTGCGATCGTTGGTCTGCACTTACACATTTCCCACAAATGGTAAAATGTTTTCAAACTCCAATACGTATTTCTGTAAACGTTCACTTAATTTCACTTTCAGCATATTAAATAAAAATAAAAATAATTCACGCACCTAAGGTCACAAACGTTTACTACTTAAACTGAATCCCGAGTGAAACAGAAATGAGTTAGGAACTTAAGACTGCACATACGGGATTCAATTTATCAAGGTCGTTCCCCGATCCTTTTACCGTGTGAAAGATAAGGCATAAGGTGGGAGGAGAGTGTTTTGAGACGATAATATTGCAGCAGATGTTGCAACATTTATGCGCTAACGCAGTTCTTGCATCGTTTTCTTGATTGCGAAAGAGGTATTAAACTATGTATTTATTCCAAAAAGAGCAGATATATTTAATTAAAGTTACGGAAAAGTACACAAAATATGGATTTATTACAACAATTTTTGAAATATTTACATTTTTTAAATATCTGTTTTTATGTGAAATAAGATTTTCTGTTTATACTTGTGGACTCTCAATCGGGATAATAAACCTTATTTTAGGAATGTACTTCTTGGGGGGGGGGGGGGGGTGTGGAGGATGTATTTACATACAAACCCGGGCCATGGTGATTGTAATAAGCAATTCATGTCAATTTGAAGATGAACCTTTTATTTTACATGTCATTCGGTCAGGCTTATCGCTTAATCAACATTTTTTGAGAATAATTTTTTTATTCTTTATTTTTGTACAAGGAAATTCCGCACAAATCGTTTTTACGTGCTTGAGGTAAGTCTGATTTGAAAGTAAGAGTTCTTCTTCTTCTTCTTCTTCTTCTTCTTCTTCTTCTTCTTCTTCTTCTTCTTCTTCTTCTTCTTCTTCTTCTTCTTCTTCTTCTTCTTCTTCTTCTCCTCCTCCTTCTTCTCCTTCTCCTTCTTCTCCTCCTCCTCATCATTATTATTATTATTATTATTATTATTATTATTATTATTATTATTATTATTATTATTATTATTATTATTTATAAAACGATATGGTTTAAGCTGCCGCTTCCGAAATGTTCGTAACGAAATTTCAGCAAAGGAAATAAATTTCAATTCACCCAATGCAGCAAAACTGAAAATTGTGATAAGAATGTACATTACATGTTACATTTTTTTTAAATTACTGCCGTAATTGTTGAACGAAATGCTAATTCTGTTTTATTTTGACCGCTAGCATTTTGGGCATTCTAAGGCTGGGTAGTATGTCACTGTTCGTATCCTAGAGTTTGCAGCATCTCTGGTTATTTTTGAACTGCGTACTACTTTGATTTACACTCTTTTAAATGTATCTGCCATTTTTTGCCAGTTATGGTGAGTAACTGTTAAAATGAAAATGAGAATTTTAGATGTAAGAGTCAATTGGAAATTGGGCAAATAAAGGATAGATTTTAGGTGGAAAAGGACAACAGTAGTATAGCAACCGTGATCTGAATTAAAAAGCATTAACTGTTTTTTTAATTGGTTGCAACTGGACTTACTGTTACTTTTGTCTACTCAGTTTTACAGTTTCTGTTAAGGTATGCAATCAGCTCACAGCTTCCTAATAACCATGACAGAAAGCTTTTAGCGCAATAATATGCAGGGTAAACCTACCCAATTTCGTGATGCTAAGGATTAACCATGCAATAAAGGCAATGCACATGTAAAAAGTGGCTTATTAATACTTATCTGACAAATGCAATACTAATAGAATACCATAAAGCTAATAACCGCTAAGAATCTACATAAGTGAGAAATGTATCAACTTAGGAAGAAAAGTCGACATAATTTACCTTATTTCGAGAGGTCTACCTAATTCCGTGAACGTTACTGTTCAAGAGTTCAACTTTTCATTGACTGTCACTGTCACTCTTCTGCACTTCATTACACATAAAATCAGTGGGTGGATTATTGGAATCTACAGATTGAAAAGTTTCGTGGTACCATTTCAAACAAAAGCAGCATAGAATCCAGGAACTTCTATTTTTTCCACACCCATACTTCAGTGCAGACATACTACAGCACCAAATATCAGTTTTCAGAATTCTTATTCTTCTTCTGCCTTCGTAAACCATTTGCCCCGGTTTGACTCTGGGTAGATAACGCATTTCTATTTTTGGATCCGGTTGTACTTTTGAGTTTCTCCTGGATAGAACACTTTGGATGAGGGGTCAATTTTTGCTCGCCCACCACTTAGTTTTTCTTTTGCTGCGAATTTTGGCAGAGGACAGAGCAAATGATCTACCCATCTTTTTAATGTCTGTTGACATCATCACCGTCATGTTTGCTTACATAGCCGTTCAGAGTGCTCCAAGGAATGGAACATTGTTGTTGTTGTTGTTGTTGTGTTTAACGCCCGCTTTTACTACACTGATGACACATGGAATGAAGATGGAGCACCGGTGGAATGAGATGGCGGGGGAAACCGGAGCATCCGGAGAAAACCCGCCCTGACGCCGCTTCGTCCACCACGAATACCACGTGCGGGTCCCTGGGATCGAACCCGGGCCGCCTAGGTGGTAGGCGAGCACGCTAACCGCTCGGCCACGGCGCCGCCGAATGGAACATTTCTCAGCAGCTTTGGATATAGGCCACTTTTCCTCTAAAATCGCGTACGTGCTGCCTGCAGACACCGAGCATCATATTTTTGTGTTTTAGTTTTAACTTCATTACACCTCCATTTCCGTTTGAATTCGTCTTCCAGTAGGAGCTATTTATTCTGAAAATTTGAAAAAAATATCGTAAGAAAGTCGCTCGTTTGCATAAGCCATTCACGGCATCATTCCAGTTTTAAATTACAAAATAACATATTAGTGCAATACTTACATGTGTTAAGTTTATAATAATTGAATAACAGAGTAAATGTTCTGTATGCAAAGCGCTGAATAAATTTAGATTATTACTGTTGCATTTTAAACCTCTTTTTCGCACAAGTTCTCAAGAATATTGGCTGTAGCAACCCTTTCAGCAGGCTAATGACATCCCTACAGGTAATGAAAGGGAGAATGGCCTCTATGAATGTGTTGTGAAATCCCAAATTCCGCACCTATCTTGCACCACGACGATACTGGTTCACGAAATAAGGTATATCACGAAATTGGGTAGGTTTACCCTACGTGTCATGTAACTGTTCACTTGTGTGAACACGATCTTTCACGCTTATTTCTAGTAGTGAAATGCGACGAAAGAATTGATTAATACGTCCAACAAAATGGTTTACGTCTATTGTAAGACAGACTTGTCCTCTAAAGGAATGTGGGATGAATCACGCTGTACTTTTGAGGGTTGCACCATGCTTACTGTTACAATGCAGTATTCACAGAGCAGAAGCTAGTGGTTGGGATGACATTTGTGTTTCATCAATCAGAAGGTAAAAGCAAGTATTTTCGCGAAATTAAAAACCAAATAGAATTGGTGAAACCAGTTGCAAGTAAACTTAAGCCATGTGGAAGGTGGAGTGTGCAAATTTCTCTTTGCTAAAGTGGAAAATATGTTGAACAAGAACAGTGTATATGATACAGTTGCAAGATTGCTGATGTACTGTCAGTTAAGTTTTCCATCAATGAAGAAGAGCTGGAAAGTCGCAATATTTGTTGCTTTAAGCATCTCGATGTATCTTCTGTTGATGAAAGAATCTTCTCTGTGGGTAAGCCCTTATTAATGGACAATAGACGGTCCTTCCAATTTAAAACTTTACAAAAGGTGTTTTAACATGTTGTAATTCATATTCAGTGATAAATGCAAGTAAAATGTGCAAGGAGATGATCAAATGAAAGTAATTTTAAAGTTATACTTTTGTCATTTTAATACATTATAAGCTCATAAAGCCATAAGATCATTTTAAAATATTATTTAGCTTATCAAAATGCGGGTCTTAGTCATAATATCCATGATAGTTGAACTACTGTTGGCGCGGTAAAATACCCGCTCTCACCTTCTGTTCATCGGAAACTGGGGAAATCGGCCCCTTAAGCACTCGGGTGTTGTAAAGAGCAACGTTCCTAAGCCAGTATGTTTCTTGAGGGGAAGTCAATAACCGTGGCTCCCGCTTGCATGTTATCTGACGCGTTGAAAGACCTAATTTATGATCGGAACTAAGGGGCGACTAATGTCCTAAATTGAATTCCCCCCCAACTGGTAGTCTGTAGTTAGCCAGTCGAAATTCCACATAGAAGGCACCAAGAGATTCTCTGTTTAGTTGCTACTAATGCTATCACAGGATGTCTCAGCAAAATAAAAAATATATTTTAAGGGAGAAGGTAGCAACACTGTTCATTACATTCTATTGTTACAAACTTGAAATGTGATTTGTGTCCCAGTGTGCAGTTGTATGAAACTCCAGCCTCTCAAAATGAGCAGTAGATAAACAGCATGTTCCCATGCTCGATTTTTGTCACCCCAGAATTTGGAAGTTTTCCATCTGAGAAGCAAACGTACTTGCAGCAAGGTAGTGCTGCATCACACTGCTAGATTTCTGTGGAAATGTGTCTTGATTTTCGTCATATCTTCAGTTCGGGGATGTGTATTTCCAGGTCTGCGAATTTTTCTGTAAAATTACCTTTTCTGGGGCATATATGAATAACGGTATATATAAAACTGAAGATACATTCGTCGTAGAAGTTCCCCAGAATGTCAACGCAAAAATGCAAGCCATTTGCCAGATTAATAAACATCTGAAGTGTTGCACTCGCATGACTTTCTCTACTCTTGTACTAGCCATTCTTACAAACTCTTATTCCTATATCTTCTTCGTGTTAGTTGAGATAAACATTTGCAGAAAGTGTCTTATTGCTTATTTCCTTATAGGTACAAGGGGAATATAAGAATACAGTAGGCTTTCAGCTATAGTAAAATCTTTCAAAGCTTTAAGATTCCGTTCTCTTTGCACGGTTAACATATAAAAATTGAACAACGATGTTGCATTTGACGAACGTTATGTTTTCCGAAACTGACACAAATAACAAGGAATATCTCCGAAATGGTTCACTCTACAAAAAATTTATTCAGACATAAATTTTGTTTTAGCGAGATTTACATAGATGTATAGTACGATTTTGTCTATCTCTTACGGTTTACGAGTTATTCAAAAGTCATCCAGGGTAAACAGGACTACATAGGCTATAGCCAGAAAATTCAAAATATAAATTTCATTTGTCATAAAAATATCTTAAACATGTAATTTTAATCAAAATCGTTAGATCCATTTTCAAGAAAATCAAAATTTTGGAAAAATTTTCCATGTAAAGAGTATTTTAGGGTGGAGCAATTTTCTTCAAAACCTTCGTGTCGCATCCTTGAAAGACATTAAACTTAAATACCAACTTTGGTTTTTAACGGACTTTTCGTTTCATAGTACGCTGCGCGCGCACACACACACACACACATTTTCTGAAAATCTGTCTCACTTTCGTCACTATCATCACTATTTTCATTTATATCTGGCTCAGATAACACATCTTCATTTTCACTATTCCACAACATGTCTTCAGAAACATTAATGGCACAAGAAATACCAGGTTTTTTGTTTGTTTGTTTGTTTGTTTTTTTTAATTCTTCTTAACAATATGACGACTTGTAACAAACTGACTTAGAAACACGTCTGCAACTTCACATTTCAATTTTACGATGCGTTGTGACAATGGCAATACGAGTACTTTGGTGGCAGTCACTGCGCCCATTGTTGTCCGTGACAGGCACCGCTGCGTCGGTTGTTGTCCACTATCAAGTCATTTGAAGGCCGCTTCAATAAGAACGAACCAGGACAGGAAAATATGCGATGTTTAATAGGTAAATAATTTTAGTGATGAAAAACCATAGGGGAGGGAAATATGCGAGGGGGGGTCTTATGCGATAAAATACGGTATATAGATTATTGAGCGTGTTCCATTTCGCAGTGTAATACTATTTTTTGCGTTACATCGCTTACAGTGTTAACAGTGCCAATTTTCCTTAATATAATTTGCTGTATACATTCATTACTCCGATTTACATTTTTACAGTGAGTTGTTTTTGGACATCGAAGTGTATTATTTTGGCAAATGTATTAAGTGTTAGATATTTATTAGAGGATCCTTTGTCGCTGGGCATTTGGTTTTCTGGAGATGCATAACGTGTTTCAGGGTATTCCTTTCATTTAGTAGTGTTGGTCAACTGTAGATGAGTGTTGTACTGCCTGTTCTTCTAGTACAGGCGTGTCAAACAGCACTCGCCAAGTGTGAAAATATTCCCCTATTTTCCTTCCCTTCAAATCGGAAAACGAGAAAAACAAAGCGAAAACCGGTTCTACTAACTAGCGCGTGCTACTGCAGTTAAGGAGGGGTGGACTCCTCTCTTCACACCCTCGGAGTGATGTTTGACAGGCCTGTTCTAGTAGATACAGTATGTTCACCAACTGAAGGTCCCTGGCAGTAATGCAGCCAGCCAGTACATCAGTAAAAAATTACCCATAAACAAAGATATCGCGAGCAGCAGTTCTGCTTCTAATTATGTGTTTATCATAAACACTGTTGCCAACCTTGGAATGTGTATTCACGACAGATTATGGCAAAGAAATCGCTCAAAAAAGCACAATTTAAATGTTATTTTCAGTTCATGCAGTATATTTATCTTATAAAACGTAAACAGCGTTTTCAACTACTCCGTTTTTTCCCACTGATAATTTTCTGCCTTTTCTGTATTTTTAAAAAAACATTGCCAATCTGTTTGGGTCATACATGATGTATCCTCGAGCGTTATATCGTGCAATTCCTGCAAGAATAAGTCAGCTGATGCATTTCATTTTACTGTGGCCCAAACTAGTTGAGGTTGAGAACACATGTATGGGGGCAAGTAAACCAATGTTATAAATTTATAATAATTGAGGAAGCATTCAGCCGAACAACTCATTCCCTCCTGCAGGGTCAAAGGATTAAGTATTAAAATTATGGTCAGTTAATAGTATAGTAATTGCTTCTGTAAGTACAAGTAATGAAAGTAATAGAAGAAAGGCAGTAATACCTTTTTAAGATCCTCTTTAGGTTTGTTTGATTCAATCATCCTATAAAGATCTGTTTTACACATAGAACTGTCACTCTGAACACCTTTGTTCTACAACCACAATATCATAGCAGATTTCACAGTACTCCTAGCCGGAGGATTATCTGCGTCTACGTTACTTTTACCATTACTTCCGACACAAAACTAGTGACAAGTAGGATTTTACAAGTAACATTAAGAGAAATTAGCAGCGAGTAAACAGCGCGAATAATATTGGAGATAAATTGGCAACATGGTCAGCAGAATAATTACGCGGATGTTTACAAAACTAAGGTTACACTGAGGGGAATGTCTCTCCCCTGCCCCTCATTCCCTTAGACCACGGCCGCCAAGAAAGGCACTGGAAGTGTGTATGCTTTACCCCTACGATCACCTCTCCCTGTTTACTTCTATGCAGCAGGTAAACAGAGAGGGGGGCATGTAGCACTGTGGTGGTCATTCGGGTTTCGGGTGAAACGTCCTTTGCGACATGATCAAATACCTACTTTTGAACTCGAGTTGGCTAGGAAAGCACAAAGAGGGTTAATGACACTAGCAAATATGAGTGAAGGACAGAGATAATGCTAGACGGCTCATATTGGCATTGTATCAGAAACCGCTATCTCACCACATTACTGAGTCTAGCCAAACCTTAAGTTGACAAGAGCAGTTCTATAGAATTAACATGTTTATTACCTTTGTTTTGTTATGTAATAGTTGTTATGCAGTTTTCTTATATTACTAAAGACACTTAAAAGTTTCTATACTGTATTCTCAAAAATAAACGTTATAATTTATATGAAAAGTGTATTGAAATTGTTTACAATGTACATTTTATTAGATAGTGGCGTAGTCATAATGCTACTCCCCTAGCTTACACGGTTGGTATCCTTGCTGGTTTCTTTTTGTTCTATTTGGTCAATTACAAACTGTGTATTTAAAAAAATAAGTAAATAAAAATTAAAAATAAAATTTTATATATGTATAATGTATGTATATGTGTGTATATATGTATGTGTGTATTTCTTGCATATAGAGGATAAAAATGTT
Source organism: Tenodera sinensis (assembly GCA_030765045.1). Lineage (NCBI taxonomy): Eukaryota > Metazoa > Arthropoda > Insecta > Mantodea > Mantidae > Tenodera > Tenodera sinensis. The sequence continues at coordinate 148,419,835 of CM060962.1, forward strand.
ACATGAAGCATGTACTTCATGCATGATGGAGCTCCACATTTCAATCTGTCTGTGGAGTTCTGAATACTAGGTTTCCTGATGGATAGGAAAAGGTGGACCAATTCCGTGGCCTCCTCGTTCACGTGACTTAAACCCACTAAATTTTTATTTGTGAGAACATGTTCATGCAACTTCAGTTGCCGATTAGAGGCTCTTCGTGCTCGTATTGTGGAAGGCTGCCAAACAATCCAAAATTCTCCAGGCCTAATTCAGCGCATTAGGGAGTCCATGCAACGGCGGTTGACGGAAGCGCTGGAGCTAATGGAGGCAATTGTGAACATGTGCTGTGATTTCTTGTTTACCCATAATTCTCTCATCGAGTATTCTTGTATGGCATTCAGCTGTAGAAAAAGTTATCTAAGAAGGAAATAATTTCTTGACTTATGTTCATACAACATTTTTTATCCTCTATCTACAAGAAACATTTTCACAACTTTTTGACATATCTTTTTGTTACACCTGTATATGTGAATATGTTGGTGTATATACAGGATGGAAGGGAAGTCATTACATTAATTTAAACCAGTGATAGATCTCAGTATTTGGAACACATTTTGTATCTTACGTTTTTGTCTCTGACCATTTCCTACGCTACGGAGATATTTTAGTTTTATCGAAAACAAGCTGGCAACACTGCACGTTTTACCTTCACTAGGTCAGCACATAAACAAACACGCGTCACGGAGCCGCGCGGCACGTGAGTGTAAACATAAAGACATACCATGCCGTGTCTGCTACGTCGTAGTAAGTACATCTGAATTCTCCAGTAACACATACTGTAACCCAAACTCACAATTTAAGGATATTGTTTATCATTTCCTTCAACATTTCGTAGCTTTTCGTAGCTTCAACGTTTCGTAGCTGATACTGCTATAATTTAATAAACCAAACCATCTGACTTATAAACACAAAGGTACGTTTGTAGGCTCCTACAGTGTACCAAATCATATTTTTAAGGTGACAGCAAAAGAATAAGCAGTGAACCAAATGGTTCACCCACCTTCACAGGTATTGTTCGAAATGTCCACCATTTGCGCACCTGCAAGCCTCACACCGTTTTAACCAATTACGTCGCACTCTTAACAAAAATACCCTCATTGTTGCGTATTTCTTCCGCAGCTAGATAAACGCATTCTCTCAAAGATTCGAGGGCAGTAGTTGCTGTTTTGTAGATCCTGCTTTTCACGTCTCCCCAGAAGAAAAACTCCAGCGGATTCATACCGTGTGGAAGGGAAGTCCTTACATTAATTTAAACCAGTGGTACATCTCGGTGTTTGGAGCACATTTTATATCTTACGTTTTTGTCTCTGACAATTTCCTACGGAGATCGTTTTGTCGAAAACAAGCTGCCCACACTACCGATTGTGTGCGTGTCACTTTCACTGGTTCAATACATAAACAAACACTACTGCTACCACGCGTCTCGTGAATGTCTCCTTCTGTTTACTGTACGAACGTAGGCCAATCACAACCGTTACCTGCCAAAACATTTGGGAAAGGGAAAGTGAAAGTCCTCATCTGTTTACATGCGGAAATTAGGTCAATTCCCTGACCAACCTCAACGCAACGTTGTCGACATACCTCGAGTCTGAAAAAGGTGCTCGGAGCATTCCTTCACGTCTTTTAAGTGATTATTTCGAAACCCTGTGTGATGTCGCATAATTACTACCGAAGCTGTCAGAACTAAGTTACTCTACGCATCTAACAAGTAACAAACTGTTATCTTCGCACATTCTTGTGGAATTACCCATCCAATTTAGAACAAGAACCATTTATGTTTTCGAAATCGACTGATTCAAAGAATAAAATTTCATTAGACTTTTTTGTTTGTAATGCTTCTATGAAGCACATATTGAAGGAATGTAATTGCTTCACTTCCACTCTCTCTCTCTCTCTCTCTTTCTGTCTGTGTGTGTGTTTGTGTGTGTGTGTGTGTGTGTGTGTGTGTGTATGTGTTGTAAATGAATAACACAGCACGAATTTTATTGGTGATAGACGGTTCATAGGCATGGTCTTGGGCCACAAATTACAGAACTGTGCCTTAAAATTGTGTGAGGGTATACACGCCACTGATCTTTCTTTCTTTCTCTTTTTTTTCTTTGTATTTCTTTTTTTCTTTCTCTTTCTTTGTTTCTCTTTCTTTCTTACTCTCTTTTTTTCTTTCTCTTTCTTTCTTACTCTTTCCTTTTTTCTTTCTCTTTCGTTCTCTCTTTCTTTCTTTCTCTTGCCTTCTCTCTCTCTCTCTCTTGCCTTCTCTCTCTCTTGCCTTCTCTCTCTCTTGCCTTCTCTCTCTCTTGCCTTCTCTCTCTCTTGCCTTCTTTCTCTCTTGCCTTCCTACCTTCTTTCTCTCTCTCTTTCTCTCTCTTTCTTTCTCTGTCTCTCTCTTTCTCTTTCTGTCTCTGTCTCTCTCTCTTTCTGTCTTTCTCTGTTTTTCTCTTTTCATAAACGCATGCTTAATTTGATTTGATTTACAGGTAACATGTGTCGCGTTATATATTTTCGTTAAGTAATGTTTGAACTTTTTGTTTCAATTTTAACCATTATTTACACTTGCATGACCTAAATAGTACTTACACACTGAGAACTTCGTTTTCACTTAAATGAGATGGTTCAAGCCTAACTAGCAGCTTACAAACAAGTAATTGATAAGCACTTGAAAGAGCTACATGCGATTGAATTATTATAAACATAAGTTGAATTAATATTAAGATTACAATACAATGGGTAGATACAAGCAGAACAAAGGTAAGGAAATGAGAAAGTGTAGGTTTCATATCTTGGTACCTTAATTGAATCTGATAATAAATTAAGCGATATAATAAGAAAGAATGCGGCAGGGAATGAGCTTATTATGCCAATAAAGATTTTCTCTAATGGACTAATGACCAGAAATACTAAACTCAAAGTGTATAAAACGTTAATAAGGCCAGGAGTAATCTATGGGTCTGAGGTTTGGTATATCACAAGAACAATGAACGATGTAAAGGCTTTGCGGTCTTTCGAGAGAAGAATACTCAGACAAATGCTTAGACCTGTAAATTGTGATGCACACAATTGGAGAGTGAGAAACAATTAGAAAAAAATATTATTTAATAGAAGTAAACGATAATATGTGCATTGTATGTGATGGTGGTAGTTTGCTATTTTAAAGCATAAGCACATTGCTCGAAACGGAAAAGGAAGGAAAAAAAAGTTTACCCATCTCGGAGTTTGAACCCGATTTCTAGGGATCATTAGGTCCACAGTCAGTCGTCATAGCCGTGTGACCAAGCCACACTAACCTATATTTTTGTAGCCGTTTGCCAGAACCTGTTATGCATTGCAGTGCTGTGCAGCCTCATATTAAATCTCCAATTTAAGCGATTTTGGTAACGCTACAATTTAGAAATGCTTCTTCAGAGAGACAGCAGACCTTCTTTACTAACTTCCTAATCACTATTTTGATTCCAGTGGATCATATTGACATATTTCTTTCTGTTAATGATTTATTGGTCACAATCTATAATTACTTTGAATACATATAACTTATTAACTTGACGTCGTAAACCATTGGTTTCTTATCTCAAATTGATTGTCTATTAACCCTCTATTGCCAGTAAAATTCGTGCGGTGTTATTCAATTACATTCTGTATATGTATATAACATGTAGCCTAAGTAGATTTTCGGTGTTAGTTACATCACAACAGAGGATAAGGTGGGAAGATGTTAGAAGAGGTGGAGCTCCCAGGGACTAGCTCACTATGAGAGAGTGTTTGAGGTAATCCATACCATGGTAGGAGACCCTTGCCCCAAAGGGATTTAATGGGTTTATATATAAACGAGAACAACTAACCGTTCACTTTGTCACATGAACATTTTAAAACGTGCTTCATTTACAAGAACCATTTCAAATACGATATGCGGATTTAAAGACCGTTTTTTAATTGGTTAACCTATTTACGAAGTATATATAATTTCAGCAGTTTGATTTCGGTATCTTATTCCTTTGGGCACTTGGTGCAGCTTCATGGCCACCATTTTCAATGCTATTTTCATTTCATTTTCAAAACACCTCTATCACTGTCCAGGTTATCGAAAGTACTTTTGGCCATGTTCGTAGAATGAAAAAAACTTTAATATAATGTTGGTGTGTGCAGCATTAATTTCGGAGTTAGCCTGTAAAGAAGAAACTGTCCTAATCAAATACACCGTTATTCTATTAAAAACAATTTCTTGCAATGTAGCAGGATTCTGATACGGAACTACCTACATACACATCCAAAGTGCCAGTCTATAGCCTTCATCTAGTATGAACACGTTTATATTTCTCTGTATTACTGCACACGCTGCACTGCTACATCAAATGTGCGAGTCACTGATTATTATCAACACTGGTGGAACATTCTTCGGAATTACACATAGCTTGCACATTTATAGAAGCTCAATAATGTGTACTATCGACATTCGTCTCCGTGATAATTTGGTTTTGAAAACTTAACACGTGTACTGTCGGGAACACCAACTCCAGACGGAAAATTGCAATTCCTCTGCAACCGATGTTTAGCATCGTGCATTACAGTGTTGACCTCAATTAAGGGAAAAGACATCCATAGACGAGTTTTTCAACTGTGTATTTTGTTTGCTACATATGCGTCGGTTCTTGATGCTGTACTTAACTGTAGACCGATGTCTTCTCCGACGACATCCTCAAAAACAAAAAGGTGCTTGGTTTCTACTGATTACTCAAAGCTCCACCACGCGTTTTGTCGTTTATTTCCCCACGATTTAACCATGTAAGTTTTCACTCTTAAATCTATGTAGTTTTTCGAAATCCCGTTGTCCTAGACTCCTCTTAGGTTTCTAGACCTTCCTTTCCCGGATATTCATAAACAACCATTTGTGCTTACAAAAAACCTTGTGCTAAGTTGGCGAAGGCACAATTGAGGCAGGCTTCAATTTTGCATAGCATTTATGAAGCAAAAGCAATTCCTAGGTGTTAGGCATACTAATCACAGCAATTGCTGTTATAGGTTTTATATATATTTATGATCTAGTATATGATCTAGTTTTTTGCTAAAGCAAAAGCAATTGCCACTTTATTATTATTATTATTATTATTATTATTATTATTATTATTATTATTATTATTATTATTATTATTATTATTATTATTATTATTATTATTATTATTATTATTATTATTCATATCTGTCGAAGGGTTTGTTAGATTTTCATACAAATTTGTAGCAAAACATCTGTTTGGTTTTATGCATACTACCCAACGTCTTCGTCTTCGTTCACCTGTGCTGAGCTTACTTTGTCAGCTTGGTGGATCCATTTCCGTACTTTCAGTGGTGCAACATGTTTGTAGGTCTCACGCCACCCATTCCACATGAAGCTTCAAACAGAATTGTGTATATTTCGTTATTTTTGTGTTCATCAATTTTTGGGCTCTGACATTTTAAGTTTTTCTGCTTCTCTGTTCCCAAATCGGTGGTCCAGAAGTTAAAACCGGCATAGTTGCGTCTTAATAGTTATCGGTGCTTGGTGGCCTAGGTCACACGGAGTTTGCAGTTTTGTTCACCATATTAAGAGAAGGCATTTGCTGTAATACTATCCACGTGTTAATTGCAATTAAATGTTTCATTATAAGAAAATTCCTAAATACTTTAGCTCACATTTTTGTTCAAGATTTCTATGGCAAATACATAATAGATTCAGCTTTCCTTTTCCATGATATCAGCAATACCTTTTGATTTGCCGTCGTTGATCTCTACTTTGTTACTTTGTGTCAAATTTTCAATTTACTTCCTCTACTATGCATAGTAACGGTTTGGACCGCCCACTTTGCAGAGGGTTTTCCAATTTTTTTATCCAGTTTTTTTTTTTTTTTTTTTTTTTTTTCAGTTACGTTTCAGTTTGAGTACGTCTATATTATTTAAACATTAGAAGAATTTTTGCTTCGCTCGCGTCATCCTACATCTCGTCCCTCCCCCACCCCCGCATTCCCCTTTCATCTCTGTTGGCAATAATTCCAAAGTCGGTTTTAAATTTAACAGGACTGCCGTTTCTGATAAGATGGTATGGATCAAACTGTTTACGATTAATTTTAAATGTGTTTACTAGTTATTCAAAAGAATATTTAGACTTTACTCTCTGGTATATACACAACACTTTTTACCAAGATCAAACTCTCTCCGCTGAAAACCACCTAATGCTGTGCCGAAATTTCTCTGAAAATACAGGTATTTTAGGGGAGAACAAAAAACTCCGCATGCGTGCTTGCGCCTGTGAATAGCAAAGCTTAAAAAAGTCTAATAAATGCGTGCTTGGTGCCTTCTTAAATATTTATCTTATCCAAATTCTGTAAATAACAAAGTAAACAAACTTTACCAGCGTAATTTTTTCCCAAAACTCGAGATTAAATTAAGTTATTCCGATATTTTGATTTCCTGCCCCACTAGGAACCTTCCTTTCTTATTTGGGAGAGTAACAAACTGTTAAATACTATTTACCGTATGTGCGCTGTATTTCAAATCATGTAGTCGTCTTGGGACTTACTAATTTTAAAAATATGTTTAGTTCCTTTACGGTGGCTCGTATATATTATTATCTGTATTTATGAATTATCGAAGATTACCGCATTTACAGGGTGGAAGGGAAATCATTACATTCCTTCTAATATGTGCCTCATAGAAGCATTACAAACAAAAAAGTCTGACATTTTGTTCTTCGATCAGCCGATTTCGAAAAAATAAATAGTTTTTGATCCAAATTGAATGCGTAATTCCACAAGAATGTACGCAGGTAACAGTTTACTTGTAAGATACGTAGAGTAACGTATTTCTGACATACCTTCGGTAGTAATTATGGGTCACTTACACAGGGTTACGAAGTAATTGATCGCTTAAAAGACGTAAAGGAATACTCAGAGCTGCTCTTTCAGATGTGGAGTAAGTCGACAACGTTGATTTGAGATTGGTCAGGGAATTGAGCTGGTTTGTGGATGTAAACGGGTCGGGCGCTTTCGCTTTCGTGTAACGTTTTGGCAGCTAACGCCTCTGATTGGCCTACACTCGAACAGTGAACACTGAAGGACAAGGCAGGGTATGAGTTTGTTTTCAAGACGGACCGTTACGATGTTTGTTTATGTACTGAGCTAGGGAAAGTGACGCCCACACAATCTGCAGTGTTGCCAGCTTGTTTTCGACAAAACTAAAATATCTCTGTTGGAAATTGTCAGAGACAAAAACGTAAGATACAGAAGTGTTCCACATATCGAGATCTACCATTGGTTATTAATGTAATGACTGCCCTTTCACCCGTTATTGGTTCCATTATAAAAAAAAAAAAAAAAAAAAAATTCTTTCCCACAGATATGTGGGATAAGCTTCACTTACTATAGTTTGCACTTTGTAGTTAGGAAGCTCTTGGAGGAAGGGAGAACTGAAGCAAACGTTCCCAGCTTTGTAGACTACAGTAGGTCGTTTTTTGCTCCAAGTTCAACAATTTCGGAACAAGCTTTCGTGCTGCACGTTTCATGCCCAAAACACCCGAAAAAGTTTGCTTTGCATGAGCCAAATGATATACCGACACCATCAGCAACCTCTCTGACAGTGATTCGGCGATTTTCCAGAATAATTTTCTTCACTTGTTCGACTTCGTCAGGCCCAAATGACCTAGTTGTCGACGGGCCCCTAAACTCCATCAATCAATCAATCAATCAATCAATCAATCAATCAATCAATCAATCAATCGACTTCGTCGTCGGTGAGTGATGTGTGTGCTAGGGCGGTCATCTTCAATGTCTTCACGGCACTGTGAAACGTATGTACCACTCGTGAAGTCCTGTCTTGCTAGTAGTAGATTCGCCAAAAGCAGCAGTCAAAATTGCGACTGCTGTGCTGTACTTTATTCCATTTTTCAAGCAAAATTTAATACAAATTCTTTAATACGTCTTTTTTTCGGAATTGAAAATTGTCGAGCACACCATAAGACATAAACTTTTTGACTGTCACCAGTGAACGAAAAATTCAAAACGGCAAATGTCAACATACGCCAAGAACATGTATACCAACAAAGTAAAAGAAAGGTTTGAAAATCGGATTTATAAAGCCTGTGAAATTCAAAAAGTACCTTTATTTTTTTTTTATCACACCTTGAATGTTTTTTCCGCACATTTAAAGTAATTAAGCCCATATTTGAAATATACAGTGAATGTGCATTAGTAATGTAATGGAAAAGAGCCTTGCAAATGCGGGACAATTTTCCTTAATAAAAAATATTTCATTTGAGGCTAATTGTTGAACGCATTGCTTGCATATTATCGACGTTGAAATCGCTTTAATTTTACCTATAATTAGATAAGTTATTTTATGTGCGTTCTTGAAACATGTATTTTCGGTGAAATATCGACACAAATTCTTAAGTTGAACGAGATAGTAGGTATACCTTAGATATGTGGCAAGGAAACTACAACAATCGACCTGAATATTTTGAAATAATTTCTTTCACAAGAAATGTTATCAATTACTGTTTGGAAAGTAATTAGTCGATTGTGTTCAGGCAACAATATCACTTGCCTTCAAGGCGTGTTTACGTTTTATAAAGTTGTTTTGCGTTTAAGAAGAATACCCTTCACATAGCTCAGTCGGTAGCGTATTAGGCGCGTTTATTCTCTGTCCTCCGCACAGTCTGCAAGTATGAATGATAGTGTGAATATGTGTGTGACCTAATGCGTAACACCCAAACAAAAACCAATGACAACTGTATGCGAGTAACACTATTGTCAATGGGAAATATATCAAAGATAAAAGGCGGGGGATAATTTTTGTGGAATAAATAGTGAATTGCAATTCTGAAAATTTATTTATAGGAGGCACGTCATTTGACGAATTTAATTTGTTTTCTTCTTAGAAACGTAAACTAGCTTACAGCAACCCGTAGGTCTTAAAGCACTTCCTTCGGTCTAGTTTTAAATTAACCACACTCGTTACTAAAAGTTTACTTTTGTAACATGTATCCTAAATAACTATGAACAGTGCGAGTGGAAAAAAGTTGACCTGTAATCTGTTCCAATTTTGAATCAAGAACTAGAAATGAAAGTAGAACACGCTTGAAGAGGAAAATGTTGACCACGTAAATGAGTTTTCCAGAATACAGCAATAACCAACGGTACATTTGTGTGGTGTGACACTCGGGCTGCCAAATTTAGAGACAATAGCCTTGGCAGTTGAACGAACGTATCGCCAGACATTTCTACAGCTTCATGTGCTGCAAATAGCCTTGGCTCCGATTGCTTCACGTTCTGGCTAAAGATAGCTCTGGATGGAAGGTTCCATCGCAAGGGTTGCTGGCAACATCATCTTACGTCTTAATTATCCTCGGGCCAAAATAAAGGAAACCACTTCTTCCACTTGCTGTCATTTTGGTGTTGTGGCGGAGGTGGTGAAAAAGAAGCAATCCCTCGTCTGTTCCGTATACCAATGACCCATATCTTTTAATTACAATTTTTATGTTTCATTAACAAACGCAAATGAGTATTTATTTGCAGGGGCTGAAGGTCCACATTTCGGGAGCCCAGCAAAACAAGTACAAGAGGCGACGAATATAGATCCAAATGAGAACTTTACTATGATTGTGATACTTTCACTAATACCTATTCATATTATTATCCGAATGGGATAGAACACTGCACAGAACAGTGCAATAAGAAGGAAAACAAAGGGTTAGCTTGGATGAGAACGGGAACGATATTTTTAAGCGGCCTAAGAGGTAAGGATAAAGAAGTATGTGAATGTTACGAAGGTGAGAAAAATGTTACTGAATGTTAATATTTAAAAGATCGAGAGAGAAAATCTCGGACAATAACAATGTAGTAGCATTGAAAATGTTAACAAGTAAATAGGAAAGAAATAAGAACGTAGAGGATCTCCTAATAAAAGAAAAAGGATTAGGAAAGTGAAGGAAAGAGGAGGGTGGGAGATGGGGGTTACAATGAGTTATACATAGGGTATAGTAAAGGGAAAGTAAATGTTGCATAGTAGTGCTGAAGGCCAGGTAGCTATACTGCTAGTGCAACACAAAGGAAGAAGCCAGACGTGTACAATAGCAAGTAGGAAAACACGTAAATAAGTGTAACGAAATTATGTAATTTGGAAAATGGACAATAAATTCAATTCATTATATATAGTAGACAGAAGAAATATTACATTCCACCCAAACTGGATATCGAGTTTTCACCAGAAACACAACTTTTGAAGTCCACCGAACACCCGCTTACCCAGGTCGGTTTGGGAGGCTCAATAGGTAAAGCGCTAGCCTACTGATCCCAAGGTTGCGGGTTTAAACCCGGCCCAGACCGATGGTTTTTAAATGTGCTTAAAAGGACGGGCAGTCTCAGGAGATTTACTCCTGCTAGACGAAATTCCAGCACACCGGCTACGCTGACATGGTCCAGGTAATTTACAGCGTCGTTAACAGACAAAATACACCCCTCCCCCCAGATGCATTGTCAGAGATTTTATCTGTGAACGAGCTACTCAAAAACAAGTCTTAAAACACCAAATGCCATACTTGAGTCAGATATTGTTTAAGCATGCCAGGGACTAATTTTCACTAATTTTTAACTTCCACAAACTATCCTTTGCATCAGTCGTGTCAAACGTTGGTGGTACGAAATTGACGAATGCACTGGGAGCACGGGGCAGCAACGGAGAGGGTTTGTTGCACTGCCGTACAATTATGCGGTTACAGTCATGTCGCTGAAAACTTCACTTCTCCATTTGCTTCTTTCCGTGTGAACCTGCTAAATTGGAATGTATGTTATTGGCGAGGCATATACGTAAATATTACGCCTATGATTTTTCAGCAACTTCATTATGGAAAATACCTGCTCGTACACGTAAGTGCTACCGAACATAGCTATTATTTTCACAGCATTGTCAATAAGATTTGGAAAGTGTGAATCAAGAAGGCCTATGTAGAATTCTACAGCACTGAGTGTGGCATTTTTCAGTAAGTCGACGGTCACTCGATTAGCTCCATTTTAATTGTTGCATCTTATATCTCGTTAACTTTTGCTGAATGGAGGATGTCAAAAATACATTTTTGTTCTAACTTTTTTATATCGGCATAACGAGTGTCAAATGAATCCTGCTCTTCCCAAGCTGAATCAAAATATTTAATATTGGAAAGAGAAGACAGGTTTTGAAAGAGCCATGGCTACCAATGCTCGAGTTCATTGCGAGGATTACTCCTAGGTACGGTGTCCACTTTCTCAAAAATGTCTTCATGATTTTGATTAAAATATGATGTTAAAGCAAGAAATCAAACGTATGTCTTAAATTTTCTGGACTAGTCTATGCCGTCTTCATGCTGATATATAATATGGGTAACTCGTAGGAGCTAGAAAATACTTGCCTAAAGGAAAAATATAGAGCTCACTTTCCCGAGTAGATACGTCATCTGACGGACATGCTTGAAGGTCCTCGATTTTATTTTTCCATCGCAGGAGTTCATTACCACGGCTGTATACTCGAATGCTGTTTTCATATATTGGACGCTTATTGCCTAATTTGAAATCATTCATGGTCATAAAGGTACACTGTGAATAACATGATGAGAAAAGTCATATTTTATGTGCATTTGGCGTGGATAGGGAAGTCGTGTATTAATGATTTGCTTTTATTCTGAAGAATAAATGTTTAAGTCACGTAACCGTAGTCTCTGTTTATCGCTAGCGTAAAACAGGAATTTCATTCCAACCTAAAAATTATATATCGAGATTTCACCATAAGTACACGTTTCGAGATCCACTGAACGAAATACGAGTAGCAAATTAAGTTTAAAAAATCCGCGCATACACGTAATCAGCGCCACTAAAACAAAAAGTTATACAAAGCCAAATTTTATATTTATGTGGAACGTGTTTTAACCCTTTAATTGGCAGCATGGCGTATAACTAGTCTTAGTAGGTCAGCTAATTAAAGAGGATTTAAAGTTATGCGCGTTCGTAGTGCATGTGACGGAACGGTGTGGGGAACCGGTTCTGTCCGTCCGCTCTACAGATAAAGCGTGCATAACTTGATGCATTTGGCAGCTCACCTGCTAAGCCTACTTATAAGCAACATATAAATTTCTTAACTTTTGAGATACTTTATTGGCTTTTTCTTCCTTTCTAATTTCTAATTATGCTGACCTAAATAGTTTCCTGAACTCCTTATCCTTGTGGAATGTTGTATAAATACCAAATATAGTAGCTAGGTAGTTCAAAACTAACAGCAGAAAAAAGGTAGTACGTTAAAATGTACTATTTCTATCAACATTTGTCCTAGCATAAGTCATTTGCAACATTTATTTGATTTGTTTCACCAACTCTGTAAAATATGAATTGTGTGACTTTTGAGGCAAATGTTTATCCACGAGCCATTTCTTTAGGTTCGAGGAGAGGATCGTAGTTGAAATGTGCGCCCATGGATTGTTTTGGTGGAAAATAACAAATCGAATGTTTGGACTTTATAACCTCCTTCAAGTCGACCAGCTGTACAGTGTTCTCCGTTGATGGTGTTGCCCTTTTTCAGGTGGTGTTATTAGCACACACTGAACCATCATGCTGAATGGACACACTAAGCATCTCATGTTCTGGCACCATTGTTTGAACCGCTGTTTCGTCTCTGGCGAAGGCTGGTGAATCAATATTTTACAAGTAACTTCACAAAAAGTTTGTCGAATTGCGCCTGAGCTTGCCCAGGCTCTCCTGTTCGATGCGCTTCTAATGTGCGGCTAAAAAAGGGGGACCCATCGCATTGCGAAATTTCTCATGTGCATATGCACATTCAAAATGTTACAGACCCGATTTAATGAGATATTGGGAGATTCAACAAGTTAACGTACCTTGATTCATCTGTCATTTAACGCGGCAGTTAGGATTTTCACGTTTTCTTCAGTCACGGGGCAACTGGGCGTCGTGGACATTGGTCACCGGTAATGAAAGAACGGCTGCGCTTAAACTCTGCAGCCCCATTTCTTCACCGTAGAATACAATGGTGAAAAATCTCCCTAATTTTTTTTAGAGTATGACGTTAAATGTTTTAATAGGAAGTATTTCATCACTGCATGACATTAGATGTTATCCTTTTGTTTATGTTGCAGGACTTCATTTTATCCTTTTTCGGAAGAAACCTCAATCTGGAGCACTTGCAGCGTTTTAGCAAACGAGCGAACACGAGTCAGATTATATAGGTACTACTTGGCGTATTGACCTTGGCTGTCGAGCGCTACGATCGCTTCTTATCTTGTTTATTAGAAGAACGAAATAATAGTAAATTGGAGTATAGCCAGTGATAAAACACAAATAGATGATCTCTCGCACCTGCCGATATATGAGACGTTGCTGTCCTGGAGATATGAGTGCATCTGAACAGAGTGTGCATGCACCGTCTAGCCATGTTTGTGCGATAAGCTCACGTAAACAACTGGGCAGTTTCACATTCTTTCCGATACGCCTCATGGCTTTGCCAAGTAGTATGTGCTCTTATTGCAACTTGCTATTGCATACATCTATTAAAAAATATAAGCCAAATTTATTTACCTCCTTGTGTATCTCTGCTCTAAGATCCTTATTGGTCCCAATTTATGGAATTCCAGCTTTAGTATGTTGATGACATTCATCATTTTTACTAGCCTATAGTATATTCTTATTCATGCCAATATTCATTCTTATAAATTTCTTTGTAACTTTGCCAAAACAGTTCCCAGAAAATTTTAATATTTTGCTCTCCTTTTTCAGTTGAAAGCTTTCAGTATTTCTCCATCTAAATTACTCTGTTGTCATGTCTGTTCTGATCATTATTTTGTTTGATTGCAGTACAGTAGAGGTGCGAACCTCTGTTTCCCTACACATTGGGCATTTTACTAAATTCTTGTCTTAATTCTTCTAAATTAGTAACCCCAATTCTAGCGAACGGAAATCCTTCTCGGCCGATTTTATTGTATATCTGAATTTTCCCTGCCCCATTCTAATTTTTATTTCTTTTTCTACACGTTCTTCCTCTGCACATACATGGTAGATACTGAAGATATTGCATTCCGCCCAAAAATGCGGTATAGAGATTTCATTGAAAATACACATTTTGAGGTCCATTGTATCAAAAAGGCACTTTTTAAAAATAAGACTGTTCAGCGTCTTCCAAGGATGTGACACGAAGATTTTCAAGGAAATCTCTCGCCCCAAATTACCCTTTGCATGGAACAATTTTCGAAAATGTTCCTTTTCTTAAAAGCGGCTCTAACGAATTTGATTAAAATACCACGTGTTTAAGACATTTTTATGACAAACGAAATATTAATCTTGAATTTTCTGGGAAATAATTTCTAAAGGCCTCTTCATTCTGAATCACTTTGGATAACTGGTAAACTCTAAGAGATAGACAAAATCTTACTATACAGGAAATTAAGATCTGTGAAAGCACAGTTTATTTTTCTGTCTAGTTAAGCATTTTCGAGATATTCCTTGATATTGGTTTGCATTTTCAAATACGTATACTCTCAAAAGGGAAGTCGCTACTCTTTTTCTTTTCTTTGTTTCCTGGCCGTGTAAAGAGAATGGAATTTTAAAGCCAGCTCTTAGAAGATTTGACTATAGCTTAAAGCCTATTGTATACCTAATTCCCTTATCTACAACGAAATATGCAGTAAGACAGTTTCTACAAATTATCTCGATTAACATGAAGATACAGGAATAAGCATTCGCAACAGTTTGTGTAAGAACGGAGAAAGTCAGGTGAATGCAACACATCAGCCTCTTCTCTCTCATAATACCGAATATTTGTCTTTCAACCTCCTCCAATCGTAAGTTTACTTTTTTCCAGAAACTTTTGTTTTTACGTGCTTATTAATTCAAGAGCTTCCCGTGCGTATCTGTTGCATATTTTTCTGCGTTTTAAGAAACCATGATCCTTACCACTTGCATTTCTCCTGAAAGCTCTAAGATCATGTGTGCAACGTTGTTCCATGTAATTCTAAAGGATCGTACTTGAAAACTTATTACCTGGCAAAGCCATGAAGTGTATCGGAAAGAATGTGAAACTGCCCAGCTGTTTATGAGCTTATCGCACAAATACGGCGAGACACTGCGTCCACTGTTCATATATCGGCAGGCACGGGAGATAATCTATTTGTGTTTTATCACTGACTATACGGCAAGTTACCGTTATTTCGCTGTTGTAATAAACAAGATAAGAAGCGACCATAGCCCTCGACAGCCAAGGTCAATACGCCTCGTTGTTCTTACTGTTTCATACTGCCAACACAGTCTCTGTATCAGGCAGAGAATTTCCGAACTGGCCTTCAAATGGAAGGTTTGTGGTCGAATACAAAGATGTTTAGTCATTAGTCTGAAAAGCAAAGATGTGTTTATTACCAACTACTTTCGGCAACGTGCGAGCCCAACGGTTGCTGAGGGTAGCGCAAGAATGAATAGGAACATTCTTTCACAATTTTTTTTCAACGTGACATCAAGCCATTTGTTGAATGTGCTCTTTGATTATCTTATCGCAATCCTCACCACATTACAGGAGTATGTGTGTATTGGTAAGCCCGCGAACTGCATCACGCCCCTGTCGCGACTGTCTACGGTAGCCTTAATGCCTGTCTAAATTGCATGAATGTGTAGCGTAATTAAAACCATTGTGTTCACTGAAAGTTCTGGGAGTAAGCAGTCGCCGTAACCGACATTAGAGAAGATATTCACAGATTGTTGATCTTTCCACGTTACAGTCTAGTTACGTGCAGACTTTTCCTTTTAAAACACATGACGAGCAGTAGGCCCAAAACGGGCGTATCTTAGTAGTTTTAAGTTAATGCATGTTGGTGATGTTCCCATGGTCAGACGCGGTGAGAATGCCCTCTGGGCACAGGATCATAACAACAGAGTTTAAACGTTTTATGACCCGAGGCTGGACCTGACTAACTCTAGTGTTCTCGGTTCCCCCAGGCCAAATGCCGAGTTTGTTGGAAAAAAAGGAAACAACGTAAGCAAGCCAAGAGCGTTTTAAACAAAAAGGTAATAGCAGCAGGATCAACATAACGGTTGGTAACTGCCACGCAACGCTCCGCTTTGGGGCTCATCAGGTACTCCTAACTTCGTGAATGGGTCCTTTCACTATTTTTGTGAATGGTACGGATGAAAAGGTACAGAACTTCCAGAATATGTTTTTCCGTAACGCTTTCTGTACTTCAGTGACAGATCCAATATGCGCCAAGTGATATACTCGGGGTGGGGGGGGGGGGGGCTGTTTGCATTTTTACTTACCTGGTTAGGTATAGGAAGTACAGTATTCCAACTAACAATTCGATATCGATAATTCACCAGGGATAGGTATTTTTGAGGTTATCAGAACCCCAAGAAAGCATTTTTTGAAAATGGTATGTGGGATAGATAGGGTTGCCAACTTCTCCGTATTCTACGGGAACTCCCTTATTTCGTGAATTTTTAAGCTGCCGTTTTGATTTAGCCCGCGAGTTCGAATCTACCGTATTTCACAAAATGACAATAGATTGACACTTAAACCTGCCGCGTATTTTTTAAAAAAATATTACTTCCTGTTATTTTGTGTACCATCGATTTGTACTAATACAAGGCACTAATCGATATTGTATTGTAATATCGATGGCATGACTTCATCGAAATGAGGCGTTAATTGCGGCACCATTTCCGTTCGCTGATTTCGCTTGTGCATCGTTTGAAATCAGGTTGAGTTGAAGCCATTACCTTGCGTGTATTTGTTGTAGTAAGTTCATTAAGCAGTGAATTATGGGTGGAGATGGACACAAAACTCCTAAAAAGAAAGGGAAATATATGTGTGTGTACCAGAAGAAGTGGGAAGAAACTTGTGTATTAATCCAGTAAAAAATAATAATTATAAAGCGCATTGTTCACTTTGTAAGAGTGACTTCAGCATTACACATGGTGGCAATACAAATGGTGCGCAGCATGGAAATACAGATGGACGCAAACATCAAGTTCGGAGAATTTGTAAGATATCCAGCTATTTTCAGTCTTTGGTGAAAATGGTGAATCTGACAGAACTGGAGTGACCGAGTTAGCAGTGGTCTATCACACAATGAAAAATAACCAAAGTTACAGTAGCATGGACTATACAAACTACAAACACTATATACTGTGATTCAGATGTAGCAAAAGAAATGCATTGCGGAAGAACGAATGTAGATTTTATTGCAAGAAATGTGTTAACGCCAAGAATTGTGGGTGATTTTTTGGGTATACTAAATGATTAAAAAAGTTCAGTGCCTTTTCCTCTGTAGCTACAGATGTCTCTAATCACAAAAACAGAAAAATCGTTCCAGTAGTTGTCAGATACTTTGATCCTTTTATTGGTATACAAAACAAATTATTAGACTTTGTGAAACAAGCCGACAAGACTGCCCTTACCATCCACAAATTGATAAAAACAGTCTTCAAATACACTCTCTAAATGTAAATAATATAACAGCATATTGTGCAGACAATGCAAATGTAAATTATGGTAGTGCTAGTTCAGTGATGGAGGTTTTGTGATGATAACGCGATGATGATAACGCAATATTTAAAGAAAACTGCACAAACCATATTATTCATAATGGTACTAAACATGCTGTTGATGTGTTAGATGTAGATTTAGAGATGGTAGCCATTAAGGTTTATGGTCACTTTTCGGCATCGGCGAAAAGGAGGGAGGAATTGAAATCTTTCTGTGATTTTGTAGATAATGAACGGAGTGAAATCTTAAGGCATGCACCAACTAGATGGCTGTGCCTCACACCAGCTAGCTATTGATAGGCTGTTAAATAATTGGGAACTATTAACAAGTTATTTTCAAAGCACAAACGAAACCCTCAAGCCATTGAAACAATATTTTACTGATGAGTCAGATAAAATGTCAATGCTTGGGGCAAATCTACAAATTTTTTCATATATAGATAATATTCTTGTTGGAATTTGTAAGTACCTTGAAATTTCAGATTTAACTATCGTGGAAACATTTACTGCTATTGAAGCTTTGACGAAAAATATATTGGAGAAAAAAGAAGATGCTTTTCTGGAAGCAGCGCACAGAAAGTTTTACATGTTAGAAGCTGCTATTGAGAAAAAATTCAAATTAATTTTGTTCACTTCAACCAAGTTATGTTTGTCGAAACATACAAACATTTCTGACAATGTAAAAATCCAATCCTTGCTCCCATTGACCTTGAAGAGTGATGTTAATTTTAAAGATTTTCAAAATATTCTTGTTCACTTTGAGATTGAAATAAATGAGAATAACCTGTGTAATGAATTTCTTTAAAAGATGTAATAAATTGAGTAATTTCATTTATGTAGTTTTGTGAGAAAGTGGGTAACTGAAGACTGAGGCAAAATCCAAAGGTATTAAAATTCACGAGATAAACAAAATTCTTGGCTTTGTTCTCAGTATACCAGCATCTAACGCTCATAATGAACCAATATTTTCATTAAGAACAGCAAATGATCTGATGATAGGAGCCGTTACAATGTAAACCTGATAAAAGCTGAGTTACAAATTAGTGTCAGTTTAGATTACACTTGTCAAGAATTTGTAGAGTATGCAAATGTACTCGTAAACTTCAAGCTGACGCCAAAAGTGTACAAAATACTTCCAAGTAAGATCAATGTGTACTTTGTAATAATTAATGTTGGTTTTTGTTTATTTGATGTGCAACTAGTTTAGGGATATATTCATAATTAAATATTTATAAACTTAACTGATCTCCCTTATTTTGAAAACAAAGTTGGCAGCCCTAGGGATAGATACCGTTCACTTATTAACGAAACGTCGGATGAATACCAAATTTCCTATTTTAAGCACATCTCTTTAGGCAACAACGGAAAATGTTCATGAAATTCTTCACATCCAAACCAGCTTTGAAGTTAAGAAAATTTCGTTATCTATTTTCTCAAAAATAGCTCTTAACGATTTTGATCAAAATAACATGTGCTTCAGATATTGACATAAATAAGAACCTATTTCTCCAGTTTTCTGTAAATATCTTGAGGTAGTCTTTATTCTAATTGAATTTTCTATTCTACTTTTGCAGAACTTATTAAAATACACAATTTCGCGTTTTTGTGCAGCCACAGCCGTTTTTTAAATACTTCAATGCTTTATGTTTACATCTTCCCAAGTGTATGATCTGCACCTATGTAGTATATTTGACAGTCGAATAAGTTGTACTTGACGGACATTTTTGTAACCTTCCGACCTATGCTAACACGCGCAATTAAAGCCCTCATCAACAGTGCGGAGAAATAGCCACATACATATGGTCAACGTAAAGCAATGCCTTTTTTGTTTGCCACTTTATCTGGTCACATTCCATGATTATCAACCGCCTCGAAAAAATAAAGGGATGTACCATTGTGGTGTACCTTTAACATACCTTTAATGGGCAAGTGGCAATGACTGCAAGGTCATTCCTAGAAGAGAAGACTACACAAACTTCGGAACGGCAATAAGTTTAATTTTAAGTTAATCCTGTTAGTTAATAGCATATTCATTCAGGAGGTTCTCAAGAAACAACGCATTGTCCTTAAAAATGTGGATAGTTTGCGCATATGCTTGCTTTTTTTCACATAAGAACGATAAGTTTATTGTTATGAAACTTTGTATTAGCTTCCTCTAGAAAGTACACCGTGTGGTATCTTAATTACATCGCATTGTGTAACGTGGAAACTTTGATTTTGCGACGAAATGAGTACAAACAAGATCAAAGGAACGTACAGCCTTATATTTAAAGTGCATTCGTAAATTTTCTGTGATTCTGGTGCATATGGGACATTTTAGGAAACAATTCTAAAACCGTATCTTTGTAGCAGTCTCCGCATATAAACTACTCTTTAATTTAGCTCTAATTCAGACGTATAACATCAATGAACATTCCCTTATCAAACTCTGGTCTCGCGAGACAGCGCCTGAACTGTGACGCAACTTCCACGACACATCATCAACCCCCTCCCCCAGCTTAGGTAGCAATATAAGCGGTGGATCAGTCCATTATATGAGTACTACGCGTTCTACTGATTGTAAGGTTTTCAGAACCATGAAAACTCCGTTTAGAGCTGAATGAGACGAGAAATATTTTTCTGCAGTAAAAACGATGTGAGAAGCTTGTTGTTCTCCAAAGTATTAACGGGTGTCTGTGAAATGTCACAAAGATTATGCTACGATACCAGGCAAATTATTGCCGACTGGTGCGTACCGGCGATCGAACCCAGGTCCTCCGCGAGAGAGGCAGGTGCGCTACCACTGCGTTACGGAGGCGGTTATAAACGAATTTATTTCTTTATTTATAACTATTGAAATAATTAAAGCTATACACCAGAATCACTTAAAATCGTGTACACATCTTAAGTTTTACCGCTCTAATAAACTCTGAAAATACAGTGCAAATTGGATAAAAACTAAAGAATTTCCAAAACTCGGTAGGATATGCCCCTTAAGGAGCAAACAACAAGAGAAGAACTGTTCCGAGGATTGAAAGATACATTAGAAAAGAAGAGGAGATTTGAAATGACCGGTATCAGCAAGAATAGATAGTGCTCCAGGCAATGATCGGGGCAAAGAAGCATATGGTAGGGAGATGATCACAATTATTTAAAATGTTAAAAACTCCTGAAGACGTAGGCTTTTTTCCATTGTATTATTCATCACGAGGTACTGCGTGGAAATATTGTGAATGCAAACACAGGTTCTAATGGAGATCTTAGTTCCTTCAACCCAGAGGAATCGAATTCCATTCCCAGCTGAGATTGAGAATATTTTGTTTAACCAGAATAACTCCCTATCCCCACAGAGTCTGGATGTATGGATGTGGGAGGGAGTGTGAGTGTGTTTAACGTAAAAGCGATAAAAATAAGAGCAACTTAAACTTGACAGTTCAGCGAGTTCACTCATTTGACAGTTCCGTCAGTTGTTTCTCCACTCAAAATCTCGACATCAAAATTTTGGGTGGAATACAATACTTCCTCTACTTACCGGTAGAGAAAGTAAAAAAAAAAAAAAGTAGTATAAAATAGATCCTATATTGAGCGCTACAAAGATATCTGCAGAAGTGGAAAAGGAAATGGGAAGACATATCCACTGACAATAAGAAACATTCTTCGTGAGGCTAAATACAACAGTCGTATAGCCTACAGAAAGCCATACATAACCAAGGTTAATAGAAGCAAGAGACTGGAAATCACTAAACCTCACATTGATTATTACAACTTTTGAAAAAGTTAATTTTTACTGATGAAAGTACGTTTAATATATTTGTATCCAAAGGCAGAGTAAGAATATAAGTGTGTGTGTGTGTGTGGGGGGCGGGGGTGGGGGGGTGTATGGATACGAATGGTGTAGGCGATTTCTGCTTCGTTAATGGCAACATGATCACAGACTTTACATCAACATGCTGAAGTTTACATCAACATGCTGAAGTTTACATCAACATGCTGAAGTTTACATCAACATGCTGAAGCTTACATCAACATGCTGAAGCTTACATCAACATGCTGAAGTTTACATCAACATGCTGAAGGCACATCTTCTACAGAATGAACAATGTGGGTCTTACACTTGGCTACTTCTTCACACAAGACAAAGACCCCTAAGCACAGAGCCCTGAACACGAAGCGATGGATGGAAACGCCTCCACAATCACCAGGCATCAATCCAATTGACAATGTGTGGTGCATTGTTGAAGAAAATCTACGAAAACACCAGATCTCGAACAAGAATTAGTAACTTAATGTAGAGGCAGAAAATTACTAAAGGAAACTACAGAAAATCTTGATCAATGCCAAGAACGTTACGTGTGATAAAGGGGTAAGGAGAGCCCACCAAGTATTAAGAAAGTACACCCATAAGTTTAAACAAGTTATGCGCTGGAGACGAATATATTTTTGAAGTGAAAAGAAGTAATTGTGATTTTGTTTATTTTTCTTAAAACAGAAAACAAAGTTTCGTTAACATATAGTATATTCTTAGGACATATAAACCAGTACTCGGTCAAGCGTTATGTTTCGATTTGTTGAGCTTTATTTTCTTTTAAATTTAACAAGACTAGTTAGGAGAATACTTAAGTGATTGTATTAGCACACAAAAGGCGACCCTCGTTAGGAGAGCGGGTAGCAACGTACCCAAATGTATGAATGTTTTGCGTATTTACTCAGCCTCGTTAGTCATGTTAATTTCTAGCTCCGGCGAGTAGTGCACAATATATTAATTCTTTTCCATCACCTGAACTTAAACCTGTTCATGCGGTTACACTTCAGCAACGTAGACCTTCGTCAAAAACCCCGTGAAAAATAAAATATTGGAACAGGTGCTGGGTTACGTAAACAAATAACGGCGATAGTGAAAAATCTAAGTTCCATTTTGTTATATAATAATAATAATAATAATAATAATAATGATAATGATAATGATAATGATAATGATAATGATAATCATAATGATAATCATAATGATAATGATAATGATAATGATAATGATAATCATAATGATAATAGTAATAATAATAGTAATTAGGGCTCGGAAGTTCATGCTCTGAAAACATTGAAATATGCATGCAAATACGCTCTTAAAAGCTTGAAAATATGCCAAGAAATATGCACTATTTAATTAAAACAATTAATGTATCTTTGCAGTAGACAAGACGAGTTAGTATAAATAATAAATAAAGTTACCTTATTCCTTAGAGGTTGAAGCAGAAGTGGTCCCGCTGCTAGTATTAACTGCTAAATTGCAGTTCACAATCAACACTTTGCACAAACTTTCAACTGTAAAACATCGTGTGTTGTCTCGCAAAACACTTTTGTAACGTGAAAAACTTCTCTCTACGTCACAAGATGTTATCGGGGCATATGTAAATGATGTTAACTGCTTCACAGAGAGAGTCAAATCTCTTAGTGTGGTAGATACTTTTCTTTCGAGGATGTCTTCAATAACGCACATCTGTTTATAACCAGAATTTTTTGAAATTACATAATTCACTTTCTGTTTCACTTTTTGTCCTATGCTACCAGGAACCGAACTTAGATCACATATTGTTTTTTCAAAGACAGTAAGTGATTCATGCAAAGGAGATCCTACAGCTTCCAATGCCGTTATGGCTGTTGGTAAGAAAGAAAAATGGGCAGATATGAAACTAAGATCCTCTTTTAAACCAGCACCAGACAGAATATTTTGCACAGTTTCTATTGATGAAGCATCTTTCGAGTCCAATGAATTAACAACCTCTTCGACTATTTCTATGTGCTTAGCATAATATAAAACTGCATCGACCCATGTTCCCCATCGAGTTAACACTGGTGCAGGAGGAAGTCGGATATTAGGTGCTGTTGATCTAAACAACTTAACTCTTTTAGGAGGTTTAACAAAAGTTATCTTTGTAATGGACACTAATCTATCAGAAGTGCTACCAATATGAAAAATATTATATTATGAAAAATAAAAAAAAGCATAAAAATTATTAAAATATACAATATAGGGGCTATGATATTGAAATCTTCGTGAGTTGCATCATCATGTGCAATACTACCAATATGAAAAATATTATCCAGATAGAAAAAATAATAAAAAACCATAAAATCATTAAAATATGCAATATAGGGGCTATAATATTGAAATCATATGCATTTATCAAAAATCAAGAAAATATGCAGTTATATGCATCATAAAAGCATGTCCAAATAATTGAAAATTCCACAATTCGTGCACATAATGTAAAAGCATACATTTTTAACCCCTAAAAAAATATGCAAATGCACAAATGCATGAACTTCCTAGCCCTAATAATAATAATAATAATAATAATAATAATAATAATAATAATAATAATAATAATAATAATAATAATAATAATAATAATAATAATAATAATAAAAATAATGGTAATAAAATAATGGTAATAAAATAATGGTAATAATATTATCTGATAAAATTATAAATAGATATTAACTTAAATATGATATTAATTTATATATAATATAATATTCAGTAGTTGAAGTTTGCCATTTAAATGTTACCTGGGTCTTTACTTTTTATTTGTTGATACTTGTGATTTAATTCATGCAGCAGCTAAAGTATGAGCTGTAAGTGATTAATTGTTTAAGGGCAGCAACCGACATGTCTAATCGATCACCAGCAATACGTAATATAGGTGTGGTCGAATATGGAGGGGGGGGGGGGAGATAGAATCGAATCTCGTTAGTTAACACAAGGTGAGCATAGCTGCGGGTTCTACTAGTGGCCACAATAAAATAATTAATTTGCTCTTGAGGAAATATACATCTTTATGTGTGTCACCCGAGAATCGCGCCCTACAATTTGATTCGCCAAAGACTTAGCAACTGTGAGGTTTGCTATATACCGCAAACTTTGTAAAACCAACCCTCGAAACTCTGCCGACTTGGGCAGGGGTGGGAGGCGTGACCGTCATGTTCTCAGAAATAAGGTATATTAATTTGAATGCCGTATCTTTTAGTTCGGATACCTTGGCTACTATCTCAGTTCGGAAGTGTTGGGCTGTCTAATCAATTCAGATCGATTTGTTGGCTGCTCTGTTATTTAACTACCTTTAATTATGTACCGATTGCAACAAAATTTGGGGCTTGTGGACAGTTTCTTCAATTTGTTATATGTAAAATTTCAACTCAGTTCTTGAGTGGATTGGCTGGTTGGTTCCTGCTTAGGGACTGTCAATCAAACAAAGGTACACTAATAAATAATTGGTGCTCCGCATTAGGAAACACACCGCAAAAGCGTTTGGAAGCACTTAAAACAGACATGTGGAATGGACAGTGTGAAATAAATTAAATAGGCAGAAAGTATGACAGGCAGTGATGGATTTGGGTTGTTGTTGTTATTATTATTATTATTATTATTATTATTATTATTATTATTATTATTATTATTATTATTATTATTATTATTATTATTATTATTATTATTACCTGGGCGACCGAGCTTCGCTCTGCATTTTTCGCCTCTGTTTTTGTGAAATCCTGTTTTTTGTGGGAGAAGATACTTATTTAGGTAAACTGAAAGTCAAAACGTTAACTAAATAACAATTTTAGTCGCAATTGTGGAGAGTCATTTCCGAGATACAAATATTTCATAAACACCATCTCAGCTGTAAAACGTCTAATGCTAAACGTAGGCCTCCCCCATAGACATCCACCCAGTTTGACGTTTTCGTCGAGCATTTGTTCTATTATGGAGTTCAGTTCTTTGCTGCTGCGATTTACTCCAGGGCGTTAACACATTCGCCAAGGTCCTTTATCTTTCCGTCCAGTTCTTCCATGGCTTCCTTTACTCTGGCCAGTCACTCGTTAGTATTCTCCAATAGATCTACCTTCATATTACACATTCCCATTTTCTTCCTTTCTGTTTCGGAGTTTACATTTTCAGTTTGCCTTCCATTTTTGCTTTCATTTTGCCCATCTTTGTTCCTATATTTTCTAGTCCCTAGTTTACATTTTTCCAATTCGGTTTTCATATCTGTTTCCTCTGCCGCATTCCAGAATTCATTTCATTTCCCATTATGTCGATCTTGGCTATCATTTATTTAATCAACTGTGCCTTATCGTGCTTTTCGGCGCACTCCTGACATCAATTGTGATTACTTTACTTTTTTAAACTATTTCTTATTCTTTATTAAAGCACCGGAGCAACACTAAGCAAAAGCACTGTTGAACAATAACAAATACTACAGGAAGAAAAGCTGGTTGATAAAGCCATGTGAATGTACTACGCATTTCTGTTTCAATCATATAGAAAATTGTATGAATTGTTCGTAATTGTTCGCTGAAACGGGAGTAGTGAAAGAAATGTGATTGTGTTTAGTAAAATAAAAATTAGTAGAAAAACCGTGTGAATGTTATACGTTACACTTGTGTTTCAAGTGCATGGAAAAATGTATGTTTGTAGAAGAGGGAGTAGTATGTTAGGTAAAAGAAAAAGGAGTAGAGAAAGCCATGTGAACGTAATACATTGGGTGGTAAAATGGATTGCATAAAAACCTTCGCCATGAAAACAATTAGATATATCACTTTTCATGGCGATCGGTCAACTTGTTTTGGAATTTACTCTCTTCAACATACGATATGTACCTATAGGCGTTGGGATGTATGAAGTTGATAAACGACAGGGAATAGCATGTGGATTGTTACGTAAAACAATAGTGAGTAGAGAAAATAGTATGAATATAATACGTTGTATTTATTTTTCAAACATATCAAATTGTATGAATTATATGTTGAAGGGCGAATAGCGAAAGAAGACTGATGGTGCTTCGTAAAGGAAGAATTAGTCGAGGAAGTCGTGTGAATGTAATACGTTGCATTTATATTTCAGTCATAGAATATTGTATGAATTGTATGTTGAAGGGCAAACAGAGGATAAATGAAAATACTACGTAAAAGAAATGCGAGTAAAATTGTTACCATAAAAAATTTCCCCATGAAAAAATACATATACGTGCCGAATTTCGCGGTGATCGGTTAAGCGGTTTTCGAGCTTAACAGTTAGATATATACAAACATCCAAGTTGTATAGATGAAATGAATTGTTTGTAGAAGAGTGAGTAAAGAAAGAGATGTGAATGTACCTAAAAGTGAGCATAGTAAACAGTGTGAATGTAATACGCAGCATTTCTATTACAAACATGCACAAAATTGTATGACTTATTTCTAGAAGAGTGTGTAGAGAAACAATTATGAATGTGTTTCCCAAAAGCAAGTAGAGAAAACAGTGTGCATGTAATACGTAGCATTTCTATTTCAAACACGCACGAAATTATGACTTATTTGTAGAACAGTGAGTAGGGAGAGATGTGAATGTGTTGCCTAAAAGTGAGTAGAGAAAACAGTATGAATATAATATGTGGCATTTCTATTTCAAACATACAGAAAATTGCATGACTTATTTGTAGAAGAGTGAGTAGAGAAAGAGATATGAATGTGTTATCTAAAAGTGAGAGGAAAAAACAGTGTAAATGTAATAGCATTTCTATTTCAAACATATAGAACATGGTATGACTTATTTTAAATGTGCGGATAAAAATGCTTTTTGGTGCAAAACCACGTTTTTATGGAAAATTGTTTTTAGAAGAGTGAGTAGAGAAAGAGATGTGAATGTGTTACCTAAAAGTGAGTAGAGAAAACGCTGTGAAAGTAATATGCATGTATACAAAAATTTAATCAAATCTTTAGAGGTATTTCTGAAATACCGTGTGTATATACAAGAATTGCACGGTAGAGGCGGGAATAAAAATGTTATTTTTTATGTAAAATCGCGTTTTTTCGGGAATTACACCTATATAGCTGAACTTAAAAAGCAAAACCCTATCTGATTACAAAATTTGATCGAAATCGTTAGAGCCGTTTCCAAGTTGCGCGGAATAAATATATATATTTCATATACAAGAATTGCTCGTTTAAATATATTAGTACCTGGGAGACCGAGCTTCGCTCGGCGTTTTTGGCCTCTGTTTTTGTGAAATCTTGTTATTGTTTTGGGAGAAAATACTTAGATAAACCCGAAGGGCAAAACGTTAACTAAATAAAAAATGTTGTCGCAATTGTAAAGTCATTTCCGAGATACAAGAGATATAGAAATATACAAATATTTCATAAACACCATCATTTCAGCTGTAAAACGTCTACTGCTGAACGCAGGCCTCCCCCATAGATATCCAGCCAGTTTGAGGTTTTCGTCGAGCATTTGTTCCATTATGGAGTTCAGTTCTTTGGTGCTACGATTGACTCCAGAGCGTTAACACGTTGACCAATGTCCCTCATCTTTCCGTCGAGTTCTTCCATGGCTTCCTTAACCCCGGCCACACGCTCGTTAGTATTCTCCGATAGTTCTATCTTCATATTGGACATTCCTGCCTTCATCTTTTCCGATCCGGAGTTTACATTTTTAATTTGGCTTCCATTTTTGTTTCTATTTTGTCCATTTCTGATTCCACATTTTCTACTCCGTAGTTTACATTTTTCCAATTCGGTTTTCACATTTGTTTTCTCTGCCGCATTCCTGAATTCATTTCACTTCCCATTATGTCCATCTTGGCTACTATTTGTTTAAACTGTTCCATATCGTTCTTTTCATCGCACTCCTTACACCAACTGTGATTACCTTACTTTTTTTAACTATTTTTTACTTTTTTATTTTTTATTAAAATACCGGAGCAACACTAAGCATAAGCACTATTGAACAATAATAAATGGCACATGGAAGAAAAGCTGGTTGATAAAGCCATGTGAATGTAATATGCATTTCTGTTTCAATCACATAAAAAATTGTATGAATTGTTCGTAATTGTTCGCCGAAGCGACAGTAGTGAAAGAAATGTGATTGTGTTTAGTAAACAAAAATGGGTAGAAAAATCGTGTGAATGCTATACGCTGCACTTATATTTCAAGTGTATGGAAAAATGCATGGGTTTGTAGAAGAGGGAGTAGTATGTTAGGAAAAAGAAAAGGGAATAGAGAAAACCATGTGAATGTAATACGTTGCGTGGTAAAATGGGTTGCATAAAAACATTCGCCATGAGAACACTTAGATTGTCAATTTTCATGGTGATCCGTCAATTTGTTTTGGAATTTACTCACTCTTCAACATACGATATGCATAGGCGTTGGTATGCATGAAGTTGATAAACAATAGGAATAACATGTGAATTGTTACGTAAGACAAAAGTGAATAGAGAAAATAGTATGAATGTAGTACCTTGTTTTTGTGTTTCAAACATATAGCAAATTGTATGAATTATACGTTGAAGGGCGAGTAGCGAAAGAAGACTGATCGTGTCTCGTAAAGGAAGAATTAGTTGGGGAAGTCGTGTGAATGTAATAATTTGCATTTGTATTTAAATCATAGTAAATTATATGAATTGTATGTTGAAGGGCAAACAGAGGATACACGAATGTGCTACGTTAAAAAAAAAAAAAGCGAGTAGAAAACCATTTGAAAGTAATATATTGCGTAGTGAAATTGTTACCATAAAAACTTTATCTATGGAAAAAATACATATACATGCCGAATTTCGCACTGATCGATTAAACGCCTTTCGAGATTAACATATATACAAACATTCAATTTGTATATTATATATGAATATTATAATATATCAATTGTTTGTAGAAGAGTGATTAGAGAAACAGATATCAATGTGATACCTAAAAGTAAGTCGAGCAACCACTGTGAATGTAATATGCAGCATTTCTATTTCAAACATACAGAAAATTGTATGACCTATTTGTAGAAGAGTGAGCGGAGAAAGAGATGTGAATGTGTTACCCAAAAGTAAGCAGAGAAAACAGTGTGAATGTAATAAGTAGCATTTCTGTTTCAAACATGCACGAAATGTTATGATTTATTTGTAGAAGAGTGAGTAGAGAAACATGTGAATGTGTTACCTAAAAGTGAGAAGAGAAAACTGTGGATGTAATAGCATTTCTACTTCAAACATACAGAACATGGTATGACTTATTTTAAAA
The DNA here is from genome assembly GCA_030765045.1 of Tenodera sinensis. Lineage (NCBI taxonomy): Eukaryota > Metazoa > Arthropoda > Insecta > Mantodea > Mantidae > Tenodera > Tenodera sinensis. Next base: position 148,449,417 of record CM060962.1, read on the forward strand.
GTGGGGATAAAAATGATGTTTGGTGAAAAATCACGTTTTTTATGGAAAATTGTTTATAGAAGAGTGAGTAGAGAAAGAGATGTGAATGTGTTACCTAAAAGTACTTAAGTAGAGAAGCCACTGTGAATGTAATATGCAGTATCTGTATTTCAAACACACAGAAAATAAATGACTTATTTGTAGAAGAATGAGTAGAGAAAGAGATGTGAATGGGTTGCCTGAAAGTGAGTGGAGAAAACAGTGTGAATGTAATAGCACTTCTACTTCAAATATACAGAACATGGTATGACCTATTTTAAAAGTGGGGTTAAAATGTTTTTCTTTTTGTGTGTGCAAAATCACGTTTTTTATGGAAATTTTTTTATAGAAGAGTGAGTAGATAAAGTGATGTGAATGTGTTACCTAAAAGTGAGTAGAGAAAACACTGTGAATATAATATGCATGTATACAAAAATGTAACCAAATCTTTAGAGCCGTTTCTGAAATACCGGGAATATATATAAAAGAATTGCGCAGTAGAAGCTTGAATAAGAAATGTTATTTTTTATGTAAAATCGCGTTTTTTCGGGAATTAGACCCATATAGATGTACTTAAAAAGCAAAACCCTATCTGAATACAAAATTTGATCGAAATCGTTAGAGCCGTTTCCAAGTTGCGCGGAATAAATATATATATGTATATATATATATATATATATATATATATATATATATATATATATATATATATATATATACACACACACACAAGAATTCCTCGTTTAAATATATAAGATATATATTAATTATTATTATTATTATTATTATTATTATTATTATTATTATTATTATTGTTATTATTATCATCATCATCATCATTATTATTATTATTATTATTATTATTGTTATGATGATTATTATGACTATGATTATCACTGTGATTGTGATGATTATCATGATTATCATCATTATTACTACTATTACTATTATTTACTATTATTATTATTATTATTATTGTTATTTATTGTTATTATTTATTTATTTATTTATTTGTACCGATGGTCTCTAATCTAAGAAAGTAGCTTCAATGCACCAGTTGGTACATCTCGAATGACCTCGGTAGTAGACAAGACACCGGTTTTTATTTGTTGTGTGCTTGCCGTTTGATGCAAGCGGCGGCCGGCATGTTAGGTATGACTGTGTGACCACTCCGGGCATGCCAATAATGTTAACGTGGGGAAACAAAGGCTCTGTGTGTGCTGCAGAGAGGGAGGGGACGCGGGAGTTTTCATCCCGTCAAGGTCGGCCTCCTAGACGGTCGCTCTCCACGAGCAACAAGTTGCCCTGTCATTTGTGTGGAAATGGTGAATGAAATTTGTGCTAATCTCGGGAGCAGCATTTGCATAACTCTCCCCGCTCGCTCGCTTGCTTGCCGCCCTAACGACACAAGTCTTTCCCTCCCTTCTGGGGAGAGATACAGAGAGAGGCAAAATCAATAAGACTACACTGCCCTGTCCACACCGAGGAGGCGGACACCCCCAGCAAGGGTAAACAATAACTTGGTGAGACATTCCACAAGCACCACGTCTTAACTGCGAAAGGTGGAACTTCCAGATACTTGTAAAGTTCTCATCGACATCGGGTTTTTGGAGATGAATATGAACGCGCATTTAGATTGTTCAATTGCTGTTTCATAATATCGTTTATGGCTTTGCCAGTTTTCCCGTCCTAAAGGATGTGCACAAAGGTTACAGAATATTCCATATTCAAAGGTAAATCGCAAAGCAAGCGGTTTGTCTTTGCTTACCAGCCACGTGGCCATTGTGGTGATTATTAAAATTAATATTCTGCTCTCTCTGCACCAACCATTGGTGCAAGCTGGTGTTTAACACTTCCACTGCTCTCTTCTTTCATGGTACGTAGTACTGTTTTGATTTAGTTTTCCCTAATTGCGGCATCATGTGTCCTGAAATTTACTGTCTATCCTCGGAATGGTTTGTGACTGGCCCCCCTCTTTTGGCTATTTTGGACACGGTTACGATTTTGTATTTCGCTGTCTACACAAAGTTCTCGCGTTTAAATGCATCGTATCCAAATGTTACGTGTTATACATACATTTGCCCATAAGCTTATTAGCTCTAATCAATGTAGAAATGGCTCCTTTTGACTTTCTTTTTATACAGGACGACTAAGCAGGACTCGCGCCTTCCTCCGCCTCCTTCACAAGTACAGAAATGCAATTGAAGCCTATCACAGCTCTAGCTTGAAGTTAAATCAAGATATGTATAAGAGCAAGATCTAATAACCTTAACACTTTACACTAATGTTCTAAAGTGTTCTTGTTTGTTAACGACGTTGTCAATTGTCAGGATTATAGTATTAGCTACGCGCTATGCCTGAATTTCGACCCGCAGAAGTTCTTTTACATTCCAGTAAATTTACCGGCATGCTACTGTCACTTTTAAGGACACTTGAAAATCATCGGTCTGGGCCGGGTTTGTAACCGAGACCTTGATCATTAGGCCAGCCACCCAGATCGACAGTACTAAATAGGGTCGTATTGGCTCCACCACTTAATTTACGTTCCAAAAGTCCATAACCTGTCGCAGGGTTGCCCTTTCCCTTGTTCAACTGTATAAACCAATAAATCATAAAAAGAAAAAAAGAAAGTCTTTTTGCACTCACATGGCTTTCTCTGCTCACTCTTGTACAAAGTATTCTTAAAACGCACGTTCTTCTATCTACTTCATGTTAATCGATATAAATTTTTGTAGAAATGGTTTGATTAGGTATATATTGTCTTGTAGGTTCAATGGGAGTAGGGGAATACAATCCGTTTAAGCGATAGCTATAATCAAATCTTTTAAGAGCTGATCGCTATGTGATGGCTTTGACATTCTATTCTCTCAGCATTGCCAGGACATAAAAGCGAATGACTTTCTATTTGAGAAGTGTTTAAGTATTTGAAAATTGAGCAAGAAATATCTCGAAACGGTTATCTCCACAAAAAAGAAAGAAAAGGGTGGGGGGGGGGGCGGAAAGAAAGAAAGAAAAAGAAAAAAACGAAAGGAAATTGACAAATTATTTGCTTTAACATGATCAAGATTTTTTATGCAGTAAGATATTGTCTATCTCTTACGGTTTATCAGTTATGCAAAGGTCACCCAGAATGTAGAGGACTTAAGAGGGTATTCCCAGAAAATGGAAGATATACACTTAATTTGTAATGAAAATATGTTAAACACGTGGCATTTTAATAAAAATCGTTAACCATTTTTGAGAAATCAAAATTTTCGAAAAAAAAAAGTTCATGAAAACGTTTGTTTGGAGTAATGAATCCCCCAGATTTTCTTAAATTTTCGTGTAGCATCCTTGGATGATGAACTTAATTACAAAGTTTACTATTTAACTGACCTAAGGTTTTTGAGTATGTTTTTTTCTCTCTCTCTCTCTCTCTCTCTCTCACACACACACACACACATACACACACACACACACACACACACACACACACACACACACACACACACACACACACACACACACACACACACAGACACCTCTTCCTGAAATTTGTTTATTCGCGAGATCTCAGAACGTGCATTTCCAGTGAAGTCTACCTGATTTTTGGTTGGAATGCAATACCTTCTCTGCCTTCTATTTATGTGGTAGAGAAAGTAAAAAATGAATGACTTCTGTTTGAAAAAAGGTACAATTATTTGAAGATTCAAACCAACAAGGAATATTTTGGAAATAGATCCACAAACAAATTATTTTACCTAAATTGGGTTGCATTAAGGAGTCTACATTTTTGTGTAGTAAGATTGTGCCTATCTCTTACGGTTTATCACGTATACAAAAGTCATTCAGAATGATGAGCACTTCAGAGGCTGTTCTCAGAAAATTAAAGGTGTACGTTTCGTTTGTCATGACGTCCGTTGTGGGAAGAGGTAGGTGCGTTTTTTTGAGTGGTAGTCCTTCAATGAGATGTTGTGCTACGGAGTTTAGCTTAGTTTGTTACTTTAATCAAAATCGTTAGAGCCGTTTTTGAGAAAATCAACTTTTAGCTTTTGAGTTATGCAGTTCACAGATACAGACGTACAGGCAGAGACGCACGTGCGTGTTCTCTCTCTCTCTCTCGTAACTTTTTCCTTTTTTTTTTTTTTTTTTTTTTTTTTTTTTTTTTTTTTTTTTTTTTTTTTTAATTCTGGTGTCTAAAAACGTGTATTTCCGGTGAAATCTGGAATCGAATTCTTGGGCGGAATATTTTACTTACTCTAGATACTTTCTGTAAGTATATAGCAGAGAAAGTAAAAATTTGCTGTAGCAAAGTTAAAATATTGTTCTTCGCTCAAGTTTGTTGTTTGTTGTATTAAACGTGTCCGATAATTTCCCATTGTGTTTTAATTTTGATGGATAGTATTATATAGCGGCTTGTTGAAAACAACCTTAATGTATGCTGTGCGGGATGGAAAATGATACATTTAAATTGGGACCCATCTATGGAAAACCATAGTTTGGCCGCTGTGGGGCGTCAACATGTAACACTTCCTAAATGGTGATGGGAGTACCTACCTATTTTGTCAAGAAACATCCTTCAATCCAACAAGAGCATCATATTGCATTAAGTTAACAAAAGGGGTTTGAATACTTTGCGCACAGCAATCTACACCGCAGAAACGGTGCGTGAAATCGAGTAGGAGGTCGTTATTTCGAACAGTTTTTGGTAAATAAATCGCGATATGGTCCTCCTGTTGGTATGGTGAGGGTTTCTTCATATTTGGAGACCACCCTCAGCATACAGAGGCGTTAAGTTTTCACGTCCCGCAGGGCTCAAAACATGCTTTTCTGGATTGGGTTCCTATGGTCAGTTTGTCGTACCAAACGACATAGGCGTTGTAGGTGTTTTGAATCATCGATATTTTTTTAACTTTAATGGTTAGTGTACATTGTGTTGTTTTTCGTAAGCCCACGGCTAAAATGCATCTATTTACCTGTCCTAAACAGCTTACTGTTGCCTTAACTTACAGCTTAAAAAATACTTTTTACTACGCATTACATACTCGCACCATAAACTGTCGATGCAGATCTTTAACAGGTAGTGGGTGGAAGAACAAACCGATTTACAGTGAGGTCAACAAGTAAACAAATTTGTCATTGTCCCACTTTACAAATGTCCATTCTCTGTCCCTTATGTAAAGCACAGATTAGAACAACTATTGCCTGGTATCCGAAAGGTCATCGATAGCTTTCTGAATTGTTTTTCAGACCACGTAAATGCAAGAAACGTGTTTAAAAAAGATGACCGCACGCTAAACCATTGCCTGAGTAGGTTAGTTCACAAGGGAAAGTCATATCAGTTTTATCTTCGATATTTTCGTTATGCACGTTTTGAGAATGCAAGGTGAAGACTTTCAGGGCTTTCGCTTACCCTACTAAACTCTGTATATGGAATATATATATATATATGTACCGCAAAACTGATTTAAGGATATTAATGTGGAAGGAAAGCTGGCGCAGGGGCCAATGGGCAAGCTGGCGGCTATGCTAATCTAGGAATACTAGATCTGGCGCTAGAGAGGGAGGATGTTGAGGGTTAAGAGCTACGAGAGTTTCTAGGAACTATTTTTATGCGTGTTGCCGAGTATGTTGATATGTACGTTCGTTGTAAAGGATGCGTTGTTTGGATGTATGATACATGACGAAAAACTTCTTGTTATTTGTATATAAGCCTAACAGAGACCCTCTCTCTTCTCACGCAAGCTACCCCATTAGATCTCACCTCGGACGCTTCCTTTTATTTGTCGATGTTTTCAGGTGAAAAAGCATTTTGAAAGTGTTCTGACTTCAGGTGTGCACACTTTTAGGCATTTAAGGGTTATTTTAGAAGTCATTTTGATGCTATTTTAGGAACTTTCATGGTATTTTGGGACACTAGTATCTTGGATACTAATGCTACTTTAGCTACTTTTCGAGACATTTTCGGGCATTAATACAGATATTAAGGACGTTTTAAGGTCATTTCGAGGCATTTTGAAGAAATCTCAACCACCTTCGTGGTATTTGTAAATTTCTGATTGTGGCACGTTAAGCATTGCTTGCATATTTATGAGTTACACACAGCTAACCTGACATGTTCCTTTAGAGCTGTTTTTGTATTTTTATTTGGTCTTTCCTTTCTCTTTTATCATGATTTTTTCGACTAACAATGGAAGCTGTCCAAGGAATTTGTTGCCAAAGTAATTAGGGTTTTGTAGGTGACTAGTCGTGGTGTTTTGGAGAGAAGTACGTGATATCTTTCCCAGGTTTTTATTTTGGTTTCATATAACGCTAATCTCTGTAACTACCTTAGGGTTGTTAAACGCATCTCTTTATCTGGGCTTGAGACCAGCGTTAGAACTTGTTCCTAACGGCACAGCACCTTCATTTACTCTTTTGTCCTACATTCTTCATCAGAAGTGTGCTAGGTGTGTGAGTTTGATAGTTGAGCATTTTTTACAGGCAGTCCAACGGAGAGAACTCTTAACCTTGATGTCTGTCACTTCTTATGCGCTGTTCACAACATTGCAATGTCCATATAGATATTCCATCAATTGCGATTAATCTCTATCATCGTGAGAAGATATTCTGTTGACTTTCACAGACGAGACATTCCGCTGACGAGATCGCATTAGGTTCATCGGAGTTCTTATGCTTTCTCTGCTTTTAATACAGTCTATCGAAAGTAATGTACTGCTTAACGACAAAACGAGAATGATTTCTCCGTTGGATTCATCTTTAAATTTTCAAAGCACTTATTGTAGGATAATCAGCTATATTCAGATGAAGAAAATATAGTTTATCCTGGTATACATCCTTAGCTGTAACTCGATTAATAAACGAATCTGTATCCACATACAAGAGTTTATGGCTTACAATGCCCTAATACAGTAATAACACATAATAATGACAGCGATGGATAAAAGTCTTGGAGATGTACAACACACACACATTCCAATGCCCATTGGCATGTTGAGCACTATTGGACTCGACGCGACGTGCACAGCAGCCAGATTAGGTCCAAATATGATTCGGTCGATGAAAGTAGGCTTAGCAACCAACTTCTCCATAGTTTTCTCATTGGTAACAAGTCGTATATCCATACGATTGCGTACATTCTCCATAGTTTTTCCCAAACATGGCGATTACTGTAGATCTTTCTCAAAACTATTCTCTCATCTTGTCGTAGTCTGTTATTGAATTCTACGTAGGCCTTTAACCAACTTGACTGACGGAATTTTGTGCTCCATGAATTTTTGTTACCGCAGTCCATGACTAACAGCTTGTTTCAATGTTATGCAATATATCATATAGTTCTTCCGTGATCCAAGTTGTGGAATTAGTTTCTTTGTAGAAGAATCTTGCGGCTTGACGCATTTAGGAATGATGTCATTCAGAGTCATGGAGCTCTGCAGGATACTTGACGTCAACTTCTAAAATATATGCAACGGCAGTGGCGGTTCCTGGGTGATGGCATACCTACTCGCAACTGCACACCCACTAATTTTTTCCGCATGTAAGTGTGTCTTTGCCTTTATAGACACGCATATGAGAAAGTCGAATGTCTAACTTTCTTCTATTCATATTCTATTTATACTTGCTCGTTTAATTTTCCCGCGCCCTCTTTACCAAATGTCAGCGCAGTCAGTCAACAAGCTGAAACGCACAATCCCGATTTTGCGACTGGTGAAGGTAGCTTTTAGGCGAGGGGTACGCAAGGAGAGGTGCAAAGCTTGCATTTAAGAGTACGACGAGTTAAGGTAGCATACTCGACAAAGCCAACACATGCGATTCTTACCGCGCAAGCGCACTACGTTCTCGTACAAGTCCCTCCGTTTTCCTTGCTACGAGCGTTTCCCTCCCTTAGCAGAACCTACTAGGCAGCCAACGTGACGGTTCTAAATATAATGTAGCCATATATTAAAATGACAGTTATATTAAGGGACACTGGGAGTGAAATTTTGGTCAAAATTGTCAAAAAGTCGAAAATTGTTTTTTTACCTTAAAATGTTCCGGGACATCGGTGCATTTGGATCAGCTAACATTTTTCATATCCCCCACTCCATGTGGCCATTACGGCCCTTTCAAATAGCGCTCTTCCCTTAACGTACGCAGGATGCTCCTATATAAAGGCCTGTTTTTCTCAAAACTACATTTCTGCACGTTCCAAAAGAAGGTCGCGCCTGAGTTTTGCTTCAAATTCAATGAAAATTTCCAAAACTATTCATAAATAGCAGCTAAACAAAACTATGATTCAATATTGATGTTATCATTAACATGAATTCCAAAAACATTTTTTTGTATGAAAAACATCAATAATTTTTAAAATTAAATTTTCTTTGTTATTAAAAAAATATGTACAGCATAATCAGCAAACATATTTGAAATATCTCTTCATAAAATTGTTACCCATGTTTTAGAGTATCAGTTCTGCCAATATAAATGAATTTTGAAAATTCAATAGACGCGAGGTCTATTTTGAAAATGTGCCTATTAAATTCATAAAATAATTTATATATCCTAAACGAATTATCCAATTTTAATGAAATTTGGTGTACCTCCTATTCTCATATAAATACAAACACAGTACAATTTTCAGAAAAATCTATCAAAAAATGTGGCACTTTCAAATTTCACTCCCAGTGTCCCTTAATGTTATAAACACAATTACATCTAATCTTATTAAGCGATTATAGATGCATATAATTACTCTTCATGTCGTAATTTACTAAGGCCAATAGTTCAGTTTCTAATAGTTATTTTGTTAGTCTTTATTACGGTTTGTTATGTTTGTGTTCTGGCAGCAAATAGCATGCCGTTGTGTCTGCACATAGCGGGAAATTTGAATCTGTGATAGTGCGGAAATGAATAACACGGCGAAACTGAAGGAGATAAATCTTTCGTGTTTATTCTTAGAAGAGAAGCTGTTTTCCGTGCTTATTGTTTGCGAGTGAGAGAAATGGCATCTGGACGAATAATAGTTCTTGGATATTGGTCATTTAAAACAAAACAAAATAGCAGAACATAAGAGCTCTATCGCCCATATGAAATGCGAATTAGAATTGCGTGATGTGTGTCAGAGAAAGAAAGGGAATAAAGGTGGAGAGGATGTAATTTACTGCACAACCACTGCGACAAGTCACGAGCCGCCACTGTACAACGGTATTATTTTCTTTCAGTGTTTCTAAATCGGTATCTTCAGGAGAAACCCTCTGAAATCATGCATAATTAAGGGTGTGACACATTGTCCAACCATATTGGTTATTTGCGTCTTAGGTAATAAATCGAGAGGTTTTACGGGATCAAACTTCCTCGTGCAAGTGGTAGCCTCTGCATACCGATGGGAAAACTGGCATAAACCTGTGCTTATACCAGATTGCACCATGAGAAGCTGATTTTAATCCAGAATCAATTCCAACTGAGTTCCGGTCTACAGTAGCATGGTGTCCCATGTAAGTTCTGGAGAGGCGAAATAATCTGCTGAGTCAAACTAGAGTTCGTAGTATCTGAACTCTATAGGTGTCAAAGATCTTGGCGAGAACATCCGAAGTTACGCAGAGATCATTATTCTCGTGTAAGTTTCCGATGTTGAACAGGTTCCATACACTTGCTGCATTCGGGGACAGTCGATTTGCGCCAGCTTTAATATATGGGAAGTACGTTTATTCTTAAGGGATATGGATTTGTGCCAACGGCATATTTGGCTAAGAACGTTTATTTTTCTTAAGTTGGTAGTACAATAAATCGACTAGTACTTAGTTCCTGTGTTTTGTTTTATACGCTGGCGTTGTACAGTGAAGAATTGTCCTGCCAAAATAATGTTAGACATGGATACGAACACTGTAGGTGGCCATAATCACCACTGTAACGAAAGAGATGTACGGCAAAAAGTACGTGTGTCGTACTACTCAACTGCTACGACGACGATCTACTGGCAGGCTGAGGTTCAGCCCGCAACCAGCAACCAGCAACCGAGATCAGGTCGTACAGGTTCTCCTGTACGGCATGTCGTGTTTGCACAGCACCTAGCCGCTAATGCAACTTTATCTGTGCGGTATTGGAGGTTGTCCTTGTGTTGTCATGCTTTTGTGTCCTGGGCAATGGTTTCTTTCTGTATACCTAATTTAGGATACAGAAAGGGGGCAGGAATAGGTGTTGGGGTAATGATGTGTTAGAAGATGGGAGTGGCATTACCCTTATCCAAGGGCGTCCTTGGGTAGGCGGTAACTTTTCCTTCTTCGAGGTGCTCTGTGGTCGTATTGACCTAATGCCCGTACCAGCTGATTGGCGTAGGAGTTAAGTTTGGAGTGCATGGTTCGGGATCGCTCCCTTACCAAGTCCATGATGTAGGGAAGTCCTGATTGGTTGTGAAGGATGTAAGACGGGAATCTACGTCCGGTATTGTATATCATTCTTAACGCCCTCTTCTGCACTGACTGCAGTTTGCGTATGGTAGATGGTGCTGCTGATCCCCAGACTTCGCAGCCGTATAGGATCAATGGCGGAATTATTGCCCGATAAATCCTTAATTTTAGGTGGTTGGGCACGGTCGATCTGAGGATAGGGTAGAGCTGTCTGAGCGCAGAGTGACCAAGTTTGGCCTTTGCGCGGACGTGTGGGGCGTATGTTAGCCCGCGATCGAGGAGAACGCCTAAATATTTGGCGGAGGTTACCCATGGGATATTTCTCCGCCTAAGCCGAAGTGACCGTTCCGGCCGCCAATGGCGAACCTTACCAAGGAGAGCGGAGCTTTTCCCCGGACTAATAGCCATTCTCCACTTCTCACTCCAACGGTCGACGGCGTCGAGTTGTCGTTGAAGGGGAGGGAGGCAATATCTCACGTTTTTATTTTGTGCCATGATGAGGACGTCGTCCGCATACTGACATGTCGCAGTATGTTGTTCCGTGGGGAAATCGGACATGTAAGCTGCGAAGAGTAGCGGGGAGAGTACACTGCCCTCTGGGACTCCTGCCGCTATTTGTCTTATTGTAGACAGTTTTCCTTCCACTTTCACTCTGAAAGTGCGGTCCTGAAGGAAACTGCTAATCATAGAGAGATATGGAGGAGGGATATTTGCCTGCTTTAGTTTGTACAGTAGGCCTTGGTGCCAAGTTGTGGCGAAAGCCTTCTCCACATCCAGCAGTACCGCTATGGTCTTGATGTTTCCCTGGAAACCCAGGGATACCATCTCGGCCACACGCAGCAACTGCATGGTCGTGGAATGACCCCGACGAAAACCAAACTGATGATCCGGTAGGAGTTGCCTCTCCTCAAAAAGAGGTATTAGGCGGGTAAGGAGCAACCGCTCAAAAATTGAGACGATTGGGAGAATGCTGATGGAACGGTAGTTGTTAGGAAAGACTGTGTTCTTGCTCGGTTTCCATATACACACCACCCTCGCCTCCTTCCAGAAAACCAGAAAGTAACGAAGACGGAGGCATGCATTGAAGATCCGGGTCAAGCGGACCACAGCCTTTTTGGGTAGGTGCTGGAGCATGAGCGCCGTGATGCCGTCATGTCCAGGGGATTTGTTGGGACTCAGACTTTGGATTTCGGAAATCACCGCTTTCGGGGTGATTATGGGAAGTTGGATCATCTCGTGTAGCTGCCGCGGTTCCTCATAGAGGTAATCCACGGTTGCATCCACGAGTTCAGTAAAGTCTTCGTCTTGCGGGTCCTCCCGGGGTTCGAACTGTACCTCTAGGTGGTCCGCGAACACAGTGGCTTTCTCGTCTAGCTCAAAAGCGAGCCACCCACGAGTGCCGTGCAAGGGATGCTGGTATTGGGCCATGTCCTTCCTCAAGGCCCTTATAATCCCCCAGGGTTTCTTTTCTTGAAGGTTTACAGTTTGTAATGTGTTTTCCCAGGCTGATGTTCTATGCGCACGGAGCAGTCGCCTTACCAGGGATTTGAACCTCTGGTAAACTGCTCCTATCCTGGGATGGCGGAAACGCTGCCATAGCTTCCGAACAGTTGCCTTGGTTCTTATCAACTGTCGGAGTTCTATAGGTAAGGTTCTAGGATCTGGGGTGTTGGTGGGAATGCGGTGAGTATGTGCGCGTACCGCATTTAGGATCTGGTGGGAAAAGTCTGATGCTACCTCTTCCAACGCCTCGATATCATCGATGCGAGGTCGAGGGTCGACGGAACGGTTAAGTTCTAGGACTGCTGCATCCCAGTCGGTCTGAAATGTCCAGTCTGAGTTTTAACAGAGCTGGCATGGCTACTGTGGAATCTACCACGACAGGGTCATGGTCAGAATTCAGCTCATTTACTGCCGAGAGGTCAAAGTGTAATGGCATGTTCTTGGTGATCATGATGTCTAAGACGTCAGGCCTGCCGCGGGCCGGATGGAATGTAGGACCTCTCGGCCCGTGCGCGACAAGGTTTGGGTCTCCGCTAATGAGGCGGTATAGCCCGCGCCCCCTCTGGTTGCTAGTGCGACTGTACCAGAGCCCATGCTTCTCGTTGAGATCTCCAGCGATGCAGACTACTGGGTGTAGGTTGAGGAGAGTGGTGTAATCTGCTTCATAGAAGCGATGATCTGGACGGTCATAAGCCGCAATCAACAATGTGTCCACACCGCCAATGGCAAGCCTAATGGCAGTAGCCTCCACGTGTTGAAGGGCAGGAAGAGGAAAAGGTGTATGGGTGATGATGCTTTTGATGAAGATAGCTGTACCACCGCCTTGTCGGATGACCCGATCAGACCGATGGGCGACGTAACTAGGCAGCGAGAAGTTTATACCAGCATGCAGGTGTGTCTCGGTCACCAAGAGGATGTCAATCCCGTAGGACTGTACAAATTCTAGAATGCCTGGACGTTGTTCCCTTACGCCATTAGCGTTCCAGAAAGCGTCGCGTAATGGTCTATGCACAACACGGTAAGCCATTTCTGGGAGGATCTAGGGAACAGCTGCTCTAGTGTTTGCAGCAGGATTTGATGTTTTTGTAGGACGTCAACATTGGCGTCCGTTATTGTTTGCATACACCTCCTCAAAATGGGAAGTGTCCGTTTAATCATATCCCGAACCAGTTGGACAGGGTTCTGAATTCCTCGAGGTCTGCCGAGGATATAGCACTTCCTTGTGGGGCCAATGGGGCCAACGGAGTGGTGCGTGTCGGTAGGGCACGTTGGTTTGGGGCCGTGGTGGGTACCTCGGCAGATATGGACTGTGCATCAGACGCAGTCATTTGCTCAAGTAGAGCTGACCGCTGTCTTTCAGCCTTTCTTTGTTTCCTCTCTCGCTTTTCGCGAGAGGGGCGTGGAGGTGGAGCTACTCTCTCCTCCACGCGGGTGGCTGGTGCAGTTTGCGCAGTTTGTGCCTGTGCAGGTGCAGTTTGTGCAGTTTCAGTCTGCTGCACAATTTTCTCAGCCTCGTTAAGGGCGGCGGCGAAGCTCACCCCTGCGCGGACTGGTGCCACAGTTTTAGGACCGCGGCGGCGGCTATCAGTGATTTTTTGCCGCACTTCACACCCCTTGTAAACACTTACATGGGGTTTTTGGCAATTGGCACACTCTTTTTCTTCTGTGCCTTTGTCGCAATTTGCGACAAGGTGTTCTCCTGCACAGCGTGAGCATGCGAGCTTTCGTTCACATGCTTGGCTGGAGTGGTGAAAACCCATGCATGTGCGGCAATGGGCTGGGCCATCTTGCCCATAAAAACGCTCCACCTTGACCACAGTGTGGAACAAGGTGCGCACAGCGTCTATTGGCTGTATTTATTGGTCCAGGACTTTGTCCACCACTACCAAATATAGTGGCATGGGTACTTTTTTGGACCCCTCCTCGGTCCAAAGAATTAACTAGAAGGCTCTCGACTCCTTTCTTTTGTGTTATACCGCTATTATTACGGTCACGTACACACACAACCGCTCCCTGTATCTAAGGTCACACTGTTCCCCCTCTCGTTCGTATATTGTTGAACGACCCAAAGGCACAGTATTGCGATACAGACTTTTAGTATAGCTCAATTTGGAGAAACTCTGTTCGCAAATATATGCAGATCACTCTTGCACACACTGCTTGCAAATGCTTATTTCTCTATTTACTACACTTTAATCGGCATAAACATTTTCAGAAATTACCTTATTGCGAATTTTCTTGCAGGTGCAAGGGAAATATGGGAATACGTAGGCCTTAAGTGATAGTGAAATGTTTTAAGAGCTGGTTGCTATGCGATACCTTTGAAATTCCTTTCTTTTTGCAAGGCGAAGGAATGAAAAACCCAATAACATATTCCTATTTGAGAAAAGAATAGATATTCGTAAATTCAAACAAATAAGAAAGAATATCTGGTAAATGGTTCACACAAAATAAAAAAAAAATAAAAAATTGCGTGTTTAGGGATCCACCTTTTTTATTTAGTAAGATTTTGGTCCGTCTCTGTTTACCATTTATATAAAAATCGTCCAGAATGAAGAGGTCTCCTGATGACATTTCCAGAAAATTCAGGATGACTTAAAAGCTTCCATGGAATCGCCTGTTTGTGACCTACACTGCATACTGACTGTCCCTCCGATTGAGGAGTGGAGTGGGGTATTGCCACTCACTGCGTATGGTTCTCCAAAGAGGGAAAGTTGGACACCCCTGTCATAGCGCATAAACTTGTGTTACGTGGTTTCGCGTGCCAGCTTGCTAAGCTGAACAGAGACGATCAAAGAGCAAGGCTGGACAAAATTGACGTTGCGGTCTATGTACAGTTGTTGTTGTTGCTGTTGTTGTTTTTAACGCCCGTTTTTACTACTACGTATGCACAGTAGTGTCGTACTGCTTGGCTAACGGCACTGATGTATGTTTAGGAGTGAATAAGGACCAGTGCTTCACAAGACTTAATATCAAGTATGCATATGTTTAATAAATGAAAATAGATTATTCCATCACGGAACAAACATTCTCAGCTTTCTCCATAACACAACAAAATAGAACTTGCATACTGTTATCTTCACTAGCAAGTTATCAAGTCAGAATATATACTTATCATTACAACACTAAATTACAGACTAATCTGGTTGTAATAGAAATAATATTGTAGCGCAGTAAATCTCAAGTTGCGGTGTAATATATAACCAGATGTAACCAATGATTATCACCATATTCTTATCGGATAGTTTGGCCCTTAATCTTGGCTTTGTTAGCTTAATGAAAGAAAAAAAAAAAAAAAAAAAAAAAAAAGAAGAAGAAGAAGAAGAAACTGTTTCCATGCGTAAGTGCTGGCGAGCATTGTCATAATTCGCGCTGCAAATTTACGAATATTGGGATATTGTACACTGCTCAAAGATTTGTAAAAAGCATTTCCAAGTCATTGTAGGTATTCTTTAATGGCGTTGTAGTTCTTTGTTGCGTTCATGGTTACTGTCAGTTGTCTTTTGTACACTCCATCCTAAAACACGGACCCACTGCTTAGCTACAGCTAGGCGCTCTTGTGACGCACACATGCTATCTGGCGCATAATATTTCATAACATAACGCATGGCCCACTCCGGTAAAAAGGGCATTGCAGTGTTGTGAACAGCACCTAAAAGGTGGCATCTCAAGATAATGGTTTCCTGAAAAAGTATTCACAGTGGAATCTCGGTAATGTACTTTTGGGTGAAATGGAATACTTCGTCTGTAAGATAACACTACTGTATATCCTGTATGTCTCATTCGTAGTAGGGAAGGTAAAAAAGGTTTCAGTAATGTCCGTGAACTTCGTTCCAAACTCATCTGTAGACATGTCCTTAAGATTTAGGCACCCATATATTGAATTATCCATAGAGCGCCTCCCTCTCCCAACATTCCTAATTCTTGTGGAATTCTATACAACTTCAAAACGAATAAGAAGAGTTGCTTACTGCAGGAAAAACGTAGATATCATTTATACATTTTTCTGTGAAATTTGCCATTTTCTTAAATTGTGTCATCTGTCGACGCATGATACTGAAATTGAAGTAATTTAGAATATAATATTTTTCCTGAAGGAAGCACAAAAGAAACTCTGTAGGCCGCACAGCTTTAACAATGTTGCACGATTGCATTCGAGCTATATACTTAAATGCACAATGATGAACTACTTATATTTTACTCTTCCTTCTGTCATTTTTAAGTAGCAGTGAACGGCACAATGCAAATTCAACATTGAAATCTTTGAATTTAGTTTCCAAAAGTTGGCAGCGCTAGATTCTGGGACCACGTCACGATAAACACGGCTGTGATGAATGTGTGGGCCATTAAAGTGACAATCCCGTTACAAATGGACGTAGTTTAGATACCTTGTGCACACGGCGCTAATCTCCTGCTATTGTTTCCATTGAAAATCGACCACGTCACTAATATCGCCTCGAATTAATTATTCTGCCCGCACAACAATGCCGCCAAATGCCATTTACATCATTATCTTCATTAACTATTGTTGCTGTTCTGTCTGTGTCCGGATTTTACGATTACTGGGCTAATAAATCACATCGCACATTGTGCGTTGATAACCCAATGCACAAGATGCCTCGGTGTGAGGTCAGTAATGGCAGGGAACTTGGGTTTCATCCCTGTGGTGGCTAAACTGGGTTCAAAAGGGTTTATTACTCGAGTGAGTCGTAATTTCCAGAATGCTTTACTGTTAACATTTGGTTAGGTCCATTTGATTGAGAAAGAATTTCTTTATGAAGTACCGAACTTCCTGTTTTGCAATCGCTTATATGGGTTTCCAAACTGCAAGGAGTATGTTTGACGAGGATATAGTAAAAGCAAGAGGCTTAAGTATTGCTTGAAAAACTTGATACAAGTGTATTTGTAAAATTAGACAGTGCCACAGCTAGCTTATGCTTCTGGGAGGGATTTTAACATTTTAGGGCGCTCTTACAATGTACATATTAGCGTAACTGTCTGATTCAAGTACGAAGCAACACGGAGCCACCACATCTGCGAATTTCCAACTTTGATTATAAACAGAACCTCCGTTTAGATTCGTGGCCGTACATATAACGGGGAATTACTTGTCCTGTGATGAGATATTTCTAACTGGTTCTGTTTCTCCCGATGTTTTCCCTATCCGTGTGCCGGCTAATCAGTTAACGTGCAACCATTGCTGTACAGAGCTAAATCTACTAAAGCATTATTGGAAATTGTAATAAAGGTCATTGTGAGGCCTCGTGTTTGTTGTACACACCGATTCTGAAACGTTTCTGGTTAACGTTTGAATTGTTAGAGCCGCTAACCGGTTGCTATGCGCTTTTTGAGTATCGTGCAACATTGTCGAGAGGAAGAAAATAATTACGGTTAACAGTACCAAGGGCGGATACCGTGTGTTAGCCAGTAATATGGTATTGCTAACACTAAATATGGGTAGCCGAGTGGTTAGGCCATTCGCTTCTCACCAAAGCGGCCCGGGTTCGATCCCAGGCAACCTTATGTGGGAATTGGGGTGGACGAAGCGGCGCTGGGGCGGGTTTCCTCCGGGTTCTCCGGTTTCCCCCATCATCTCATTTCACCGGTGCTCCATCTTTATTCCATGTATCACCAATGTCACCGCCTGCGGTGCCGTATGTAGTAAAAGTGGGCGTTAAACACTACTAAATAAATATGGATGCACATTCTTGGTAACGCTCACAATCTTAGTCAGGAAGGTACAGAATAGCCCTGTGCTTATAATAGCACACAGAATTTTCATGATTCCTGTGTGACAAATTCTTGCAGAGAAGTGAGACGGCAATTTATTGACAGATTTTCTGCTGTTCGTTCGCCTCACAGAAAGCATATCTGAGGATATTGTATGACGAAGATATGCGATTATTGTAATTATAATATGCAGTTTCGATTGGCTTTTCTTTTCCCTTTTTTTATTTTTTTATTTTTTTATTTTTTATTTTATTTTTTTTTTTTTTTTTAGAAGATACTTATTTAGATAAACTTGAAAAGTAAAATGTTAATATAAGTTTTCATCTTAAATGTTGGAGCCGTTTCCGTGACGAGACCTTTTAATATCCTAGCTTGTGTGTTGAAATTAGCCCATTAACAGAGAAATTATGGCCAAAATAAGGTTTAGAGTAATTGTGACTGTTACGCGTAAAATCGCGCTTTTTCCAGGAATGACACCTATATAGATAAACTTAATAAGCAAAACCCTGTCTGAATGCAACATTTGATCCAAATCGTTAGAGCCGTTTCCAAGTTGCGCGGGTGTGTGTGTATATGTATGTGTATATATATATATATATATTGCTCATTTAAATATAGGTATAAGATAAGATGAAAAGTTTATGCGCTTGAATTTGAAGGCCTATGAATAACCGACTTTGCCGGCAAACAGCGTGCTTCCTAGTGCCAAGAAAATTCCAGTTCGGCCGGCCACGGGTCCAAATTAGGTAAGGTTCTGTTCTGTTTGCCTAGGATTGCAAGAATGCATTCTCTAAGTAAAGAGGTTAAAAATAATGATGGGGCGATTTTTGAAAGTAAGAATAGCCTGGCGGAGGTGGTGGACGGTGCTTTAACTTGGTATATATAGCCTATCTTCTATTCTCTTATGGAGGCATGAGATCGATGGTGTGTGGGTGTGTGTGTGCGTGCGTGTGTGCGTGTGTGCGTGTGTGTGTGTGCGCGTGCGTGTGTGCGTGTGTGTGTGTGTGCGCGCGTGCGCGCGCGCGCGCGCGCGTGTGTGTGTGTGTGTGTGTGTGTGGCATTAATTTGTTTTCAGCGTAAACTTCGCCAATGTAACCTAAGCTGTGAAAGGGTGAAATCATGACTTGTAATGAAGAAAATGATGGGAATCACACGTGTCACTTACACCCTAAAAGCAAAACCGCCGCAGTCTACTGGAGAAAGGATACCATTTTTTATACAGAGCTGATAATGTTCTGTGCAGTATTCTGAGTTCAAACGGATCTAAATGGTTGCAAGATTACTTGTACATAACACACACTGTTTACTCAATTTTTGGAAATCTCTTGGTTTTGAAAAAAAAAATGTAATTAAAGGATTTTGATAAACTCATTCTCTTTGATAAACTGCATTTCAAGAGTTCATATTTTGCTAAAGCAATCCGCTGATCTAAACACTAAACGTCATAAACTATTTCTGTGACCAAATACTTTAGTTTTCAACTCGGACTGACAATGAACTATTTTATAGCACTTTTATGAAATCAACAGCGCCGTTAAAATGAATGAGAATGGTTTTGTTTATCGATTAACTTCTTGGTGTATTTATTTACGTTTACGAGACTGGAGAAGTGCTTGGCCTTCTAAAGAGCTTAGCTTGGCACACTGCCGATTCAGAGAAAATCCCGCTGACTCGACGGTGCCAAACTGTTTAGCGAGCCCCTAGGCGGTCTTCCATCATTTGAAACACCTGTGTGAAAGTTAAGGCGCACGACTGGAGAAATTGAAGAAATGTCCCTTATGGATCTTGTGCATTGTCATGACATCGGTCACCAGTCAAGCATCATACTCGCGCACCTCTCCGTTCTTTTTTTTTAATATAGTGTTTGATAGCATTAAGCCTTTATTTCCTACAGCTTTGAAAACTGTTTTTAACTTGAACATATGTCCTATTAATGTCGTAATCTTAGTCAAACGAATAACCTACGTTTGTTTTAAGACAATTAGTTTTGTAAGTAGGTAGATTTATATTGCAAATATTTTTGTTACACATCTACAACAATTCATAAACAATCTCACAGTCCAATGATTTCTGCCAATCGGATCCAGAAGATGGACGAAGAGAGAAGTATTGGGAATAAACTGACAGCAGAGGAACGGAACATTTCACCCTCGTTTTCATTTCTTGAACTTTTTCCAAATTTGCGCATTTTGTACATTTGCACAGAAAATTAAAAACATAAAGTAAAGCCCTAGGCCCTTGGATTTATGCCTATTTCGCGCAAAAGAGTGTCAGTACGGAGTTCGGTTTTACGAACAGAAATGCGTTTTTATTTGAGAAACGGATACTTGGTGTAATTTTATATCACAAGTTTTTTTTTCTTTCGTAATACGTAGATTAAACACATTTCACAAATAAACGTTTCTGTTCCATCAAAAAGAGTCTTCGGTATAACGAAAAGAAAGAATAAAATATCTCCATAAATGTTCACTAAATAAACATAAGTTGCAAATGTGAAGATTGTAACTATAACATAGCGCAGGGCTGGGCAACTGATGCTCACTAAGCACAGCTTGCTAATGGCCTTGCATTGATAATTGTTTGAGGTAAAAAAAATGAAGCTCGCTCAAGGTATCCCACGAGTTGCCCAGTGTTATTCAGGAGGATTTGAAGCAAAATAATAGGTTGGATACGTTAAGGAGTGAAATACGATATGCTGCTTGAAAGAAGGAATAAAAGTTGCCATTCTTTCCTGACTATACAGATTTGTGAAGGTTTTTTTGATTGCAGATCCCATCCCATGCAACAAAGACACATCCGCTTCTAACAAAGAAGCAGCGGAGGTCGCGCGTTAAAGTTTGCATTTATAGCCCATTGCAAACAAGCTGTTTATTGTTTGGACTTTTCTAAATTTTGCGAGAAATATAAAACATCTATGCTAGGCAGCTAAGTAATCAGTAAAGCCACCGTTCTTAGTCACTTCACCGTGTTACATCAGTGTTGATCGCTTGCCTCTGGGTCGGGCGAACATCACGGCGTAACCGAGAAACATAAACGCGATGCAGTTCTAAAAATTTTGGCTTTATTCATCAGCTCCTTGACAGATGTCTCCGTCATTTTGAACCTCTATCATAGAACATACCAATTAATATTAAACTTGGAAAACTTCTTGCGATAAAAACTTTGTGCAAAGGATGCTGCTCGTGAGAAATTATGATTCTTAAGGAGACCTCTGACGATGTGTGCGGGGTGTCCTGCTATCTGGAGAAGGGGAGGCAGTACCACATTGCATCTCACGATGATGTCACACATCTGCTACCTAATTTAAATACCTATATCACGCAACTTTCGTATACCAGCATAGCAAGAACAAGAGCGTATGCTTTCTAAGAGGCTTAAGCACTGTTGATATGTTCTAGCCTAATCTGTCTCAGAAAAAGCTGGAGAGAGAGGTAGAGAGATGGGGGAGAGAGGTAGAGAGACGGGGCGAGAGAGAGGTAGATAGAGGGGGGGGGGGGAGTTGACTAATGATCAGCTGATTTTATTAGAAAACCCTGCCCTGGGCACTTGTGCAAATCAACTAGAAAGAAGTGCCTGTAAGTTACCATTCCTGGAAAAGGGAAGATCATCCGGCAATGCCAGAAAATTCCGGGAAGAGCAAGCTTGGCATCTTAGCACTAATTGGCACCCTTAGTGCCAGATGTCAGGCTCGTTTCACACATGACGTCTCATTACGCTCGTCATGCCATCGTCGTGTCAGTTTCCGGCAAGATCGATATCTTCATTCGTAATGCACGTGGAAGCAAGATCACTTTAAAGTTACATAGTGTTATGTGCATTTTGCAATTAAATATGCTCAATAGCGTTCGCAGTTACGTACAAAATATTTGGCACGAGATCGTAGCACGTGTTTTTCATCGCAAATTAACATCTACATTTACAACCAGTAGTTGAATCTGTCCAATTGTAGTTGGATTACTTGTCTATTTATAGCTAAATCGTCTTACAGTATTCGGAAGTTAGGCAGAATAGAAATCTGGCTTAGGTAGAGGGAGGAA
The DNA here is from genome assembly GCA_030765045.1 of Tenodera sinensis. Classification (NCBI taxonomy): domain Eukaryota; kingdom Metazoa; phylum Arthropoda; class Insecta; order Mantodea; family Mantidae; genus Tenodera; species Tenodera sinensis. The sequence continues at coordinate 148,471,069 of CM060962.1, forward strand.
CTGTTTCAACATTTCAGTTTAATCAACCGAAACTACCGAGTTCCAATGTTGGCTGTATTGCTATAATCAGGATTAGGAATTAATAAGCGGTTTGCTTCAAGTTATCTACACTCAAACCAAATATCCATGCAAAGAATGTAAACTATTGCCAAGGGTCGCTGATTAGCCGATAAAAACTATCTGATGATTAATCAAGGCTTCACAGGTGATCAGCCGTGTCAGATTTATGAACAAAGAGCTTTCGGCCATTCCAGACTCCCTGGTCTTTTTCAGGATGAAGCCTTGATTAATAACGGTCGCCGTGAAAGCTTAAAATCTTACACCTGATGATTGCTGCCTGCAAACGTCATCAGTATGTACGAGGAAAGGAGGTAGTTAATCTGCGACGTCCCTGTCTCAAGTCCAGTAGCAGTCAACTTTATTTCGTTTCGTCTTGACTTTAACGCTCAGAAACTCCATTTTCTATTCCGTGAATGTAACTACAACGGTACTATTGGGAATTATGAAATGCGTCTACAGCGATGTCGCTTTCTTTCTTTCTTTCTTTCTTTCTTTCTTTCTTTCTCTCTCTCTCTCTCTCTCTCTCTCTCTCTCTCTCTCTCTTTCTTTCTTTCTTTCTTTCTTTCTTTCTTTCTTTCTTTCTTTCCTTCCTTCCTTCCTTCCTTCCTTCCTTCCTTCCTTCCTTCCTTCCTTCCTTCCTTCCTTCCTTCCTTCCTTCCTTCCTTCCTTCCTTCCTTCCTTCCTTCCTTCCTTCCTTCCTTCCTTCCTTCCTTCCCTCTTTCCCTCCTTCCCTCCTTCCCTCCTTCCCTCCTTCCCTCCTTCCCTCCTTCCCTCCTTCCCTCCCTCCCTCCTTCCCTCCTTTCTTTCTTTCTTTCTTTCTTTCTTTCTTTCTTTCTTGTCTTCAAGCTGATGTTACGTAAACTCGCCCGTACTTCAACTCTCAGCAGTGGTTCGTAAACGATTGTTGAAATCGAGGGTGAGCATCCGCCTGTCATATGGAGGAATTAGTCATTCCACGTCAAATCGAACAAAATATGGCAAAAAATGACCTTGATCTCTCAGATTTTCTTAATTTTTTTGGTGTTTTGGAACAAAATATATTTGACCCGTGTTTCTTCGTTTTGTATAAAAAAATTTATTTTGGCAGACATTAATTTTTGAAATGTCCCAAAAATCGCGCGCTCCTCACCCTTCGATCAATCATACCTCCGATTGTAATGAAGCAAATTACTTGATCTTTGGCTCAAATTAAAGATAAATTGCAGTATTTCGTGAGGTATTTATTAGAAAATTTTATGAATTATTATTATTATATTTTATACGATTAAAGTTTTAAAGTTAGATAATAACATAAACTCGACTATTTAAAAATCTTAAAAAAAAAAAAAAAAAAAAAAAAAAAAAAACTAAAAATACAATGAAGTTTATTCAATACTCTCGGAAAAAATCAGAATGCAGTCTCTAATAGTTCAGCTGTAATTAACTTTGCAAATCAGTGCAGCGAATTCGGGTGGCAGCGGTGGCACCTTCCATTGCGGCAACTGTTCATTGCTTGAGGTTCCATGAACGTTACAACAGTACAGTAAGGAGAACACTTCTAGCTGACACTATTACATGTACACTATTAGCATCTTCAAAATGTTTTTAAAATATGCATTTTAAGCTAATGTTTCCATACAACACACAGGTTTACCTCCTTCTTCGAAAGAAAATTGTATCACTAAAGCTTCAGTTTTTGGCAAAGGAATGAAGGAGTGTAATTTTAAAGCATAGCTGGACCCATCGTTCTTGGCCCCTGACCTTGACTGGAAGTCCTGTTGGCGAATCCATAGCTTTTGTCTGTTTCATCAGCTCATATTGTATAATTCTGCGAATGAAACCATGCACAGGGGGAGGGTGGGGGAAGGTAGTGATATCTGCATGTCTTGCTAATTCAAAGGTGCTTTTTAGTGCAGCGTGCAGTTGAAGACATAGACCTTTGCGATAAAGAGTGAATATAGTGAATTTGTGAGACATTGATCATAGCGTAAATCAATTATGCCACCTGTAAATTCTAAATTAGGGACCAAAACATTACACAGTCAGAGTAGAGAAATTATTTCAAATGTATGGACGTACATGAAGGAAGAAGCTAAAAGCAAAGAACTGTTTACATCAGAAGATTTTTTCAAAAAAATTCAGAAGTTCAAAAGCAGGTATCAGATGCCACAGGAGTATCAGAAAGAAGGTACATAGGGGAGACATTTTTCTGCATGGACTGTACTGCCTTAGTAAGAAGAAGTTATTTGACCAGCATAGCTGACGCGGCAATTCGCAGGCTGTCTGCAGTCACCTGGCTTGTTACTCGTCCGTGTGCGCTTGCAGGCCTCCAGAAAAAAAAATTGTAGCAAATGCACTAATGCAAGCTCCATAGTTTTCAACATCTTATTTTACAGATAAAATGTCACGGAATACGTGTGTATTTTTCTAGATTTTTAACACATCGATTTAAATTCTATTTTTGGTTTTACAAAATATACCATCAAAAAACAGTCCAAAATTTATGTGTAATAATGATTGATCGAAAGTTGTTAAAAGTGTTATATTTAACCTTTCCAGTGCGCCAAACCCCAACTCTCAACTCTATATGAACTTAGAGTAACAAGTGATTTTATATTACGGTGCGCGCAGAAATTGCTTAGTTTCTAATAGCCATAACTAAGCAAGTAATTTAAAAATACGGAAATAAAAAATACGGGTCTCCTTATTTTATGCCTATTATTCATAAAAAAATGTTGAACCTCCTACGAAAAAGTCGTGTTTTACGGGTGTTCGATTTGACGTGGATTGACCCAAATGAGACAATACAGGTGATCCTGACTATCCGTAACTTTGTTATTTAGGCAAATAAAACTGACCCAGCGGCGCAACAGCGCTTTCCTGGACAAGGGCTACCGTCCGGCCGCTGCAGGGCCCGCTGCTTTTCAAACAAGCAGCTCCCCAATTGGTCCCTCCGAGATCTAACGAGGCTGAGTGCAGCCGGACGAGGTTTCCCAGCGGAAGAAAATCGTTACGCCGATACCGGGAATCGAAACTTGGTCTTCCGCTACCATCACGATGAGACCACCTATTTCGGCAAATGTGTCGTCAACATTTTCGACACAAAATGAGCAAAGCATATATGGACTTCCACTTGGAACTGATTTCGTCAATCAGCAATAACCGGAAGTGCGGTCAGTGGCGCATGACTTCACATTTTCAAATTTGAGCGGAGGTCAAACCGCGTACCATTGGATTTAGCTCTTCAAAATAACTTTCGAAGGAAAGGTTTTTATTAATTCATACTTTTCAAGGAGGAAAAACATTAGACAAGAAGCGAATATGAACCTGAGGAATGCAAGCCATTCAAATTGGGAAATGCTATAAAAACAAAATTAACCTCCCCCCCCCCCCAGGGGGACCTACTACGGTAGGTCCGGATTTGGCGCACCCGGGGCCCCGAGCCGATCATCATCATCATCCCCTCGCTTCCGCGTCTAGCCACGTTTTTTCATCCACTTAGATGTAGTGTCTTCCTCTTCTAGGTCTTATGGTTTTACGTAGGTTAAGTTTTAGAGTTATAACTCCTGTCTCACCAACAGGGATCTATCCTGTCTCCGTGGCTCCTGTCCCACGGTATCGGCGCAGCTTCCAACTTGTGTGCTCTTCGGTGGCTCAGGCGTGAAGGTTGAGTGGACCCTCCTCACTACCCCTTTTGTGCGACACTAGGCGCGGAGCCGTTCCGTTGTCATGCACACCTACGCAGGTCCTTAGGGACCGGGTGCCCGTGGGTATCTCGGCGGCCGCGTTGCCGCTGGGGTGTACAGGGGAACCCGACGTGTTACCGCTCTCTGGGGCCCGATGTAATCAACCACAAGTCCCCTGAATCCACGCTGATGCAGCGTGGCCTAGAGTGGGGACCCACAGGCGGTTATTCCTGTGGTAAGGCCTGCCTTTGGAAATGTCGCATACCGGTAAGTAGTGACAGGTGGAGGGTAGCTCTTTCTGACGTACTCCTTGAGATCGGGTCTGAAGCGGGTACTTCGGGTCGGCACAGACTGGAAGATTTAGGTGTCTTTTTCTTTTATCCCCGGATGGCAGGCTGACGCCGACGGTCCGGAAGGGGCACGCTCTCATAATGTGTCCTCTGCGCTCCACCCCTTCAACTCCCACGTTTTTTGGTTATGCGACTTATCAGTGAACAGAAGACCATGGCGACTATTAGTCCATTTTATATTAAGAAAGAGCTGGACAGGATCTATGGTCCAGTAAAAAATGCCACCCGATGTAGAGACGGTAGTTTACTAATCGATTTTGCCCAAGACACCCAGACTGCGAAACTGCTAAAATCCAGTCTGCTCGGTTCATACCCTGTCAAGGTCGAAAAACAAGACTGAACAGCTGTCGCAGCGTGGTTTCCACCCGAAGTTTGGGCGGCCTCTCAAATGAGGAGATCGCTAAATGCCTGGGGGACCAAGGTGTAACTGCTGCGTTTCGCTTAATAGGGAAGAGAGATAACCAACCATTCGAATTACGTATGGTTTTCCTCACATTCGAAGGTACCACCCTACCGCAATACATCTGCGGATACGAACGCGCCGCCGTACGTTCCTATGTGCGCAACCCCATGCGATGTTTTCGTTGCCAGAAGTTCGGGCACACATAGCGGTGTTGTTCCGGTTCGCCCAATTGTCCTCGTTGTGGACGTGCTGCTCACGACGGTTCCCTGTGCGACCAGGACCCCACCTGTGTCAACTGTGAGGTGCCTACCCGTCGAACTCACGCGATTGCCCTTGCTTCTTAGAGGAGAAGGCAATTCAGGAACTTCGGGTCTAGGAAAACCTGACATTTATAGATGCGAGAAAGCGATACAAGGAGCTTCAGCCCATCTCCAGTTTGAAGTTTTCTGCAGCTGTTCGCCAGGTTGTTCCGAAGCAGGACGCCGTCGTACAGACTTGCCCAGGTCTGCCCTCTCGTGTTTCAGTGGGAGTGCAGACCGACTCATCTGCTACACACGTTTCTCCACCGCTAGTGGTTCGCCCGCCTACATCCTCTGCCGTCCAGACACCAGCACCGCAGCCGTCCCAGAGTACTACTGCCTCTGTGAGGTCTGAAGAACGACACCGATCGAGGCACAAACCTCAAGCGAGTAGCCGTACGTCCTCTGTGAAATCCCGACCTCGCTCTGCTAGCCGCAGAGGCCGCAGAGACTCCCGAACATCGGAGTCACCAGAGGACGGAAAACGTCGTATTATCGGTCCAAAATGCGCGAAGGTCGAAAAGAAAATCAAGATTAACCATTAATTCCACTTTAGCTTGGAAATAATCCAGTGGAATATTAATGGATTCCGGGCCAGGGCTCCGGACATACAGCATTTACTTTTTCAACGGTCGCCTTCCATACTCTGTCTACAAGAAATCCATCTGCAACATAATCACGGTTTACATCTACGTGATTTTACGGCATTTAGTTACGATTCTGCAGGTGATAGGCGAGCAAGCGGCGGAGTTGCTATCTTGGTGGCTCATATCTCTGCCGCCAGCATACCGCTTAACACGCCGTTTCAAGCTGTAGCGGTCCGTGTACAGCTGCAGGGCATGTGTTTCACTATTTCCATTGTCTATCTGCCCACAAACAGTGTCGTCCAAGAATACGATTTTCGGGCTCTTTTGGCTCAGATTCCACCACCGCTCCTCTTTTTAGGGTATCTGAATGCCAAAAACACTTTGTGGGGCTCCGACACTGACGATGCTCGTTGGTGCCTTATAGCAGACGTGTGTGATGCGTCCCGCTTGTTTTTGCTAAACACTGGTGCCCCTACATTCTTATCCTCGACTTAGGGCACACTTTCAACCCTAAACGTTGCTTTCTGTAGCTCGGCATTAGCTCCGCTGCTGGATTGGTTGGTGCTCTGCGACCTATTTGGCAGTGATCATTACCCCATTAATATTCACCTACCATACCCATACTGTGCCAACACGACATTCTCACTGCATTATTTGCAAGGCTGATTGGGGAAAATTTCTCTCCCCCATTCACCTTAGCGACAATGGTTATACCAATATTGATGAAATGGTGGAATATTTTACATGTTCTATCTTGCTCGTAGCGGAGTTTAGCATTCCTCGAAGTTCTTCGTCGCCACGGCACGCTCGTGTACCCTGGTGGTCCGAGGAATGCTGTTTCGCTATGAAAGCACGCAAACGTGCTCTGAGGCTTTTTAATTTACACCCTACCGAAGAGAACTTCATCGCTTTTAAACGTTCTCGTGCCACGGCACGTTTCGTGCTTCGCTGTGCAAAACGCAGATCCTGGGAAACCTACATCTCTTCCCTATCACGCTTCGAGACAAAGCATTTGGACTGCTGTTCGGCGTATGTACGGCAAGTATCGCCGGACAATCATTCCCGGTCTTGGCGTACAGGGCTCCACTTATACCTCTGAGCAGGACATCGTGACGCCCTTGCCGACTCGTTTGCTGCTGATAGCCAAACCCAAGGTTACAATACTGCCCTTCTACCGATAAAGGAATCTGCGGAGCTGATAGCCCTCGATTTTAACAGTGACTGTGGTGAACCGTACAACGCCTCTTTTACAGAAGTGGAGCTGGTGCAGGGGAAGACAGGTATCGCTGCTCTGACGTCAATTCACTCAGCTCACGTGCTCCCAGCGAAAGCCAGTTGAACGGTTGACGTCACAGCGGGCAAGAGGAAATGGCATACGGGACATCGTAAATTTAATGCTGTTTCAATTACGGAATGGTCACAGATTATAATTACATTTCGGCTTTATACCAACCTCAGAAATCTGGTTTGAAGAACATTCTTATAACAATCAGCCAAGCCTTCCTTGTGTTTATATTTGTCCTTGAGCAAATTGTCGCACTGTAAATTTACCAATTCAATTTGCTACCTGCTAGAAACATTGTTAACATCCAACGTATAGAGGGTTGCAAAGATCTGAAACGTAGTTGACAATGTTTCTACATCTTGAAGCCTGATCTCAAACTGGTGTGAAACATGGGGAACTGAACACAAACACAAAACCACAACACACCGCACTACACAACGTCAACAAAAACACAAAATAAAAACAAAATTCGCACTAACATCGTTAAGATCCCTCAAACAACAAATAAGCACCCTCAGACTAGGCTGAAGAAGGTTCTCCCTAAACAGCCCGGGCAAGTTGTAAACATGCCCAAATAACATTTTGCTAATTAATTTAGTTTCGTGCAAGTAGCGCCGGTGATCTAGTCAGCATAGCAATACACCGCTCTCGCCTGACGTCACACGAGCGTACAAGCTGGCTCTTCGTTTAAATACGTCACACGGCTCGAAGTTGTCTTCCCCTGAGCTGGTGCATACTTTGTCTCTCGCCAAGGACCCCTCTCCTGGTCCTGATGATATTCATCGCCAAATGCTGCTCCATCTTACACCTAAGGCTCTCTCCTTCCTGCTGGGAATTTACAACGGTATCTGGCTTCAGCAGGTTTCCCCGTCTTCCTGGCGCGAGGGTATTGTCATCCCCATCCCTCGGCCCGGAAAAGACCGAACACTTCCCTCTAGCTACCGTCCTATTTGCCTAACGAGTGTCGTTTGTAAGACCTTCGAACGCATGGCTAACACTCGCTTAGAGTTGTGGCTAGAGAAGAATAGCCTGCTGGATAATGTTCAGTGCGGTTTTCGTCGCCATCATTCGAGCGTCGACAATCTTGCACGCATGGAAGCCTGCATACAAAGTGCCTTTCTTCTGAAGCAGCATGTCGTGGGTGTCTTCTTCGATCTGCAGAAGGTCTATGACACCACCTGGCGCTATGGTATCTTGCACACTCTGCATGGGCACGGTTTACGAAGTCATTTAGCGATCTTCCTTTTAAATTTTTTGGAACTACGCCGTTTTCGTGTCCGCGTTGGCAATACACTATCTGGCGAGAGGATCCAGGAGAATGGTGTACCCTAGGGGTCGACTCTCAGTGTCACGGTGTTTGCCGTTGCCAATAATGGCATCGCTAGTGTTGTTCGTGGCGGAATACCGATGTCGCTGTATGTTGACGACTTTGCCATCTACTACCGCTCGTATAATCTGGAGCATATCGAGCGTCAAATGCAGCTGGCCATAATGCCCATCGCCGAGTGGTCACTTCGCACCGGCTTTCAGATCTCCCCCACGAAAACACAGTGTATGCACTTTCATCGACTTCGTGGTGTACATGCTCCACCTAATCTTGATCTGCGTGGCACACGTCTACCGTTTGTTCCGCACCTTAAGTTCCTGGGCCATCACCTCGACAGCACATTCAAATGGGAGCGCCATATTCGCCAGCTTCATGCCTCCTGCGATCGTTCACTTCGGGTACTCAGGGTTTTATCTGGGGCATCTTGGGGTGGCGATCGCACAGTCATGTTATGGTTGTATCGCTTACTGGTCCGGTCCAAATTAGATTACGGCTGTTTTATTTATGGCAGGGGCGTCCGCCTCTAAACATCGCCTTTTAAATACCGTACATCATGCTGGTATCCGTCTTGCCACTGGGTCTTTCCGCACTAGTCGAGTCGAGTGTCTCTGCGCTGATTCTGGGGAGCCTCCACTTTCGGTACGTCGTTCGTTCATGTTGTGCTCTTATGTAGCACGGTTGGCGGCTCGCCCAGGTCACACTTCTTTTAACCCCGTCCTGCGCCCGGAGCTTGTTTACCTTTATATGCAGAATAGCACCATCTCTCGCCTAAGTGGTATTCGGTTTCGCTAATTGCTCGCCGCGCATGACTTCCGAATGCCTACCGTGGAGCGTTTTACTCTTGGACGCTATCCTTCTCGGGAACTCCAACGTGCCCGTTTCGATCTTGAACTTTCTTGCTGTGCCAAGATAGCTTCCCCTCAATCGGTGTTTCGTCAACTGTTCGTCGAAACCCTGGGACGTTACCGGAATTGCATTCCAGTATTTACCGATGCATCCCAGGTTGGGGTACTACAGGTTGTGGTTTTGTGTACAACGGCGCAGTTCACTAGTACCGTCTTCCGAGCAATAGCTGAGTTTTTACTGCCGAGCTTTTTGCCATATTTTATTTCCTCCTTTTTATATCCGGTTCAGTCCCTTTAAACTTTAGTCTGTTGTGACTATCTTAGCGCCCTTCAGGCGCTGCAACGGTTCGTCGGCAGCTCGGCGTTGCTTATTAAAATTCAGACACTCGTATCTCAGTTGCTTCACGCGGATACCACCTCTTTTTTACTTGGACCCCAGGTCACGTGGGAATTCCCGGAAACGAGCAGGCGAATGCGGCTGCCATGTCTGCATGCCGCCTGCCGGAATTCTCAACCCGTACTGCGCCTTAACCAGATGTGCGACGGTACTTCCGTCGGCATCTTTTAGCTGTGTGGCAGTAGTCATGGGAAAATTTGACTAGCACTCAATTGCCGCGATTAAAGACAGCGTACAGCCCTGGGTGGACACGCCTGAGGATAGGTCACACGCGAGCCACTCACGGACACCTCCTGCGTGGGGATGAAGAGCCTGTATGTCCGAGGTGCGGCGTCCAACTTTCTGTGGCTCATGTCCTCGTAGATTGTCCGCAAAAGGATCGTGAGCGCCAGTCCATTGGCCTGGGACGTACAATTGGTTCAATTTTGGTAGACGATCCAGACTGTCTCTAAGGCGCTGCGTTTCGTTGCCCATATTGGTTTCATTAAACAAATCTGACTTGCATTCTCGTTTTAGGTAGCTTTTAGCTTTTTCAGATTTATTTTACAGTATTTTAAACTACTTCGTATTTTTATTAAGTCTGACTTGTTGATTCGTTTTAGAGTTTTAGAAGTGAGAGTTCTTTAGATCTAGGGATTTTTAGTTTTTTCCGACTCTCAGGTATTTTACCTTTTTACTCTGGACATTGTTTTAATTGTCTAGTGTTTTAGTCTCTTATTTTATTACTCGGCGTTTTAACCTTTGACTTGAGTTTTAGTTTTGTTTTACTACGGGCCCAAATGATCTTGTCTTGTTTGGTATGTTGATGGTGGTATTGCGTGAATGCCGCACAAATTTCCGGGCTGCCGAGCGTATGCTCGTCAATCTTGACATTTTTTCAATCCGCTTGCTGAGTGATGCCTAGCCTCATGCGAAAGAGGGGAGAGCACATTTGGTCTCTCCTACTTTGCGCCGAGTCATGGAACTCGAAAACGAACCTCTCTAATGCTTGGTTAACTGAGTGAGTGAAGGAGAAATGCTGTATGCACAAGACGCAGGAGGTGGGGTGCAGCGACAAGGTGAAACATTTGTGCATAAGAGCAAAGCTTGGGCATCGCTGCTGGCATACAAGCAACTGGACAACTACACCCCAGCCACAGCAAAAATAGACATTTTGTATGAAAGTTGTTTCGAAGAGCACTTAAGCTGTACCTTGTATGTACCCCATTGCCATTTTAAGTTTTAAAGTGACACGCCACTTACTCCTATTCTGGCTATGGCTGTTAGATAAAATCAAGCTCGGGTGAAAGTTCATAAACGCTTTCTGTATAAATATTTTTGTATCGAATTTTACTGTCCTATTTTCCGAAGTAAATTACTGTTACGGGTGGCATGGTTCAGCCTGTATATTCGTCACTAGAATGATTCTTTTTAGTGATTATTATTTACGGTTATCGTCACCACCACCGCCGCCGCCGCCGCCACCACCACCACCACCACCACCACCACCACCACCACCACCACCGTTTTCACAAATGGTTTTGGTATGTTGATGGTATTGAGTGAATGCCTCACAAATTTCTGGTCCGCCGCCACCACCACCACCACCAGAAGACCAATATTGTCCATTTAATAAGCAATTGCAGACCCTTGATCCATAATACAGTAGGCCTTCCTTTCCAGCGTCCCTTATACATACACGTCTTCGTCTATAGCTCGAGCCCAAACTTACAGTTGTGTGCCTAAGTTTAAAAGGGTGCACTGCTTTCATAGCTTATTTCTCCGATCAGACACAGTCCTTAAGGTGAGAGGTACCTGCGTAGGTAGGTACTACGATCATTGTCCAGTAGAGGTCTGCACGGGCTCGGGCCAAGACCTCGGGCTTAGGTGCTATTAGGGTTCGGGCCTACTTTGAAAAATGTTTGTCGGGCTCGGGCTGGGTCCGGACTTGAAAATTAAAAGATACAAAATAATGTATATATTTTTCCGAGAACAGCACAATTATCACAGCATTCCTTTATTAGGAATTCTATATGATTATTCTGCTGAAAGGTTTCAAATTATTAATAATAATCAGTATAATTATATCAATAATAATAATAATAATAATAATAATAATAATTAATAATAATAATAATTAATAATAATAATTAATAATAATAATTAATAATAATAATAATAATAATTAATAATAATAATTAATAATAATAATTAATAATAATAATAATTAATAATAATAATTAATAATAATAATAATTAATAATAATAATAATTAATAATAATAATAATTAATAATAATAATAAAAGATAATAGTCATCATAATCATAATAAAATTGAATAATCGGGGCGGGCCGAACCTAAGAATATCGGCCCGTGCAGGTCTCTATTGTCCATGTAACTTAAGTAGATGGTCACAAGCTAACAGCTGTGTAAAACGTTATATATGGGAAAAAATGTGCTCAGTTTCCTGTACTGTATGGGTTATATTTTCATAAGTAATAACACGAGTGATTGCCAATTTATCTAGAGAATTTGAGTATCACGAGTTGCATTTATTAATACTATTTACGAATTAAAGGATGATATAGCCCAAGAAATGTTATTTAAATGCTGTATGGTAATTTCTATATAACTTCTTAAAAGAAAGTGTAACATGAATACATACTCGCGTCCATTGACACGGCCTAAAATATTGTCATTTGATGCTCCATGTCTTTTTAAGATGATGACAATGTCGAAAGTTGGAGTATCTGATGTTAATTTCTAATTTGGTTCAATACAGAATTTGTCAAACTGATTCCAAACATATTTCCTGTTGTATTGTGTGTTCTGAGGTTCTTCGAATTATTTCACGTACTTCCGCATTAGTTTGTTCACCGAAGCGACAGTCAGCCATATTGACATTTGAATAGCGGCTTTGTTGCGTCAAATTACGTCAGCTGTTGCACATCTGTAGCACAGAGCAGCTAGGTTCCCTAACCTGATCATAACGTAAGAAAAACAGAGGAGGTGAGGATTCAAATTCAGAGGAGGTAATAATTTTTTGGTTGAAAAAATAAATTTCACAGTTTGAAATTGTGAGTACATCAAGTCGCGTATGAGTGGAATAGTCACATAAACATGAAATGACTTGCATTGTCGTAAAAGGGATAGTTTATTCCATACACTTGGAGGATTGTCATTTTTGCGTTCAAGGGTTTAATGGTTTCATGGTGAAGGTTTAATTACTCTTCTATATTAACGGTATACATTGGCAAATGTCGTTTACAGTATTTATGTACTATGTAAAGTTGCTCTTCGTTACTCTTTTCGAACACTGCTGCTTGTTTCTATAGTAGAGTATTTCACTCGTGTATCAGAAAAGCACTTAAGGCTGCCTGTATTGCCAGTTGCATATTTCTCATTTTATCATGATGCGCATTTTCCCCATAATGGCATCAACCATATTATTCCCGTAAATCGTTTCACTTTCAACCTTTATATATTTGTCTGTTAGCGAAAATTAAAATGTGGATGCTTCTCTCCTGTTTTATAACTTATTGATATGTTGCTAATATATTATATATATTTCTATGGATAAATTTGAATATTATTTTATTCGTGAAATAGTTCAAATGAATACAACCAGAGTTTCAGTGCCTCTGAAGATAAACTAAAACTTCCACAATACCGTAGATAAATGAAGTTTATATGTTCTTGGAATGCAGAGCAAATCGATTAAAACTGCATTAAATATTCTATAAGAAATTAAAACTTTACCATGCAGCAAAGGATATTAAAAGGTATTTATTAAACTGGTTTATTTTGAACATTTAAATGTCTCCAATTTTCTACATTCACCTAGAATATCTTGTTATTTGCAAGTTCAAAATCGCAAGGGCGTATTTCTACAATGTTTTTTTCGTTTCGAGAATAAAGAAGAAATGCCTTCCAGATTCTGAATTTGAATGTAAATACCGGCATATGAGTGTATTTTCTGTGACCTGTTTGGTTTGATGCAGAAAATAAAAGGACCAATAGCAAACTTTAATAGTTTTATAAATAAGCATTTAGAAATCATCTGAAGACGTGCATATTTTAAGCATATGAATTGTTTGATAACCCACAGTGTGATTTTGGTCCAACAGACCGCATAACCGACCGGGTGGGACCGGGGCGCTGACCACGTCCCACCTCCAGTACTGCATCCCACTTATGACGCCTGTGGTGGGAGGAGGTGGATGCAGCGGTCGGGCGGTAGGCTTTGGCCCGGATGGGCTGTTTTGCCCCGGGGTGACGTTATAGTGTGATTTATATAGAGCTCCGTAGCACATTTCTTTCTTCATTTGACTGGAGATTCGCCCAATTTCTCGATTTCAAGGTCACATTATGCGGGGCTTTGGGGAGTTTTGATTCCCTGTACCAGATACTAGAGGTCTGCACGGGCTCGGGCCTAATTTGAAAAATGCTTGTCGGGCTCGGGCCGGGCCCGGGCTTGAAAATTAAGGGAATAAACAACTGAAAATGGATTTTTAAAATTTTTCAGCCAAGTTAGCTGAACATTTATTTTCAATGCTGTCTTATACCAGCATTAGAGTGTTTTGAATTTTAGTGTGATATATCCTTCAGTTTCCTAGTTACGAAATGTTGAATCCGGATTTTATTATGTTATGCCAAATGCTCTACACGACGAAATTAAAGAAATGCCTATTTTTAAGGTTCTATTATATTTATCCGATTATAATGTACAAATCTGCCATACAAATTTGTTTTATTAGCCTCAGCTCAAAAGACAATAATTTTTAAATTTTGTCGCTTGAAATTTGTAGTATAAAGTTTTATAAGCTGCAACTTTCTTTAGTAACTCAAAACCGTTCAAAAGAAAAAAAAGTATATGACAGATGTACTTGTTTGTGTTTTGGGAATGATACGAAGAATTGCATGAAAACTGCATTGTCTGACATTTTCAAAAAGTGAATATGGTGAAAACATAATTTTCAAAAACCTTAAATTTTAAAATGAAAAACATTGTTATTCTGCATGTTTAGGGTACATTATGTAACTATAAGTATTTGTAATATAAAAATTCAAAACTCATTTTGAATTTAAGGTCATGGAATACAAATGTAAGGTTTTGCGAGATTTGTACTAAATTTTAGTGGTACATTCACTTAGGAGGCAAAAAAATAATGTATCATATTTCTTGGTCACCTATGTTGAAATGCCGAGAATAGCACAATTACCGAAGAATTTCTTTACAAGGAATTCTAAATGATTATTCTGCTGACACGTTTCATTTGCTGTTACTGATGCTGGTCAAAGCACAGATTGAGAAGGTTTGCAACTATATTATTTCTCACTAGTCGGCTGCAATTCAATCCATTCCACGTATAAAGCCTTACACTCTTATCAAGAACCCAAGGCGTATTTGATTTTTATATTGCTAGGTTTCCTCCTGCTTTGTAAAGTGTAAGCACGGCATCAATGTTTATACTGATACAATTTGTTTTGTGGCTGACGCTGTAGTAATGTTACTGCAACATTATTGTTCAGCATTTCTCCAAATTGAAACGTTTATTTTATTATTATCATGACATGAATCACTATATATAGACATCAGGGCCATTGCCCATTAGTCAGCATCACCAAGTTGTGACACTTTCATTTTTCATAGCCCTTCTGTCTTACAACCAAGTTATATGTAAAAAAACTATCTCGTCAGCATTTGATACTGGTAACCAAAGACATTGAAGGGACTTTTCGTAGAAAAGGTGGTAACATTCACCAAGTGCGAGTACTGAAAGAAATTTTAGTGTAGCAGGATTAGTTATTCAAGAACGTCGAACCAACCTGAGCAGCCAGAGTGTGTATTCCATTCTCTTTCTGCACGACAATTTGGGTCATTAAACATGGTGAGTCCTTAGTCCAATAACTTATAACTAATGTTTACTTTGCTTTAAAACATGCACAGGCATGCACATATCCATCGTAGAAATAATTATAACCAGAGACCGCAACTTAGGCGGAATGCCTTTTTAAATGCGTCAAATTTATCTTCAATTTGAAAGTGAATCTGTACGAACTATACCTTTGTGATTGAAATGCCACAGTTTTATATTGCCCTTTTCTGCCTTTTTAATATGTCTATTTTACAAAATATGCTTTTTGTTGCCTTTATTTAATTATTTATGTATTATTTATTAATGATTAAACATTTTCTTCAGGTACATTTTATTTCAACAACCGTTAGACCGTGATAATGAAAGTTACTTCGCCCAATGTATACTATTATCTTTAAGTTGCAGACGACATAGGCGTCCCTCATTCAATTCATTATCTTCTTTGCAACAATGAGTGCTGCCGCGCAAATAAATGTATAGATAAAGAAAGCATTTGGATTATCACGTGTGCTTATTTTAAAATGCAATAATGAGCAGCTACGGGTCTAACTTTGATTTTCTTTCAGTTTTCATTGCGACGTTGTAGCTAGCAGCAAGATGCCGAAATTCAATGTTCCTTTACGTACTAAATTACGCAGTTATGTTAATACTTTTGGATCCGGCATATTTTGTACCGACGGTAAAGTACTCACATGCAAAATACGCGAGCAGTCAGTGAACTACGAAAGGAAGTATTTTATATCACAACATATCGGCACAATTAAACAGGGCTACAGGCAGAAGATTCCTTTGCTTCCAACAGTAATTGCAACATCGAGTCAAAAATCCCAGTTTGCATTCGACTTATGTAGCTTTCTTCAGCGCCAGAATCCCTTTCCGGAAATTACGGAATCCTACATTATCACAGTTTTTGGAGAAGTATACTAACCAATCTTTACCTAGCGAGTCAAGTTTGCGAAAATGTTTCTTAACCGAATGTTACGATGACACAATGAAAATAACTAAAGATAAAATGAAAAATAAGATGATCTGGGATATCGGCGAATATCGACGAGTCAACTGATACCATAGATTGTTTCATTGCCAATTTGTTAATGGACGATTAGATCCTACAGAAGATGAATCAATGAAATCATTCCTGCTTACTACATAGTGTCTTGAGAAAGTTAACAATCGAACTATTGCGCAGTTATTCACCAGTTCATTAAATTTGCTGCGGCCTGAAGAGGTTCAATACGACGCCTTACTTTTCATCAGTGACGCTGCATCATACACGAAAAAGGCTGGAATAGCGTTACAAGTGTTATTTCCAAACATGCTTCACATGACCTGCGTAGCACATGGCTTTCACAGCGTGTCACAAGAGATACGATGCTTGTTTCTGGATGTTCACAAATGGATTTTCAGTATTAAGATCTTTGTGTAAGCCTCTTCAAGAATCCTGACATTTAAGTACATTGTACAAGATGTAACTCTGCCCCCCCCCCCCCCCCCGCCAAACCTATCATAACGAGATGGGGTGCATGTATCATCGCGGCAGTACTTCGTTTAAAACTTTGATGTTCTTTAAAATGTGACGATCAGTTATTGAATAGTGTAATGTACGTATTATTGGGTTTCTCTTATTGCCTGTTTTAGTATTTATAATTCCTTTTTTCTGGCTATTTTAACTATTTATAATGTGTTTTTGCCTGTCTATTTTAATGATTTATAATGCCTAAACTTCCCACCTCCTAATATCTGCTATGGCCAATTGCGGATAGCTTACAACAGATTGAGTACATTAATATTGTTTTATAATCGTATATTGCCCCGATGAACCCTTAGAAACACACCAATAACCTTTTCTTCAAACTTAAAAAAAAAAAAAAAAAGGTTATTTCTAATTCTTTAACGAGACAATGTCGTGATCTCAAAACAATATTAATGTACTAACGTTATTTATCCAGGTACCCAACATTCGCTAGCGTAAGTATTTAGACCAAAATTGGATTTTAGGAAATAAATAAACAAATAAATAATAGTAATAATAATAGTAATAGTAATAATAATATAATAATAAACTGTAGGATAATTTTGTTTAAAAGAAAATTGCACAATCGGGCTCGGATTGGGCTTGGGCCATGGCCTATAGACTATTCTCGGGCTCGGCCCGGGCCCGGGCTTGGATGGTACCGGGTCGGGCCGGGCCTAAGAAAGTCGGCCCGTGCAGACCTCTACCAGATACGCAGATGCTTATTCCTTGCTGTGAATATGCAATGCGCATTAAATCAATGAATCTTCCTTGTGAAACAGCACTGGAACACGAGTTCAAAGGGCTTGCAACCGCTCCCCCACCCCCCCCCCCCCACCGCCACCCCGAAAGAAAAACAGTACCTATTGGCGCTGGTAAACACATTGGAAACAACTGGCTCTATGGTTATTTAAAAGGCAAACATTGTTCGTCCGACTGCCCAAGGTGGTTTTGGACGTTGGACACTCCGTAAATCATTACGCAGTTTGTCGCAGGAGACCGGGTAAACTACTTAATGTGTTAGAGAGCTGCGAAAGGTACTCACTTAAGACTACGCATATGGGCGTGAAGTTTTCCCTCTTAGGGTGAGTTATCCGAATAAGGTTTTTTCAGGGGTTTCCCTTATCCTGAGAACCCAAATGGCGGGTACTTAAAGCTCAATGGACCTCGGGCTCATTTGAGCATCATTTCACCCATTCCATTCATTCACCGTCCGATATGACACTACGTTGGAGGACAATGATATTATTATCATCATCATCATTATCATTATTATCATTATTATCATTATTATTATTATTATTATTATTATTATTATTATTATTATTATTATTATTATTATTATTATTATTATTGAAGTTTTCTGTCATTACAGCAATCGGGTAGGGATAAGAGTGATGTATTGCGGTTGCATTCAGGCGTGCGTTGTGGAAAATTTTTGACATACTCTCTCAGGTGATTTACAGATGAAGCATGGTTGCAGTAATGTTTCTTTGTGATCTCGCAGAATCCGTGCTATTGGGTGGCCCCAAATCCACATGTGATTCTTGAAGCACCTATTCACGACAGTTGCACCCTGACTGGCAGCCGTTGAGGAGCACTGCTCCTATCTACACTCAGCCTCGTTCTCACCCGCTACCATGCAAAACCGCACATCCCACCATGAAAGTGGTTAAGCCCTACGTGTGAGACACCTCGGGCTGCTCTCAGCCTGCCAACAGGCACATCTCCAATCCCTATTGTCGGCACTACCGCAAAGGAGCCGAAGGGAAGAGACAGAGAATGGCGCTTGCCGAAAGAGAGAAAGGGATAGACTTCTGGAATTGTCTGCTTTGTATTTGACCGCAATAATAACTGAACTTTCATGAAGTTTCCAGAACAGTGCCTGGGAGATATAAATAGCGGTAAAGTGTGAGAAGGGACAGTTCTTGTGTTACTAATTCGGAGCCGTGCGGTTGGTGACTCGGAAAAGACTTTCTTGCTGTTGCAACGAGTGTAAAAAGACTGTTTACGGAAATAAAAGTGTTTCTTTAACTCGACTACATCTGTCTCCTTTACTTTACACCCACCAAAGTCGCACTATCCAGCTATGGTGCGCTGTTGCCGGAGCATATCGCTATGCGAAAGAAAGAGAGGGGAGATATGCACGTGAGACAGTAGCAAAGGAGGTGAAGGATTGCAAGGTGCCGAATTAAAACCAGTCATAACAATGTCTCTCCCTTTAAAACGAGACGATAGCTCTGTAATCCTATAATTGGCTGATCTGAAAGATTAATGATCTTGTTATTTGAGTGGCTGGTTACGTGCAATGACGTGTTGGGTTATGGCAGGCCTGGGAAACTTGCGGAAAAGCTGAACAACCTTTATTTTTTACCTGATAAACGTACAATTGCCAATGCAAGGTCGTGAGCGGGCTGCGCCCAGAGAGCACCGGTTGCCCAGGCCATAGTTATGGCTTACGCAGGAGAGTGGGCATTTTCAGCATTCATTATAGAAGTTAATGCTTTCCCAAAGATATTCTGTCTACATCTGAAGTATATTCAGTTGCAGCTAGCATAATTCGTTTTGGAAATAAAGAAGAATGTGCGACTTTTGCATATGTCACTGTAAATTCATCGCATGGAAAATGAAAGCACTTACCCTCCAGTAATAAGATTTTCAATGAATTGTGGATGGTTGACCACTGTTCCTGGGAATAAGGCTTAAGGCGCCCTTCTGCTATTCTCTTCGCTGGTCTCATGCACTGAGTACTAAAATACGATACTTCCGCTATTTTCCCCCCAATGTTGTAGATTAATTCACAGTGTCAAAACCTGTTGATAAAGTTCATATAATTTACTTTTCCCCTTTGTTTTCCACGTATTTTATACCGTAATAAAGTCGATTATCGATGGAATAATCTATACTGATGTATAAAGAAATAATTTGTATATACCATGTGGATCAGCCTTCTAGTTACTTTTTAATTTATGTACACTGCTAAGTGACAGGTGTTTTTAGGTCTGTCTTCATCGTGCACTAACAACTCCTTTAGGTAGATGAGGATTCGACAGTCAGTGACAAAACAATAGTTGAACGTGCAGGCAACTCCTGGAATTTTCTTGCTCATGTCGGTCAGTAGGATATGGATATAAATTTGTGTAACATCTCTAAATAGCATTTATTGATACCGCGTTTGCTTTGAAGTTAGCGATATGAATATCGCTTAAGCATATTATATTGCCCTATTCCCATGTACCTAGAAGGAAATGTGCAATTAAACCATTTCTACAAATGTGTATCTCGAGTAACATGAAACAGGTAGAAGAATGTGCGCTTGTAATAGCCTGTATAAGAATGTGTGGAGAAAGTCATGTGAGTGCAACACCAAATTTTGTGTAGTTGATACCGAGCTTTGTACTCATGTCTTGCACAACTCGAGAAATTTGAGCTTTTATTGCATAAACTTAAGCGCATCCAAAGCATAGAAAGACTTGAGCACTGTTAAAATAACGCGAATGGCGGAAAGGCTTGTAGGTTTTGTAATCCTAAAACGATTTTTAGTCAGACGGAAAAGTTGGCAAAACTATACCAGCGAGGACGGATCAGGTTCGTGAAACTCCAATATGCTTGTTATAAAGTTGAAAGTTGTGGAAATATAACATGGTGTAATGAGAGGTAGGAGCTTGCAGAGAACTATGACCTATCCCTTTGCCTCCTCGTTGGTGGCGACTTTAACCCCTACATATTTGCCATACAAATCAAAAAATGCAAAGCTGATTTATTGTCATTCGCAAGTATAACGAGAAATGTCTTTTAAAAGGTGCAACAATAAAATGGTAACAATGATTTTAACTACGATTCCCTCATTAAATAGGATTCCAGACACTTCATATGAACAGTGTTGGCAATTTAATTTTTTTCTCTCAGATTTATAGCTTTTAGCTACTAGTCTTGCACCTAGCGGCCCAAACGGGAATTCTAACGGCTATTAAAGGACATAACTTAAAATTGGTGATTTTAAAAAAATCACATCAGCTCTAGTACAGCCGGCTTCAAATGTTTTCCGAGCAACATGCTCCTATAGGAGTTTTCACGTTATGAAGGCACAATGGCTCTTATGGAGAATCAGCGCGGCGTTGCCACGTGTGTTGCGCCAATGTGATTACCGCGTTTGCTCACAACCAGGTTTATTATTATTTGTTATCATTATTATTATTATTATTATTATTATTATTATTATTATTATTATTATTATTATTATTATTATTATTATTATTATTATTATATTAATAATACCTTATAATAAACCCTTAGAAATATATAATAGAAATGTATAATAAAGCCTTACCCTTTTTACATTCTTTTCTTAATATAAAAAATGTAGGCCTACTTACACCAGTCGCATTATAAAGTTCAGTAACAATAAACGAGTCACTGTGTCCGGGGTTCGTTTTCTTTAAATAATCATAGAACCTAAGAATTGTTTTTCGCTCGCTACTTTTAATAATTTCGCCTTTTCTTCTGCGATCCATTGCGCACTGATTACTTAACTGCAATCCACACGATTACCAGAGTACTTGTAAAACTCGCTCACACCTCAAATTCCCGAAACCTATTGAAAACCTCCACTGAAGTACAATCCCTTATCGGTCCTTCAACTGCCACATCATCTGCAAGACAGGAGAACCGGGTGTTGTTGGCCGTGCGCTTGGCGCGCTAAAAATATTTGCCTTTAAATGGTGATTTATGGATAACTTGTTGCTGGAGATGTTCTATATTTATATAAAAAATAATTTCGTTATTTCCTTGACAACTTTGTCGCTGGAAGTTTTTACGTAGACTTACAGAACGAGAATTAGCCAGCGACGACATTTTCTAGTGTATAAATGAAGAATCCTAACACTTTGTTTTAAACTTTATTTTTTTAAAAAAATATGCTAAGACATATTGATATAATCTGAATAATAACGTGGCCTATAAAACCAGGCGAATAATTCATATTTTTTTCATTGCAATTATTTCGGTTTAAAACCATGTTTAAACGTGCGGAGCGAGAAAGATGTTAAAAAATCTGCTTTCAACAAAATTTTACATTTTATTATTTTAAAAAATGTACAATTGCATAAAAGGTTTATCGTGCATACCATAGTATTCTTCGACACATTTTACACCGAAATGCATGTTCATACTTCATCTTAGTCACATTTGAAAACACGCAAATTTGGCAACGGCGCACCTGATTCTTCCATAAGAATAACATGGTCCATAAGAGCCCGTTGTGCCTTCATGACGTGAAAATAGCTATAGCTGCGGGGGGGAAGCCAGGATGGCTTATCTATTAGTTATGTCAGGTGGAAGCCAGGATGGCTTTTCTATTAGTTGTGTCAGGTGGTCTCAAAGGTCGACTTCCCAGCTCACCCCAAGTTTGAAGGGCATAATGTGTTTATATATCCAAAGAGAATATCATTCCAACATTTCTCTTACACTTGGTCGTAAGAAACTAATGTGAATGTAAAGAAAACATTAACGTTATAAATCGAGAACGAATTCGCAGCGAGGAAACTAAATATTCGTCATTAGAGGCGCCATATCACTTTATAAAGAAATTAAATTTAAAACGTTTAACTAATTTTAATATACCACTTTTTTAAGCTATTCATGGAGACACACGCATGTACGCTGTAAAATTTGCACATTGGTTTTATTCAGCTAACATGAAATCGTGTATTTGACCTGAAATTTCACATCGAAGTTTAAGACATTGAATGGCTGTTTGTAGGAAACAGCAGGAAAACAGAACTTCAAAGGAAAGTAAAGTTGAGCGCAACAGAGGTAATAGTACTACAAATCGCAAAAGAGCATGTTTCAAAAACTGTGAGGTATCATCCTCTATATGTTATGACGTAGCTTCTCCCTCTCAGCTTTCTTGCCTATCACACTTTAAGCCAGAACTGGCTTATCATCTATTATTATTTGTATTTATTTATTTATTTATTTATTTTTGAGGAATGCATCACATGCATTATCTTTGTTTAAGGAATTGTTTAACCATATTTCTTAAATGCCGTTAATGCTCCCACAAAAAGCAATGTTGCTTGTTTAAATTCGTGCAGAAAAGAATGTGCTGATTTTTTTGTTTGGAATGAAAAACATTGATATTTAGCTTGTTGTCTGCTCCCCGCTGACCACACATCAGAGGAACACGCACAAAAGTAAATAATTGGTGAAGCCATCGCTAGGCTGGGCGGACCAGGCGCATGTAATTCATAAGAAAATTTGTCGTCTCTTTCCCCTACACCCTCTCGTCCATTGGAAAACATTTGGAGCCGGCTGTACATAATGGTGATAATGACTTATTCATATTTCGGAACTTAAGACAACCCAGGCTAATTAAAATTTAAATCCCCTCCAAGTTGGGTTGTAATCTTACGTAAAGAATATAATTCTGCATTACAAGAGCAAATGTGAGGACCTCTGCACTCGATTTGTCAGCGTTTTGGCTTTTAAATCCAGAGGTACTGAATTCCATTCCTGCTTAGAGCGGAACCTTCCTTACCCTCCGCTGGGCCTGGAAGTATGCATAGAGTGAGTGAGTGAGTCTGACCGAGCGGGATGACGGGTTCGATTCCCGCTACCGGCCTTTCTGATCTTGGATTTTTCGGGGGATTTTCCCAGATAACTAAAGCGAATGCTGGAAGGATATTTACCTTCCTTTCATTTCATTCCCTCTATCCGGTCTTTCCAGGTTGTAAGAGTCAGCGGGGCCTCCGATGGGCTATGTTGATGCTTGCGCTCTGGAAATTCGCTGCCTGGCTGAGGGGAGGCGCTGTGTTTGGCCGGCCGACCTTCCAGTGGGACTGATTGTTCAGCCGGAACTGGCTGGTAGCAGGCTCTTTGTGGCGATTTGGAACTCCGTCGGGATGAAGAGCTGGATGAAGTACCTGTTAGGGACCCACCGTAGTTGCAGTTCTGTCTGTGATGCGTTCTCCCACCTGTAGGATACTTTCATCTCATCCTTCCTCCCCGGCTCTGACGCACAATAAGCCATTGGCTGACCTGCCGGAATCCCTACTGTAACAGACAGAATGTGTGTGCGTGCGTGCGTGTGTGTGTGTGTGTTCAGGCGATTCCAAAATGTATTTCCGGCCAATTTTCGATATCGAGCTTTTGAATAAAATAAAATACCCCTTTATTAAAGTTCCGAGTAATACAGTTTGTTTGTTTGATATATGCTGCACATTTTAATAAAGTTACGCCTTGGCTGGAGAAAAATTTCTATCCTCCCCTGCCGGGAATCGAACCCGGGACCCCTGGCACAGTAGGCAGGTGCTCTACCAACTGCGCCACGGGGCCAGCCTGCATTTTTGTTCTGATCCATCTGAGAGTTAAACATTGAACATGTACTATATCCCTCTATATAACAAACTTGCACCCTAAAATAAGAAGAAATTTAAAAAATCTGATGTGTTGCACTCACATGACATTCTCTACTCTTGTACTAACCATTCTTACAAACTCCTATTCTTATATCTTCGTGTTAGTGGAGATAAACATTTGTACAAATTATCTTATTGCTTATTTCCTTGTAGGTGTAAGGGGAATATTAGAATACAGTAGGCTTTGTGCGATAGTCAAATCTTTTAAAGCTTTGAGATTCCATTCTCTTTGCACGCTTAACATATAAAAATGAACAACGATGTTCCATTTCACGAAAGTTTTAAGTTTTCCGAAACTCACACACATAACAAGGAATATCTCCGAAATGGTTCACCCTACAAGAAAATTTATTTTGACATAAATTGTGTATTTTCGGGAGATCTATATTTTTGGTACATTAAGATTTTGTCAATCTCTTACGGTTTACGAGTTATTCAAAAGTCGTCCAGAGTAAATACGACTACAGGGGCTATAGCCAGAAAATTCAAGATATACATTTCATCTGCAATAAAAATATCTCAAATATGACATTTTAATCAAAATCGTTAGAGCCATTTTCGAAAAATTTTCCATGTAAAGGGTAGTTTAGGGTGGGGCTATTTTCTTCAAAATCTTCCTGTCGCATCCTTGAAAGACATTAAACTTAAATACCAACTTTGGGTTTTAACCGACTTTTCGTTTTTGAGTTGTGCTGTCCACAGACAAACACACGGACCTTTTTCTAAAAATGCTTTTTTTGGATTCAGGGGGTCTCAAAACATATTTCCGGTGAAATCTCGACATCGAATTTTTAGGTGGAATATAATACTTCCCCAACTTACCAGTAGAGAAAGTAAAAAGAGAAAAAGAAGGAAAGAAAGAAGGAAAGAAAGAAAGAGAGAGAGAAAGAGAGAAAGAGAGAAAGAAAGAGAGAGAGAAAGAGAGAGAGAAAGAGAGAGAAAGAGAGAAAGAAAGAAAGAGAGAGAGAAAGAAAGAGAGAGAGAGAAAGAGAGAGAGAGAGACTCTTGAAGCGTATTTTTGTGAAAGTCCAAATCGTTCCTGCGGCCGGTTAACAATGGTGTATCGGGACGCGTACCTTACACTTCGTTCTATTTGCACCTTTCATATTGAGTCTTGGCAACTCAGTAGGGCCGGGATTTTATGTGATATGTAACCAAAGCTGATGAAATATGGAAATAAATACTTAATGAATCGCTTATAAGTAACATCCAAAATGTTATTTCTTTACTACAAGAAAAACTCGCCTGAAGGCTAGTCAGATATTCATTGTTAATCAGTTCACTTATATATAGTTGTTTAACGACGCTGTCAATTGCCAGGATCACATCAGCGTCGCGGGTGTGCCGGAATTTCGTCCCGCAGGAGTTCTTTTACACGTCAATAAATCTACTGACCTGTAGGTGTCGTTTTTAAGCACTTAAAACCATCGATCTAGGCCGCATTTGAACCCGCGACCTTGGGATCAGTAGGCCAGCGTCTAACCAACTGAGCCACCCAGATCGATTAATACGGAGTGCAAGTTCTCCCTTCCAAGCGTTTAAGTCACGTTAGAACGGTATGCACAATTATAATATACTTTTACAAATGTTCTGTCGTCATGCAGTTTTCTGTCTGACAATGTTTTTATAAATAGAGAAAGGTTGCTCAATTTCACAAGAAGTCAACGGTGCATACTTATACAGAAGGATTGTGCTAGGAATAATATTATCAGGGGGTTCTACATCTTCACCATTAAATAAGCGAGATAATATAACAAAATTTGAGTATCCAAACACTCATCTTTTGAACTGCCTTTTCCCTTATTCCCATAGCTTGTTGAAGAGGCACATCTGAAGTTTCCAGTTTCTTGATACTGTCAGGAAACCAGCTGAAGTGCCTTGTGAAGAATGAAACTGAACTGAGTATTTTAGAACTGTTGAATGCTGACAAGGATTCACTCAGATACTGCTGGATCAGAAGAGACGTTCTCCATCAATCACTGACTTCACAGCTTCGAAGTGCTTACTGTAGAAAATCACAGCTTCAATCCATGTTGCCCACCTTGTTATCACGGGCTCCGGAGGCAGAGGTACGTCAGGTAGCTGCAGCTTGTAGCGTTGTACACGTTAAGGACTTTTCAAGAAAACCTTCTTCATTGCTGATATCAGTGTAATTACTTCTGGGAAATTACCCCTAACGGCCTCTGCCACTTGTTGCAGCGCATGAGCTGCAGATGCAACGTGCACTAAGTAAGCGATTTCTCCGCTTTCAACATACATGGAGCTGCGTGTTGTGGAATAGTACCCTCTCTTTTTTACTCCATGTAGCCATAGCATCTTAGGTCCATCATTGTAAATCTAGCGATTGTTGAACTGTTTGTTGCCTCTAAAGGTTTACAATAAATTAAACATACCTAGTTTTGATGCAGCTTCAGAATCCAACTTGCCCACAGTTAGATTAGCGATGAAACGGGCTGCAGCATCTATCACATCAGCAGAAATCCACATAGGTGATTTGCCATGTCAGCCCTGATTTTTTTCTAATATGTCAACATAACAAGAATCCAAGTAATTCTTCCTGAGAGTGGACTCGAGTGGAATGCTGCGGTTGCAGTATTCTTGTAAGAAATGTTTAAATTCAGGTACCTGATCTTTGCTGCCATGCCTGCAAGTAAGCAGATGATTTGATTTGGGAAAAAAAAAAAAAAAAAAAAAAAAAAAGGAGAAAACAGTACATTTTTAACCGGCAATTTTGCTTAATGTATACACATTTATGACAATAATATAATATATAATATTTATTACATAATATGTTATATAATATTTATTATATAACATGTATTATATAATGTATATAATAATAAAACAAATATTCGCTCCAAAATTTTTGCACTGTAGAGTTAGTGCCACATGCAATGTCAGTATTGCGTAATAGCCTCCATTCTGTATCTATTTGTTGGTTTTCTTCTGCTTTCACCAAATTAGGAAACTGAGAAATAACTGGTGCAAATGACTGAACTGTTTGGATTTTAGCTGCTCCTAACACTTCCAATATTGTAAGAAGAGGATCACTTAATGAAAAACGACTTAGTACGTCGCTAACTGACTCAACGTACAAATCAATACAGTGTAGCTTGAAAACTTGTGCATATTTGTCGGGCCGGGATGATTTTGTCAGAGATATTTGAACTTTGGCACCAAAATACACGTTTTCCACAGGAAGAATTACCTTTGAATCCCTGTATTCAACTTTATCTAATTCAGTGGAATTCAAATATTCAGGTTTAGTGTAGTAGTCAAGCATAGTTCGCAATGCAGAAACAAAGATGTGGTATACTGCTCATGTATACAGGTGATTATATTAATCCCTATTTTTTTATTCTTCGAGTGGCGCTACAGCCTCTTCTGGGCCTTGGCCTCCTTCAGCAGGTGCCTCCATTCCTCTCTTTCTCCAGCTGTCCATCTTCGTATTCCCAGTATGTGTTAAGCATCTCTCTGTAAGACATCCATCTCATTCTCGATCTTCCTACTGATTTTGTGTTACAAAATTTGCCATTAAGAACTCTTTTTGGTATTCTTTCTTCTTCCATTCTTATTATATGACCTGCCCATCTCATTCTCTTAATTTTAATATCTTGGACAATATTGTACATCTTATATAAACTATGCAGTTCATTCCATCTTATGCGCCAGCGCCCTCCTTCCTGTATTGGTCCATATGTTCTTCTAAGAATCTTTCTTTCAAACGTTTTTAGAGCATCTTCCAAGTTCTGTGTCAATGTCCATGTTTCACACTGGTTTTATCAGTGTTTTGTATAACATAATTTTGTTATTTCTATGAAATTGTTTAGATCTAAACATTGTATGGAGTGAATGGTAAACTTTATTGGCCATTACAATTCTTGTTATTTCTTTCGATTCATGATTATCGTAATTAATTATGTCCCAAGATATTTAAAGTTCCTTACTATATGATATGTTGATCCACTACCAGCGTTCTTGTATAGTTCCTTCTCCTGCTTTGTAACATTGCTTTTGTTTTGGATGTATTAATTTCCAAGCCTATCGTTTTTGCTCCTTCTTTTAATTCTCTATATGCGTCAGATACTGTTCTTGTTTCCATTACATTGTCATCTGCATACCATCTTAATTGTATTGACTTATAGAAAATTTTTCTGTATGTGCGTTTGTCTTATTACGTATTCCAATGCTATATTAAAAAGGGTAGGTGCCAGCCCATCTCCCTGTTTCAATCCACAATGCACTTAAAATCCATCCGTTATACTTGTTCCTATTTTTACGTGGTATTTGGACTCGGCCATTATTTCCGACAGTCTAATCAGTTTTTTCTTTTGTATTCCAAAAATTTTCATTATTGAGGGTAACCTACCTCTTTTGATACTGTCATACGCTTTTTGAAAATCTATAAATATTTGATATATTTCTATGCTTTTTCTAGCAGGTTTTTAACTGTAAATATTTGGTCAATGGTTGACCTTCCGGACATGAAATCTGCCTGATACTCCCCAGTTATACTTTGTGTATTTCTGAAGCCTATTGTTTATGAGTGAGGTTAATATTTTATAGCTCTTACACAACAATGAGATTCTCCTATAGTTTTGGCACTGTAGTTTATCTCCTTTGTTTTTATATATTGATACTATTAAATTTTTCTTCCAGTCTGTTGATGTACTTTCTTCTATCCATATTTTTATGATCAGTTCGTGCATTACTTTTAATAATATCTGTCCTACCCCTTTACATATTTCGATCGGGATGCCACCTATATCTGTTGATCTATTGTTTTTCATCTTCTGAATGGATATCGCCATATCTAATTGTTCCGGTGGTTCATCTTTCGTCTGCAACTGTTTTTGCTCTATTTCATATTCCTGTTCTGGTGTTAAATCCGTATTTTGTTCCTCTGTTGAGGTGTTTAGCAGCTCCTGGAAATATTGTACCCATCTATTTCTTATTTCCTCTTCATTTGATACTATTTCATTATTATCTCCTCTTATTAGAGTTGTTCGTGGTTTGAACTCTTGTAATTCTTCCCACTTCTATGTATGTTTTTTTAGTTTGACTTTGTTTCCTTCAACTTCTATTATGTTTATCTAGATAAATTCTTTTGTTTCGTCTACATAACTTATGTGCTATTTTCCTCAGCTTTACATATTCTCCTCTTTTTGTCTTGTTGGCCTTCCTATCCATTTTTGTATACACCATTTTTCTCATTTATTGCTTTTTTACACTCGTCAAACCATTGTTTATGACCTTGTTTTGGTTCATATCCAACTGTCTGTTCTGCTCCTTTCCAAATTACTTCCATTATTTTTGTCCATTTTTCTTCTAATGTGCTTGATTCATCCATACTTTTAAATGCTTCCTTTGTGTTGTTGGTACTTTTTGATTATTTATATATTCTGAAATTCTTGTATATTAAGTTTATTGGGAATTTCAAGTTCTTCAGTTTTCTTGTAGGAAATTTTGCTTCTAAATTTAGTCTTGTCTAGAAAGTGATCACTATCACAGTTTGCTCCTCTGTATGATTTCACATCCAGTGTATTGTTTGCATTTCTTTTGTCAATCAAAATGTGATCTATCTGCTTATTTGTTAATCCGTCCGGTGATTTGCATGTGTGCTTATGTATCTCTTTATGCGGGTAACATTTGGGGGCGATGACCATGTTCTTCCCAGCTGCAAAATTCACTAATCTCTGTCCGTTATCATTTGATATTTTGGTGTAAGCTATACCTTCCTGTTCTTCCTTTACATATCTCTTCTTTACCCAGTTTCGTATTTAGGTCACCCATTATTATTTTATGTCATTCATCGGCCATTCGTCATATATTTCCTCCGATTTCTGGTAGAAAATTTCCTTTCCTACTTCTGTTTTCTCTCTGTGGGGGCATGAGCGTTTATAAAACTTTTATTAAAAACTTCGTTGTTATTCTAAAAGTACATATTCTTTCGTTAATGGACTTGAAATCCAATATATTCCTGTCGATTTTACTACCTACTAAAAAAGGCACCCTAAATTCCCTTATTCCTTCATCTTTACCACTATAGAAAAGTGTGGGATCTTATGTCCATTATATCCTTTCCATGCCATCTTCTCTCTTGTAATGCAGTGGCATTAAGTCTGTATTGTTGTAGCTAGGGATATTAATGCTGCCAGTGCACCACTTTTAAAAAGTGTCCTGACATTCCTTGTGCCAAAATTCAAGTCCACTTTACTTTTTTTTTTTATACACGAGGGAAATGCTATGCCTGAAAATCTTTTTTGCAAGAGCGAATTATATGATTTTAAGGAAAACAGTGTTAAAAATGGAAAATACATAAAAAGCAGTAGATTTTGAAGTGCGTTCACTTTTTAGCAGTAGATCAGTAGATTTGCAAAAAAGCAGTTCTGCAAAATCAGTAGACCTGGCAACCCTGGTTCCAGGGCATGTTCCCTGCAGCTAATGCCATGCACAGGTCTGTGTAAAACTCACTATTGGATGAGGTAGACTGCCCTTGTAACTGTGTAAGTAGTGCCTGTTTCTTCCAAGAATCACGTAGTTTATTCCTAATATGTAGATTGCTTTGTAAATGCTGTTCAGTTTGAGATTTCATCGTACACCCTATTCGTTTAACACAAGTTTGGCAGAAGACTGTTTTACCACCAGTGTTTAAAGCACTGTCAACAGAAATCCACAATTTCAGCTTTCATGATAATGAAACGCAACCGGTGTTATGTTAAGTTATATCCAACTGATTGTTAGAAAATCTTAACCGTTTTCCTTTCTTTTTCTCACACATTTAAAACTATTCATTGTTGTCCGCATCGAACACGTGCCCTTTAGGTTTGAATGTAATGACAATGTACAGGATTGACGGCAATGGATGAGAACCATGATAATAAAACTTGCAATATGTCTTCCCTTTCTTGCTGTGCAACGATAATGAATGCAATTGATGAAAATGTATAATAAATCCGCAATCATATTAAAATATGTAAAAGTGTATATTGTGGTACAAATATATACCATATAATAACCAAAAAAGGTAGAAATATGTATTTTAAAATTTTGGAATAAGGGTCCTATCTTGTAATTCTTCGACATTTTAGCCTTTCTTATAACTACATATACCTACAGGAACAAAATATATAATTACATAAAATCCGGGCTCTAGTTATAAGAATTTACGTAGCTATGAGGTCAATGAGGTTCGTATCTCAAACATCTCTTTTTCTGGGGGAGGGGGGGGGGAGCGGATACTTAATGTTTGTAACGCATATTATACAGGGTGGAAGGTACTGCTTCGGCCATATGTTAACGAGGGATTCTACATGATGAGAATCAAATGTGTTTGATACAATTATTGTCAATAAAGAACCGTTTTGCCGGAAAAAATAATTTGGAAAAAATATTCCAAAAATATTTGCAATGTTTGGAACCATCTAGCTTCTTGTCAAATGGATATATGGTTTATTATTTCACTAACTGTCGCGCAAACATTGTGTGAACAATTCTGTAATGTCTTTTTATTTTAATTCGAATGGGCTTAGTCACAGTTTGTTAACGTGATTTTTTTTTTATTTTATTGTTTAACGACGCTGTCAATTGCCAGGATCACATCAGCGTCGCCGGTGTGCCGGAATTTCGTCCCGCAGGAGTTCTTTTACATGCCAGTAAATCTACTGACATGGAGCTGTCGTTTTTAAGCACACTTAAAACCATCGGTCTGGGCCGGGTTTGAACCCGCGACCTTGGGATCCGTAGGCCAGCGTCTAACCAACTGAGCCACCCAGACCGACTGTTAACGTGACTATCTGTGTTATAAATTAAATGTTGCATGACATCTTAATTTTAAATAGTGGCTAAACTCATTCGAATTAAGATAGAAATGCATTACAGCATTGTTCACACAATGTTTGCACGATAGTGAAATAATAAACCATTTATATCCATTCGTCAGGAAGCTAGATGGCTCCAAATATTTTACACAAATATTTTACACAAATATTTTACACAAATATTTTGTTTCGGCGAAACGGACCTTTATTGACAATAATTGTTTTGGACATATTTGTTTCTCATTGTGTAGAATCCCTGGTTAACATATGGCCGAAGCAATACCTTCCAACCTGTATATTTTAATATTATATTCCTAAATGCAACAGCAAATAAAAATAGAAATTAACTGAATATCTGTGTGAAACACCCGCTTCTATTATTGCCCTCATTCTGCGGCGTATGGATGATATCACAAGGGTCCTTTCACCGTTGGGTCCTCTGAAGATGCTCAACGCAGATTTGAGCGAAACGTCAGGAGCAATTCCTACACGATGACTTACAAATCAAGCAGAACTCCAAGGCTTATGAGATGCGCGCGCATGATCACGCAAGCGCCAATCATAACTCAAGAATGAGACCGAGTTTGCACTGCCAATGTTAAGTTAATGAAATATTTCGGCTTAGTTTTTAATTTCAGAATTCTTACTAATATGGTATTTATTTTGAAAACGAAAGTACAGTTTTTTGTTTTATGCTTGAGTATGTGAAAATTAAGATATCCTATGCATGGGAATATAAGGCAATGCCATATATTAAATTAAAATTTAAATAATTAGGCTTAATGGCTACATTACACCTACATTAAAGAGGAACCAAGTTATGTGCGTTCGTAGTGCATGTGACGGCACAGATGAGAAACCGGTTCTGATCGTCTGATGTACAGACAAAGCGTGCATAGCTTCCTTCTTTTGGTAGCTCACCTACTAAGCTTAATAATAATAATAATAATAATAATAATAATAATAATAATAATAATAATAATAATAATAATAGTAATAGTAATAATAATAGTAATAGTAATAATAATAGTAATAGTAATAGTAATAGTAATAGTAATAGTAATAGTAATAATAGTAATAATAATAATAGTAATAATAATAGTAATAATAATAATAGTAGTAATAATAATAGTAATAGTAATGATGATGGTAATTATAATTGTGATGATGATGACAATTATAATTGTGGTAATTGATATTATGATATTGTTATTATTGTTATGATTATTATTATGATAATAAACAACACCAAAGATTCGAACCCAGGTTGTTCCAATTACGTGTAGCGGTATTCCCGCCTGACAATGGGTGTCCAGAATTGGAACCTTAATCTGTCATAATTAAGGAAATACGGATAATTAATCAACACCCAGTTTATTAAATATCCATGTTTTAGAAGTAATTACATCGAAAATTATATCAAACAAAAGCCCTTGAAGCATTATATTTGTTTTAAGTTTCATAAAGGTTGATAAATAAATACCGGCACAGTTACGCAGGGAAATCAGCAAGTTTCCCGTTCAAGAAAACAATATAATTTCTGCATACCGTTGGTAAAGCTTTTGACGTGGAGCAATAAAACCTTGGCGTTCCATTGTGTCGAGCCAATGAACCTAAAAGCCCAATAAAAGTAGCCAATCTGGGGGAGAGATGTTGTTTATGATGAAAAATTCGAAATATTTCCCCACTGCCTTGAGACAAGTGTTGGTGAAAAAATCCACACAGTTCGTCGCTATCAGGTGTACGGTGAGGCTGAGTCGCGGAATTGACGCCACGTTATTAAGAAGTACCTTGCCAAGTGCCACTAAGTCACGACACATCCAGTGATAGTAAATTACATATAAAGGAATTGGGATTCATTCGGTATAGTAAGTGAGCATATTACACTAAAGGGGTTGAAGATAGGACTTGCAGAGATTCCTGTAACCCGGAGTGCCAATAGGGAAAGTGCATCTCGTGTTTTTCTTCCGAGGGACCCCGTGTAAAACCCATTCCCTCCTATCACCGTCCAACACACCGCTCATTTCCCGAAGACTAGTATCTCTCGTCGAGGCTGAGACCCTGAGAAGCTGGCGCCTCCTCAGCTGCATCGACTAGACGAGGACGTAGAGCCACCAGGTCATCACTGGGGCGACCATAGGGTTTAACCGCAGATAGGAATATACAATGAGAAGGAATTTTAAGGGCGGCAAGTTTTTAAATTTGGGATGGTTAAGTTTTAGAAGGGGGCTTGTTGCCCCTTGACTGTTATCTTACAGGATACAGCAAGGTCTGCATCCTGGTGGAATAAAAATAATTTTAGTAATAATTTATAAAATTGTTTTTAATTTTGGTTGGGGAGAAATTTTGAGAACCGAACAGCTCTTGAGTGGGACTGCATTTGGAGCTCAGCTTGCTGCTGGTGGATTTGCTCCCTGGTTATGTGATATGCCCACATGGCATGCGGGGAACTCGGTACGACCTAAAGAGGCGTATTCTTGTATCAGTCTCCGAGAGACCTAATCAGGGCGCTTTGATGTGTTGGCAATTTGGCGTAAAATTTTCCTGCCCTGCGCCTAATTTCATCCCTCACGTATGCAGGTGAGGCATTATGAAGTAGTCTCACAGGAATAAGATATAAAGAGTTGTCAACATGTTGCTCCGCACCGTGCCGGTGCCCACCGCTCAAGATAATTTGGTGTCCTACATTACCTTTAATGAATTCCATACGTGAATCTATGATACACTTTATTGCGTGGAACGTTATAATAGGCGTAGTATTAAACATTAAAGAAGATTCAAGTTATGGGCGTTCGTAGTGCATGTGACGGCACAATGTGGGGAAGCGGTTCTGCCCGTCTGCTCTACGGACAAAGCGTGTTGGTATAACTTAATTCTTTTGGTAGCGCACCTACTAAGCCTACTTATAAATATTCATGTGCTCGTGACAGCCAGTGCTGCCACCGGAATTCCCGTCCCTAGGGGAATTTTGGTTACACGAGACTGCGGGGCGTCTATTATAGTATTCATTTAAGAGGCGATCCTTTTATTTACGTTACGTTACTCACCATAATATTTTGACTGGAAACAATATCAAATTAAACAATATGGACTTAATCATATGAACAATGCGACCAAAACAAGCGAATGTTCTCATGTTCTCCTTACTAAGGAACCGATGCGAGAAAAGAGAAAAATCGTCTAAGTTGCTCACCGGACAAAAAATTAGTCACCCCTAGAGAAATCCTTACAAGTATAATTTAATAGCATGTAACTCCGCCTCTGGACTTGGTAACTGCCTGGATTCGGTTAGGTAGCGAGTCCACGATGTTATGTAGATACATCGCATTCAGGTTCAGCCATTCGCCGAGTATTCGCGCAATTCAACCAAATTGCGGGTACGGCGATATCTTCGTTTTACGCGCTGTTCCAACATGTCCTACAGATTTTCTATGGGGTTCCCGTCAGGTGATTTTGCAGGAAAATCGAAAGGTAATAGGGTGGCGGAGCGTTGATCAAACCAGTCACATATTCTTCCAACCCAATGAACTTTGCTGTTGTCATCTTGAAAAATAGGGGTGCCCATAGCATACTCATCATGCAGATGTATGAATTTTAAAACAAGTCATGTGATGGAGTGTAAGTACCCCAGATGTAAAATGCGTTATGTTTGTCTGAAGTTTGAAGTATATAGTGTTTTACTGTGGTGAAAAGAATATATGATTTTATTTTTCGATATTTATCGATTACAAATGCATGAAGGCGTCCCAAATTACAGCACCGAATTTTGGAGTAGAATATAGTAAGAGTAACAGAACTAGGCCAGTGAAACGAAGGGAAGGAAGGTTAGGAATATTGAAGCTAAAGGTAAATTTTACAACATTAGACTCGAGAGCACTGTGAATACGCGGTAGTGTTAACAAACAAGGATACAACACACAGAGAAAGCGTCACTCAGCCCAGTACTAAAGGACAGGGAGAATAAAAGAAAAAGGGGGCGGGGAACACACACGTCAAAGGCTGAGAATCTCTTTTATAGCCTATATCAATTTGAGTGCACTTCATTAGGCACGGGAGATCCCGCGCTCTCGGTTGCTTTTACTAATGGAATGTTATTCATCGAACGTTGGAGGGAGAGAAAAAAGGTTCTTTTGGTGTCACACAAAATTGTAGTCAGCGTGAAATGAAAATTCAATTTGGCCATAGGAGACGAGAGCATTGGAAAAAAAAAAAAAAAAAAAAAAAAACAGCGGTGTGCGTTTCCCTTTGATGCGGTGATATTCGAGGTAAAAAAAGGGGGGGTGAGGGTGGAGGGCTAGGCAGGTGGTAGGGAGAGGCAGCTTGGTTCAAATTTGCATTTTGCTTTGTGGATTTGGTAAACATACGAACTGGAGGAGGGGAGGAATTATCTGGGCTATCAAACCTAATTATAAACACATGTAAGAGAAACTATTGCTTTTTCTCTTCACTCTCCCGTTCACGATTTCTTTTTGTGAGAGTAAGGTACGAACAGTTGTACACATGTACGCAAACAATTTGGTTACGTAAATAACACCTGTAGAAATAATGAACAATTCCTTTCATTATCTGTTCCTGTACTAAAAAGCGGACCGGAAAAATAACTTACTGCATGAAACTCTGCCCTTGATATAATTTGCACCTCTCTACTGGTGGCATGAATCCATTTTATTTTTATAAGTACAATACCGAGTGAGATGACTTCGCGGTAACAAGTGAGGCTAGCATTCGGGAGGTCGTGGGTTCGATTCTTGTGGTAGACCTTCCTGACCCATACGTTTCTCCGGGTCGCCAAGCGAATGCTGGGAAGGATAATTACATCCCCCGAATTTGCTATCCTTCAATTTCGTTTCATTAATCATGTCATTGATTCCGTTGGTTCTTTCAGGGTCGTAACAGCGAAGGCGTGAGGTGCAGCTTAGCAGGTATGATATACGCATAGGAATTCTTTCCGTCCGTCGTCCGCGGGATCAGGGTGAAAAAGGGGGCGGCATCTGAGGGATTTGGACCCCGCGTCGAGATCCCCCTGGGTTGGCCCTGGAAGACCTGAAGACTTCAACGTGTCAAACATGGGAAACTTTAGGGGTCTCTGTCAATGTCTAGCCGCCCACTGTCTCCTCTCGCCTCATCCTTCCTCCCAGAGGTTTGTTTGTGTTTGTAGTGTTTAACGCCCGCTTTTACTACTACGGCACCGCAGGCGGCGACACTGATGATACATGGAATGAAGATGGAGCACCGGTGGAATGAGATGGCGGGGGAAACCGGAGTACCCGGAGAAAACCCGCCCTGACGCCGCTTCGTCCACCACGAATACCACATGCGGGTCCCTGGGATCGAACCCGGGCCGCCTAGGTGGTAGGCGAGTGCGCTAACCGCTCGGCCACGGCGCCGCCTCCTCCCTCCCAGGGGTGCTCCCCCCTAGAGGGCATAAGTATAAATAAGCCTGCCTTCAGTGCCGAACCCTCTCCGTATCTATCCTATTCCTATAAGTACGATCCCTCAGAATGTTTATTTTATATGGAGAATCACAAAGTTTTTAAAAATGTAATTCTATTCTCTACACTTATGGTATGCAGAGCAACTTCAATCCTCACAAAAATCCCATACCGAGATTTCACTAGGTACGAACATTTCGAGGTTTCCGAACACTCGGGGAGAGAGAGAGAGAGAGAGAGAGAGAGAGAGAGAGAGAGAGAGAGAGAGAGAGAGAGAGAGAGCAGAAGTCAAAGAACTACGTGTTTAGGTGTTTACTTTCGAGGATGTAATAAGGAAATTTTTACGAAATTCACCTCAAGCTATTCTTTACATTAAAACATAGCAGTACTTTATAGTTTTCTCGAAATGTATTTAAAAATAATTATACTGACATGCATAACATGCGTATTGATTCCTTTTTGTAAATAACCTTTTAAGCCATTTGCATTATGGTTGAAATGTAATACGTTTGGGAAACTCCAAAAGATAGCCTTTGTTTGCATTTTCCCATATTTTAAGTTGTATAGTTTTTGAAACGCAGAGTCCCAGTTGTTCAAGATCGTACAAAGAGTATGCGATATTAGTCAGTATATAGCGACCAGCGTTTTATTGTGCTGTTGATAAAAAAACGAATGGCATTAGTCACCCCTAAAACATCAATATTATCACTTTTGTATTGACATCTAAATTTGAAACGTGGTAACATACATTTGTCGAATCTTTACAAAGGTAGTTCATTTACATATGTTTTAGTATTCATGATGAATAAACTAAAAGTTCATTTGAAAGTTGCATTTATATGCATGAAGCTAGAACGTTTTGAAAGTATTAAGTCGTCTAAGCATTCTGTAACTGTAGGGAGGTCGGTGACAAAAGTAAAATGGGACAGGCGCGGATCCGAGGGGGGGGGGGGAGGGTGCCAGGGGGCCCGGGCATGTACTACGTTTGATTAGTTGGTCCCACTTAAACAATAGACCATTGAGGTGGAAGGATTCTAATGGGGCTCAAATTGAATATATCAAAATAACTTCCCTTTTTTGGGAGTTTTTGCAAAAATGTTCCGTAGCAAATGTTTTTACCCACGATGTTAAGTTTTGTAATAAGCAACATTTCGATTGGATGAATATTTAAAGAGTTATTGGAATGTTTCTTTACCGCCATGCGGATACGTGTAACATCACGATATAAGTAACGACCGTTTAAACAGCCATACGGAACGGACACAATTAGTGTGCTGTGAAGTATTTTATCTATTTAAATTCACATTAATCTTGAAAAGTTATTAACGGTGTTCAAAACATCACTAATAGAATAGAATCTCCATATTCTTTATGCTGCTGTCGGTGACGCGGGTTGGTTAAACTTTGAGTTTCTGTACCCAAGATTTACATCTTTCCGCAGCGCAGTCACTAGCATTTTAATAATTGTGATAATGTGTCAGGCTCAGGTTGCTAGACCTTCTGATATTAAACGAAGTACATATAACAGCTGGCAAACAGGTGACAACTACAGGGGCTAGATTCAGAACAGTACGTCGTTAAATAACCACAATTATTATTGTTATTATCATCATTATCATCGTCATCATCATTATCATTATTGCTTCTCCGCATTTATTGCAAAAATGCAACCAAAACAGTTGGAGGTAGATAAAGATAAATTGACATGGCATCAGAATGAAAAAGTGGTAAGCGCCGTGGTTGAGCGGTTAGCGCGTTCCCTTACCACCTAGATGGCCCGAGTTCGATCCCAGAGACCCGTATGTGGTATTTGTGGTGGACGAAGCGGCGTCTGGGCGAGTTTTCTCCTGGTTCTCCGGTTTCCCCCACCACTCATTCTACCAATTCCTCCATTATCACCTTTTGAATCATCGATTTCGCCTGCATTTCATCTCATTTTCTTCCTCACTACCATACCTGGTGCTTGGCTGATCACCCGCTTCCAGGTGTTCACTCTGTCTGGTCCATAGGTTCCTGTGCTCCCCGACAGGCGTCTGACCCTAGGCACTAGCTTGTAAGTCCTACATCAGGGGTGGGTAATCATGAAAAGAAGGTAAGGAGAGTAAAAACGAGAAGGAGAAGTGAAGGAGAAAGAAATGTGGAGGAAGAGAAGAAGCAAACGAGAAAGAGAGAATTACGGAAATGTGTCCACGATAAAAGACAACAATGCGAGCAACGCTGCGACCTCTACTAGCTGTTTATAATACGAATAATAATGCTAATACATAAGTATTATGCCTTATTCCATATTACAGAGCATTGCATAGTATTTCTTTTGATTATAAACTATAACGTGCTATATTAAACTATTCAGCTTTTGGTTTTTGTCGCCGCAGAGGACTTTAATAAGTGTAAATTAAATCTAGGTCCGGAGAAAACATTTGCTGTTCTTTGCCGATGACTTTAAGAATGGGAAAGCGACAAGGCGGACAAGCGGAAAGAAGCTATCGACAACACATAGGTATACGCCTCGTTAATTTGAAACTGTCATTGCTGATGCATTAGTTCAGTAACACTGGCGGTGTAAGCTTGGTGTTAGACAGTGCCGCAGTGGAGTGATAGTGAAATGTCCAGTTCTGTGTTCGAGCTTTCCTTGTGATTATAAGAGCCACAAGTTTAAGATGTCGAAACGCAAAATTCAAACGAATTTATTACAGTTTGCTAAAAAGGCGTGTCTTGAAGTCGGAGACAATTGCTGTAACTAGGGCTCGGAAGTTCATGCCCTAAAAAACACTGAAATATGCATGCAAATATGCTCTTAAGGGGAGAAGGTACCTTAAAAATGGTGAAAATATCATTTTTTGTTTTTTTACTTATTTTCATAGTTTGAAGTGTGTTTTATATGAATATGAATTTGTTTTGCACCAGAAACTCATTTCAAGGGCCTAAAAGTGGGTTTAAATCACATGCTGCAGAGCATGTCACGCCCCCTTTTCACTCTCTGGCTCCTCTTAGAACTTTCTCAGATATATATTTTATGTTTAGGGATAGTTTCTTATGCATTTTACACTTCTAGCTATTGGCAAACTTGCTTGTTCTTGCTCTTTCACTTGTTTTTGTTTGGCATCCTATGGTTCTAAACGTGTGTTTTGTTATTCAATGAGAAAAATGGCTAGATCTTCTGCTAAACTGTTCAGAAAAAGGTCTGGAGGGCCTGGTAGGAGGAAAAAGGCAAATATAAATAATGAAATCAATTTCGCACTAGTAAAGCTACAGAAAATGGCTATGAAAACAATATTAGATATTATGATGGAGTGCTGACATTCAATAGTGGAAACGTAGGTCAGGTGAAAGTGCTGCAACATCTAGGTATTACTCCGGGGAGGAATATGTTAAACTTTTTTACAGAAATGGACCAATATCATGTTACCAAGGCTGACATTGAGGCAGAAGACATCTATAAAAGTGCTAGACAGAAGAGAAGGCACAAGAAGAGGAGTAGAGAAGATCATGACAACATAAGTATGGGGCAGAAATGTTTTAACAGACTGTGAGCACTCTAAAACTTTAAACTCATTTTCCCGTAACTTTTGTTTTTGTAAGCCTTATGTACCCTTTCTTTGAAACTACTTATCCTAGAGCAATGAAATTTTGACAGACTATTACC
This sequence comes from Tenodera sinensis, assembly GCA_030765045.1. Taxonomy (NCBI): domain Eukaryota; kingdom Metazoa; phylum Arthropoda; class Insecta; order Mantodea; family Mantidae; genus Tenodera; species Tenodera sinensis. The sequence continues at coordinate 148,511,975 of CM060962.1, forward strand.
CTAACACATATCTATAAACTGACATTTTTTCAACACTTAGATGTTATTATCAAGGAAACTGATCATTTGTATTTCTTTTCAATTGTGCCAAAAAGTATTACTATTTGAAAAAGTTATTACAGTTACATTTTTAATGCTCTATACTTACAAAAATGTCGTTTTATTGCCCAATAGTGTAAGTATATGTGATAGAAAAATCATTGCTGTATTATTCATAGTTCTTCAGAAAAGGTACATTGAAAATGTCAAATTTAACATGGCGGAGATAGAAGGTACATTCTCCCCTTAAAAACTTGAAAATATTCCAAGAAATATGCACTATTGAATTAAAACAATGCCCCTTTGCAGTAGACAAGGCGAGTTAGTATAAATAATAAATATTATATTATTAAATAATAATAATATTATTATTCCTTAGAGGTTGAATCAGAAGTGGTCCTACCGCTAGTATTAACTGCTAAATTGCAGTTCACAACCAACACTTTGCACAAATTTTCAACTGTAAAACATCGTCTGTTGTCTCGCAAAACACTTTTGTAACGTGAAAAACTTCTCTGCACGTCACAAGATGTTATCGGGGCATATTTAAATGATGTTAACTGCTTCACAGAGAGAGTCAAGTCTCTTGGTGTGGCAGATGGTTTTCTTTCGAGGGTGTCTCGAATATCGCACATCTGTTTATAACCAGAATTTTTTGAAATTACATAATTCACTTTCTCTTTCATTTTTGTCCTATGCTACCAGGAACCGAACTTAGATCACATATTGTTTTTTCAAACACAATAAGTGATTCATGCAAAGGAGATCCTACAGCTTCCAATGCCGTTATGGCTGTTGGTAAGAAAGAAAAATGGGGAGATATGAAACTAAGATCCTCTTTTAAACCAGCACCAGACAGAATATTTTGCACAGTTTCTATTGATGAAGCATCTTTCGAGTCCAATGAATTAACAACCTCTTCGGCTATTTCTATGTGCTCAGCATAATATAAAACTGCATCGACCCATGTTCCCCATCGAGTTAACAGTGGTGCAGGAGGAAGTCGGATATTAGGTGCTGTTGATCTAAACAACTTAACTCTTTTAGGGGATTTAACAAACATTATCTTTGTACAGGACACAGCAAAACATGTTGAATAGTTCACTTTGTCCACCTGCTCACAATGTAATAGAAATTGTTCTCCGGGGCTGTGTGCTTCTACATTCGCTACATAACGGCCTATAGAGTCTGTCTCGTCAATGGATACGAATATATTCTTTTCTCCAATCCTTATTCTTATTTGATGCAAAATTTTGTTGTAGCACCGATCCACGTAAGTTCTTCTCAATGTTCTGGGATCTGGAATTAATTTTCCTGTCTCCTCTTCTAAGAAAGCGCGCAGCTTAGGATGATTCAGCTTGTGAAGTGGAATATCGGCAGATAAAAATGCTTCACATAATTTCTCACAAAATGGCGAAAATGTTGAACGAGTTTCGCCCAGAAGCATCTGCTGTAAGCTTACACTGGATTTATTTTCAAGTCGTTGCAGGCCACGTTTATGCTTCTCACGTGACATATCTTGTTCTACCATAAACGTTTTTTCAGCAGCCACTCTCACATCACAGATCTTGCAGAATAATATATGACCGTCCGTTGAAAGAATATTTTCTCCATATTTTGAAACAAATGCCTTCAATTTAACACTATTACTTCTCTTCACTTTAGGCATTTTGCTCTTATGGTGCTCGTACAGGTGCTAGGAACAACTGATCACCTCACTTAACAACACAACAATGCCGGTTTCCCTGGATATAGGAATTTCCTTGAGAGTGTGGGCAAGTCCACATTGCTTGAAAACTAGGGGTAGGAGGTAGCTTAAGCTCTAAGAAATTGAATTCCTAGAAGTGGACCAGTTCATAATGCACATTCCTTGAATAATAGGGGTAGGAGTTAGCATAGCATTTACTTAAATCCAAGAAATTGTATTGGCAAGGAAAAATACTGAATTTTAATTAAAAAATGAATTAAATATAAATAATCTCCCAACCTTCCAGAAAAGTGTTAAAAATGCTCAAAATGACCTAAAAATTGCCAAAAAAAAATGACTTATCCGTAAAAAGAGAAAGACAAAAAAAAAAAAATAAATAAATAAATAAAAAATAAAAATAAATAAATAAATAAAATAAAATAAAATAAGAAAATGCACAAAAATGCCCTAACAAATTGGTTTTATTTAACTCGTTAGTCAATGCCATACCTTTCCGTATATGCAAGCAATGTTTCAACCTTCATAAGGAAAAGATGCAAAATCATTAATTGCCTTGCCCTAGTAATTACATTATTGTGTCTCCTTCGCACACTTCAGAAATTACGAGTAACACCACAGTAGTTATAAATCTAAAAGCTACCTTTTAATTCTTGGAAATGTTATCATTGCGGCAGACGGCTTCATTTGTAACATAATACAAACAATATCGAGTTATGCTGCGACGACCGCACCGAACAGGGAACATCTGTGGCATGATAGTTGAACGCTTAAGCTGTTGACCGGCATATTTTATATTGTATCAACAACCGCTCATTGTTGAGCCTTTTTATGGATAGATTACAGTCCTGCCCAAACAGAACAATAAGAGGCATTTTATTTGCTTGGGTGTTTCTTTTCTTGTTGAAGTAGAAGAGCAATTCCGCGAACGTGTCATACCGAGTGTTAAAATTTGAAATTAATGTTTCACTTTTTTTACTGAGGAAAGATGATGCTAGATACTCCAAAGTTTCTTATGAAGTGAAAAATAAATGTTTTAACGTGAATATGGGTTCAAATTTCACTTCTTACCCATATATTTCCAAAGCACTAAAAATAAGCGCGAATAACGGTGATTTTCATATCAGTATTTCAGGAGCTATGTACAACTGTTTTAATTTTTTGTTCTGTACATCAAACAATGACTCTTCGTCTTCGAAACGTGTATATGGCTAATAATTTTCGACATTTATAAATAATCCTTAGAGCCCCTTTAATTATTACTGTGTGTCAATGTCAGTCACGGTAAATAAGGATAAAGTCCTCTGGAGGGAAAAGTAATAGACTGAAATAAATATCCTTTTTGATTCTGCATCATTACAATATAACAAATAAAAAAGTATCAGAAAGTTTTCCTCTATAGTCATTAGTTTTCCCACAAAACACGTGACTAACGGACAATTAGTGCTGGCGCCCTGTGGTCGCATACACGTACAGTTGCTTCTGAGACTTCAGTCAGGATGGACGTATCAGTCTGTTTTTGACTGCATGACTAAAACACCAGTCCAAAGACAACGTGAATACAATGTCTGAAGGAGCAAGGCAGTTATGCACAATGGAAGGAAAAAATAGAAGCGACTATGAGGAAAGGAAGAGCAATACTGAAACAAACAAAACAAGGAAGAGAACACCTCAAAGCTGAATATAGGAGATATAAGCAAGCACAGTGGGCAAGACAGAAGATAAGAGACCAAGAAGGGATTGATAAGGATACTCCATCAACATCAACCGCTTTCAAAAGCAAATGGTATTTCGGAAAGTGCAGAAAACGTGTTGAGGAAGCATTGCCGCATTCTCCACGTAAAAGAAAAGAAATGATTCGTAAATTAGCAGTTGAAGAGGGGTTACATGTTGTAAAACCAAAGCATTCTGTCCCGGTGTCAGAAAAACAACTATCAGAGGAACTTAAAAGTACAATCATCAAGTTCTATGAGGATGATTCAATATCTTACCAAGCTCCTGGAAGAGATGATTTTATTGAAATCCATGTTCAGGGAGAAACAAAAGAAGTTCGCGTTAGATATCTAGTGGTAACATTAAAAGAAGCACATGCACTCTTTCTACAAGACCGAGTAGAAATGTCCGTGGGGTTGACAAAATTCGCTGAATTACGCCCTGCTCACGTGCGTCTTCAAAGTCAGATCCCACATATTGTGTGCACATGCATTATACATGAAAATACGAAGTTTCTTCTCAAAGCATTGTGTAAAAATCATGTACTCACTGAGACTGAATTTCGTAAGTTCATAGCACAAGTGGTTTGTGATCAGAAATTGAGTGAATGCGTGCAGGGAGGATGCTCCAACTGCCCGGGATTGAGTGGAGCAGACATTTCGGATAAACTTGCTAATTCTCCATGCGAATGGAAGCTGTGGAGTTCACGTAATGGAAGAATGGAAATAGGAGTTAAAAATGGGTCTGTAAAAGACTGCATTGAAGAACTGAGCAATTGCCTGCCATGTTTCCTTAATCACGTTTATGTAAAAAGACAGCAATCCGAGGCCTTTAAGAAGGCTCGGGAATTAGTGAAGCTGTGACACAGATAGACTTGTCTGAGAACTACACATGCAAGGGGCAAAATGAAATTCAAGCTGCCCACTGGAACAATACACAGATCTCAATATTTACTGCTGTTGCCTGGTATAAGAAAGAAGATATTGGTGAAATTCAGAAACAATCTTTTGCTTTGGTGTCTGATTATGTATCGCATGACAAATATGCAGTTGATATTTGCTTAAGGAATATATTTTCGGAAATATTGGATATTGTTCCGAATCTTGAACATATGAAAGTGTTTTCTGATGGAGCTGCTTGTCATTTTAAGCAGAAATACACATTGAGTCATCTGACATATCTTTCCGAAGTATTTGGAATCCAAATTGAATGGCACTTCTTCGAATCCTATCACGGAAAGGGGGCAGTAGATGCGATTGGATGACAAGTGAAGAGGATGGCATGGACAGCTGCGAAAGCAGGAAGCAGGATTCAGAGTGCTGAAGAATTTCTTAATACTGTTAGAAAGAAAACCAAAATATGTGTTCTTGAAGTTTCTCCCTGAGATTGAAGAAGTAAAAGAATTTCTCGACAAAAGATTTGAACGTATTTCACCTATGCCGTCCACTCAGCGAGTTCATTATGTGAAAGTATTAGGTTTAAATGTTGTGGAATATGCTTTTCTTTCATGTGCGGAAAGTGTCAGAATGATGCACAACTTTCGGAAATAAAAACAGTGTAGTGACGTGCGCGTGTACTACGAGACTACTGCATCTAGCGTTCCTGCACTATAAGGAGTCCAATCATGTGATACAGGTATGTGCTGTGTGCTGTGTGCTCTCATGTGTCGTCTTTGTTATGGTTTTGAGTCAGCTTTTTATACTTGCAACGACGTAACTGTAATAAGAAATGAGAGCTGTCAACATGTTTATTTTGTGTATGTTGCATGACAGTAATGCTTCTCCAAATGATAAATACAATTACACACCTGTCTGTATTACATGTATGTAACGTATAATACGTATCACTATGATTTACCATATGCTATACCATGTAAAACAAAGACAAAGTATTACAATTTTCGCAAGTGTCAGTCACAAACTCATGTCAGTTAGTCACGCTGACCTTTTGAATAAATATCTCCAGATGAGAATAACATGCCAAACCTTTTTTCAGGTCATTTGAAAACTTAGAAGTTCCTCTCTCAAGTGATTTTTCACAACAAATCAAATAAGAAAACTTTCAGAGAAAATGGAGGACAAACGTTTGAAGTTGGACCTCCAGTTGACAAAAATGTCAGTAAGTCACGAAAAGTTTAGCGCTCATTATTAAATAATTGTTTCACTTTTTAAGGTTTTTATATTTCCTATCACAACCGCCAATGTATTCTCTGTCATCGTATGTCGTTAAAATAACATTTTTACACCTATATTGACAATTAGAGAGACATTTTACGAAGAAAACGTAGTGTAAATGTCAGTCACACGCGGAATTGCTCAGAAGTATTCAAGAATTATTGCCGTAAAGTAAAATACATGCACGAATATGCAGAAATCAGTCAAATATGCACTAACCCCTTATACAGGTATATGCATTTATATGCAATGTAAAACTTCCATAATTCCTTACAACATGGAGCGAATTTATTCCATACGATCAATTTTTAACTATCAAGGAATAAAACATGCAAATATACAAAAATGCGGGCTCTAGTCATGATAGAGTCGAGCGTAGCAGTATTACCACATGCAATTCACAACACACTGCCTAGAGAAATGTGACCCTTTATTGTCTAATTAGCAGGATCAAACAAATGCTGGGTGGTTATTTTTTTACCAGTTAGCATTTATGCGTACAGAGATTATTTTACAGCTGCCTCTTAATCCTGATAAACATTTGCCTGAAGGTGTTTCAGTAGGTAATTCTACCTAAACTATGTTCTGTTGTAAGGATACGGAAGCCTAAAATGGGGGAGTTTGAAATGTAGATGCATAGCATTTGCTAGGCACAATTTTACATACTGATTGCGTAATCACGATAAAAAAGTGACCATTAACTATTTCAAATGGCAGTGGCTAATCTTCGAAAATTCTAGTTAATCCTATGAAAATTTAAATTATACATGAAGTATAGGATAATGTGCATCTTCTGTGTGTGTTTTTTTTTTAATGAGGATTTGAGAGGCTATTTTCAGAAAATTGAGCTTGTACAGTTTCACGGAAACTCCAAAAACTATTTTGGTTCAGGTCCTAATTTTTTTAAGAACAAAAAAATTAAAACTTTCAGTCTCTCCTTCATCCTCTCTCTCTCTCTCCTTCATCCTCTCTCTCTCTCCTTCATCCTCTCTCTCTCTCCTTCATCCTCCCTCTCTCTCTGTCTCTCTCTCGCGCGCGCGCAGAAGGTGGTCGGATCTTTTTACTTTCTCCACACTCCGTGTAGAGGAAGTATTATAGTCCACCAAAAAGCTAGACATGAATATTTCCTGGAAATACATGTATTGAGGTCCCCTGAATAAAAAAAAAAACATTTTTAAAAATACGAAAGACAAAGAGAAAAATATTTTATTCAGATAGCGAAATATCCGCTAAATAATAACGTTGGTGCTCAAATTAAACATCTTCCAAAGATGCGATGCGAAGATTTTCAAAATCCCCACACCCCAAATTTACCTTTTATAAGCATTTTTCGTTATTTTCTATTTTCTCAAATGGCTCTAACGATCTTATAAAAATGTTACTTTGACGTATTGACATGGATGTTTTGGTAGTGTTTAACGCCTGTGTTTACTACACACGGCGCCGCAGGCGTTGACACTTTGATACATGGAATGAAGATGGAGCACCGGTGGAATGAGACGGCGGGGAAAACCGGAGAACCCGGAGGAAACCCGTCCCAGCGCCGCTTCGTCCATCACAAATCCCACATACGGTTACCTGAGATCGAACCCGGGCCGCTTTGGTGACAAGCGAATGGTCTCACCACTCGCCTAGGGCACGGCCATTGACATGGTTAACAAAATGTATAGGTATAATGAATTTTCTGTGAATGGCCTTTCAGGTCTCTTATTTGGTTAAATTTTATTTAACTAGAAAAATCATTTGAGATACTCTACTTCATACAGGAATTGAGCTGATTTAAATAGGCATTTTTGTAATTTTAAATTTTTCCCCGTACAATTATCCGTTTTTGAATTCAGTTTCCATTACAAGAGCTTCTACCGCAAATAAACATTTGGATACTATTTACTTATGTGTTATGTAACCAGCCATACTGTGTGATTTGAAATCATTACTAGACGAAAATGTCGAATACGTAACGTGGGTGGAAAAGTCACTTTCTCGAGTACTATGTTATATAGCGGAAGTATTTTAATATTATTGTTGGTTGGGAAAGTCAAATGGTTGTATCGTTACTGATTTTCCAAAGTGCTATAAACAGTATGGCGGCGGCGTGGCCGAGCGGTTAGAGCCTACCACCTAGGTGGCCCGGGTTCGATCCCAGGTGCCGCATGTGGTGTTCGTGGTGGACGAAGCAGCGTCTGGGCGGGTTTTCTCCGGTTTCCCCCACCACTCATTCCATCAGTTACTCCATCATCACCTTTACGTTCTTCGATTTCGCCTGCATTTCTTCCTCACTCTCATAACTGGTGCTGGACTGACCACCCACTTCCAGGTCTTCACTCTGTCCGGTCCATAGGTTCGTCTACTCCCAGACAGGCATCTGACCCTAGGCACAGTCTTGTAAGTTCTGGGGTAAGTCCTACCTAAGAGGAGGGTAATCGGGTAAAGAAGCGAAAACAAGATATTGTTTTGTATTAGCTTTCTGTTTTCTCGATGACATCCCCACCATCACGTCTCTCCAGTTTGGACCATTCTTACTGTCCGATGTTTTATATTCTTTGGGAAATCCATTAATGGTACACAAGTTTCTTAGTTTCCTGTCACGCTGTTGCCGTATACGAAGATCCTAACGCTGCTTTCTGTAATCAGAATTTCTCCAGTTACGGTGCGTGGTGGCAAATAATTAGCCCATCTCGTGTAGATAGGAGAGAAAGGTATGTAAATTAGATTCAAAATGTGTATCCCACACGTAGATTTTGTGTCGACATCCGACTGTGTAAATCAACTGTTAAGAATGCTCAAAGGAATATAAACAAACCTAAGAGATATCCCATCATCCTATGTATGCATTTTCCAACTCCATGAACTTTACCAGGCGCTTAGACAGATACAGGTGTGGCGAATGTGTCGAAAAACAGAGGAAAATGACGAGATGGGCATCCGTCGCATGTCAATGAAACAGTAACAATTCGGCCGGACCACGTGTTCTATTGATCTGTGTAAATCAAGCCCGTCCGGCTAGTACACACAGCTGCATCAAAGAGAGAACAGTACGCGCCCTACCAGCTACCAGGGATGAGAGAGGGAGGGGGAGGGGATGTGGCTGTTTCCCCCTCAACAACAGACAACGGGGCAGCAGGCACGGAGATCTTGTGATGAAATCGATTTAATAAACGCGCAAAGTGAGAGCGCACAAACTACGGAAGGAAGGAGGGGCGGGAGGAAGGGCGTTGCTACTGCCCAATGCACTACCATCAAGAAAATGACGTTCTCCCTTTTTATTTCTATACAAATTTACTGTCAAAGTTTTAACATCATTGCTATATAATGTCTCTATATAATATGTAGGCTATCGTGCAAGACTGAAGGTAGGTTTTTAAATTTCGAAGCAAGTAACATCCACATCAGTCCGTTATAATTCGTCCTCTACTTGACCGCCATGCGACAGCCACGTGAATCTAGCCATTTGTTTACATGTAACCAAGTAAGATCATGTAATTCTCGTGAAGGTAGTATGAGGTTGGTTCATTCTCCAAAGTAGTTGTAGGTAACCCAGTCCAGTCCTAGAATCTGAATATATTTTATTTAGTTATAGCAGAACCTGCAGCTCTGTTCTTGTCCCATTCTCTGTATGTTAGCCTTTCTCCCTCTCTTTTCTCACCATCTCTTCTTTACCGCCTTCCTGTCCATCGCCCTCGCTCTTCTCTTTCCTCTCTTTGTAATTTTTGTCATGTGGCGTTTCGGTAACTGCATTTTCTGTGGTGTTATTTACAATTAAAGCTTAAGTAAAGATTAAACAGCATACAGAGGTGTGCCTCTTCAAGTTGGAACTAAAATATCAAGTTTTATACTGCCACAAAACGCGCGCTGTGCAATTTTTTGCTTCATGGTGCCCCATCATATTTGGTATGTACAGGGTCGTCAGATTAAGCGGCACGCTGTTACTGCCACTGGCTTCTCGGACGCGCGCCTCTCGCCTGTTGATATTCTAGTTCCCGCTATTGCCTCCAATATAAAGTGACCTCGACTCAACTGGCGTATGACAAACGAAGACGGTAACTAACGTTCTTTGGTGGTTTTCAGTAGTGTGTAGTCGTCAGGGTCCAATTTACTACAAAGCAAAGAGTTTTTATTTGTTGCAACTTTATAAAATGCATATCTCCGTTTCTGTGGTGCAGAGCATTCGGAAACGCTTTCCTGATATTGATCCGCCTAACAAAAGCACCGTTTATAAAATACTCAAATTCAAAGGTACGGTATCACTGTTAGGCCGGATAGAATCGAAAACGTCACGTTTTAACAGCCGAACGGGTTGGTGGTATCAGTGTACGTTTAAAACGTTCGCCACCAAAGTCTCTCTCCAAGGTAGCGCAACAAGTAGGAGTCAGCTATGGTTCAGGACAAAAAGCGACCATTCAAATTACGGCGTATTTCAACACTTTTTTGGATACAATTGCTGACGTGTTTGGTGGCAGAGTTATCAGTGTAAGGATGTGGCCCGCTCGATCCACAGATCTTACTTGCGATTTTTACTTGTGGGGCAGTTTGAAAGACATAGCCTATAAATCTAGTCCCCCAAACATTACAAGAACTGCAAAATAATATACGGAAACAAACAATCAACATATACAAAAAATAATTGCAATATTTTTATGATAATCTGTTAAGACGCTGCAGTGCTCGTCTTCGGCACAAAGTGAACATTCCCAACATCACATTTGAAAAGGTAAGCAATGTAAGGGGCATTCAATTTTGTAATTTGTCAAATAATAATTTTTCTAGTTGACCTTGTCCGTTCATCTTATTTGTTTCGATGCATAGGACGATCCGCACAGGGAAAAACTGCCGGTAGCGAAGCGGCGCGCGGCCGCGGCCTACTTATCGTTAAGAGCGTGGCCGCTCAGTCTGATGGCACCGTACATTGAATGCATAAGGAAACATAAGTGTGCAAAGAACACTAAAGAAGCACAAAATACCGAACAAATGCCCAGACTTCGCGCTTGTACGGGGCTCTAATGACCTAGCTGTCGACGGGCCCTTAAACCCTACCCACTCACTCACTCGCGCTTGTATTTAGGCCTTCAGGTGGCTTGTGGGGATGATTTATTAAAAATCAAACAAAAACCTACAGAGGAGTGGTGTTGCCAACTAGGGAACAGAATTTATCGCTATTTTGGTACTAGAAAGTGGTCAGAAGATAGCTAAATAATATTTTTAAAAAAGGCCGAAAAAATCACTCCCCCTCCCCCCCCCCCCCCCCCCCCATAGAGATTAAAAGCATTAGATCAGGGGAAGACGGGTATCGCTGTTGTGACGTCAGCTCGCTCAGCTCACATGCTCCCCCCGACGGCCAGTAGAACGTGTGACGTCACAGCGTTGAAGAGGAAAGGTGTGCGGGACATCGTAATTTTAATGCTGACTGTTTCAATTACGGAATAGTCACAGATTATAATTACATTTCGGCTTTATGCCATATATATAAGTTGTAGTTTGTGAACAGTCTAGTTATAACGCAAATAGAACACAAATTATAACTATTTTGCCTGAGCTAGACGAGAGCTATACAGAACAATTAAGTGGACATATGCCGTTTCGCTTTCTTTAACTAGTTTGTCAATGTTAGGGCGTAATGTACGGCACATTTGTAACCGAAGACAGCATGTTAGATTGTGATCTGACAATATGCTTCGGGATTTTGACTTAGAAGGGTTCATAACAGAAAAGAATTGTTCGCACACATACGTAGAACCAAACATATATAATACCCGTGCAACAAGGGCATACAACCTCAGAAATCTGGTTTGAGGAACATTCTTATAACAATCAGCCAAGTCTTCCTGGTGTTTATATTTGTCCTTCAGCAAATCGTCGCACTGTACATTTATCAATTCAATTTGCTACCTGCTAGAAAATTGTTAACATCCAATGAATACGGGGTCGCAAACACCTGAAACGTAGTTGACAATGTTTCTACATCTTGAAGCCTGGTCTCAAACTGGTGTGAAACACGGGGAATTGAACACAAACACAAAACCACTACACACAACACACAACACTACACAACGTCAACAAAAACACGAAATAAAAACAAAATTCGCACTAACGCTGTTAAGATCCCTCAAACAACAAATAAACACCCTCAGACTAGGCTGAAGTGGGTTCTCCCTAAACAGCCCGGGCAAGTTGTAAATATACCCAAATAACATTTTTCATATTCATTCAATTTCGTGCAAGTAGCGCCGCTGATCTAGGCAGCATAGCAATACACCGCTCTCGCCTGACGTCACACGAACGTACAAGCTGGCTCTTCGTTTAAATACGTCACACGGCCCGAAGTTGTCTTCCCCTGCATTAGATTCACAATATTTTTTTGTTCATTTCTATTCGCTGTCAAAAAGTAAAGAAATAAATTTTATCATGGTTTCTAAACTATTAGAAGAAACTGGATGAAATTTAGTCTGTAACATATTTGCATTACATTATGTCGTAAGGTATAAATTTGAACAAGCTAGCATTATTAGTTCAGAATTTCAAAATTTCAGTCGTACATATCCTTAAATCAGTGGACTCGAATATAAGAGCACTTGTGTTCACCCAGGTCACTGATTAGTTCGCGTATGAAATGTGCATTGGCTTCAAAGTGTCAGTTTTTTTACAGCATATAATTTCGCATACGTTTTAGTTCGACAATAGCTTTTGATTTGCCAGTACCTCAGGTTAGCGCTGTCCGTAGTTTTATTTCGTCTACAATTAGAATGTTCAACAAATTTGTTGTACAACATATTACAGTGCCTCAATATTAATCAGTTTTTATTTATAGCACTGAATAAAAGTGATTTGTGGTGTGAACGCACACAACAGCTATATCGCAGTGCTCAACCTGCACACAGAATAATGCTTCAGTAGTAATTATTAACTCCCATCGCAACAAATCAGTTTCCTATAATAACATATATCAGAAGCAGGAGTGGAAGAAAATGTCGTAGGAAATCAAGTGAAGTTGGTTGGAGTTTGAATCCCGGCTGCAACTTAAGTACCTATGTGTAGATAAAATTATATAATAATCGACCTTTTGATACCAGAAATCTGGCTTTGCTCCAAGGTGGCACTTGCTTCCTCTTGCGGTTTATGCGATTCACAACTGGTTCAGTTATATTTTAAATTATTATATTATAATGATGTTTGAGCCGATCCAAAAACTGATGGTTTAGACAATGTATAGGTTAAAATCTGAAAGGGAGTGGGAAAGAGTTTAGAAGATTCAAAATTAAAGTTTTACGTTTTATTAATATAACACTGATTGTACTTAATCATAATAATTTATTATGTAACTAAATAAGCGCTAGGTGGTGTACAATATTTTTGGTTAGCCTGTCATTTGTTAATACAAATAAATTTGATGGTCTCCCCACACGTGAGCATGCAACATAGAAAATCCATGTTTCTCCCATGGACCGCTATAAGTCTGAGCCGCAAATAGACAATGTTTGGCCGTGAGATTTATTTATGGTCATTGCGAAGGCTAAACGAATAGGAAATCGAAGCCTTTTGAATTGTATTGGAGAATCTGATGGTATCATCGGAATACGTGGCAGCAGGACGATTTCTCCTTTAAAGTTTCCCGTTAAAATGGTTGCTTCCGGTGATTCTTTGAATAACTAAACGTGTACCGTTACATAATTAAAGCGGATTTAAATTACGTAAAAGCATAATCGGCGAGCACTGTCGATTGATTTAAATGACAATAGATCACCTGGCAACAATTGTATCTGGCAGTTAATTAGGTCAACATAAATATTTTTGCTACCAAAATTTCACCATTACTGAGCAAATTATGAACTAAGTAGTTATTGAGTATATCTGGAAAAATACTCTCAATCAGTTCATGTTCTCTCTAGACAACAGTGCAAAAATCGTTGTATTTGGATGAAGTTCCAGTTTACCATTCCCAATATCTAACAATTGCTCAGAAAATAATTCTTCTGCTGGATCATTCTGTTGTACTCGCATGTTTAATGTCAAGTTGAGTTTTTCGACATTGTTCCATAAAAACGATTGTTTTAAACATGCGTTAATCTCATTGGCAACAGTAGAGCGAGGAATGAATGGCAATGTCTGCCGGAAATCACCAGATAGTAGGACAGTACCACCAAAAAGTTTATCATTGCTGTTCAAGTCTTGTATAGTTCTATGTAATGCTTCGAGCGAATGCATGTTACACATTGCGCTTGGGTTGTTATAAATATCTAATGGAAGCTGTTCGCCCACCATCTAATAAAGTGGCAGCAATGTCTGATGATGCAATTGCAATTTTCTGTTGTGACCGTATTTCTTAAGGACTAACGATATTAAACATGTTGAAACTGTTTTTCTCGTTGCAAATTGGCGTTAACTAAGTCGGTGACCGGGCGATTAGGTGATGGCATTCCATAATGATTAAGTGGCGAATGTGAAATCGAAATACATAAGTCCTCGAGCATTACTAATGCTTCATTATATCAGGTGTAAAATCTAGATTTGAACATCGATTGGTTTGTTTTACTCGGTCCAGTATATCGTCAATTATATAGTTTTTATATTTTTCCCACAAAGTCGACGATTGAGCTGGACAACATGTTAAAATAATGGCAAACAGTTGACGAATGCTATTCGGTGTGAAAGCTGTATCAGCAAGTGTCGGGTCCCAAATATTGTCATCTTCCAGCAGTAGCAACTCGCGACATGCATCTTGGTATGTATTGAACTTTGGACCAGTAACAATGTGCAAAAATTCAAAAGAAGTTGGTCCAGGAACCTTCATCAATAACAAACGCAAAAGGAAGCGCTCACGTTGTTTCGGATGCACCGTGTACAGTCGTCCCAGTATCTTGGCTTTGAATATTCTTGCGATTGTGGGATGTGGTTCTCCTTGTTTACGTGGTAACTATTTTTCACTGGAATTGTTCCATGTAAAATATCGTGGAACATCAACGTATACTAATGTTTTGGCGAATTGGACAAAAGCATTAAATTGTTGACACAATGAAAAGAATTCGGCTAGAGTCGGTTTTGGTGGTTCAAGTGCTCTTTGGAGAACATTTTCGTCTGTGAAAAATAGCCGTTGACCATTTTCAAGATGTTACAAGATGCTGGATGGCTCTCTTTCGTGTATGGGAAAGCTTAGAATACGCCAGATAGCTTCGTTGCTGCTGATGTATCTACCCATTTGATATTGTGAAATTTCATCATTTTTATTTATATTTTTTACTTCAAAGACAACCAAATCATTGCCTTTATTCACGCATTTGTAAATATACTTGATGGATTTTACAGAACTGTAAAGTTCTACATTTATATGAGCTTTAAACGTTTCTGAAAGCAATGGCGAGTATGATACCACCCATTGATTGTCAATTTCAACTTGATTTGTAGCATTTGAAATTCGCATTGTGAATGTGGGTCCACCATTTACAGCGTTTCGACGACGATGCGATGGATAACCATGGATATCAGTAATAGCATCATTCCTGAAGTTTTTTGGAAAACGCTTTTTACATTTTCCATACATGACGATGTCATTTTAAGAACACCACACGGCCTATGGATCATGTGACTGGTGACAATGTCAAACAATTCGTGATCAATTGTAGGATCCAGAATTTCAACTGAAATTATTTGATAAATTTCATCTGGATGGATTTTATTTTCAATCCAAATTAAAATGTGGGCATAAGGCAAGCCTCGCTTTTGCCATTCTACTGAATACAGCCAGCACAGTGTATTGCCGAAAACTGAATATTTCACTCTGAAATCGATCAGAGATTTTAATTTTTGTTTGAATACATCTAGCGTGAGATCATGACGATGTAGTGATTGTTTATCTGGTAACAGTAAATTTTGTATTTCCTTCCAATTCGGATTAAATGTAAATGTTATAAATAAATCCGGACTACTGTAATGACGTACATAAGTCATCGCATCCTGTATATATTCCTGTGTGTTTCGTGGACTTCCGATGTAACTTGAGGCAAAATAAACGCATTTCCGATCTCTTCAAAGTTTGCATCAATATTTCCAGTAATAGCATCTCGTAAATGGATGTATTCCACTGATCGTAATTTTGCTTGGTTGTATCGAATAAATCATAAACGTTCACTTTTGATTTTAGCGTACATGTCCACTACGTATTGATGGAACAGCTGACAATAACGAAGGATATAGTTGTCCTGGTAACGTCTAATCATTAATCGATACGCGTAGTAATTCATTGAACTTACTTTTTTGTTTAATTCAAAACCAGTTACTGACTCACGCTGTTTGATATTTATGTGATATTGATCCTGACCTTCCCAAAATATCAGTGGGTTTTGGAGTGCGTCGTATGAACGGTGTAGATCAGAAATGACACAGTGCTGTCACGGCGTGTAATTTTGATGGCCCGGTTATCAACTGGATCACCAACCATTATCACAGCAGCTTCAACAGTTGGCGCGTTGAACCTGCCAGCATTTTCTCCTGAAGGCACTTTGTCGGCTTTAATGACGATTTGGAGACTGTCATTTGTTAATTGTGGCGACACTCGTTTAAACAACTGAATAAGTCGATTACGATCTTCTAGAAAATTTTCTAGTAACTCTACAACTGCTCTCTCTTGGGCTCGTTCGATAAAATTATGACATCGAGTTCTTCACAGTTACCCGTGAAATAAATTTGTGCAAATTTTGGTTCGGCTTTAGGCATCTGCATCAACGATCCAATCGTATGATATACTTGACCTCGTATTTTGAACGTAGTTTCAAAATTGCTTCCATCGGTTGATAAATCACAAATTTTGCTTCCTCCAAATTACGTTATTTGAAAGCAAGAATTAAATGTTCGAATCTTGCTCAAATATAATTTTGAATCGTGTGACTGGCCAGTAAGAAGTGATTTTAAGGGCTCCTGCGGAGTTGGAACAGGTAATAGTTGTTTTCCTGATGCGCAACACGTGCCAGGTGTTTCCTTATGGAATTTTAGTGCTCGACAATGTTGGCATTATTTGCCCTTGCATCTATGGTAATTTTAGGATATGCAGAGTAATTAATATCTGGAGCTTATTCAAACGCAAGACGAACAAAAGATGTATGTACTGAATGTGCCACTGGTTTGCTGCCTCTGTTCTCGCATTCTGTATGTTGCTACGTGCTGATCAGGCGCTGCTCTTGTTCTCAATCCATTCTGTCGCTGGCGTTGATCATGCTGATCTTGAGACTCTTGTAAACAGTTCTGTGTTGTCTTGATTCTTTGCGCTACGTTGCTATCCTCGATTTGATCTGCCGACTGTTGAGCTCTATTGAGACGTAAACGCCGTGCATTTCTAGTACTCGTATTCTGTGGGTCAGACTTCTTTGGCGGCATTTTTCTAAAAAGAATAAATAAAGCAACATAAATAATTGAAATGAAATTGGAATAAAAGAATAGAAAAGAGCAAATATTAAATGTTTAAAATTAAAAAGAAATGGAATACAAATCAGGTAATAGTGACAGGTTTTTGATTCAATACTAAAATTGATAGATTAAAAACGGAACGAAAGCAGTATACAAAACGAAGTAGTTTATTTAAAAAATGTATTTCAATAAGAAATAAGTCAATTAAACCACAATTGGTATTTATACTATAATTAGAATAATGATGCAAAAATGATTGAAAAGGTACAGTTATGTTTGAGAATCTCAAAAACACGTGTGACATGAAATGGTGGCACCAAAGAAAGGGTTGGACTTAAAGTGTGGCACCATCTATTTGATGCTTATGTAACTTCGTTGGCAGCAGAACTCATACTTGCCGACTTCTCGGTTTCTAAAAAATTGCAATAGAAAAAAAATTTTTTAGTTATAAATCAAAATAAAAAATATCTTATGTCCTAATTTGGAACAAATCCAGCAAAATGAGAGAAAAAAAATCAAAATCGGTTGAGTAGTTTCGGAGTTCATCGCAGTCGACCACTGACAGGGCATGCAATATAAGTGGAGGAGTTGCTGTCGCGGAACGCTGACAGAGCTTAGCCGTATGATCTGTGAAACTAGAGTGATCAGGGTCGATTTCAAATAACGGCTAATATATACATTGGTAACGAGTCAGTCAGGAAGAACAACTACAACAAATCATTATTTTCGCGGATTTCGCTTGTACTCCTTGGCTGACATATTCCTCCGAAAATGCGCAGTTATAACAAGATGGAGTACTTTGACATTTACCGACTTATGTCATATATAAGAAAGTTGCAGACTTTCTAATTGATCACGTAGACATACCTACTGTTAAATTGTGTAGTATATGCATTTTCCTTTTATAAATTATCTATCTTCCACATTTAGAAAGGACGGTGTGCGCGCGCGCGCCACACACACACACACACACACACACACACACACACACACACACACACACACACACACACACACACACACACAGACACACACACACACACACACACACACACACACACACACACACACACACACACACACACACACACACACACACACACACACACACACACACACACACACACACACACACACACACACACACACACACACACACACACACACACACACACACACACACACACACACACACACACACACACACACACACACACACACACACACACACACACACACACACACACACACACACACACACACACACACACACACACACACACACACACACACACACACACACACACACACACACACACACACACACACACACACACACACACACACACACACACACACACACACACACACACACACACACACACACACACACACACACACACACACACACACACACACACACACACACACACACACACACACACACACACACACACACACACACACACACACACACACACACACACACACACACACACACACACACACACACACACACACACACACACACACACACACACACACACACACACACACACACACACACACACACACACACACACACACACACACACACACACACACACACACACACACACACACACACACACACACACACACACACACACACACACACACACACACACACACACACACACACACACACACACACACACACACACACACACACACACACACACACACACACACACACACACACACACACACACACACACACACACACACACACACACACACACACACACACACACACACACACACACACACACACACACACACACACACACACACACACACACACACACACACACACACACACACACACACACACACACACACACACACACACACACACACACACACACACACACACACACACACACACACACACACACACACACACACACACACACACACACACACACACACACACACACACACACACACACACACACACACACACACACACACACACACACACACACACACACACACACACACACACACACACACACACACACACACACACACACACACACACACACGGAACAGTCACGTAGAAATATATGTTCGCAAATACAGTAGAGAATTTAGTGATAAGGAATTTACATATTCGCCGCGTTAGGTTCAAAATGTCATTTGTCGTAGCCGCTAAAAAGTAAATCTGTCGCTAACACAGGAGTACACGCCATTAGAAATAGCAACAAGGTCGCCAAGTTGGCAACGCTGCCAAGGAGTCGAACCCGCATTGATATGCCATGTCTCTGAGCGAATGCTGTACATACTTCATGCAACTGAACATGGGAATGGGACATTGTATAACGCCTGTTCATAGCGCTCGTGTACTGTAGGCTTCTTAAGAAAATTTAGTTTCTAAAGTTGAAATTAAATGCATGCTAACACGTCAAACCCAAATGTAGCGTTCTCTTAATCCAACAGCATCCAAACTCCGCACAGTGTGCACAGGTTTGCACGATATGCGACTAGGACTAGCAAGCAAGCAAGCAAGCAAGCAAACACACACCACACACCACACACCACACACCACACACCACACCACACCACACCACACCACACCACAACACACACACACACACACACACACACACACACACACACACACACACACACACACACACACACACACACACACCACACACCACACACCACACAGTGGTTGACCCAAAAACACCGACAACGCTTAGCATGTTGTGCGGGATGGCAAATTGATGGGTTTTCAAATAGGAACCCTTGTCCGGAAATGCACCGTTCGGGCACTGTAGCACATCGAAGTGTGAGATGGGTGTGCGTTCACATTGAATACTTAAGTACTTCAAGTTAAATAGTTAAAGTGAGTGAAAGGCAGTAATGTATGACATTAACTCGTCTAGCGCTTAAACGAAGCACCGGAGCAAAAAACTTTCCTTAACAAAAAATGTTTAAAATAGTGTTATCAAAGTTTGTCGGTCGAATTTTGGAACACACTGTACATACAGGTTGTTAAAGAACTACACCGCAATAACTTGAGATCTTGTAGATGTGACTGATACGGGGATTGTCCGTAAAACAAGGTTCCCAAGGATCTGCAGTCGCGAGGAACGCTGTTACAGGAGATCGGGCAACACTGGTGTGTAGCTTGGTTATCCCTCTCTCAGTACCACGCCTTGCGAGCTGTCTGCGACGCTCAGTCTTGGCTTGGCAGCTTTCACTGGCTTCTTCCGCCAGGTGCGAATTACACTTGGTGATGCGTTTTCTGTGTGCAATTAGACTGCACCAGTGGACAACTGTGTGAAGTGTACGGACAACAGTGTATGAGCGTACAACACGTACGCAAATGGTGCAGTGAGTTCAAAGACGGACGTACGGACGTACAGACGTCCAGGACAACCAGCATTCTGGACGGCCATCGGTTTCGGACGAAACGATTGTGGAAGTGGAGGAAGCAATGCTGAAAGGTCGAAGGGTGATGGTTCGGGAGACCTGCGAGATGATCCCTGATGTCAGCAAGACCCACATTCACAACATTTTGGCCGATCATTTAAGGTGGAGGCATGCTCACGAAGGGAGTGCATTTCCATCAGGACCTGCCCATGTGACAACCAATCTCAACAAATTTGGTTACATCCCAGACCTAGCCCCAAGTGACTTGAAGAAACACCTGCTTGGGACGGAGAGGAACTGAAAGAAACTGTTTTAAGGTATTTTTGCTGCGAGGCGGGAGAGTTCTACGATGCAGCCATACAAAAGATGGTACACCACATGCAAAAGTGCATTGATCAGAACGGTAATTATGTCGAAAAATAGTAAAGTCTTAGTTTTCCAAAAATGTATTATTCAATGTCAATAAATACGTTTTTCATTGTGAATAAAATTGGGAACCTTATTTTACGGACAACCCTCGTATAAGTAATTTGAGATGGGCAATGTATGGTCCGCGACTAAACATAACGCAGTTATATCGTGTTAAACATACTAACATCAGATGCTGATAAGTCGGTGTTAAAACAAAGCCTGGTAAAAATTGGTTTAGAATGTCTTTAAAACTGCTGTCCGAGTATAGAGACATCGATTTTGATTATTATTATGAGCGTTCTCAAGATTTAGTGTCACAAAAATCTCTCAAATTTCGAACTAATCACTTGACAGTGCGACACTGATCAAGGATTAGCTGCCATCTTGAGTTGTGAAGTGTACTCTAGAGACGTTTCGTTGATTGCTCTTGTGGCTCAATTCGTAACGTCAAGAACTGTAGTCCTAAAGGTCGTGGGTTCGTTTCCTATCATTCAGTTATTTTTGCTTCGTTTTTTTATCCCATATGAAGAAGAGCATTAATACTGCTACCATTTGCTTATTCGGTTCGCACCAAAAATCCTGGCTAGAGTACGACAATCGTACCTTCGCCGCTGTCAATTTTGTCATGAAAATTCAGGTCACAATTTCCAGCAGTTCCTATAAAACTGACGTAAAGTCTTAGCTGTTTTATGCTTTTACTCTTTATTTGAATTATTAATATGCAATTTATTGCACTGACATGTTGAAATAAAACTGCATACATTGAAACATAATTTAAAATCTAGATCAAAACAGCATTAATATCCCCTACTTAAAGAAAATAAGGAAAAAAGTAGTGAGCGAGACTCAAACTCGAAAACGACGATGACCTTACGCTCAAACGCTAACGTCACCATAAGCATTGTGCCAGAGAGGTACACTCCAAAGTGTCCCTTTTCGTGTGTTGTACTCTCGAATGGTTGATATTAGTCAGTGGCGTACTGGCACCTTAGAAACTTATAGCGGTAACTTCGAAATGTGAACGAACAGCTCAGAAGTCTCCTATTTCAGATTACTTGTTTAAGACATCTCCATATCCTCTGAAAATATTTCGGTGTAGTTCATTTGCACCTGTATATACGCACATACACAGGTTGTCCCAAGAAACACCGACACCGGACCGCAAACTGATTGGTTTTGAAATGCGAACCCCTGTTTGGACGCTGTAGCGATAGAAGTGAAGATGGGTGTACGTTCACATTTCGTCCATATAACCTTCATCGAGCTGTCTACATTACAAACGGCTTCCAACTGTGTACTGTATGCCCAGGACAAGAAGGCAAGTCTTAGGAATGTGTAGCGTTATCATTTTGTGCTTCCTGCACGGTGTTTATGCCTAGTTTCCGAGAATGACAAGGATGCTAGGCTCGTTTAAAATACACAATGTTGTCACATAACTCACCCATAGCTAGAAATATGCACTCTCATACACTCATTTCCTAGTAAACAGGTCCGCTACCGGAGTAGATATACAGTTCAAGCCCCCTCTGCCCTTCATTCCCCTCTAGCCTTCTTGTCGTGGGCATACAGTACCTCCTACGTCATTGCAGAGCTTATGTCGGCGATGCTGAGCCTCATGCTATCTAAACATTAATTTTGGGCGTGGAGAACTGGCACTCTGAGCGCAGCCCACTGACGGACTTGCACTTATTGCTGAATGTTAATCAAACTGAGGATCGCTCAAGCTATTCCACGAGTTCCCCGGCCTTGTTGTAGTGCAATATGGTAAGTAGTACTTTTCCCCCTTTGGGTTTCTACAACTAGTCCCGTGCTATTTCTTCACTCCATTTATGTATAAACTTACACTCGGTCAACAATCATATTTTCTTCAATCTTTATCGCCTTTTCTAAATTATTCGCTTTTAAGGAAAGGACAATGACTTTGTGGCGTAATGTTATCTTTATCTCAATGTCTTTAACTTTGTTAATGAAACTTAAATTACATAAAAAAGTATATCTTTTTGTTTTGTATTGCTTTTCTCCCTTTTGGTACACTCGCTTGCTCCATGCTGATTGATTACGCTGTTGACGCGTTCCTTTTATTGTGAATGAAAACCTTTGTTACTTTAATATAACTAAAAGTTGAAAACAAAAATTACATTTAAGGTAGGCTAATTTTAAGAATTATTAGTGGATGCGTTAAATGAAATCCAGTGTGCAAGAACTGGTATTCACAGTGCTATCTCTCTACTTGCGTGGAATAGTTCACCACGTGGGTTTTATAAAAGAGCTCTCCCTTTTGCAGGAGGGCTGTGCTCTCTAGGGGGCACTAGGCTTCATTCACTCATTCATTCAAGAGTAGAAGGCGTAACAGTTTTATGACCGCGTTTCACGGGTGGTTTTTTAAACCTGTGTTGACACTGTAGTTAATTTGATTTACACACTTGTATTCTTTTAGAAATTATTGTAAAGTGATCTAACATATTTGTATGGTACATCATTTCCTTTGGTCGTAAATCCGTATGATACTCCTATTAACTTAAAAATAAAGAATGTGCCTAATATTCACAGTAACGTGTATGAAATATCAGAGAAACCCCAGCAATCTTTCAAATTCTAGAAATGTTGTATATCCTTTATATTTTAGCGGCGAAAGTGCTATCCGAATGATCGTTATATTCAGATAATAATTACAGCAGGTAAAATATTAAAACCTTTGTACATTCTCTTTACTCTCGTAGTTACTTGTACATGAAAACTTGTAGTCTTTATGTAATTTTGTAAACTTGCAGTATGGTAAGCGGTTGCAGAATGTCAAAACTCTGCTGTTATGTTCTGTTAGTAAATAAACAAGCCAAGTTCTACATAAGGATAAAATGATTCACTCTACTGAGAGAGACGGCTCAGGTTAATTAATACCTCTGGGACATATTCGGACGTCACTGGTTCATTTCACATCTAATAGTTTTATGTCACTTATATTATTTTCATGATTTACTTCATGTATAAATACTAGATTGGACTATCAACTCAAAGATCCAATGCTACATTCTCAGAATAGAAATAAAATAAATGGCACAGGAAGACGACTATGCTCGGACCAATTTAAAAAAAAATCACCTATTATGCGGATACTGTAATAGGTATAAGGGATCATGATGCGAATTTGTAAACGGTAGGGAAAATTGTGGCAATATACCTACGACGTTAAACTTTTCCTTGTTGCCTTGTTCCTTCTGTCCATGGAAGCTCCTTCATTTGTGTTTACATTTATACCAATACCCCAAATAGAGTTGGCTTAGTTTTTGCGTAATGTTTAGGGGAAAGCAAGGAGTAATACTCATTCAACATCAGCTTTAACACCTGAGTAATTTCAGGTTTGTTAATGATATCGCCGTTTCTGCAAAATCTTGTTGCATACTCTATCTCGCACAACAATGGTGTTGCATAAGCAAATCTGTTTTGGTGATATGAATTGCCACGAAGATTAATTCTGCAAATGGAAATTACACATGCAAGCCTCAAATAGAAATTCACATGTACCAGCGCTCAATTTTGACAGATTTATGTGGCCATGTTGAGTTTTATTGAGTTTTTGGTACGTCAAGGAGGGAAGAACCCCGAGCGCTGTATTACAACAGATTGGGTGATGGGGGGGGGGGGTTATGTTTTTACTGTTGAATACCAAGCGAGGCACAGGAATTGGCCAGTTCCCCCATACGGCAGATATCTGACCTCTACATCGGTCATCGATAATCAATATCGACATTTAATATGGAAACAATTTTACGCCGCCCTAGTGTTTGGCTTGTGTATGTAGTGGCTTCACACCGGTCCCGAACTCGTGACTCTTAGAGGTCAGCTGGGTATTCGATCCCCGCTTAGTACATCTGTGGATTGTGGTATTTGTGCTCGAGTATTTAAAAGGCTTGGTGGAACGGCACACCATACAGACTGTAGGCCTCTGGCGGGAAAACGTGTGCGCGCGGTGTTCTATCGGGGGGGGGGGGGGGGGGGGGGGGACAGTACCGCATTGTAATTCGCGATATCATAAATAGATCTGTTACTACATTAAATATGTCACGCACGTTAGTATCCCAGCATTGCCAGTAAAAGAGCGTATGATTTCTAAGAGGTCTAAGCTTTGTTGATATGTTGAAAGTCTAGTCATGATCTTTTTCGGATCACGCTGGAGCTGATGACGTTACCACAATTCTTACAGCCACATTCTCGTGAAAGGAACACAATAATTATCCAACAATAAAGAGAGGTGGTTCTCTGAAATGATAAAAAAATCACTTCTGATTGTATACACATTCACTTAGCTCTAGGTTTGTGCTTTCACAACGCTATTATAGCTTTAAAGTCCTTTAATAGTCCATCAGGAGACATTTAGTGTAACGTACATATTGCATATTGCGTAGTCTGCAGGAATGGATGGGGTATTCAGCACTGTGGCCGAGGCCAGGCCTCCTGCTTCCACTAAACTTGGGAGAAAAACACGAGACCAGAGAGTAGGACGAATGGCCAAATCTGTTGGCAGATGCTCTGCAGCGGGGTTCCTTGACGTTTCCAGATTGAGTACCCCCAAATCCTATCCTCGAGGACGGGTTTGGACAGAAGGTTGCATGTTATGAAAGAAACCTTTTTCCGTTAGCACATCCGTCGTAAATCGATCTTCCACTGCGGTTGGCCCTGAAATCCTGAAATATTAGAGGAAGTGAGGAATAAGAGATATGCCCCAATATTGACCTACAGACCAGAAGAAGCGAGGCTAATGCAACGGAATCGAACCTGAACCCAGATCTTCTAAAGGCGATCTTCGGATACCACTGCCCGAGACATCCCGATCGGTAACTAAAACGTAAGCCTTTAACATTGTTTTTTCCCCTAAATTAATTTTAAGGACATTTCTCTAAAAAAGGCAATTGCTTGTGGCAAAATTGTAGAGCAGTTGGGGGATCATTTCTTTTTGTATTGGCTAATACAGGGCTGGGTAACTGATACTAAGAGCGCAGATTGCTCACGATCTTGGCTGATAGCTTTATGTTTAGCAGGTAAAAAAGATGAAGGTCGCTCAAGGTAACGCACGAGTCTCCCAACCCTGGGTTAATATTTCGAAGCGTAGTTAAAAACCTTCTGGCGAGTATTCACACTTTATGCCTCGAATTATTTTCAAATGATTAAGCGAGGATAGTATTTATCAAGGGAATGCGAAGGCACAAGTTGTATTTGCTGGGATTATTCAACGAACAAAAGAAACTAAACGTATTGTAAGTTATAAATGCTTACGATAAATGATAAATTAACCTCAGTAGCTATGATTTTATAGATGTCCTAGTTAAAGATGATGCTGCGAATTGTAATAAATTCTTATCTAGTCCGTTTTTTTCTTTTTCTGCTATATCATGTACCTAGGAGGAGAGAAGATATTGCATTCAGCCAAAAATTCAATATGAAGGTTTCCCGGAAGTACATGTTTTCAGTAGCTCTGATTTAAAATATTTTTACAAGAAAGTTCGTGCGCGTGTGTGTGTGTATGTGAACATGGTAATCCAAAAATGAAACATCCGTTAAATAGCAAACTAGATCCGTTAAATAGCAAACTAGATAATTATTAAGTCTCAGCGTGTAAAGAGATGCGACACGAAGGTTTTCATGAAAATCTCCGCTTCTCAATCTATCCTTTACGTGGAAAAGTTTCCGTTACTTTTTGTTTTTCTTACAAAAGGCTCTTAATTATTTTGATTAAAACGCTGTATGTTTCAGATATTTACGTGACAAATAAAATGTATATCTTAAATCTTCTGGGAATAAAGTGTGAAGTCCTCTTCATTCGAAGAACTTTTGTTTAATTATGTATCACTAGGGGTTGCAGAGCAATTGTCTAACAAATACTTGAAGCTCCCTCCAGTAATGGAAAGGATACAACATTCTGGAAACTTTGAGCAGGATGTCTGTGACTGTTCAATGTTAATGGAAACAACGGAATAAAACCATATTACACAAAATGCAAAACACGCAGTTTATTTTAAATAGCGTTTGTGACGTCGGCCATTTTGAGATATCCGTTATTGGTTTTCTCTTTTCAATATTTTGGTCATTTTTTTTAAAAAATGCTGTCGCTGTTAAGTTGTTTCTCACGATGTTACGGAGAAAGCAAGGAACTCTTGGTTCAGGTGGAGCGACCTGCTCTTTAAACATCTGACTATGAATTCAGTTACCTTTATCCCCTGCGTACCTCTAATGAAATGTGTAATGCATATTATATCTGCAAACGTGCATCTCGATTAACATGACAGGTCCAAATGACCTCGTCGACGGGCCCTTAAAACTAACTTACTCAGTCACTCACTGTCAGTCACTCAGTCACTCAGTCACTCAGTCACTCAGTCACTCACTCACTCACTCACTCACTCACTCTGTCATTCACTCACTCTGTCATCACTCACTCATTCGGTTAACATGAAGTAGATAAGCTTTCGCAAGAATGTGTTGTGCTAACTATATAGAAAAGATAGTCATGTGTGCGGCACATCACATTTTTCATGTCAGCTGTAATGTCTGTTAATAGTAGTATTTGTGATCTGTGGCGTTGGGTTTTTATTTCCAATTCATAACCTTTCATTTGATTTAATTCTTGCTTCGCTTGAACTTTAACGTCCTTTAACCTGATAGGTCATATCGGGTGGTGAATTTGCTGAAATGAACCTGGGTCCATGGAGATAACCTGCCAACATGAAGACTAGCTTCAACTTAAGGATCACATCCCGACTGTTGAAAATAAATGTGGTTTTTATCATGACAAATGAAAATAATGTGTATAAGCCTCATAGTCTGGAAGGCATGCTGTATTTAATTGGCTATACCGGCTATGAAAATCACTGGGCCGTATGGATAAAACCGAAGCACAAGCTTGGAAGATAAAGGTGGAAGTCGGAGCGTTTGTAAGCAAAAGGAAAACGAAAGCTTTGGCTTCAGATTGTATGAACAATCTTTACCCTTTTCTCCTAGCTTTAACTTCAATGGGGGGGGGGGCTTCTAGAGATCTGCTTCGTTTACATTGTTACCAACTTATATCGAATTGGCATGATTTCACTGAATTGTTGGTCTTGACGCTTCCTATCGCTTAATTTTTTGTAATATGCACGCGTAATTCGTTCACCATATCAACCGATTCAGATGAAGGCACGGTTTGCGCAGATAGTGCAATGAGCTTTTTCTGTCACGCGTTAGAAACGTGTCCTGACAAAATAGAAAAATCCCTACTTCCGGAAGCAAAAAGGAGGAAAGAGGAAACAACTGAAAGAGACATACATATATTTGAAGCTGATTTTGGCACACTAGTTGATTCATAATTGTTGCTGAAAGGTAATATCATAAACAGGCTAAAAAGGAAAATGATAAGTAGGGCTCGGAAGTTCATGCCCTAAAAACACTGAAATATGCATGCAAATATGCTCTTAAAAACTTGAAAATATGCCAAGGAATATGCACTATTTAATTTAAACGATTGATGTCCCTTTGCAGTAGACAAGACGAGTTAGTATAAATAATAAATAAAGTTACCTTATTCCCCAGACGTTGAAGCAGAAGTGGTCCCGTTGCTAGTATTAACTGCTAAATTCCAGTTCACAACCAACACTTTGCAAAAATTTTCAACTGTAAAACATCGTCTGTGGTCTCACAAAACACTTCTGTAACGTGAGAAACTCTCTACGTGACAAGATGTTATTGGGGCATATTTAAATGATGTTAACTGCTTCACAGAGAGAGAGAGAGAGAGAGAGAGAGAGAGAGAGAGAGAGAGAGAGAGAGAGTCAAGTCTCTTGGTGTAACATGGTTTTCTTTTGAGGATGTCTCGAATATCGCACATCTGTTTATAACCAGAATTTTTTGAAATTA
Source organism: Tenodera sinensis (assembly GCA_030765045.1). Taxonomy (NCBI): domain Eukaryota; kingdom Metazoa; phylum Arthropoda; class Insecta; order Mantodea; family Mantidae; genus Tenodera; species Tenodera sinensis. The sequence goes on from CM060962.1 coordinate 148,540,715, forward strand.
CATAATTCACTTTCTCTTTCACTTTCTGTCCCATGCTGCCAGGAACCGAACTTAGATCACATGTTGTTTTTTCAAAGACAGTAAGTGATTCATGCAAAGGAGATCCTACAGCTTCCAATGTCGTTATGGCTGTTGGTAAGAAAGAAAAATGGGCAGATATGAAACTAAGATCCTTTTTTAATCCAGTGCCTGACAGAATATTTTGCACAGCTTCTATTGATGAAGCATCTTTCGAGTCCAATGAAATAACAACCTCTTTGAGTATTTCTATGTGCTCAGCATAATATAAAACTCCATCGACCCATGTTCCCCATCGAGTTAATACTGGTGCAGGAGGAAGTCGGATATTAGGTGTTGTTGATCTAAACAACTTAACTCTTTTAGGAAATTTAACAAAAATTCTATTTGTACTGGACACAAATCTATCTACCAACGGGAAAGAATCACGTATGTATATGTATACATATCACGTATATATAAACCTCTCAGATAACGCACTGATTATTCTCTACGCACATACATATAATGAATGGATGGAAACAGGGGACTCACTGTATGACATGACTCACCTCGTGAGTTGTATCATCATGTGCAGTACTGCCAATATGAAAAATATTATCCAGATAGAAAAAAAGTAATAAAAGACCATAAAAACCATTAAAATATGCAATATAGAGGCTATAATATTGAAATAATATGCATTTATCAAAAATCAAGAAAACATGCAGTTATATGCACTATAAAATCATGTCCAAATAACTGAAAATTGCATAATTCGTGCACATAATGTAAAAGCATACATTTTTAACCGCTATGAAAAAACATGCAAATGCATGAACTTCCTAGCCCTAATGATAAGACATCGCAAAATAGGAAACCGCCTCTTTAGCTTACCCCAGCAACGCTCTGTTAAGAGTTGTGTGTCTTCTGTTGAATTATGATAGTGATTATCAACCAGGGTTCTAGGCCATACCCTTCATAAACCAAAAGACAGTGTTCTCAATTCCACTTAACGCATCCCCTAACATTTGAATTTCTCCACGTTCAGTTATAATGCACTAACCAGGACCAGCTAGCCTCTACACTAGCGAACCGTTTAATTCTGATGCATATATATCCTGTACAGTGTTATTTGTGTAAACTCTTTCTGTTAATACACCAATTGCCGCTCTGTATAATGAAGTACACCAGTAGCACTTGGAAATTTCTAGTTTCTAATTACCCTATTGTCGCAGCCACATGATTACGACGGAAATTTGATCCACAAGTTGCCTTTTTATTTGTTAATTAGGAACCATAGAAATGACTGTTTCACTCGGTTTGAACACCATTTCAACCGTTATGCCGAAATGGAATCTTGGGTCAGCAACATGTCAGTAGGCTTTGAGCGATAATCAAATCCTTTAAAGCTTTGAGATCCCGTTCTCTTCACACGTTTAACGTATACAAAATGATTTTGTGTGCGTGTGTGTGTGTGCGTGCGTGTGCGCGCGCGCGTGTAATTTAGGTAATAAGTAATAATGCAATTGAAAGAGAGAAATTTAATTTTGCTTAATTTTCTTTAGTTACTAGATGACTGGTGAACTTCGTAGCTCTTCATAAGTGATCGTCAATCCTATTCAACCTAATCAGTCATCGAGATCGATAGTATTAGACGCTTCGTGGTTTATTTGTAAGCCTGCGAAGTGAATTTACCTTAATAGAATGGTTAGCAAAATGCATGATGGCAAAACGTAATTAAATTCGATTTAACCAAATCTATTGTCAAAGTTCACCTCCTTTTTTTTAACGAAGAAACGATTTTAAATGTAATAGATGCAGCTGTCAAACGATAGGTCCGCCACAAACGCCATATATTGAAAGTAATCAGAAGTGACAATTCCCATACAAAATTACAAATTTCGATTGTTTTCTATTTTTCGCCTGTTCCTTACGGTTTTTCCTAATGTTATTTTCTTTTAAACTATCCCATTATCGAGGCGAACAAAATAAAATAAATTATTAAAATCGAGCTGTTTTCAAGATTTTGCGAGGCTAACGTACAATTCATTACAGACAGACAGACAGACAGACAGACAGACAGACAGACAAATGGTTTGTAGACGCTACACAAAAATAAACAGCAGAGAAAATCATACCAGTGTAACTCACATTTTTTTCACAGTTCTTGTCCTTTCTCAGAGAGAGAGACAAGGAGAAAATTGAGAATGAAGATAATTGAAAAGACGATATAGTAATCCTCATTGTTCGGTGGTGGCAGTGGCGGTGGTTATCTGGAGTTTTGAATAATTTCTTCGTATAACTTATTTTTTTTTGCATACCCCACACATATCAAAGGTTGTCGAAGTGCTAAAATGTGTTCTTAATTACTTATTTTTTGTATTTTAAACGTTAGGTTATGGAACATTTCCGGAGTTGCCGTTAAATGTACGTATAATTAAGAGCTGGAGAGCTAAGACACTATAGCGGGCTTGCGCTACATTTATTTAAGAGACCGATGTTCGAGTCCAAGGTGAGCAAGACGTGTTCTCTTCACACGTGCGGCTTTGGAACTCTAAGCAGCAGTTGGGTACAACTCATGTTCGTTCACAGGGGTCAACAGATCGTGTCTCTAGAATGAGAAAGCGAAATGTAACATAAATTTGTGAAAGGAATAGTACGGAAGAATAAAATACTTGAATATAATAATCATTGTCGAAGGCGCTGCGTTGAAAGCAATTAGCAGAGCAGAGAAAAGGATGGTCAGAAGATAGAAAAACTTTGGAGAAAGGAAAACGAACAAGGAAATAAACATGCAGGAGGAAGGAAAAAAGAATTAGCATGGGGAAAGAGAGGAAGTACGTTTCAGCAGAGAGATTAATCTCGGGAGCAATACCTAGGAATCAATACGAATAAGGGGAGAAAGTAAAGTAAGAAGAGCAGAGGTGTAAAATAGAAACGAAGTGAACGGGAGGTTTAAAAAGAAACGACGAAAAACTAGGAAGCTACAGAAAGAGGCCACTATCGAAGTGGGGATAAAAAATGAAAAGAAGAAAAAAAACCATAAAAGCGTCCATACAAGAGGTATATGCTATGGCCATTTGTTGCTGATATTTTGCCAGGTAAATTACCATAGTGGATAATTCAGTACGAGATCCAAAAGTTCACTTTCAGACTAAATACGAAATGCACTGGTGGTTGTAGGAAGGAGAAGTCGAACTAAGGTCGTCATTCAGTAGGCAAATGGTTAGAGAAAAACTGCCTATATAACATTCTTATTGACGTGTATAAAATAACGTGACAATATTATGATCTTGTTAAACATTGAAAGGGATAAACGAGATACAAGTAAAGGGAAATAAAGGAATACATGTAAATAAGTTAATTTATACGAGGAAGTGAAACGGTAAATGATGCGGATTTGCTAAATGCCTTAATATCGTAACAAAGAATTAAGTCGTAGCAACTGAATTAGTACTAATGAAAATAAACTATTTTCTTTATTCATTTTAGTACTAATTATGATTCTTGCAAAACTATTCTACTTCATGTTAATCGAGATCAGCATCTGCAGAAATTGTTTTAGTGGATATTTCCTTGTAGATACACTGTATTAGAGGAACAGAAGGCTTTAAAGTGATAGGCAAATGTTTCAAGAGTTGGTCGCTATGTGATGACTTGAAATTCTCTTTGGATGAGAGACAGTACATACTTACAGTAGTTGGGGAAGTATTGCATTCCAATTAAAAATTTGATACAGATTTCACCGGAAATATTTAGTCCTGATAGACTTTCGAGTCAAAAAAAGAAAAGAAAAATAAGAAAAGAAAACGGAAAAAGCTATTGTTAGAAAAAGTGTGTGTATCTCTCTGAACACCATAACTCAAACGAAGTCGGTTAAACACCGAACTTCGTATTAAGTTGAACATCTTCAAAGGATGCTATATGAATATTTTCAAGAAAATCCCCTAGCCCAAATTATCTTCACGTGGAAAGCTTTTGGAAATTTTTATTCCTCAAAAATGGGTCTAACGATTTTAGTTACAATACCATATGTTTAATATATTTTCGTGATATGTGAAATGTATATGTCGAGTTTTCTGGGAATAGCTTCTGCAGTCCTCTTCATTCTGGACGATTGTAAGTGGTAAAACCTATGAAACAGACAAAATCTATACTATACAAAAATTTAGATCTCGCTAAAGCACACAATTGGTGTACATTTTTATGGAAATAACTTTTCGAGATATTTCTTGTTATTGGTTTGGATTTTCATGATGCTTATACTTTTCTCATATAGGAAGTACTTATTCTTTTTTTAATCTCCTGGTCATACAAAGAGAATGGAATTTCAAAGCCACTACATATAGTGGCCAGGCCTTAAAAGCTTTTACTATAGCTTAAAGTTACTGTAGTCTACTATTTTTATTGTACCTTTTTCGTGGTAAGATTACGATTTCAGGGGCTTACTTAAAACTTGCCATTTTTAATATGTGAGGAAGCAATATTGGGCCCTAAGTGGGGCCTCTGTAGCTGTGCCGATGTTCCTTGACCTACATTTCGTTGCATCTATTAAAACCGGTATTATGATGTGTGCATTGCAACCCACGCAGCAGCATTTGATTTGATATAATTAAACATTTCTCCGCTGCTAACTCTTTGGATGGCAGTGTCATCGTACTTATTTTCATCCCCTGATCACTGACTCATCTGGAGGAGTGCAACAGATTCGCTGAAGTAATGCTGAAACGTATCTTACAAATATTTGACAGGCAGCCTTAGCTGATGTAAAAAGATTGTGTTTGAACATTGATATTGGGAGTTTTGTAAACGCGCAGGCGTAGGTATTTGGAAATTGTACGTTACTTCATTGATTGTCAGATTCCCAAAACCGAACGTACGTACCCGAAAGCTTTTTAAGAATTAGGACATGATCTATTTGAGCAAAATTCATCTTAAAGCAATCGGAAAACCTGCCGTAACGAGATTTTGTATGTAAACTATTTAAACTCTTGTTAGATTAATAAATAGCTTGTTGTTGATTAGATGATTGGCGTAAAGAAGTAATGAGCTTATTTTGCAATTCATAACTCCTTTGCAGGTGTTAATGGAGTACTAATAATAAGATTGACGAGGTTCATGAAATTTGATCTGACAGAAAGACCACGAATTATCCCAGATTTTATCTTTAGAAAATTTCAAGCATGTTTGTCTTCAAATAGTGCGAGTTTTCTGTAACCTAATCTGAGACCAGGTAGTAGGGTTACACATATGATTGAATGTTTTTGTTCCTTCTTTGAAGCTTGTGTATGCTAGCTTTTGGAAGAATTGGGTTAACATTATGGGTGAGTATTATTCATTGTGTGTGTGTGTGTGTGTGTGTGTGTGTGTGTGTGTGTGTGTGTGTGTGTGTGTTTAACGCCCGCTTTTACTACTACGGCACCGCAGGCGGTGACACTGATGATACATGGAATGAAGATGGAGCACCGGTGGAATGAGATGGCGGGGGAAACCGGAGCACCCGGAGAAAACCCGCCCTGACGCCGCTTCGTCCACCACGAATACCACATGCGGGTCCCTGGGATCGAACCCGGGCCGCCTAGGTGGTAGGCGAGCGTGCTAACCGCTCGGCCACGGCGCCGCCGTGTGTGTGTGTGTGTGTGTGTGTGTGTGTGTGTGTGTGTGTGTGTGTGTGTGTGTGTGTGTGTTATCGCTCTTATAATTTATTAAACTGCATTAACACAACTCGTAATGTTTAGTAATGCATTTCACTAGAGTGATGTCCAAAACCCACTGCACCCTTGTGTCATCCAGAAGTGGCTCAATTCTTAGTGTGTTAGCAATATACACCGTAAAATGTATTGCCAAACCGACGTTTTCACTCTTGGATTAGATTCACCTGCGCAAGAGGTTTACATCCTTGAGACACGAGCGCTACCAGCCAATCTAATTCCTACTATTACAGGACCTAAGTATTATTGCCTGTAATTATTCAAAATATATATGAATGTTTAGTTATTCTCTAAAAAGAAGTAATATAAACTGCAAAATTCCGTTTATCGGACGTCGGTGCTTTTGGACACACACCTCAGTGTGTTGCGGAATTCCAGGTTTTTGTGATAACAGTTTATGGTGTTAGCAGTATAATCTCCGCGACATATCGTACTACATTTACTGCGGACTTGCTGTCACCCGTAACTAGCCTCGCCGGCGGGCCGCTCGCCAAGGATTGTTCATCCCATAGGGGCGTAGGCAGTATAATCTATCATTTCCGAGTTCCATTTTATTTACTGAATTAAGCTAAGTACTAGTTTCGTAACCCAGACTGAGGTTGGTGGGCTACGATATGTCTGTCCGGTTATTTCACAACATGAAATATTAGCTACAAGGATGTAAAGATTAGGGCCATCTGTGCTAAGTGTGAGAACTATGGAGTCCACGGTCTTAATAATGAGTTCTAAAAGGTTCTTAAAATAATTATAATCGAGACAGGCTACGCCGGCTGTGTCCAACGCGCGGCCCTCGATCCCATGACATGCGGCCCGCAGTGATATTTGTAAGTTTATTATTATTATTATTATTATTATTATTATTATTATTATTATTATTATTATTATTATTATTATTATTATTATTAAATACATAAGTAATACATAAGTAATTCTATTTGGGATAGGATAAACCTGAAAGAGCAAGACGTTTTTCCGCTTCCAACACATGTGTGCGAAAGTTCATCAGTTATCCTCATCCTCTTATTCAAAACACGGAGAAATCACATCCGTTTAAGAAACACCCAGACCAGAGTTTTATTTACGACCCTACCTACCGCGCATCGCTTTGAAGTCTCCGTGCATTGTTGACCGCGTGGTAACGTTACTACTTACAAAGGCGCGTGTGTACCAGTTGTTTTATTATCGTTATATTTTGTAGAAATTTCAAATTGGTTTCCAGTTGTAGTTGTTCGCTCACATTGTAGTGTGCCTTAGAGGTTTGAAGAGTATAATTAATGCTGTGATTATTCACAAGTGATAATTATGGCTTCTAAGGGTAGCGGTAAGAAACCAAACGTTATAGACGAAGATATATAATTTTGAAATAAAGTGGACAAATTAGTATTTTTTTTTAATTGAAGTAAACAAGAAAGTAGTGTGTTTTAATTTGCAATGAAACAGTTTCAGTGTTTACGGAGTATAACATAAATTGACAATACAGCAAACATGCGTTTTCATATGATAAATTTGAGGGCAAATTTCGTGAAGACAAGGCATCCGAAGTTAAATTTAACCTTTCGGAACATCAGTTAATTCTTAACAGTGTATCACTTCAAGCCGAATCTGTGGTAAAAGCGAGTTACCAGCAGCGGAACTTGTTGGGGGGGGGGGGGGGGGAAGCTTAACCATTTTCAGATGGCGAGTGTGTTTAAGAATGCATTGATTGTTGCCAATACTATGTCCTGACAGAAAAACGTAGTTTGCGAAAAGTAGCTTGTTGCAACAGACCGTAGCTCGCCGTATTGACGAATCAACGTCCAGTATAGAAAGAACTTCAAAACACCGAGCCACAAATTTCCAGTTCTATTCTCTCCAATTAGCAATTTTCTTACGCGGATTTTATAAAGATTTCAGTATTACAGAAGAATTAGCTGCTCTTGTCCCTCTTAAAGGCACCACTAAAGTAAATGATTTAATGGGGGTGTCACTGAAAATTTGAACCGGCTTGACTTGAAATATATAAATCTCTCTGGTGCAACAACAGAGGGACCTCCTGCATTTGCAGAAAAACGAGAAGAGTTAGTTAAATAACTGCAAGCAGAGGTAGCTACATTAGGAAACATTTCTGTAATACCATTGCTTAAGACCCCAAGAAAAACTTGGGCTAAATCCCTAAATTTATATACTGGTTTGAAAGCCGTTGTAAAAGTGGTGGCTTCCATTCGTTCACATGGTTTGCGACATAGAAAATTTCAAAATTGCTAAGAAAAGCTGGATTCAGAATTAGAAGATACAGTTTATTTTATTGAAATAAGATGGCTGTGCTGTTGCAAAATGTTGATACGCGTGTTTGATCCCAAAAACGAAATATAAAATTTTATGGAGGAGAGGGGCAAACCTATTATTATTAATGTAAAGACGCAGAATGGATGCTGAATTTGCCTTTCTGGTAGATATAACACAACTAGACAAACTTGATTCACGTCTCCAAGACGTGACCAATTGATCACTACTATGTTTAATCACGTGAGGGCCTTTGAAATAAAATAGCGACTTTGGGAACGGAAGTGTGTAAATTATTTTATAATGGACGGACTAAGGACGTGCAAGTTTATTTAGCACGTGCCATGGAACTGAAAGGTAAGAAACCAAATAGAAAGAAAATCGAAAACTCAAAGACCTTTCGAAACAACACATGGAAATATACGTTGCTTATAGTAGGATCTAAGATTGATCTTTGCCGTTTAGCTTTGTTTAAGCCTTTCCAAGTGTCAATAAGGAGACTGAGGGTCCTACAGAAAAAGATATTACACAATGAAACCTTTGAAGAAAGAAGGGGCAGTCACGATAACTGTCGAGATAAACTGGAATCAAATGTCTGGGTTAAACTAAAGGAACGTTTAAGCATGATTCCTAGAGAAAAGAGTTACTATTCTGGGAGTAAAGCTAATTTAAATTACTTTGATAATCCAAACTTAAATACCAAGATATAATTTGAAATGTTCTCCAAATACTTTTTTTGGACAAACTGGCAAAAAGCTCACTATGAAATATGTAACTTAAAGTACAGTATGCGCCAAAAAATACAGTACTGGAAACTTATGTTACTGTTATTATTTACTTATCGGGATGATAACGTAAATGTTCAAAATGTGTTACAATGCGCTGTAGACAGTGTTCATAACGATCGTGAAGATTTTGAAACATTCCGGAACTTAGGTTGCTTCAGAGTCCTCAAAAATGAGACGATCTCCTGACGTTTGGGGTGGATTTGCACAGCCGAAAGCTTTCTCCGTTAACATTGGTTAACAGCAATAGCTGTTTCATCATTCTCAATGAAATGCAGATCTTGCACACCGTTTCCTGACACTGTACACCAAATCATCACACGCTCACTATGTAGCGATTTCTGGACGATAACGTCTGGTCTCTCGAAACCAAGAAAGCTAGTTGTTTGGCGATTGATAAAAAAGCATCCATCGGAGAACCACACGTTGAGCAATAAATCTGGATTTTCGTACACGATAGCCAAAAATCGTGCACAATATTCAATTCTCTAGCTCCGTCAATCGTTGTCCAACGTGTATTCGATACACAAATCCATCTTCATCTTTAAACAATCGTAGAAGAGACGTACTGCTGATGTTTACTTTGAGGGCTGTTCATCGAAGACTTCGCCTTGGTGACTGCAATACCTCATTGAGGACACGTCCACGATTTTCATTTGTGGATACAGATACTGGCCTACCAGACACCCGTCCTCCCCCCTTGCATTGACAAAATGCACTACCCATACGACGAACTTTTGTAACGATAGACCAATAATTTTAAACTCGGGCCGCCATGATAACCATTTCCGTACGAGCGAAAATAATACTCCACTATGAATATCTTTTTCTACATCGTGAGACCCATTGTCACTTCCAACCACAGAGCACAATGTCCATTACACAACTAGGAATACATCATAGCGATGCAACAACACATAGACGCACAGGCATGCGCATTAGGGCTGCAAGAACACCAGTACTGTATATTTTGGCGCATACCGCATTTGAAAGAACATCGTGACTATGCCTTCAGGCAGCCAAAGACGGACATGTGTGATTTTTGCTCACAATGTCAAAACATGTCGAGAAGTGATCTGACACATGTTTGAAAAGTGGAGTATGCGCTGCACCAAAGGAAGACAAAGATACTTATCCATGAAGAGAGGTTTTATCCTTAAGAGCAAAACAGACCCTTCTTATCTTATTGTTGAGTTTGACTATTCTCAAAATTTACCGGTTCCGAAGTTTAATGTAACCAGTCACTTTTGTAAAAGGCTTCTATGGTTGTACGCGTTTAATGTTCACAAACACAATGATAGTTACTCGCTTATGTATTGTTTTATGGTTGCATGTTACTGCAAACCTCCGACGAGAAAACTTCTCAGGGGTGTTCTCGATGTAGGGGAAAGGGGAACACTATCACATTGCAGCTTACGGTGATGCAATAAATAGATTTACTATTTACATTAACCACTGCATTCCTCTCAGGAGAATGTGGCTGTAAGGAATGTGTTTGACAAGTCTAGCGTTTTCTGAGGAAGATTACGGTTAGAGTTTCAAAACATCAAGGCTTAGGGTTCTTAAAAAACCTACGTTCTTGTGATAGCATTGCTGGCATTGCTCGCGCATCCTTAGTAGCTGGAGGGAGATAGGTAAATAGCCTACGCGTTATCTCTCCAGAGGAAGGTTTTATATTATTTGATAAAGTAAAACAAGGAGGTAGGCTACGCGCTATCTGTCCGGTGCGAGTTGTTTTAACTTTATAACATATAAAATGTTGATTGGAGCGGCGAGCTCTAATGAAGCTAGGGGTTGTGCAGCGGGGCAGTGGCCGCGGGTATTTGTGGAATGGCTGCCGTTCCGGGGCCCACATTCCAGATACACCGTAGCTCCGGCCGCTAGCCACGATATGCCCTAACTAGTCCGTCCGCCTCCAGCCCACAGGCATGCAACCAATGAGCGCTGATTAAAAACAATCACCCCTAACACTCCAACCCACTTTACCTTTAATCTGATTTTTGTGCGATTCCGAACTGCTCCAACTGTCGCTTTGTGGACAGCGTGCCTGCGGCGGCGTGCATCCTGAGGGAGCAGATGCCACCTGCCTCTCTGCTCGCGGGACGTTTGTTCAATTCCAGTCTGCGTTTTTCTAGCGGGGAGTTTGATGGCAAGTATGATGAAAGTAAGACCAACATGTCCTTTTGTGAAACTGTAGCCCTTAAACATAACTTAATTTCTGCTCAATTTATTCGGCAGTTTTTTAGTAATAAAGAAGCAGCAACTACTTCAAATGGAATATAGTGTGTGGTCCATGCCTTCTTTGAACAAGTCCTAACATGTGTTAGAATTATTAGTCGCGAATTATTCCTAGGTAACATTGAGCTGCAAGAAAGTTGTTCTGTAAATCGCTGTCGTATTTGTAAAATTATCGCATGTTAATAAATAATAGTCGTTTAATATGCATTAGCTAATCCTTTAAACTGCAAGAACTTAATAGAAAAAGCGGAGCCAATGATCTAGCATTCGTGAACCGCACATCAGACCTTCAACAGTAGTTGTTCTTAGCAACAGGTAATGCAGCTACATTTGTAATTGATCGGCATGGTATGAAGAGAGAAAGTTTATAATATAAAATTGTTCTCTGAAAGCGTAAGCCATGTTATTTAACGTTTATTGCCGACTAAATATATTGCTGAAAATAGAACTTCGAAAGTGATTACCAACAAATTAAACGTATCGTATGACTACCATTGGTTTGTCACAGTGACGTGTAGGACGCAATTTGAGGATTGATGCTATTTTAACGCTCTTCAGGATTCTACCAACGGCAATCCTGAGATATACCAATTAGTTACTTTTAATCGATCAGTAATGAAACACGGTCTAGAATCGAACCGGGGCTAATACGTTACAAAGCTGTGCCATGAAGAATGGCGTTGAACAGTTGCAAAACAAATTTCTTCATTCAGGAGATTCTGTAATGAGTAACAATACGAGTATGTTTTCATAACAGTTGTTATTAAGCTTAGTAGGTGAGCTACTAGAAGAATGAAGTTGTGCACGTTTTGTCTGTAGAACAGACGGACAGAAGCGGTTCCCCACACTGTGCCGCCACATGCACTAGGAACGCGCATAACTTGATTCCTCTTTAATGTAGCTATACTACTAAGCCTAGAATAACAATGTGTTGCAAGAGATTTCTTTGTCAACTAATGCACCCCTATCATAAGTATGATTGCAATTGCGTGTCGCACTATAATCCAAGGTAGAGCAGTTAGTGGTGGCCTGGAAAAAAAAAGAAAGAAATCGACACTCAACACGATAACAAACAGCCGCCTTGATTTTTACCGTGTATAAGGTAAATACTGTTGAAACTTAAAATATTTAAAAGTTAAAGTGTGGTATTTGTAGCGTAGTTTTAGGGAGAACATAACTGATAAACGTTTGTAATAATAGCACATTTAATACATTAAGAGTTACCTTTTTTTTTAATTTGCCTTTATTATCGATCAGCGCTGCAGCGCTATACAGATAAGTGAGAATTACAGGGAAATAAACTGAGTACAAAAACACAAAAAACTTTACTAAATAAGAACGTGAGTCTGAACAAGAATGAGGTCGACCTCTATAGGCCCCTCAGGGACAAGCACATGGTGAGAATGGTGTAGATCTCAATCCTCTTCTGCGGTGTCTGACAGGTTGTCAGGTGGTAGCAGCAGATCTTGTGGCAGACGACTGCGGATGCGGTTTGGAGGCTGCGACCTATGGCCCAAGGAGAAGAAAACAGCACCTGGGACCTGGTGAAGACGACCATAGAAGCGATGAGCCTGATGGCGGATGAAGTCCACTATGGAGGAAATTCCAAGTTCACGGTGTAACTGAGTGTTGCGAACAAACCAGGGAGCGTGAAGAGCGAGGCGTAAAACTTTATTTTGAAAGGACTGTATGGCTGCAATTTTACTAGAAGCTGCGCCACCCCACACAGGGCAAGCATACGTGAGAAGAGGAAGAAGTAAAGTAAAAGCACTGTAGCACTTTTCAGAGAAGATTTACGGTTAAAGGATAAAGGATAAAGCTTGGAGAGTCGGGAATAAGCCAAGTTGAGTTTACTGTTGATATGAGCCTTCCAAGTAAGTCGGCGGTCAAACAGTACTCCCAGATATCTTACTGTTTCGTCCTTGCGCTTCCAAGGTATGTGGATGTTATCCATCAAAACAGGTGCAGGAGACGCGGGCTGGCGGAGAGTGAAAAGCATCATTTCACATTTGCTGTGGTTGAGGGCGATGCGCCATGATTTTAGCCATAGAGATAAAGAATCTAGGGCAGTTTCAAGATGATTGCCAGCTGTGTGAATATCTTCGCGGGAGGTAAACAAAGCGGTGTCGTCGGCGTACATGGACACATTGATAAACTGCAGGGGAGGAAGGTCTGAAATGTAGATGTTGAAGAGGGTAGGTCCTAAGACGGAACCTTGAGGAACACCAGCGAGGACGGGCCGAGAGGAGGAACGGTCTGAACCTAAAGTGACGGAGAAAGTGCGATCCAGTAGGAAACTGTGAATTAATTGATACAGGTAATCAGGAAGACCAATATTACAAATTTTAAAGAGTAGACCACGGTGCCAGATTTTGTCAAAAGCTTGACTGAAATCTAAGAAAGTAGCTAAGCAATACGGTTTCCTTTCGAAGGCTTGAGCGATGTGTTGAGTTACGCGGAGAAGCTGGTGCACCGGAGAATGCCTTTGGCGAAAGCCAAATTGAAAGGGTGGTATCACTAAGGAGGCGGATAAAAATTTGTAAATGCGGATATTAACAAGCTTTTCAAAAATTTTGGACAGGGCCGGTAGAAGACTTATTGGGCGATAACTGGAAGGCTGATGTGCAGGTTTTCCGGGCTTGTGCAGAACTATAACATTTGCATGTTTCCAGCAGGTAGGAAAATAACCTAAGCGGAGTAGAGCATTGAAAAGAGAGGCAAGAAAGGCGTGGGCTTTGCGAGAAACATTTTTAAGAGCAATATTGGGAATACGGTCATGACCAGGAGCCTTTTTGGATACCAGTATGTGCAATAGGCGGCGAACCTCGCTCGGTGAAGTAAACTTGATGGGCACGGGAACACTCGGAGGAAAAAGAGGCTGGTCCTCTATGGCGGAGTTATGAACAGCATCAGCGACTGGGTTGGGTGTAAAGGCTGTCTCAAAGTAGTCAGCAAATAGCTCGCACTTTTCGCTGTCACTGGAGTAGTGCCGACCTGTAGAACGAAGAGGTGGTATCAGAGGTGATTGCCGTAGAATGCGGCGGGTTTCCTTCCAGAGACTGCTATCTAGTGGGGAAATATTGGAAAGATGGCGCTGATACGAAGAATAGCGGTACTCATCCAGCGCTCGCTTAGCGTACCGCGTCAACTGGTTTAATCTATGACGCTGATGAGGTGGACGGCGCAGTTGCCAGCAACGACGGATTCGATGCTTCTCTCTCAGTAGCTGAACAATCGTCTGAGGCAGTGTTTCATGAAATGGTGGATGGTGGCCGGCTCGCCGGGGAACAGTGGTAGCCGATCGAATAGACGCAATCACAGTATTGGTGAAATGAGTTATAGCCACGTCAACATCTTGCTTCTGTGTCAAAGGAAGGTGCGGGTAGAGCTGCTGGTCGAGATGATGCCGAAACTGGTCCCAGTCTACGTGCCCCTGTATCAAGGGAGGAACGTAGGTAGAGTAGGTTCTGTCTACCTGAAAGGTTGCAAGAACGGGACAATGATCGGAGTCCATTTCAGGCAGAACGTGCAGGAGGAGGGGTTGCGGAAAGTTCTGTATTAGAGCGACATCAAGAATATCTGGTTGGAGTCTGACGTTATTAGAGTAAAAGGTAGGTGTGTCAGGGGCAACGACGTGGCAACCAATGGCATCAGCAGCTCGCTGAAGACGACGACCGTTAGGTGTACTCACTCGGCAGTCCCAGAGGACATTTTTGCTGTTGAGGTCTCCTAGAAGAATCGTAGGGGTAGAAAATAAAATCCGTAAATCCTGAATAGCCAGAGTGGTAGAGGGTGGTTTGTAGGCTGCCAAAACGGTGAGCAGTTGGCCATTAGCAGTGGCGACTTGGATGGCGCAGGCTTCGAAGCTACGGAGTCGTGGCAGAAAGAGAGGGTGGTGCTTGATACGGCTTTTAATTATAATGGCAACTCCTCCGGATGCCACTCCCGGTAAATTCTATAGCCAGGAATAGTAAACTTCTCAGGAGGGGTTAGGTGTGTTTCAGAAACAAGCAACGTCGACGTCGCGCCGAGAAAGAAACGTAAGGAAACTTTGGCGTTTGGATTTGAGTCCGTTAGCGTTCCAATTTAGGAAGGTGAGAGTAGAGAAGACCGGGGTTAAGTCCAGGGGCATGGTTGAAAAGGTCTGCTATGAACTTGGAAAACAAGGAGCGTAAGTGTGGAAGATAGGAATGCAAAAGGGAGAGGAAGGAGTTGAAAAGGGATGAGATGAGAGAATCCGAAGCAGAAGTCGAGGAACACCTGGGTGGTGTATCTTTGGCAGATGACTGTTGAGGTCTAGAAAACCATTGTGGCGTAGAAGAGGAGGTGGAAGCTTGACCAGGCATGGCCGGGAAATGACGGTCATTGACGGGTGGGGGCGGTGGCGGTTCACGCTCTCGCGGAATGGTAGTGTTAACAGAATCATTTCGGAGCTGTTTGTGTTTGAGTCGGAGATAATAAGAACATCCTTTATAGTTTGCCGCATGGGTTTCCCCACAGTTTACACAGCAAGGAGGTGTCTGACGAGCTTTAGTACAGGTAGAAAAATGATGGTTGCCGGGGCATTTAACACAACGTGCAGGAAGATGGCAGAAATTCTTGGTATGCCCGTAACGTTGACAGTTTGTGCACTGAGGGATGGTAGGAGATTTACGGCGATACTCAACGGAAATAACAGCATGCTGAATATGCTTCAACTCGAAGATACGTTTGGCATCCTCAAAACGGTCCAATTCGACTGCACAAAAGGGCATCGGTTGTTTATTGCGAAAGAAGAGACGAACCACTTTGTTGACAGGCAACTTTTCCGCTTGGAGTTCGTGTAGAACCTCTTCGTCCGTTAAAGAGTAGGAACATTTTCGAGATTCCGAAGAACATTGCATGATAGGGCAACATTTTGAACGGAAAATAATGTAAGAAAACCCTAAACAAGTATGCAAACCAAGCGTTCAACAGGTGCACAGAATAGAACTTAAAAACTACACGCGATGTATTTAGAAACCCTTCATACCAAAAACCCACCAGGATTTTTATTTTCGTGTGTGTGCGCACGTGAGAGAAACGAAATCTTGAATAAATATCAAACTGTATGTGTTTATGTATTTGCAAGTAACCTGTGTACTCCTTTTGTATAGCAGTGGTAGTTAGAATTTGACAGTTTAGTACACGAAAAATGCAGACCCCATTGTAATGCAGTTTTCATCTATAATAGCTCGTTTATACAAATTAGCCGCATTCCAAGTACTTCTTATATCTATAAGCTCGCTCTAGTTGAATTGTCATGCGGCGTCCATAATCCATCTTACAGCGTGTAAACATATGCGTTTCCACTTTATTCTACGTGGGTCTGTTTAGTTAACAAATATCTGATGATATACGAGTTGTCTTTTGTTTTCGGTACTGTGCTGTCCCCAAGTCTGTAGAATAGAAGAATTTGTTTTTATATTAATACTACAATATATGAGGGATTACATGAAGTTGTAATGTGTAAAGAATCATTCGCGACACATCTTTCTTTCCTTTTCTTTCTTTTTCTTTTCTTTCTTTCTTTCTTCCCTTCTCTTCCTATCCCTTTCTTTTTCTTTCTTTCTCTCTTCCCATCTCTTCGTATTCCTTTCTTTTTCTTTCTTTCTCTCTTTCTTTCTCTTTTTTTCTTTCTCTTTTTTTCTTTCTCTTTTTTCCTTCTCTTTCTTCTTTCTCTTTTTTCTTTCTTTTTTCTTTCTCTTTTTCTTTCTCTTTTTTTCTTTCTCTTTTTTTCTTTCTCTCTCTCTTTCTCTCTCTCTTTTTTCTCTCTCTCTTTCTCTCTCTTTCTTTCTCTTTCTCTCTCTCTTTCTTTCTCTCTCTCTTTCTTTCTCTTTCTCTCTCTTTCTCTCTCTTTCTTTCTCTCTCTGTCTTTCTCTCTTTCTCTCTTACTTTCTTTCTCCCTCTCTTTCTCTCTTTCTCTCTCTCTTTCTCTCTCTTTCTCTCTTTCTCACTTTCTATCTATCTTTCTTTGTTTCTCTTTCTTCCTCTCTCTCTTTCTCTTTCTTTCTCTTTTTTTTCTTTCCCTTTTTTCTCTTTCTTTCTCTCTTGTTTCTCTCTTTTTTTCTTTCTCTTTTTTTCTTTCTCTGTTTTTCTTTCTCTGTTTTTCTTTCTCTGTTTTTCTTTCTCTGTTTTTCTTTCTCTGTTTTTCTTTGTTTTTTCTTTCTCTTTCTTTCTTTCTTTCTTTCTCTTTCTTTCTTTCTCTAAGTACGAATCATCCTAATTGCAAGTGCAAGTCAACGCTGTTCCCAAGTTGCGGAAGCATTGGGACTACGGTGTACAGCGAGGGATCTGAACACCGAGGAAAGTAGCCACAATAATATGGCCTGACTTGCGCAAATTAACTGTGTAAAAGTTCTTGAATGTTCAATCCAATGACAGTTTAAAATGTTACATGTGATTCATAATGAACTGTCGTATGCTGCCTTCTCGTCGGATATGATGTATGGCAATTTTTACTTTGTCAACTGTTTACCTAGGTAAGATGGGGAAGTATTGTACTCCCTACAAAAATTCGATACCGAGATTTCACTGGATGTGCATATTTTAATCTCCCCCGGATTAAAAAAAATAGAAAAAAGGTGTGTGTGTGTGGGTGTGCGTGTGTGTCACAACTCCAAAACGAAAACTTGGTATTTTAAGTTAAGTATCTACCAAAGACACGAAGACTTTCAAGAAAATCCCCCCACCGCAAACTACTCTTTACAGGGAACATTCTTCGAAAAATTTTCGCTACTCAATAAGGGCTCTTAACGATTTTGATTAAAATATCACACGTTTGATATTTTCGTGAGAAACGAAATCCATATTTTGAATTTTGTGCGTATAGCCTCCAGTCCTTCACTCAGGATTACATCCGCATAGCTGGTAAACCGTAAGAGATAGTATGTTTCACAATTTTACACAATAACACAAAAATGTAATCCTTTTAAAGCGCACAATTTGTCATACATGTTCCTTATGGAGCTAACCATTTCGGAGATATTTCTTCGTATTGGCTTTCAATTACTTAAATCTTTCATAAGGAGGAAGTCGTTATGCCCAGGTAAGGAGAATGGAATTTCAAAGCCATTACACAGCTATCAGTTTTTAAAAGATCGTTATCTAAAATTAAAAAATCTACTTTTCTTCTGGTTGCTTTGAATTTTTCCCACATACTCAGAACATAAATTAAATAGTATACACAAAATTTCAGTGTCATGTCAAACCATTATTAAATTATTAATATATTTATTAATAATAAATCATGTTTTGATGTGCTCATATGAAATGAACCTTGGACCCTACAGTTTATTGTATCTCTCCTAAATTTTTAATGAGTTTAGTATACAAATATAAAGAAATTTTCATACCAAAATTGCTGAGATTTAATTAGTGTAAGAGAAAAAAATGTTTTGTATACTGTTTATCATTATTTTCAATTTTTTCAGTATGAGTTATGAAAAATATCTAATTTCAGCTCAATTATTTGCTATTTTTTAACAAGACCTTAATCTCTGAAGGTCTCCTGAAAATTTCAAGCTAATAGGTTCTCCAGGGTCCAAGGAGCATTTTGAATACTGAAAAATGCTGGAAAAAAAAACTGAGAAACATGAATTTTAAAGTTAAACAGCATATTGTTGTACTTTACCAACTTAAAATTTCCAACATCATATGTGAGACCCTCTGATGCTTTCTTCTTGACCTCAGTAGCATTTTTTTTGGGAATTTTAAGTTTGCTTGGTTGTTTCTTAATATGAAAACTTCCCATTCGCCTTCGCATTGTTCACAACATTTAGAAATATATACACAAAATTCATAAAATATCTGCTTCTTACGGCTTTACTATAGACTAACGAGTAACTTGGTCTATTGACTACCTAAACAATGCCTAATATATAAGCGGAACACTGAAATAACCTGGCAAGATGATAGAATTACAGAACACTGACTGCATTTCTCTGTTTGGAAGCAAAACGTGTTAGAATCGCGGCATTTCAGTTCAATATATCGAGTTCATTTCAGCACAGACAACTCACAACCTTTCTGAAGCAAAATTCCCTGAAAGAGACCAAAATCAAAGCCAGTGAAAGCGAAAAATGCATTTCAAAGCTGTAGCGACGAAGTTTAGCGAGGAGCACTCGCCCTCACTGGGACATTTAGATGTCCTCCTGGAGCTCTAAAAATGGCTGATTTTGAGAAAACTAAAGTGTGCCGTTAAAGTACAAACTATAAGCATAATAAAAAATGTAAGAAGTAAAAATCATCATTTTCGGCAATTTTCGCCAAATTTCAGAAATACATTGCCTTAAAGCAGCGGTGTTAAGGTCGTAGCGCATAGACTTGTTACGTGCTAAGCTGAACAGAGACGATCAAAGAGCGGTCAATGCACAGTAGTGTCGTACTGCTTGGCTAACGGCACTGGAGTATACTGAGTGAATAAGGACCAGTGCTTCACAAGACTTAATATCAAGTATGCATATGTTTAATAAATGAAAATAGATTATTCCATCACGGAACAAACATTCTCAGCTTTCTCCATAACACAACAAAATAGAACTTGCATACTGTTATCTTCACTAGCAAGTTATCGAGTCAGAATATATATTTATCATTACAACACTAAATTACAGATTAATCTGGTTGTAATAGAAATAATATTGTAGCGCAGTAAATCTCAAGTTGCGGTGTAATATATAACCAGATGTAACCAATGATTATCACCATATTCTTATCGGATAGTTTGGCCCTTAATCTTGGCTTTGTTAGCTTAATGAAAGAAAAAAAAAAGAAAAAAAAAAGAAAAAACTGTTTCCATGCGTAAGTACTGGTGAGCATTGTCATAATTCGCGCTGCAAATTTACGAATATTGGGATATTGTACACTGCTCAAAGATTTGTAAAAAGTATTTCCAAGTCATTGTAGGCATTCTTTAATGGCGTTGTAGTTCTTTGTTGCGTTCATGGTTACTGTCAGTTGTCTTTTGTACACTCCATCCTAAAACACGGACCCACTGCTTAGCTACAGCTAGGTGCTATCTGGCGCATATACGCTCCGGCTGACATCCCAGGCTTACAGCCCATTGTATTGTTTTATTACATATTTCCCATTGTAACTACAAGGAAATATGTAATAACACAATTTCTAATAATATTTATATGGATTAACGTGATGTAGATAGAATAAAGAAAATTTGTTGAAAAATCGGTTGAGAGTCTTGTGAATGTAACACATCAGATTTCTGAATCCTTCAACAAACGTAAATTTATAAGCATCTGGTTTTCTCAGTATATAATCTTCAAGGGAAGACGTAAGTCGCGCGTCAAAATGAAGAGGTGTCATCAGGCATGTTTAGGATACTCGATAGGTACTTAATGTGCTAGTTTGTACAAATTTCAGTTGATTTAGTTGAAATTAATGTTAGTTTTGCTTAGCACAATCACCTATATTAACAACTATTTTCATTGCCTATCTGCTTCCCAAGGTGAATAAAATACATTTAATTCATAGATTAACTATTGTGACTTGAAACTATTTGTGAAAATAAAAATTTGATGTGTTGCACTCACATGACTTTCTCTACTCTTGTACTAACCATTCTTACAAACTCTTCTTGTATCTTCTTCGTGTTAATATATACATTTGTACAAATCATCTTATTGCTTATTTCCTTATAGGTGCAAGGGGGATATTAGAATACAGTAGGCTTTGTGCGATAGTCAAATATTTTAAAGCTTTGAGATCGCGTTCTCTTTGCACACTTAACATATTAAAAAATGAACGATGTTCCATTTCACGAAAGTTTTTAAGTTTTCCGAAACTCACACACTAACGAGGAATATCTCCGAAATGGTTCACCCAGAAGAAAATTTATTTGGACATAAATTGTGTATTTTAGCAAGATCTGCATTTTTTGTATAGTATGATTTGGTCTATCTCTAACGGTTTACCAGTTATGCAAAAATCCTCCAGAGTAAATACGACTACAGGGACTATAGCCAGAAAATTCAAGATATACATTTCATTTGTCATAAAAATATCTCAAACATATGACATTTTAATCAAAATCGTTAGAGCCATTTTAAGAAAATCAAAATTATCGAAAAATGTTCCATGTAAAGGGTAGTTTAGGGTGGGTCCATTTTCTTCATAATCTTCGTGTCACATCCTTGAAAGACATTAAACTTAAATACCAACTTTGGTTTTTAACCGACTTTTCGTTTTTGAGTTGTGCTGTCCACAGACAGACAGACAGACAGACACACACACACACACACACACACACACACACACACACACACACACACACACACACACACACACACACACACACACACCTTTTTCTAAAAATGCTTTTTTGGGTTCAGGGTACCTCAAAACATATTTCCGGCGATATCTCATCATCGAATTGTTGGGTGGAATACAATACTTCCTCTACTTACCAGTAGAGAAAGTAAAAAGTATGTTACACTCCTTAATTTCCTAATAATCAGTTACGCATTGTAATATTAAAACCCTAAATGCAAAAGTGTGCTCCAATAACCAGAACTCCCTTTAGATCTTTTCATCAGTATCTGTTCAAAGAGTTCATACTCGAAATTTCAAATAAACTGGTCCAGAATATCATAATGAAATTTTAAAGTCACAAGAGATTTAAAATATATTTTAAAGAAATAAGTTCATGAGAAATATCGCACACTGTTTGCATACAACTGTTCACGACCATTTAAGTTATCAAAAGGGCGAAACCGTAGTGGATTCCTGAATTTGTAATGCTTAACTATTTTAATTTTTTTCCCGAAATGTCGTAAATTTAGCCTGAGTGCCTTTAACACTGGGTACTACAGATGTTAATATTAGTCTGTTGGTGTTGTTGGATGCTAGTTTCAGGAAGATATTCTTGCAATAAGGATTATTTGATTTAAATATAAATAATAAATGAGCAGTTGGAAGAGAACCGATTAACACCGAAGTCTGGGAATATGAATGCATATACGGAATCCATTGCTGCTATTACTTCAGTAGCATAAATTGTAAACTAAACAGGTTGGGGGTCAGAGATTGTAAGTGTTGCAATTAGTGTTTCAGCGTAGAACTATAGATTTCTAAGTTGGGTACTTCTTCCAGGATTTAATGACAGCAGTCTTTCCTAAGCAACGAGGTAATTTCTACCCACTAGTTTTAACCGTCTTCATGGCTGTTTTTAAATGAAATTTTAGTTCTCTTTGGAGAACTGACCAAAATGGGATTGTCGTTTGTTTGCATTTATTGTGTTGAGGAGCAAGTAGTGCACACAAATCGATGCCCCACACACACTTGCTCTTTTGTAGCGTCATATGTCTCCTCCGCCTTGCCCCTCCCTAGAGCCGTCTTCTCCGTTGCTATGGTGATGGGGAAAAGCAATAAAGTGACCACCGTGACAAGTCGCGTGCGTGCAGGAGGAGGATATTGATTATGGTCGCCATGTTCCTGAAGACGATCGTCTACCTGGGAATAGCGAGAAATTGATGAGAAAGGAACCCCGGCCGGCTTTTCGGTCGGTCGGTCGGTCGGTTGGTTGGGAGGGAGGGAGGGAGGGAGGGACACCTCTGTTGACCAACACCGAGAAAATATTAACCATTCCTATGGCTGTCTGAGTGATGATCGCGAGAATCATCCCTCACTTTCTCAGTGAGTGTAGATGATATATAGGGTGTTGGGATAGAAATTATGTTTTGAGAATGACAAATGCACACAAAACTCTAATAAACGTGCGTACTAAGGTAAATATGTTCCGAGATTTGTAATCTCACTATACCTAATTTGACAGCTTGATTTCTGTGTTATATATGTAAGTTAACAAAATGTCAAAAGTTGTATTGTCAGCTGACAGTTCATTGTCAAAGTGTTGTTTTCCAAACTTCGAGATCCGGCTGGGGCGAAAGACAATTTCCGTAACTATCCACTCTACAGTCATTTTCGTACTCTACCATTACTCTAGTATGAAATGAATTCGCTTCAACGTTAAAAGCGTTGATCCTAAAAGGGGTTACCAACACTAGTAGCTCTCTGTACTTGTTTTTCATGTCAAAGCATTAGAGATGCTTGTAAAAGCTAAAATTGGATGTATAAGCGTAGCAAGTAACCTCACACAAACCGTATATACTATAGCATAGATGTATAGTTGGCCCGTTCTTTGCGTTTCCACTTCGGCTTCTTTGATTCTAGCGTTGGGTTAGCTTGACGAATTTGACACTTGTGACCGCACTGTTTTGGACCGTGCTCACACTTCAGGGGTGAGGAAGTGAGTATCCCACAACAAATGGCACAGCAACGTTGTCGCTTTTTGTCGTTCCTAGATTAGGGGTATTGGTAGTTCTCTTTCTCCTTTTCTTAGTAACGCCACCATTACCAACAGCGATGATTATCATTATTATTATTATTATTATTATTATTATTATTATTTATTATTATTTATTATTATTATTTATTATTATTGTTGTTTTTGTTATTATTATCATCATTGCACCTCGGCTATCTAAATCTCGAAAGTATTTTCATGCAAGTAATGAATTAGTTCTTCTATTTCTACACCTCCAGCGTATAAACACGTGAGATTGAAGCTGTTAGAAAGCTAAGCCATATTTCACGTTGACAGTCGGATTCACGACATTCTATGAGCGATTAGAAAGGAAATATCCTTCGTCTGTCTGTCTGTCTCTCTATGTAGGAGGTACTTCCTAATGGAACTTATCAACTAATGACAAAGTTAATAAATATATAAATCGTAATGCTTTATCCGGGACAGTGGGCCATAATGGTTCAAAATTACAAAACTGAAATATACCTCAAAATATCCAAGTTGTGTGTGTGTGTTGTTGGTGTGCGTTGTGTGTGTCATTAATAAAATTGCAATTGGATGAAACTTAAAAAGTTAAACACATGTTTTTACTTCGTTTACTACGTATAATAAGTTGAGGAAGTATTATATTCCACCCAAAAATTCGATGTCGAGATTTCACCGGAAATGTTTTCAGGCTTCCTGAATAAAATATATATATATATATATATATATATATATATATATATATATATATATATAAAAGCATTTATAGAAAAAGTTGTGTGTGTCTGTCTGTCTGTCTGTGTTTGTGGACAGCATAACTCAAAACCGAAAAGTCGGTTAAAAACCAAAGTTCAAGGATGCGACACAAAGATATTGAAAAAAATTGCTTCTGGCTATAGCCTATATAGTCCTGTTTACTCTGGATGTGGATAACTGGTAAACCGTAAGAGGTAGATCAAATCATACTATACAAAAAATGTAGATCTTGCTAAAACACAATT
Organism: Tenodera sinensis; assembly: GCA_030765045.1. Lineage (NCBI taxonomy): Eukaryota > Metazoa > Arthropoda > Insecta > Mantodea > Mantidae > Tenodera > Tenodera sinensis. Next base: position 148,565,037 of record CM060962.1, read on the forward strand.
TGTCTAAATAAAAATTTTTGTAGAGTGAACCATTTCGAAGATAATCGTTATATGTGTCAGTTTCGGAAAAATTAAACTGCAACATCGTTAATTGTTTTATACCTATGTTAAACATGCAAAGAGAACGGAATATCAAAGCTTTAAAAGATTTGACTATTACTCAAAGCCTACTGTATTCTTATATTCCCGTTGCACCTACAAGGAAATAAGCAATAAGATATTTTCTGCATATGTTTATCTCAACTAACGCGAAGAAGATATAGGAATAACAGTTTGTAAGAATGGTTAGTACAAGAGTAGAGAAAGTCATGTGAGTGCAACACGTCAGATTTTTAACAAAAGGTCCGTGTCTGTGTGTGTCTGTCAGTCTGTGAACAGCATAACTTAAAAACGAAAGGTCCGTTAGTAACCAAAGTTGGTATTTAAGTTTAATGTGTTTTAAGGATGCGACACGAAGATTTTGGGAAAAAAAAAAAAAAAAAAAAAAAAAAAAAAAAAAAAATTGCTCCACTCTAAACTATCCTTTACAAGGAAAATTTTTAGAAAATTTTATGATTTTATCAAAAATGGCTCTTAACGATTTTTATTAACATGCCATATGTTTAAGATAGTTTTATAACAAAACAATTGATATTTTGAATTTTCTAGCTATAGCTTATGTAGTCCTGTTTACTCTTGATGACTTTTGTATAGCTGGTAAACCGTAAGGGATAGATCAAATCTTACTATAGAAAACATTTAAATGTTCCTAAACACACAATTTATGTCTACATAAAGTATTATTATTTATTATTATTATTATTATTGTTGTTGTTGTTGCTATTATTATTGTTGTTGTTATTATTGTTGTTATTATTATTGTTATTGGTGTTGTGCGGTGGATTTCTTGCACTTCGTACAGAACAAGGCATTTCACCATGTTGCGGTTGGTGCTCGTTTGCATTGAAGCGTTCGTTTGTTCCAGAAGATGAAACATCTTGCCACGTGATGTTATAAGGCAACATTTACTTACTAAATTTAAAACTTGAATCACTAGAAACTATACACTTTACACAGAGTGCAAACAACCACTTAGTACTAAGGTTTTTCAGCTAATCCAAAGAGGAACAGGTGAAACTATTGGCAACATGGGAGAACCCTGGAGATTAGCAAGTGGTTTTGAGGCTTGCACAAATTGCTGGGAAAGTTGTAAAACCTTCACATCAGGGGCGGAAAAAGCTCACTTTGTAAGGAACTGGAAAACCTACTTTCGAGGGATCTATAATATTGTATATTGCGACACAAGTGCAGAAAATACGAGATAAAGTGGAGTATTTTCTCTTCCAAGTTTCTACAAAGCACTTAACAGTAATAATATTTTGTTTAATGACACTGTGAATTGCCAGGATCACATTAGCGTCGCCGGTGTGCCGGAATTTCGTCCCGCTGAAGTTCTTTTACATGCCAGCAACTCTATTGACACAGAGCTGTCGTTTTTAAGCACACTTAAAAACCATCGGTCTGGGCCGAATTTGAACCTGCGACCATGGGAACAGTAGGCCAGCGTCTAACAAACTGAGCCACCCAGACGGACTGGAAAGCACCTAACGCATTTGTATTGCATACTATTTTTTTCGACGTTAGTGAATAATCGAAATATTTACACGAAAATAATTACTGTCAACTGTTATAAAGCAGTATCAAGGTCTATCTCCGTATCATCTAGAACTGATGCTCGATTAATCACGCTAGTCAGTGTTGAACAATAAAGTCAACAACCGAAGATGAGGTGGTGCATGCGCCGATAGCGTTATGTTCAGATTCTCCATGAATTAAATCGTAACTAAGTTTTTAAGCAAAGAAAATGAAGACAGTAAGATTTAAATCTTAAAACTCAACTGTCATGTATGATTATGCTGCATATCTGTAACAGTAAATATGCATATCAATAGCTGGAGAATGAAATATATTTTATTCACATCAGCTGTAAAACTGCAAAGCGTACGGACTTAAGATCTTCAGCTTCCCACGCACAGTAACATAAGCGGGGAGTGGATACACATTATCGTTGATGTTTTACTTCTATTCATGTTGGGTGACAGCATCAACTTTCGGCTAGAAATAATCTAAATTAAGCAATATGGATCTGGTTGCATATACCGTGTGGTTAAAAAGAATATCCAAATCCCAGGTCAGCCTTTTCTGTTACTGAGCAACTGTTACTGCAGGACTGAAGAAGAATCTCATAAGATGCTTAAAGATGCCACATAACAGTTGAACCCGGCAAAATTTGAAACACGGTAACGAATATGTAGAAAGTGGCTAAAGGTGCAGAAAAACCTCTTCTGACAAATTGTGCATTCTAATGAACTCTTGTTTTGTCTAGCAAGCTCGTGGGCCAATTTAAACGAACAAGCCAGGATATTAAAGGTTTCGTCAAGAGCTTTCAGAAAACTAAAGCAAGTTAACTTAGCTATCTTAGTCTACGCGTAAGTCACAATTAGTCGAAATCTTATTTTGGCCATAATTTCTCTGTTATTGGGCCAACTTCAACAAACAAGCCAGGATATTAAAGGTCTCGTCACGGAAACGGCTCCAACAATTAGGATGAAAATTAATAGTTAACATTTTGCTTTTGAAGTTTATCTAAATAAGTATCTTCTCCCCATCCCCCCCCCAAAAAAAAACACGATCAAAAAAGGAAATCAAAAAAAAAAAAAAAAGACAAAAGCCGAGCGAAGCTCGGTCGCCCAGGTACTGTTGCATATAAAGGATAGTCAGAGGTTGGGGAATTTGAATGAAAATCTTCATGACGCATCCTTGGAAGATGCTGAACATAAATACCAAATTTGGTATTTCACCAACTTTTCGTTTTTAAATTAGTCTGTTCACACATTGACACACACGTGTGCGTAGCTTTATTTATTTGTTTATTTATTTATTCAGGGAGTCTCGAAACATGCATTCCCGATAAAATCCCGGTATCGAATTTTTTCGTAGAACACACTATTCGGATATTCTTTAGAATGGGTGACTATACTTAATATATGTAGTAGAGAAAGTAAATATCGATTATTTCCACATACTCGTATCAGTATTGTGACTTTGGTGGGTGTAAAGTAAAGAAGACAGATGTAGTCGAGATAAAGAAACACTTTTATTTCCGTAAACAGTAACTTTGTACATTCGTTGCAACAGCAAGAAAGTCTTTACCGATTCACCAACAGCACAGCTCCGAATTAGTAACACAAAAACTGTCCCTTCTCACACTTTACCGCTATTTATATCTCCCAGGCACTATTCTGGAAACTTCAGGAAAGTTCAGTTATTATTGCGGTGAAAGACAAAGCAGAACATTCCAGAAGTCTCTATCCCTTTCTCTCTTTCGGCAAGCGCCCCAACAATGCGGCCATTCTCTGTCTCTTCCCTTCGGCTCCTTTGCGGTAGTGCCGACAATAATGCGATGGGCGACAGTATTATAGACTTCTGATAAGAAAACGTGTGCGGGTTATTCTGCTATCTGGAAGGGTAACCAGAGAAACGGTAAACGATACCACATAGCAGCTCACGATGATGTCATAGATGGATATACTACTTACATTAAAGCCGTAGCCACGTTTGCTTCCAGCATTGCTTGCACAAGAACGTATGTTTTCTAAGAGGCCTAAGGACCCATTTATGCACGCGGTTTGATGTCGCGCGACATGGAATAATGCGATGCGACAGAATTTGTAATTATCTATTTATGCATGCATCGTATCGCACTGTGTGTTGTTGGGACATCAGTTCTACCAGCCCATGGTGGAATTCTAGCAAGGGTGTATGACAAGCCCTTTCGTTCGGTCTGCAAAATGACGTCACCTTAATTCTAATGTGAGGAACGAGGCTGCCTTTTTGGCGATGATTGCGAAGGGGACAGTAATAACTAGGCTTCGAACCTTCATACAGCTATCGCTGAATGAGGCGGCCGCAAGTTAGCTGCCACATGAGCAAAGCGTGACGTCATTGCCTCAGTACAGTGACAGCATAAAGCACAATGTCTACAGTGCATAGTGTCTCTCGAATGTGTTCACTAATTTCACACAGTAAAATGCCTGCGGTACGAAAATCGAAATATTCACGTACTGCTGAACTTGTGCAACACTGGGAGTGAATATTTTACTGTAAATGGTGACAACGTGGAATGCAAGTTATGCACGAACGTTATCTACAACGTCCGTGTGTTGACTGTACCTAGCCCCCTCTGTATTGTGATCATGTGACAGACTGTCCCCCTCCCACTTGCTATAATCCTAACTCCGCAACTTTTCGTTCTCTGTATGAAGGTTCGGTCCCCAATAATAACGCACTTGTAAAGTGGATATTTGAAAAGCTTACTTTATGCAATGCAAAAGAACAAATGAAAACAATACGAAGTATAGTTAATGTGTAGTCTAAGTAAAAGCAAGCTTTAGCTCCTGTCTCACTAATTTCAATTGTATGGTGGATCGCGATGACACGAAATATATTCATACGCAAAAGGCTTTAGAATCTATCCTATTGCGATTGTCCGCATAATTACCAACGTTTACTCTCGTGATCAAACGCGTATTTTAATGCAACTCGCGAAATCAGTGTTCATTTACGATTTACCACGAAGCTAATAATTTATTGCGATATTTACTTGCGAAATGAACTTTTACTTACGATTTAACATAAAATGAACATTTGATTGTGATATTTCTGCGAAAGTGACGTTAAAAGATTTATTTGAGGAATAAAACGATCTATTTCACTTTTTGCAACATAAAAAGCCAAATGCGACGTGAAGGTCGAGAGTTCAAGCTCTGAGTTGCTGGAAGAAATGAAACTATGTTTACAATAAGTAGGAAAGATACAAATATGAGAGCGGCAGCGAAAGTAAGTTGACAGGTAACCTGTGGCCTTACGTGAGCGTTGAATGCACGCATAGAATAATATACCTTCCATGCTACAGCACCACCACTGGAGCAAAGTGCCGGAGACAACATCCCCACTCCCCTCTACTGGTTTTCCCGCACTCCGCAAACACACATAGCGTAGAATCGAACGATAAGCTCACGCGTATTTTACAGAAGCCTGTGATAGACAGCAGGGAGCGCGAGTTTAATGCCAATGACGGGAGTTTAACGCTGAGTTTGTTTCATGTATTGATGCACTGTAGTAGGGTTCTATTCCAGGCAACAGCATGTGGAAATCTTGATGGACGAAGCGGCGCTGGAGTGGGTTTCCTCCGGGTTCTTTGGTTTCGTCCGCCGTCTCATTCCACCGGTGCTCCATCTTCATTCCATGTATCACCGCCTGCGGTACCGCATGTAGAACAGCGGGCGTTAACCACTACAAAAATGCACTGTAGAGCCAAGGCGCGTGATTGTAGTTAGGTACATTAAAAAAAGTGCATTCTGACAGCTAGGTGCACAAGTGTGCTTGAGACAGTTTCCATGGCAACGAACGTCGTCCTCCGTGGTCTAGGGTAACATGCTAGCTTCTGGTTCCCTAGGTCGCGGGTTCAAACCCAGTGGAGGGATGAATTTTTATGGGCGTAAAAATCCTTGGCATGGCTTTTTTCGGAAGGGAAGTAAAGCCGGTGGTCCCGTGTCCTAGATGTACGACATGTAAAAGAACCTCAAGCTTGATACTTTTGAGGAAAATTAAGCGGTCTTTCATGCCCAACGTAGAATGAGACTGAGAACCACAGTCTATGTAGTTATATTTCAATTTCTAATGCTGATTGTGAAGGAGCTCTTTCAGTGTGCAATATTTTATCAGATAAAAGAATCAATATTGCAGCAGGGACCTTAGAAACCATGCTCGTTATTTCAATCAACATGCTACATATAGCATAAGAAATGTAAATTATAAAGTAATATTTGATATTTTATGTTACCGCTTTTATCCCGCTTTGAGCCTTCTTTTTATGCCGACATTCACAATTTTTATTCACCATAAAATTGTGTCTCTAAGCTGCAGCTCGCAAGCAATTTGAGAATTGACCAACTGGTCGTGGTTTGGTAGAAATAAAAATTCTCCTCTTCGTTGAATTATTGCTATCAACTTAAAGCTTTTGCTCGGCGACCTTTACCATACCACATGTCAGCTGAGTAAACACAGTTTTACTATCAGGAGGCGATTAAATACCTATGTCCTCCTTTAAATTTTGGGTTTCTTTAAATTAACTAGCTCCGCGGCGTAACATCCCTTTTTGGGCCACGACCTACCGCCCGGCCGCTGCATCTCCCACCTCTGCCCACCACAGGCGTTATGATGGGTGCATTAATGTAGGTGGGATGTTGTCAGCCTCCGGTCACTCCCGGCCGGTTACGTGGTCTTCTCGACCAGGGGCCGAGACTTTACAATCAGGTAGCTGCTCAATTTGACCCTCAGGGACATAACGAGGTGAGTGCATCCCGGATCTGGGGAGAAAATCCCCACGCCGTCAGCGCTACCGCCGAAGTAAGGAGACCTTTTAGTTTCTCTAATATTAAATATAGTAAGTAGAGGACGTATTGCATCCCACCCAACAATTCGATATCAAGATTTCAACAGAAATTCGCGCTTCCTAGAAAACTCCCCCCCCCCCCAACCAACAGCAACGTGAATTATAAAAGAACCGCTTTCTGTGCGTGTTTTAGCAGCATGAACAAACAAACAAACAAAAAATCCACTTAAATACCAAACTTGTGTTGAAGTATAGTTTCCTCGAAGGAGAACGTCTCCGTAGCGCAGTGGTAGCACGCCTCTCTCTGGCGTGGAGAAGCGCGGTACCGGCGTGGGGATTTTTACCCCGCTGGGAAGTCTGGCACGGGGTGCACTGAGCCTCGCCATGTCCCGGAGGGACAAATTCAGGAGCTACAGGGTTCTTCATTTAAAATCTAACGGAGCACACGGCGTTTCGCCTCTCCCGCGACCTTACTGGATTACCACACTACCGGCTGCCGTTGTGCGCGCGGATAGCCGATACTGGGGCTCTGAAAATGTACATCGCGTTCAAGAAATCCCTCATTATGATCGGAGAGTTGGAGTTTGGTGTGCTGTTAGCGCTAGACGCATATTCGGTCCAATATTTTACGAGCAGACTAAATGCACAGAGGTACCGAAATGACATTTTGACCCCATTTTATCATGAACTGGCAGAAGAAAAGAAATCGTATGGGTTGTTTCAACAAGATTCTGTTACTGCCCATACAGCAGAGGAGCACATGAATAAAATTAGGGGAGTGTTTGAAGATAAGAGTGATTAGTGCTGGTGTATGGCCCTCTCGCTTCCCCGATCTAAGAGAGTGTAATTTTTACTTGTGGGGGTAACCTGAAAGACAAAGTTTACGAGACAAATTCTCATACATTGGAAGAACTAAAACAAAATACTAGAAATGAAATCGGAAACATTACAGTGGCGCAACTTAATTGTGTAAATGTGTTCTCCCGATATAATGCTTGTTTAGCTGAGGGTGAACGGCATTTCCAGAATCTTCTATATGGTAAGAGTGTCATACATGCTTTACGCGCGGAGTTTATGTAGGAACAAAGCCGGCTGTGGCACACCCAATCGCACACAGGCGAAATGTCATGCGCCCGTTAGGTTTTAAATGAAAACCCCTATACTTGATAATGAAGTAGCGATCCCAGGCCATGAAGGCCATATAACCGTCTGGGAGGGGTCGGGACGCTGACTACGTCCCACCTTCCAGTTCTGCACCCCACTCATGACGCCTGTGGTGGGCAGAGGTGAGGGACGCAGCGGACGCGCGGTAGGCCTTAGCCCGCGAAGGGCTATTGCGCTAGGGGATCTCCAAGGTTGTGATACCCAAAAAATCCAATTAAATGCCAAACTTGGTGAAGTGTAGTGTCCTCCAGAGACGTGATATACTTTTAAAGGACATCCGCCGCCCAAAACTGCACTTCACTTGGATTTTTCTTTTTGACGTACCAGAAAATTTGTTTTTATTCAGTTCTTTTATTCTAATAAAATTTCTCGCCCTAATCAGTGGTCTTATTACTCATTACTTCCTATGGGATGGTAGTTTATTTCCTTGTTTTTCATTGCCTCGTTGAGTAATTCCATGGTTCTTTTAATGATACGTTTATCATGGGCACAAAGTCTCCATGCACGTTTAAATATACCTATGCTTTCCATTAGTGGCCACCAGTCCTGAGTTTCGTACAAGTGAGAAATTTTATCTTGAAACGGTGTTGTCAGCGGGCATCATTACGTAATGCTGTTGTTGCTTCTATTATAAAACTTCAGTTTACGTCACTTATGGAGCGGGTCTTGCCTTTGGCAACAATGTTCCTATCTTTCACGAATCTGTTTATCTAGGAAGTGAGAAACATTTAGTGCCTTTTTGTTTTCTTATGTCACACCCATACACTGCACAGTCACTCATTTTATAATTGCAGCCATTAATCCTATATCGATGACATCGGAAATGTCCCACTAATAATAGATTGTCCTGAAGTGTGTTTTAACACCTCTAGGTTTACCAGAGTGAATGCACTGACTCGATTGTCTCACTCACAACGTGGCAATGCGATATGCATCAACAGACCCGTATACCTATCTACTACATTGAGACCCTGTGACTGTCTCGTGTGTCATGCGACCGGAAGGACCGTGCGGCGTGTTTCTTTGGTCGTACGATGAAATGTTGCGGCACATGGTATAACTGCTCCCATTTATTTATAACACCGTGTGCTTTCAGATCGCGTCGCACTTGTCGCACGCACCGCATGAAATCGCATGGATATTTCAGCTTTGTTAAATGAAATGTATGAATGAATGGAGTGAGTGAGTGGTGTTTAAAGGGCCCGTCGACAGCTAGGTCATTTGGACCCCAAGCTTTGTTGATGTGTTAAAAGTCTAGCCGTAAAGTTTCTCAGATAACCTTTGAGTTACTGCTGTCAACACATTCCTTACAGTCACACTATATAGTGAGAGGAACACAGTATTATAGGGTGCGCCATCAGAACCTGACATGTGCGTGCATTAATTGATACGTGTTAATTTTTAAAAACCTGTTTTTTATAGTTATTACCTTACCTCGCAGACGTGTATTCTTCCGCGTTGTCTTTTCTTCCCCTTTCGCATGATTGACCAATGTACGCCTGCGAATGATGTCACACCAGCCGTGTTTAGTGCAAGGATAGGCGATAAAAGCGATTTAAGCACTGTCATGATAGACGCATGTGTTTTCGTTATTCTGAGAGGCAGGTTTAAACCTAAAGATCTCCCATCTATTTGTTGATAATTTACATACATTTCAGGGGTATTAATTCTGTTCTGTAACTTATTTCATAGGTTATTATTATGCAAATCCGACAACTATCGTCGAATAGATTAAGATGTTGCTAAAAGGAGCTATTTTGCATCGAAGAACAACCTACTCCGCGACAGCAACCAGTGAGAGGTGTGTTCACGTGACTGTCGGGAGATGCGGGACGAAGTTATATTTAAGAGTAGGTGTATCTAACTTATTAATAAAACCTATTTTACCAGAATGATTCGTTTCATGTATAAAATCAAGAATTATCTTAAAACAATTTGGAGTTTCCATTTAAGATAACAAAATTGATTAAAACTTCCATAAAATCGAAATAAGTGACAAATACACTTTCTACTCAATGAAAAAGTAACTCCGAGTTGTAGTTTTCGTTAGAATCCACATAACAAAATCCTACAAGAGACTGCCAGTGCGATGGAGTGGTCAGTGTTCTGGCTTCCTAACCCAGGCGTCCGGGCTCGATTCCCTCCTGGGGTTGGAAAATTTTCTTAAACCAGAATAATTCCCTATCCTCCATTTAGCCCAGAAGTATGGATTTGGGAGCGATTGTGGGTGTATTTAATATTAAAAATGATTAAAAAAAAACAACGGTAAGAAACCCTGCAGTTCGAGTAATAACACCATCAGTTGTTTCTTAAGCCAAAGTCCACTTTATGATCAAAAAAGTTAAAGGGAGCTATACAAATGAAACAATTACAAAAATAGACAAAATACGTTTCCATTGTGTAGTTTGAACAACGCGCGCGCTTATTGAACGTCCAGTTCAAGTGCAGAAATTAGTTGCTCGCGGGCAATTATAGTAAACTATTTTTAAAATGTTAAAATTTAAATGGCTTTGAAAGATGCCACTGAGGATAGGATCTATATCCCGTGTGTACTTTTAGTACTGGTGGGATTTGGTGCATTCTAAATAAAGTTATCATTTGAAAAATTTCGGAGCATTCCACCGGTATTAACTATAAAATGATTTTATTACTTTCAATCGCATATGAATAGTACTTAGGATTCACGTATAATTGTGTTCAATGAAAACTTGCAAGTCAAGTTTTTCTTCGCTTAGAGTTTCAAATTTTCAGCAATCAGTAGTTAACTAATGCTGCAGGGAATTGCAGGTTTGTCTGTCGAGCGCACTACTAATATTTCAGCTGTAGCGCCATATTTATATTTTGTCATGTCAGGTTTATTTACTGGTGCCTCTGCATTTCGCCCAGAGATAAGAAAGGAATGCGAGCCGCAGTGCGCGGAATGCGGAAAAGTTGGCCAGGCAAAAAGTTGCGCGGGGATGCGGCCCCATGTAAACCATATTTCTAAGTGAAGGAACACTCTCCAGCGCAGCTCCTTGCTTGAAACGCTTCTGGTGGTAGATATATTTAATGAAATAAATACGTGTCAAATTTCGGATTATTACTACAGAGCTCGGTACTGTAATGCAGTGTACAACTGCAGGATGTGGCATGGTAGCAGTAGATATTTAATTTTAGGTTATTTTCTTCTGCTATTCTAAACCAAAAAGATAGTAGCGGAAGAGATATACGGGGCTGCTTATTTGTCTACCTGTAATCAACCTAGAATTTCAATGCAGGTAGTTCACCGCAAACGCATTTTAGACGGCGTTCCCTGTATTCCTTGCAGTTTTAAGGCTCTGAGGCAGCTATTATTTTAATTTCACCCTCTTTATGTTTGCTACATATTAGTTGTATATTTCTCTCAGTTCCAACGCTGTTCCTCAGACTCGGAAGTATTCCAAATTACTGTGTTTTTTGGCATTAGTATTTCAGCGTTCTTACAATGGAGGATTCCAAAAGTGGCTGTAATCTAGAAAGCAGTGGTTACCGTTTCAGATTTCAGATAGATGAGCAATATGGTATTGTGATTGCATGGCACCTGTAATTGTATCGCTTAACCTTTAACTGGTGACGCAAACTAAGAAACGATAACCTCCATTGCCTATAAATCTAAACTCTAGTACCTATTTATAGTACATTCTTATCATTGCTTACTCTTTATTTCACATTAAATATTTGCGCCGTAAGGTTTGTTGTTTACTGTCCATGCGAGGCTCGTGATATAGGGACGTCTGACAGACGTGACGTCACCAGTTACGTGATATTTGACAAGAGCAGTACTGCTTAAAATGTCGCAAAATAATAGAGGCATATAATATGACCAAAAGGGAAGTTTACAGTCTTGATCACAAATGTTCTTCGTATTCTACTGGATGCCGAACAAAATGCACAGTTGCTGTTTTCTTCAGATTGGTGGATATTACAGCTAATAATGCATATATCCTGCACAATTCCTATGCTGAAAGCTCCCTCATTCCAGAACTGGATTTTCTCAAGAGCTTAGCAGCCCAGGTAATTAATGCACATTGTACATATGAAGGAAGATGCTGAACGAGAGGATTCCTAGAGAAATTGGAACCGAAGTATCATGGATTCTCAACTTCAGACTGAAAACTACAGTTGTGGAGCAGAAGCTTGAAATCCGGAAAACTTGCGTATGTCCAAAATCTTAAAAAAAAAAAAAAAAAAAAAAAAAGGGGGGGGGGGGAGAACTTCCTTCATGCGTTATAAGTGCAAGATACCGGTGTGTGCTTAGAATGCACTAGAAAAATCTGCGTAAACTGTCTTGAATATGAGGAACTTGCCAGTGCGCCGCTAGAAAATGGCCAAGAACGACCAGTCTTGTATGTGCACGTGTCTCAGAAAAACACGGTTTCAGAGCCAGAATTTTTTTACATGTCTATTGTATACCACGAAACTCACATCCCTAAGTTAGGAAACATAATTAGGCTACTGACTTTTATTGCAACTGTGCTTTTAATAGTACAAATATTTGGCATTTAAGAAATGAACGATTTTTTATGCTAAATGTGTGGTTTGGAATTCAGAAAGTTCAGGAAACTGCTTCAGGCAATCTCTCCCTGCCCCCACCCAGGAGTGGAATGGACGTTCCTGCTCCTTCAAAATGTGAGTAGACTTGAAGCGTAAATTTACATGCAAGTTCCGCTCCCCCTATGGTCGATTCACACTGATATATGGGGAGCTTTCTTCCCCCCCCCCCCCACCCCTTCATTCTGCCATTATCGTCGGTCATATAGAGTTCTGAATGTCAAATGTGTGCTCTTGGACCAGCTGTCGTGAACAGCCTATAGCAATGGGAATTAGTGAGGTTCGAGGCCCGTGATTCTTTATTTTGTTTTTCAGATAACGCAGTGTTTTACACAAATGACAATGTTATTTCCAATTGCAAAGATATTTTATATTGAAGCATTTACGGTTTCTGTCCTCTCTGTTCAGAATTAAGCTCTAAGCCTGCTCCGTTTCGCTATCTGTCCTTGGTCTTCCAATATATTTTATTTGCCGGTTAGATTCTTTTCAAATTTTTGTTTTGATGTCCTTTCCATTTCATTTCATATTGACATACTAATTCCATTACTGACTATATCTCTAACTCTTCTTTTCTAAGCACAATTTATTCATGTAAACTACGTGGATGTAAATTTATGAACCCTTGTGTGTCTCTCTTAGCGCATTTTTAGTCAGTATTCTTCGCACTGCATATCCTCTTTACTTCAAACATTTGTTGCACATGTTCTTCTTTGTTTTACAAGTAAAATGAAATTAATGAATGTCCTTTAATGAATCAAATCAGAAATATAAAATGAATTGAGATGGGGTATGTAAACCTCCCCCTCCATTATTACCGTAATTTGTTGGGGCATTTATTTTGAAATCGAAGATGATTATTTATTTAATTTGAATCACGAATGCCTTATAAGTTAAAATGATCTTATACATTAAAATACGGGATTATTCAAAATGATTTTCCGGGTTTCGTGATTTTTCTTTTACAAAACGTGGAAAACATGTCATTTTTATTGTTGCAGTAACGGTTAGACAAACTGTTTGTTCTGCATCAACTGTAGTGACATCGGTTACCACCAGATGGCAGTAACAGCGGTGTTTAACAAAATGGCGATTAGCGGTAAGGAGAAAGCCCCCCCCCTTTTATATATATATATAAATCCTTGAATATCAACACCTCATGGTCTCCATTTTCGGACAAAATACGAGAAGGACATAGTTTGTGGATACAGTGGGAACTGAAGCAGCGCATCGGAGCCACCTTAGAAACCATGTTGACTCGTATCTGAGAGGAGATGGACTGTCGGGTAAATGCGCGTATAGTGACAAAAGGTGCATATGTCGAAAATTTGTAATGTACATAAAAGAATTTTTGAGTTGCAGTACACAATAAAACAAGATTCATATTAGTAGTAGTATATTGTATGTTCTGGCTCAAGAAGTGGCATAAGTGACATGTATGTTCTGGCTCAAGAAGTGGCATAAGGGACATATCAGTCACGCCCCCCCTCCCCACCTCCCCCTCCCCTCCCCCCTTAAGTGACATGGGTATTTCTTTGGACACGTGGGAATTCCGAAAAAAGAGAGTGGATGGTCTGTCGCGATCAGGATGACAAAGGAAGGATAATTAATGACCCCCGTCCCCCCTGACCCTCCTATTCTAGTGTCTGCATGTGTTTTCGAATGTGACAGTTGGAAATGTTTCCCTCGGACAGTTTTTGAAAAGAACAAGATTCAACTTGCAACGGTGAGCATAGAGGATGACAAAGGAAGGGTAATTAATGACCCCAGTCCCCCTGACACTCCTATTCTAGTGTCTGCATGTGTTTTCGAATGTGTCAGTTGGAAATGTTCCCCTCTGTCAGTTTGAAAAGAACAAGCTTCATTTTGGAACGGCGAGCATAGAGGATGACAAAGGAAGGGTAATTAATGTCCCCCTGACCCTCCTATTCTAGTGTCTGCATGTGTTTTCGAAAGAAGAACGTGAGGGTAAGAAACCCTACAATGAATGGCCCCTTTCAGATCTTGATATATTTATGTGACAGTTGGAAATGTTCCCCTCTGACAGTTTTGAAAAGAACAATGCTTCATCTTGCAAGGGGGCGAGCATAGACATCCCCATTTTCCTGTCTGAACAGGCTTAGTGTTTTTCTCTTAACAAAGCAGCCAAAGATCGCCCACCTGCAGGAAGAAACCTTTTCAATAGCGAAAGGATACTTCTGTATTGACGCGTGGACCACCCATGTGGTCCCCCACTGAGAGGGTTCCCTGCCTTCCCTCACAATGACCGTATTGTGTTGAATGTCCATCCAACCCCCCCAACACTTCAATGCGTTCCCACACAGTGGGGACAAAAGGAAACCTGTAACATAACTCTTAGCAGAAAAAACAAACTTGCAGTTCGACATAACGAAACTTTTACTGATCAAAATCTACCCCCCACACACGCATTCTTCCGAAGAAAAACCTATTCTCACTGAAATTTTCGGACCGCACACATCTTTGACTTTGCACTATCCATTAAGCGGAAGGGTAACTCATTCTCCCTATTGTACTTGCAGGTGGCTGCTTCAAGCATTATTTAAGCATTGACAATGACGACAAAAAGTTAAGGGGTTTCTCTTACACATAGAGGCAAAGACAGCAACAGTATTGTATTGAGAAAGGACAGTGTTGTTTGCTTCTTAGGGAGCATCGCCCAATAACGTTATTTTATACTTGCAACATTCATTTTGTGTATAGTATCATGTTCGACGATCAGAGAGGCTGTTTCTCGTTTCTTTCAAGCAAATTTAAGCTTTGACAACATGTTACTTAAGCTGAAAATATTGTCTCGTCTGTTACCCTCACGCAACTTTCTCTACTCTTGCCCTAACAATTAATACAAAATGTTATTTGCACTAACATCTTCGTGTTAGCTGAGATAAACGTTTTCACAAATTATCTCCCTGCTTATTTCCTTTTATGTGCAAGGAGGGATATTAGAGTAAGGAAGGCTTTGTGTACTGATCAAAAGCTACATGCAATTCTACTGAAAAAGCATTCACAAGGAATTTTTTGGGTCCATCCACATCTCTTGACTTCGCATTTGTTTATGTTCCCAAAACTCAACTAAAATCATGGAAATATCTCCAAAAAATCCTACAGGCACACACACATACTCACACGTAAACACACACACACACACATACACCCCGCACACATGCACACAAATACACATGCACACCTACACACATGAATGCACAACCACACACACATACACACACACACACACACACGCAAACAGACATACATACGCGCAAACACACGCACAAAACCGCATAAGCTTCATTTATAATTTCCTTAAATTAAGGACTTTATGTTAGCCAATGCATCACTTTTCACAAGGATACTCTACTCAGTTTTCTTTGTGAAATATCCGGGGTGTTTAAGAGGACACTTATTTATACATTTATTTTCTTGTTTATAGTATCTTACGAGATTACTATGCTTGTTTAATCCTAGCAAGTAATATTTTTTAAATCGCACCAAAGAATAACTATACCACAATGCAGGAACAGTAAGCACCCGAGGAACGTAGCTGAATCATTGAACCATCAGCAATACAGGTTTCAAAGTAATGGGCAAATTTCAAACACTAAGTAATATCTTGCCTTATTATTAGTTTCTTTATTGACAAATTCGAGAGTTCTGGTCAAAGTAATTACTGCAATAACACATGTTAACATATATAATAACCCCTTTCAATCATACAGAAAATTCTTTTGACTTCATTTCTACATAAACACAAATATTAAAAATCTGATGTGTTACACTCACGTGGCTTTCTCCCCTCTTGTACTTCCCATTCTTACAAAATCTTATTCCTATATCTTCTTCGTGTTAGTTGAGATAAACATTGTACAAATTATCTTATTGCTTATTTCCTTGCAGGTGCAAGGAGAATGTTAGAATACTGCAGGCTTTTCTGCCATAGTCTAATGTTTAAAAGCTTTGAGATTCTGTTGTCTTTGCACACTTAAGATATAAAAAATGAACAACAATGAGCCATTTCACGAAAGTTCTAAGTTTTTCCGAAACTCACACACATAACAAGGAATATCTCCGAAATGATTCACACTACAAGAAAATTTATTCAGTCAAAAAATTGTGTATTTTAGCAAGATCTATATTCTCTATAGTATGATTTGGTCCATCTCTAACGGTTTACCAGTTATGCAAAAGTCGCCCAGAATAAATACGACTACAGGGGCTACACCCAGAAAATTCAAGATATACATTTCATTTATCAAAAAAATATCTCAAACATATGACATTTTAATCAAATCGTTAGAGCAATTTCCAAGAAAGTCAAAATTTTCGAAACATGTTCCATGTCAAGGGTAGTTAAGGGGGGATATTTGCTTTTCAAATTCTTCGCGGCGCATCCTTGAAAGACATTAAACTTAAAAACTGACTTTGGTTTAACCGACTTTTCGTTTTGAGTTATGCTGACCTCAGACTGATACACACACACACATGTCTACACACACACACACACACACACACACACACACACACAAATTTTCAGCAAACACTCACACACGCACTTAGACATACACACACGCACACATACACACACACTCACACACCCACCCACACCTACACACATACACACACACACTCACACACGCGCAGACACCCACACTGACACACATACACCCATACACATGCACCCAATCACACACAGGCCTACACATACACACACACACAAATTTTCAGCAAACACTCGCACACACACTTAGACATACACACACATACACACTCACACACCCACCCACACTTACACACATACACACACTCACACACACGCAGACACCCACACTTACACACATACACCCATACACATGCATCCAATCACACACAGGCCTACACATACACGCACACACAAATTTTCAGCAAACACTCACACACACATTTAGACATACACACACACGCACACATACACACACGAGCATACACACATACACACACTCACACACGCGCAGACACACACACTTACACACATACACTCACACACATACACCCAAGCACACACATACACGCACCTTTTTGTAAACCTGCTTTTTTGGATTCAGGGGGCCTCGAACATATATTTCCGGTGAAATCTTGACTTCGAATTTTTGGGTGGAGTACGATACTTCCCCTATTGACCAGTAGAGAAAGTAAAAATAGAGGTTGCGACAACTGAGCATAAAAAATACACAACGCTAATTTCATTTCAATATATGAAACTCCTGATATTATTCTTTGTTATCAAATGATTAAAAATTGAAGTGACAGAATAATGAAAATTTCATTCATCTTACCCTTGCTATTGAATAAAGTTAGTGAATGAGACCTGATGCTCTGAAAGTATTTATTTTTTCTCAAGTAGTAATAGTTAAGGGGTTAATAAAATCTCAACAGGAACTTTTTGTCACTAGATGTAAGTTTATTTAATAAGTTTGCCAGTTTATAGCAGGTTTGTATAAAACAATTGTACTATTAAATCTTACAATCCAGAGGCTTTTAAGGGGAGAATATGTTTGGAAACAACTCAAAGAATGAGTGAAAACTGCGTACAAATATTCATTACAAATACAAACCAAAACGGATAAGTGGGGCTTGTAGACAGAATACAAAACGAGCTCTATGGTGTTAAAGGAAATTAAAGGCGCAAAACTCCTTATGTGACTTAATCCCTGGGAATGACTGATGGTAGCATGGAGATGGGAACAATAACAATGATAATGAATAGGAATCCCGCCAGCCTATATTTTAAACATTTTGTTCGGTGTTATTCATCTTTATTTTTTTATTGAAGCATAACATTTCTTGTCATTTCTTACTGAACCTTCAGCATTCAGTTCATTGAATAAGAAAAGAGAATAAAGACATCATTCAGATGTTCATACATTCATTTTAAATTACATTAAAGGCTGGCTTTGTCACTTTCATTATAAAACAAGCTATTATGTATATCATTTCACAGTATCCAAATATTGGAAAGAAAGCTAACTTCTTAGTTTAGCCAATAGAAACAAAGTTCGGCGGGGTGGTGGGGTAGCTGTTTTACTGCGCAGCTGCACAGGTGTGGTGGGGGAAAGCATTCTAACCTATAAAAGGGTACACCGTCCGCAGGAGTGAACGGACTCACAAGACACACAGGTGTGATTGCAGTTCTAGAGGGCGAAACATCAGTTGGCATTTACACATCACTGCAACAATAACATACATTCCATAATGGCAGGTAAGCCCATTTTATTATACCTTAAAGAAACATTTTGGTGTCTTTCTACGAGTGAAAGTCATTAAATAGGAACAAAATACGCAGAAAAAAGTTTTTATATGTTAAATGGCATGTATTTCCTTACAATGGACTTGAAATTATCAGCTCATCATTCATTGCCTTTACACATTGAAAGATTAAGTCAAAGTGGAAATCCGAACTAACGATGAAATTGCCAAATGTAGGAAAACACGATAACTTTTTTTTCCCACTATTCATTAAATGTTTTCTCTTGTTGTTATTTTTATTATTATTCTTTTATTCTTTTGTAGGAAACATCAACAGGGCAAATGAATCTAACACGAGCATCAATGGCTCGCCCCCTGGACGTTGCACAACACGACTTGACAAAGTTACAATGCCAGTTAGGCCCAATAAATGCAGTTGTGATAGTTGTAAAAATATTTCATCACTGAAAAGTCTACTGGGGGAAATTCAAGGTAAGAATTATTAAATATTGAAATGCTAGTTTATATTGTTCCTTATTTGGCTCATTGTAGGAATTCCATCGTAAGCAATTTTTGTGTACATTCTGTCTTCCAGCGTTAGCATTTCAGCTCCAAACCATATGTTCAATCGAAATATCATATATGATATTTTGTTTTTCATCATTCATCTGACTTATAGTATCCCTTTTAATACTCTCTTCTTCATATCAAAGTGACTTATCTCAAATAATCTGTCTCTAAGCCAAAAACATTTTCTTTTATACCTGAATTAAATATAGTCTTTTATTCAATCTTTAATAAATGTTCACTTGCTGAATATGAATATCCACTTCAAATATTATAACACCATTAATTAATTTTATTGTTTCATCTTACTTCAGGCCCATATGAACCAATGGACCTTTCATTGAATCGCCAGCCTAAGGAGCAGCACACCATGAGACCTTCACAAACAGCTTTACACAGAGAATCAGCGCAAAAGAGGGAATTATACCATAAATCACTTTGCGATTGCAAGATCGCTAATCAAGCTGGGAAGAGCACATCTTCTTCAATATCGCAGAGTAATAAGCAGCCGCATGAAAACACCCATCAGATTACAGATGAACAATTATATCAACAACGCAAGTACAGCTGGGAACCTTCAAATAAAAGATGTCATACTCATACAAGGGAGCAATTCAACAGCCCGCAGCAAAGAAGTCAACAAAACTTAAAGGAATTGATCGAAAACAAGACAAGGATATGTATTCATACCTGTGAAACTATGAAATGTGATACTTTGAAAATTGCCATAGAACTTATTTTATAATTCAATAAGATTTCTTAGAACAGATAACCATCTCTTATAGAGATACGTTATTGACTTTGGCAGGGTCTCTAGGTCATATCTAACGACAGTAACAATCATTCATCATGTAATTCATGCTTAGCCTGCAGAGTCGCAGTTATCAGAAGTAACAGGTATTCTATTTTATTCCAAGGGGCGGAAAAACAGCATGATAGACACAGAGAGAGAGAGAGAGAGAGAGAGAGAGAGAGACTGACTGTT
Source organism: Tenodera sinensis (assembly GCA_030765045.1). NCBI lineage: Eukaryota > Metazoa > Arthropoda > Insecta > Mantodea > Mantidae > Tenodera > Tenodera sinensis. The sequence goes on from CM060962.1 coordinate 148,584,992, forward strand.
ATGTGCAGGTGTTTTACCCATATTTATGAATTCTGTATAATATCCACAGGCATTTAGCCTGAAGCAGTATCTACTTATATTGTGAAATCATCAATTTTGTTGAAATGTAAAAAACGATCTTGATTCATTTAATAAAATTTATGAAGAGAAATATCAGCGTTATCATTTAACCTGCCCTAACCTATCCTAGCCTAAGCAAGCCTACCCTATCCAAATTTAACCTATCTTAACTAGGAATGCATGCAGGAATAACATAATGTATGATATAAATTAACAAAAGAACATAATTACAATCAGATAATTTTATTTAACTTATAAAGATGAATACACTACCATTACCATTCAGAAAGCAAGCATATACTATTGAAAGACAATACATATATATTCATTTCATTTCTTAATCATTCAATGATGCCAGTCGATTTCAGTTCATTGATAATTCCTTGAATTTCCTTATAGTGATTCTGTCCAGTCGATTCTTGTGACATGATTAATAATCGTAAACGTTTTACTAATTCATTTGGATCGAACCAAGGATATTCCAGGCGAAAAGCAGCACTTGATGGAGCATCTTGCATGTTATCGGAGACTTGGAGATTATTACTTTCTTCCAATGAAGTCATGTTTCCAGATGTTTTTACAATAACGCTTAGCGTTGATTTTCCATCTTCATTATTAGATGTTTCATCAATTCCAGATTTTTCACTCTCTTGCAACGGAAATGCCCCTGATTCAGAATTAGCTATATTGTTCACAGGACCATTAGAAACCTCTTTCTTGCATATTTTATTATGGCGTTGAAGCCTACTCGTTGTCCTATTCTTTAAAGTCTGCCCACACTCACAGCATTTGAGGAAACGATCCTTTCCAAGACTAATATATGAAAAATTAAGTCTTGCGTATTTTGTGCAATACAACCTTTTACTGTGATCACTCATTGTGAAAATGCAAGTGAAGCTGACAATAACCGTTTAAGCAAAAGTTAGAGATGCTCGATATTTTATACATTGATTGTTCATATGTCAAATATAAACTCGCAACAATGCAAAACAATTTAGTGTAGGCAGACACCCTAAGTAACCACAGGTGAGCAGATGAGGTGACCATGGGTGACCATGGGTGACCAGATGAGATGACCATGGGTGACCAAGGGTGACCAAGGGTGACCATGGGTGACCAAGGGTGACCAGATTAGGTGACCATGGGTGACCAGATGAGATGACCATGGGTGACCAAGGGTGACCAAGGGTGACCATGGGTGACCAAGGGTGACCAGATTAGGTGACCATGGGTGACCAAGGGTGACCATGGGTGACCAAGGGTGACCAGATTAGGTGACCATGGGTGACCAAGGGTGACCACGGGTGACCAGATGAGATGACCATGGGTGACCAAGGGTGACCAAGGGTGACCATGGGTGACCATGGGTGACCATGGGTGACCATGGGTGACCATGGGGTGACCATGGGGTGACCATGGGGTGACCATGGGTGACCATGGGTGACCAGGGTGACCAAGGGTGACCAAGGGTGACCAAGGGTGACCATGGGTGACCAAGGGTGACCAGATTAGGTGACCATGGGTGACCAGCTGAGGTGACCATGGGTGACCAGCTGAGGTGACCAGGGTGACCATGGGGGACCAAGGGTGACCATGGGGTGACCAAGGGTGACCAGATTAGGTGACCAATTAGGTGGCCCGTGACCCAAGCATGTACGTGAGCAAAATAAGTGCAAGCTAATGTGAGACTATCAAACATTCAAGATATATAACCTAAATCTAACCTAAGCTAACATAATGTTACCTGAACCTGTTTGTTTGAATCTACACACTGTAACTATTTTTAATTGAGGATTTCATTCTGCTTGCACCAACAAATATATCATTACCTAAGCTGAATTCTTCTATTTCAAACTTTTATTCTCGTAACACATGCATTATGTCACCCCATCCCATACACATATTCAATTTCCGTATAACATAGCCTAATCTACTCTTAATGTGTTTCATGTCACTTAAGACACGATTCAACATTCAGAGAACAATGTCTCAGGTCGATTCTATAGACACAGTTAACAAATCTTTTCTGGAAAGTAATGTTATTCCACTATTCTTCCACACATCACCCATACAGGCTATTCACACCAATCAGATAAACATATATCCTACCCTCACCTAACTCTAATCTAAATTCAAGCAAACTATTAAGAGAATGCTATTGTATTGATGATACTCTGATGAAGTCAATGTGATCTTTTCCTCTCATATACAAATATTCAATTCTCTGAACACCAAACCCGGCTTAATATTCTTGATGACACATAAAATCAACCACAATTAATTATCTTGAGAGCAAGCTGTTTCGATTATCTTCTGGAGTGATTGATTTTATGTGCTAACAAGAATATTAAGCCAGGTTTGGTGTTCAGAGTATTGAATACTTATATATGAGAGGAAAAGATCACATTGACTTCATTAGAGCATCTACAATACAATAGCATTCTCTTAATAGTTTGCTTGAATTTAGATTAGAGTTAGGTGAGGGTAGGATATATGTTTATCTGATTGGTGTGAATAGCCTGTATGGGTGATGTGTGGAAGAATAGTGGAATAACATTACTTTCCAGAAAAGATTTGTTAACTGTGTCTATAGAATCGACCTGAGACATTGTTCTCTGAATGTTGAATCGTGTCTTAAGTGACATGAAACACATTAAGAGTAGATTAGGCTATGTTATACGGAAATTGAATATGTGTATGGGATGGGGTGACATAATGCATGTGTTACGAGAATAAAAGTTTGAAATAGAAGAATTCAGCTTAGGTAATGATATATTTGTTGGTGCAAGCAGAATGAAATCCTCAATTAAAAATAGTTACAGTGTGTAGATTCAAACAAACAGGTTCAGGTAACATTATGTTAGCTTAGGTTAGATTTAGGTTATATATCTTGAATGTTTGATAGTCTCACATTAGCTTGCACTTATTTTGCTCACGTACATGCTTGGGTCACGGGCCACCTAATTGGTCACCTAATCTGGTCACCCTTGGTCACCCCATGGTCACCCTTGGTCCCCCATGGTCACCCTGGTCACCTCAGCTGGTCACCCATGGTCACCTCAGCTGGTCACCCATGGTCACCTAATCTGGTCACCCTTGGTCACCCATGGTCACCCTTGGTCACCCTTGGTCACCCTTGGTCACCCTGGTCACCCATGGTCACCCATGGTCACCCCATGGTCACCCTTGGTCACCCCATGGTCACCCATGGTCACCCATGGTCACCCATGGTCACCCTTGGTCACCCTTGGTCACCCATGGTCATCTCATCTGGTCACCCGTGGTCACCCTTGGTCACCCATGGTCACCTAATCTGGTCACCCTTGGTCACCCATGGTCACCCTTGGTCACCCATGGTCACCTAATCTGGTCACCCTTGGTCACCCATGGTCACCCTTGGTCACCCTTGGTCACCCATGGTCATCTCATCTGGTCACCCATGGTCACCTAATCTGGTCACCCTTGGTCACCCATGGTCACCCTTGGTCACCCTTGGTCACCCATGGTCATCTCATCTGGTCACCCATGGTCACCCATGGTCACCTCATCTGCTCACCTGTGGTTACTTAGGGTGTCTGCCTACACTAAATTGTTTTGCATTGTTGCGAGTTTATATTTGACATATGAACAATCAATGTATAAAATATCGAGCATCTCTAACTTTTGCTTAAACGGTTATTGTCAGCTTCACTTGCATTTTCACAATGAGTGATCACAGTAAAAGGTTGTATTGCACAAAATACGCAAGACTTAATTTTTCATATATTAGTCTTGGAAAGGATCGTTTCCTCAAATGCTGTGAGTGTGGGCAGACTTTAAAGAATAGGACAACGAGTAGGCTTCAACGCCATAATAAAATATGCAAGAAAGAGGTTTCTAATGGTCCTGTGAACAATATAGCTAATTCTGAATCAGGGGCATTTCCGTTGCAAGAGAGTGAAAAATCTGGAATTGATGAAACATCTAATAATGAAGATGGAAAATCAACGCTAAGCGTTATTGTAAAAACATCTGGAAACATGACTTCATTGGAAGAAAGTAATAATCTCCAAGTCTCCGATAACATGCAAGATGCTCCATCAAGTGCTGCTTTTCGCCTGGAATATCCTTGGTTCGATCCAAATGAATTAGTAAAACGTTTACGATTATTAATCATGTCACAAGAATCGACTGGACAGAATCACTATAAGGAAATTCAAGGAATTATCAATGAACTGAAATCGACTGGCATCATTGAATGATTAAGAAATGAAATGAATATATATGTATTGTCTTTCAATAGTATATGCTTGCTTTCTGAATGGTAATGGTAGTGTATTCATCTTTATAAGTTAAATAAAATTATCTGATTGTAATTATGTTCTTTTGTTAATTTATATCATACATTATGTTATTCCTGCATGCATTCCTAGTTAAGATAGGTTAAATTTGGATAGGGTAGGCTTGCTTAGGCTAGGATAGGTTAGGGCAGGTTAAATGATAACGCTGATATTTCTCTTCATAAATTTTATTAAATGAATCAAGATCGTTTTTTACATTTCAACAAAATTGATGATTTCACAATATAAGTAGATACTGCTTCAGGCTAAATGCCTGTGGATATTATACAGAATTCATAAATATGGGTAAAACACCTGCACATAACAGTCAGTCTCTCTCTCTCTCTCTCTCTCTCTCTCTCTCTCTCTCTCTCTCTGTGTCTATCATGCTGTTTTTCCGCCCCTTGGAATAAAATAGAATACCTGTTACTTCTGATAACTGCGACTCTGCAGGCTAAGCATGAATTACATGATGAATGATTGTTACTGTCGTTAGATATGACCTAGAGACCCTGCCAAAGTCAATAACGTATCTCTATAAGAGATGGTTATCTGTTCTAAGAAATCTTATTGAATTATAAAATAAGTTCTATGGCAATTTTCAAAGTATCACATTTCATAGTTTCACAGGTATGAATACATATCCTTGTCTTGTTTTCGATCAATTCCTTTAAGTTTTGTTGACTTCTTTGCTGCGGGCTGTTGAATTGCTCCCTTGTATGAGTATGACATCTTTTATTTGAAGGTTCCCAGCTGTACTTGCGTTGTTGATATAATTGTTCATCTGTAATCTGATGGGTGTTTTCATGCGGCTGCTTATTACTCTGCGATATTGAAGAAGATGTGCTCTTCCCAGCTTGATTAGCGATCTTGCAATCGCAAAGTGATTTATGGTATAATTCCCTCTTTTGCGCTGATTCTCTGTGTAAAGCTGTTTGTGAAGGTCTCATGGTGTGCTGCTCCTTAGGCTGGCGATTCAATGAAAGGTCCATTGGTTCATATGGGCCTGAAGTAAGATGAAACAATAAAATTAATTAATGGTGTTATAATATTTGAAGTGGATATTCATATTCAGCAAGTGAACATTTATTAAAGATTGAATAAAAGACTATATTTAATTCAGGTATAAAAGAAAATGTTTTTGGCTTAGAGACAGATTATTTGAGATAAGTCACTTTGATATGAAGAAGAGAGTATTAAAAGGGATACTATAAGTCAGATGAATGATGAAAAACAAAATATCATATATGATATTTCGATTGAACATATGGTTTGGAGCTGAAATGCTAACGCTGGAAGACAGAATGTACACAAAAATTGCTTACGATGGAATTCCTACAATGAGCCAAATAAGGAACAATATAAACTAGCATTTCAATATTTAATAATTCTTACCTTGAATTTCCCCCAGTAGACTTTTCAGTGATGAAATATTTTTACAACTATCACAACTGCATTTATTGGGCCTAACTGGCATTGTAACTTTGTCAAGTCGTGTTGTGCAACGTCCAGGGGGCGAGCCATTGATGCTCGTGTTAGATTCATTTGCCCTGTTGATGTTTCCTACAAAAGAATAAAAGAATAATAATAAAAATAACAACAAGAGAAAACATTTAATGAATAGTGGGAAAAAAAAGTTATCGTGTTTTCCTACATTTGGCAATTTCATCGTTAGTTCGGATTTCCACTTTGACTTAATCTTTCAATGTGTAAAGGCAATGAATGATGAGCTGATAATTTCAAGTCCATTGTAAGGAAATACATGCCATTTAACATATAAAAACTTTTTTCTGCGTATTTTGTTCCTATTTAATGACTTTCACTCGTAGAAAGACACCAAAATGTTTCTTTAAGGTATAATAAAATGGGCTTACCTGCCATTATGGAATGTATGTTATTGTTGCAGTGATGTGTAAATGCCAACTGATGTTTCGCCCTCTAGAACTGCAATCACACCTGTGTGTCTTGTGAGTCCGTTCACTCCTGCGGACGGTGTACCCTTTTATAGGTTAGAATGCTTTCCCCCACCACACCTGTGCAGCTGCGCAGTAAAACAGCTACCCCACCACCCCGCCGAACTTTGTTTCTATTGGCTAAACTAAGAAGTTAGCTTTCTTTCCAATATTTGGATACTGTGAAATGATATACATAATAGCTTGTTTTATAATGAAAGTGACAAAGCCAGCCTTTAATGTAATTTAAAATGAATGTATGAACATCTGAATGATGTCTTTATTCTCTTTTCTTATTCAATGAACTGAATGCTGAAGGTTCAGTAAGAAATGACAAGAAATGTTATGCTTCAATAAAAAAATAAAGATGAATAACACCGAACAAAATGTTTAAAATATAGGCTGGCGGGATTCCTATTCATTATCATTGTTATTGTTCCCATCTCCATGCTACCATCAGTCATTCCCAGGGATTAAGTCACATAAGGAGTTTTGCGCCTTTAATTTCCTTTAACACCATAGAGCTCGTTTTGTATTCTGTCTACAAGCCCCACTTATCCGTTTTGGTTTGTATTTGTAATGAATATTTGTACGCAGTTTTCACTCATTCTTTGAGTTGTTTCCAAACATATTCTCCCCTTAAAAGCCTCTGGATTGTAAGATTTAATAGTACAATTGTTTTATACAAACCTGCTATAAACTGGCAAACTTATTAAATAAACTTACATCTAGTGACAAAAAGTTCCTGTTGAGATTTTATTAACCCCTTAACTATTACTACTTGAGAAAAAATAAATACTTTCAGAGCATCAGGTCTCATTCACTAACTTTATTCAATAGCAAGGGTAAGATGAATGAAATTTTCATTATTCTGTCACTTCAATTTTTAATCATTTGATAACAAAGAATAATATCAGGAGTTTCATATATTGAAATGAAATTAGCGTTGTGTATTTTTTATGCTCAGTTGTCGCAACCTCTATTTTTACTTTCTCTACTGGTCAATAGGGGAAGTATCGTACTCCACCCAAAAATTCGAAGTCAAGATTTCACCGGAAATATATGTTCGAGGCCCCCTGAATCCAAAAAAGCAGGTTTACAAAAAGGTGCGTGTATGTGTGTGCTTGGGTGTATGTGTGTGAGTGTATGTGTGTAAGTGTGTGTGTCTGCGCGTGTGTGAGTGTGTGTATGTGTGTATGCTCGTGTGTGTATGTGTGCGTGTGTGTGTATGTCTAAATGTGTGTGTGAGTGTTTGCTGAAAATTTGTGTGTGCGTGTATGTGTAGGCCTGTGTGTGATTGGATGCATGTGTATGGGTGTATGTGTGTAAGTGTGGGTGTCTGCGTGTGTGTGAGTGTGTGTATGTGTGTAAGTGTGGGTGGGTGTGTGAGTGTGTATGTGTGTGTGTATGTCTAAGTGTGTGTGCGAGTGTTTGCTGAAAATTTGTGTGTGTGTGTATGTGTAGGCCTGTGTGTGATTGGGTGCATGTGTATGGGTGTATGTGTGTCAGTGTGGGTGTCTGCGCGTGTGTGAGTGTGTGTGTGTATGTGTGTAGGTGTGGGTGGGTGTGTGAGTGTGTGTGTATGTGTGCGTGTGTGTATGTCTAAGTGCGTGTGTGAGTGTTTGCTGAAAATTTGTGTGTGTGTGTGTGTGTGTGTGTGTGTGTAGACATGTGTGTGTGTGTATCAGTCTGAGGTCAGCATAACTCAAAACGAAAAGTCGGTTAAACCAAAGTCAGTTTTTAAGTTTAATGTCTTTCAAGGATGCGCCGCGAAGAATTTGAAAAGCAAATATCCCCCCTTAACTACCCTTGACATGGAACATGTTTCGAAAATTTTGACTTTCTTGGAAATTGCTCTAACGATTTGATTAAAATGTCATATGTTTGAGATATTTTTTTGATAAATGAAATGTATATCTTGAATTTTCTGGGTGTAGCCCCTGTAGTCGTATTTATTCTGGGCGACTTTTGCATAACTGGTAAACCGTTAGAGATGGACCAAATCATACTATAGAGAATATAGATCTTGCTAAAATACACAATTTTTTGACTGAATAAATTTTCTTGTAGTGTGAATCATTTCGGAGATATTCCTTGTTATGTGTGTGAGTTTCGGAAAAACTTAGAACTTTCGTGAAATGGCTCATTGTTGTTCATTTTTTATATCTTAAGTGTGCAAAGACAACAGAATCTCAAAGCTTTTAAACATTAGACTATGGCAGAAAAGCCTGCAGTATTCTAACATTCTCCTTGCACCTGCAAGGAAATAAGCAATAAGATAATTTGTACAATGTTTATCTCAACTAACACGAAGAAGATATAGGAATAAGATTTTGTAAGAATGGGAAGTACAAGAGGGGAGAAAGCCACGTGAGTGTAACACATCAGATTTTTAATATTTGTGTTTATGTAGAAATGAAGTCAAAAGAATTTTCTGTATGATTGAAAGGGGTTATTATATATGTTAACATGTGTTATTGCAGTAATTACTTTGACCAGAACTCTCGAATTTGTCAATAAAGAAACTAATAATAAGGCAAGATATTACTTAGTGTTTGAAATTTGCCCATTACTTTGAAACCTGTATTGCTGATGGTTCAATGATTCAGCTACGTTCCTCGGGTGCTTACTGTTCCTGCATTGTGGTATAGTTATTCTTTGGTGCGATTTAAAAAATATTACTTGCTAGGATTAAACAAGCATAGTAATCTCGTAAGATACTATAAACAAGAAAATAAATGTATAAATAAGTGTCCTCTTAAACACCCCGGATATTTCACAAAGAAAACTGAGTAGAGTATCCTTGTGAAAAGTGATGCATTGGCTAACATAAAGTCCTTAATTTAAGGAAATTATAAATGAAGCTTATGCGGTTTTGTGCGTGTGTTTGCGCGTATGTATGTCTGTTTGCGTGTGTGTGTGTGTGTGTGTATGTGTGTGTGGTTGTGCATTCATGTGTGTAGGTGTGCATGTGTATTTGTGTGCATGTGTGCGGGGTGTATGTGTGTGTGTGTGTTTACGTGTGAGTATGTGTGTGTGCCTGTAGGATTTTTTGGAGATATTTCCATGATTTTAGTTGAGTTTTGGGAACATAAACAAATGCGAAGTCAAGAGATGTGGATGGACCCAAAAAATTCCTTGTGAATGCTTTTTCAGTAGAATTGCATGTAGCTTTTGATCAGTACACAAAGCCTTCCTTACTCTAATATCCCTCCTTGCACATAAAAGGAAATAAGCAGGGAGATAATTTGTGAAAACGTTTATCTCAGCTAACACGAAGATGTTAGTGCAAATAACATTTTGTATTAATTGTTAGGGCAAGAGTAGAGAAAGTTGCGTGAGGGTAACAGACGAGACAATATTTTCAGCTTAAGTAACATGTTGTCAAAGCTTAAATTTGCTTGAAAGAAACGAGAAACAGCCTCTCTGATCGTCGAACATGATACTATACACAAAATGAATGTTGCAAGTATAAAATAACGTTATTGGGCGATGCTCCCTAAGAAGCAAACAACACTGTCCTTTCTCAATACAATACTGTTGCTGTCTTTGCCTCTATGTGTAAGAGAAACCCCTTAACTTTTTGTCGTCATTGTCAATGCTTAAATAATGCTTGAAGCAGCCACCTGCAAGTACAATAGGGAGAATGAGTTACCCTTCCGCTTAATGGATAGTGCAAAGTCAAAGATGTGTGCGGTCCGAAAATTTCAGTGAGAATAGGTTTTTCTTCGGAAGAATGCGTGTGTGGGGGGTAGATTTTGATCAGTAAAAGTTTCGTTATGTCGAACTGCAAGTTTGTTTTTTCTGCTAAGAGTTATGTTACAGGTTTCCTTTTGTCCCCACTGTGTGGGAACGCATTGAAGTGTTGGGGGGGTTGGATGGACATTCAACACAATACGGTCATTGTGAGGGAAGGCAGGGAACCCTCTCAGTGGGGGACCACATGGGTGGTCCACGCGTCAATACAGAAGTATCCTTTCGCTATTGAAAAGGTTTCTTCCTGCAGGTGGGCGATCTTTGGCTGCTTTGTTAAGAGAAAAACACTAAGCCTGTTCAGACAGGAAAATGGGGATGTCTATGCTCGCCCCCTTGCAAGATGAAGCATTGTTCTTTTCAAAACTGTCAGAGGGGAACATTTCCAACTGTCACATAAATATATCAAGATCTGAAAGGGGCCATTCATTGTAGGGTTTCTTACCCTCACGTTCTTCTTTCGAAAACACATGCAGACACTAGAATAGGAGGGTCAGGGGGACATTAATTACCCTTCCTTTGTCATCCTCTATGCTCGCCGTTCCAAAATGAAGCTTGTTCTTTTCAAACTGACAGAGGGGAACATTTCCAACTGACACATTCGAAAACACATGCAGACACTAGAATAGGAGTGTCAGGGGGACTGGGGTCATTAATTACCCTTCCTTTGTCATCCTCTATGCTCACCGTTGCAAGTTGAATCTTGTTCTTTTCAAAAACTGTCCGAGGGAAACATTTCCAACTGTCACATTCGAAAACACATGCAGACACTAGAATAGGAGGGTCAGGGGGGACGGGGGTCATTAATTATCCTTCCTTTGTCATCCTGATCGCGACAGACCATCCACTCTCTTTTTTCGGAATTCCCACGTGTCCAAAGAAATACCCATGTCACTTAAGGGGGGAGGGGAGGGGGAGGTGGGGAGGGGGGGCGTGACTGATATGTCCCTTATGCCACTTCTTGAGCCAGAACATACATGTCACTTATGCCACTTCTTGAGCCAGAACATACAATATACCACTACTCATATTCCTACGTCAATTGCTGAGAGTTATGGATTTTAGTAACCCCTACAATCATTTGGAATAACCTTGCATGATAGCATTGCCGTATAGTAAGCACTAATTTGGGTTGCAAAAAGTTGAAGTATAAGCAGCCCACGTAGATATAATTACCATACACTTGAGCGCTCAGCAATTCACATGTCCAGGATCATTTTGCTGTTATCGCGTACCTTGAAAATGAGTGTACTGTGGCATTAAATTCTTCTTTCGCTATTTACCTTCCTCGTATTGAGGACTTTATCCCCCCCCCCCCTCGCAGAACTTACAAGTGAGCTCCAGGGAGACGCCGATTTGTCCACATCAAATCCCACATGCCCCTGGAATCGAACCCGGGCCCCTTGCGGCATTAAATCACGTCTTGCAAATACGGCGTCAGAGATGCTTTAGAATTAGGTTCCTCTCGCTATTGTTCATTTTTCTTCCTTAGGGTGTACATTTGTAACACGGCTTCAATCAGCGTATAAAGCATGTTTTAATTTCCATGCAACTATAGGATGTTGCCATAATCTGCTGAAAGAGAAACGCATCTAGGTATGTTCATTTACATCAGCTTCTAGTTTGGCTTGTGAAACAGTGAAAGCTGTTCACACAAGGACCAATCGTATAGTGACAGTTGCTGCAAATTTGTTGCTTTGACATGATGTTCATGGAGATGTCCTAGACCCCCAGCACACAACTATGCAGTACGCACGCTGTACAAATCGTGGAAATATTGTGAACCAAAGGATTAGCCGCTTAATTTATATTTCAGAGGCCAACTAAAAGCACGACTGCGGCCTTATGTATTACCCCCACCCCTTTTTTCTTTCTACTTTCTCTTCTGCTCATCTATTAAGTAAAATAATAAATTCCATCCAAAAATCCGAAACCTATTTCATGCGAAATGCACGTTTTGACACTCTGTGGGAAAAAAAAAAGCATTTTTAGAAAAAAATGCGTGTTTCAACAGCATACCTCATAAACGAAAAGTCGGTGAGATATCAAACTTGGTATGTTAATTCAGTAACTTGAGACAAGAAGGTTTGCAGGAAAATTTCTCTACCCCAAACTACCTTTTATGTAGATAAACGATTTTTCGAAATTTTAGATTTTCTCAAAAATAGCTCCTAACGGGTTCGATCAAAATATTGTAACTAGGTATATTAAAGACTTACATGACAAATGAAATTCATATATTGGGCGTTTTGGGAATAGCCTGTGAAGCTATCTGCATTCGGAAGGAATGTTCAACTTTGTGCAAGTGGTGAATGTTAAGCGATAGACGAAAACATATCATATACAAAGTATTCAGCTGTTTCTCGGGATTGCATAGAAACACTTGATTTTTAAGGCCACTAGATAGTGTTTAGTTCTTTAGCATTGAGCCATCGCCATTCCCTTTATATCTATAATGAAATGTGTAATTTGGCGATTTCTACAAATGTTTATCTTAATTAAAATAAAGTAGATGGAAAAATAAATTTTCATAAGAACAATTTGTATAAACTAATAAACGATAAAAGGTAGAGAAAACCATATGCATGTAACACCACGAGATTTTTTAAGTAATGTTAAACGCCCATTCTTGCTGCACACGACATTGCAAGCGGTACACTGCTAATTGGGAAAGGGAATTTGGGAAGGAAACGTTCTAGGTCTACATAAGTTTAGGGCACCTCCCCGGCATTTGCCTGTTGCGGACTGAGAAATCAGGGACAACGGTCCTTTTGAACCGTAGATCTCCCGTTCATGAGTCCATGTCTTGAAAACCTCGGCTTCACCTTTCGATGTGTTAACATTCGCAGATAGTGTTATCATCGCATTCTCTTAAAAATGATTGAATTGAATCTGCGGGATCCGCATAGCTTACGAAAAGCTTCGTTATACTTCAGCCATCCTTATTTTAATCCTGACATCAACAAAAGCACGTGCTACAAATCTGTGATTGGACACTAGTTGAAGTATCCATTCGCATTATGTTTGCACCGAAAACATATAGTCCTTCTGTTTAACATTTTATTCAGACACTGTCATTTACGTGCAAATGCAAAATACGCAACAATTTTACAGGCGGACTATTATAATTGATTATTAACATTTGCCGAACCATCTAAAAGGTGTTTACGAAACTAAAAATATTTAATGCGGGCAACAGTCGTTACCTATGAATCAGCATGGGTTCATATGCACGAGTCACTTTTATGTCGGTCGTGGCGGATGCATTGGACAATTCTTTAGCGAGAAAGCAGAGCAGAGGAAAACCTTTTAAAAATTGGAGAGAAGAAATTGTCACTTGTGAGCCAGGCATAACCAAAGCTGAGTTATTGGTAATGGTAAATTAGTGTGATGCTGACAGCGGTGTTTCAAATAAACTCGGTAAATAGGCTGGACACACTTGTGTAACTCGTGCATTAGTTTTTGAACACCGACCTTCACCCAGAGGATATTTAGCTACTTCTATCACCTTATCCCTCGTGTTACTTGATGCAGTGGATCTCTGTGGATTCTCCCCCTCCTCGAGTATTGTCATATGCATGCTAGTGTGCTTCTGCATGTTTTGAGTAAACGTTGTGTTAATGCCTCCTATAATTTTAAAGTTAAGAGAAGAGACCCTTCATTATCAAACTTGTGGGGTAATTGTTAATTATTACGAATACATGAAGAAATAGACAAAGCATACCAATCGGTACACTGAAGACCATTTCAGAGGATTTAAAAAAGTGCAAGTAGGAATTGCTACAGCCACTGGCGTCTCGCATAATTCTGTTCACAGAATTTTGCAAGAAAAGCAAAAACACGAGGAGGAAGGAGCATCTTTTGGAATTCCTGAGAAAAAGGGTAAGAGAAATTGACGACTTTGACAAGTATGCAATAGACGCATCACATGAACTCCACGTCCAGGAGAAGACTGAAGACTACACCCAACAGTCAAAATTGGCACTCTACTCTGATGTCCATATTCCTTTGGTGGTCGAGTACCTCCTAACAGTGATCGCAGAAAACGCATTTGGGCTACTTCAAGTTTATGTGAATTTCTATTACTTAAAATCCAAATTTCACTTCCGTGTCTGAGAGCAGCTTTTGATGTGATATGTAGTCTTAATTTTGTATCGGTCGTCATCTGTTTGCCAAAATGCCTCCTTATTGCCCGTTCAATTTATTATCAGAATTATCAGAAATCAGATACTTGTTCTATAATTTTTCCATCAATTCCATTGTTTTAGACTTTAATGCAGAAATTTTCATATTATATTTTATGGTGATTTTGGATAGTTGGTACGCGGCCATTTGTAAGCTGTTTTCAGAATTTGAGAGTAAAACTTATCCGCGTATAATATTGTTTGGACTATTTTATTTCTTGTTAACGGACTTCCACTATTTACTGTTTGCTTCCATTCTTGAACTATTCTATTAATGTATATTGGATAAGGGTGGAGACAATCCGTAGTCTTGTTGGACACTTTGTTGGTATTTATACGTTCTGTTATTTCTTCATGTGGTAGTTTACTTTGGATCTTAGAGTTTTGATATAAGCTTTGTATTGTTCTTAAATCTGGATGTATATGTTCTTCTTGCAGTATCTGCCAAAGTTTGTCTCGGTTTACATTATCATATACCTTTTCATAGTCTAGGAGTAATACGTATAATGTAAGATTGAATTATTTGCTTTTACCCATAATTTGTTGCAGTTTAAATATAGCATCTGTGGTGCTCTTTCCCTGTCTAAAACCACATTGTTCTTCCAAAAATATTTGACTAATTACTGATAGTTTTTTAATTATGTTAGCATATAATTTGGCTGCGGTTGAGAGTAGGGTAATACCTCGATAGTTATCACATATATTTTTATATTTATTTTTTTTGTAATTAACTAAGCAGTGTAAAAATACTGTTCGGGTAAAGTGTTCAGGTTGAGTACCCTAGTTGCCCATTTTACTGGTTAGCTTCGTTTAGTTAAAGTTAGTGAATAAATGAATCTGCAAAATGATATTGTGTGTAGTAGGTATATTACACACACCATTTTCGCGGTGGACTGATTGTGATAAAAGAGGTGTGCTATTAACAAGAAGAACAACTCCTATTCTTAATTTATCGGCACAAAAAGTGGAACGAAAAGGTGTGAAATTTTACAAAAAGCATTTTAAAGGTTCGTGGTACAGTGAATGTGAGTTGCTGTGAGGTAGTTATATGGAACAACTTTTGTTGGCCTTGCCTATTATTTGGTGTAAAAAGACGGTGTGTAACAGTGCTGGTTTTTGTGACATTTTAAACATCAATCGGTCATTGCATAAGCATTCGGACTGTGCTGAACATCTCAAGTGCGCGTTTCAATTGAAGTAACTCGAAAAGAATCAAAACTGCTGATGCTTTGAAGGAAAACAACCGGTTGTATGTTGCTCAGCACAATGAAAATGTAAGATGAACCGATTAGTTTTTAAGGTTGTAACTAATGCAGTTGATGTATTTAGTCAGACAAGAGCTTGCTTTTCGTGGTCACGATGAAAGCTCACTTCATTTAACAGGGGAAATTTTAAAACTGTTGTCTTTATTAATTTTGACAAGTCCGTCAGAGATTCAGACTCATTACAATACAATCAAAAGTATCTTCACTGGGGATTCGAAAACAGTGCAGAACAAGATTATTGACTGGATTTCGGAGTACATTGATGATTGTATTAAGTTGGTAATATGCAGCACCGGCTGTTTTCAATTCAAATTGATGATACTACAGGTATCGCACAAAAATGGCAGTGTTCCATAATCGTCAAACCAGTAGACGCCAATGGCGAACTAGTCGAACGGCTTTTGAGCTTTTTGATGTCAGTCGCGATAGATAATCGAAAGCATTGTTTGCCTTGCTTAATTCAGTGTTTGGAGCGTATGACTGTCAGTCAAAACTTACAGGACGATGGCGGCTGTGTCATGTCTGGACATATAAATGCTTTGCAAGAAAAGGTGAAGGATTTTGCACCTCAGGCAGTCTTTGATCATTGTTTAGCCCATTGTCTGAATTTAGTCACACAAATCACAATGAATGAAAGGCGGCGCCGTGGCCGAGCGGTTAGCGCGCTCGCCTACCACCTAGGCGGCCCGGGTTCGATCCCAGGGACCCGCATGTGGTATTCGTGGTGGACGAAGCGGCGTCAGGGCGGGTTTTCTCCGGGTGCTCCGGTTTCCCCCGCCGTCTCATTCCACCGGTGCTCCATCTTCATTCCATGTGTCATCAGTGTCACCGCCTGCGGTGCCGTAGTAGTAAAAGCGGGCGTTAAACACAACAACAAAGCACAATGAATGAAATTTCTCAATGCCGCATCATTTTTTCTGATATTGCTGGAATCCCCTTAATTTTTTCGTAGCTCTGCTAAGAGAAGCTATGCCCCAGATACCCTTTTATTTTTTGTAGTGTTTAACACCCGCTTTTACTACTACGGCACCGCAAGCGGTAACACTGTTGATACATGGGATGAAGATGGAGCACCAGTGGAATGAGATGGCGGGGGAAACCGGAGGACCCGGAGGAAACCCGCTCCAGCGCCGCTTCGTCCACTACAAATCCCACATGCGGTTGCCTGGGATCGAACCTGGGCCACTTTGGTGAGAAGCGAATGGTCTAACCACTCGGCTACGACGCGACCGACACGCTTTTAGGGCGGCGTGCACCCACTGCAACAAACACCCGATGGCGTTCATACTCAAAATTGCTTAAAGTGGTTGAAGAATAGTACTGGAGTGATCTCAGTAAGGTTTTTCAGGAGATGGCAGATGATTTTGAGCCTGATCAGACAGGCATTCGGCTTTCAAATGATTTTCTAAATAATTTGAACGACTTTGAATTTGTATTTTTGGTCATTGTTTTTAATGAGATCTTCCAGGTTATCAGTCTTCTGTTTGAGATTCTTCAGAAAAAATCTCTTGACATAGTTTTCTGTCAGAACCAAATAGAAAAGTTACCACCTATACTTCAAAGAAAAGAACTGATGAAGTTTTCGTAACATGTTTTGAAAACATTTTTATGGAGTGAACCGTTTCGGATATATTCCTTGTTATTTGTGTGAGTTTTGCAGAACTTGTACTTTGCACAAATGGAAGATCGTTATTAACTTTTTTATATCTTAGCCGTGCAAAGAGAACGAAATTTCAAAGCTTTAAAAGATTTGACTATGGCTCAAAGCCTACTGCATTTCCATATTCCCCTTGTGCCTACAAGAAAATCAGCGATAAGATAATTTCTACAAATGTTTATCTCGACTAAAATGAAGAAGATGCGGAAATAAAGAGTTTGTAAGAATAGTACAAGAGTAGAGTAAGCCATGCGAGCACAACAAATCAGATTTTTTTTTTTACATTCTTTTCTTAATCTAAGAAACGCACACCTATTCACGCCAGTTGCCTTATGAAGTTCACTAACAATGAACGAGTCACTGTGTCCGGGATTCTTTTCCTTTAAGTAATCAAACACCCTTAGAATTGTTTTTCGCTCGTCACGTTTAATTATTTCACAGTTTTTTTTAATGTTTTTTTATCCATTGCGCACTTATCACTTAACTGCTATGCACACGATTACCGGAGAACTTGTAAAACTCGCACACGCCTCAGATTCCTCAAACCTATTGAAAAGCTCCACTGAAGTACGTCCCGTCATACCACATCTGGGTATTATCTCCAAGACCCGAGGACCACGTTTGTTGGCGCTGTGTGCCCTGCGCGCTGCAAATATTTGCCTTTAAACGGCGAATCATGGATGCCTTGGTTCTGGAGATGTTCTATGTGTATATAAAAATAACTTCATTATTTCCTTGTCAACCTTATCGCTGGAAGTTGTTAAATGAACCTGTAGAACGAGAATTAGCCAGCGACGACGTTCTCCACTGCATAAACGGAGAATGCAAACACGTAATTTTTTTAAAGAAATGTGTTTAAACATATTGATGTAATCTAAATACCAGCGTGGCCTATGAAAACAAGCGAATAATCCAGATTTTTTTCATTGCAATTATTTCGGTTTAAGACCATGTTGTAACTTTCGGAGGGAGAAAGATTTTAAAAATCTGCTCTCAACATTATTTTAGATTTTATTATTTTAATTAAATGTACAATTTTTCGTCCATACCATCGTATTTTTTCGACACATTTCATACCGAAATGCACGTTCATACTTCCTTAGACGCATTTGAAAAAAACACATTTGGCACCGGCGCACTTGAATGTTCCATAAGAAAAGCATGGTCCATACGAGCCTACTGTGCCTTCATGACGTGAAAATTCCTTTAGACTTAGTAAACCAGGCCCGAGGGACGTCCAATAGTTTACGAAGACGAAACTTGCATCCATAGAAGCCACATAATTCCTAACACCTGGTCCGATGACAGTAACTCAGGTTTTTATGACACCAGTATGAAAAGGGGAGCGTCCTAATAATTGCCCATGCAAATTGAAGGTTTGAATTCGTAATCAATTTCCTCCGTATTTGTAAATCACAAACCTAACTATGTTCAAGTAATAGAGGATGCTTCCTATAATACGCAAGTAGGCAAACCTCCAAGTTCAATTTCTCTAAGAAGATACACCTTTTCTCCGTTACAAAATCACATTATCCCCTTTTATACAAATAGCACCAAAATTGATATAGCTCGAGCCAATACGTAGACCCAGAAAACCTTTTCGATTGACCAAATACTGTCTAAGCATAACCATACAACATTAAGGCTTCCTCTTTACCATCCAGATCTGAATTCCATTGAATTAATGACAGACGTCAAACAATGACAAAAATGTAACCTTCAAAATAAAACACGTTGATATGTGGCACCATAGGATAGAGACCAGTGATGAGGATAATGAGTGATAGTGACTTTACAAAAGACAAAGATATGTGAGCCAAGAAGAATTCAAATGTAATTAAAGACAAAACTATTGTATTACTGAATGCGAAATGTGTGTGACGAAAAATTAATGGTATTTATTTTGGTGGTGACCGTACGTCTTCCCTGTGTAGATAGACACCTGTGAAATAACTATAATCGCTCCACTCTTAGATCCGCACTTCATGTAAACACAAAGCGTTAACAACTAACTCGCGATACACCGAAACCAAAGCACACCATAAAATATAGTACCCTAAATATTGGTGATTGTCTGCAAGTTTTCAAGATGTATGAAAAGCTAGTAAAGACTACTTGAATGTAACGCGATAGCAGCGCTATTCCTAAAACTCCTGAGTAAATATAGTTCTGTTGCAACATAAACACGAGTCATGAGTCCACGTGGCGTTTGTGTTAGTTGCAGGTGATATGAACCTCAGGTTATTGCGGAGGGATACAAGGTGCGGATCTAAGGCTGGATGGAGTATAGTCCAGTGATACTTGACAGCGTGACGTCACAATGAGATCACTGCTACTGAAAGCAGGTATTGCTCGCGCAATCGTTCTTGAACACTGGATCAATTGAATTACAACTTGGATGCGAAATTAAATACCATTGTTCCTGTAATGATTTCAGTTCGCATTGAATGAAACCCTTTTGTCTTACATCAAGTTATAATGCTTTTATGTCACACATATCTTCATCGTGGAATCACCACCAATGTCATTATCGTCACCGTCTTCCATCCCATTGTCTTCAACTATAATTCTATCAATTCTTTTGTCACTTTCTGTTGCTTTTGTTGACTTTTTTCAAGGAGCCCTAAATGATGCTGTTACCTTTTCATGTTTCAGCTCATCTTACAAAATTATAACAGAACTATGCGAGACGCTAGGGGCTGCAAAACCCTTTCTTGAGTGGAATACATATTTTTATGTTTCTATTCCTTCATGTATTCATAGACTTTAGTAATCACCTGACGAGTTTGACTATGAAGTGGTTTTCCTTTTAACTTTGTAGTAACACATATGCACACTATTAGTACAATATTTTAGTCAACTGTACTCGGGGACAGAGGATTCACGCTACGTATTGCATCAAGTAACACGAGTCATTAGTTCGCCGAATACAGCAGAGAGAAAGCTATATTTAGGCTCGCTGACTTATCTGGATCGAGGTCATTGTTCAACAACGATTGCGTGAGCTATACGTTTACCTCATCACTGGAACCTCAATTCAACCGAGCTGGTGTGGACTCGGATAAAGGGGTATGTTGCAAGGAGCATAACATCCAAGCGAGGCGAGGTACCGTACATCATGCAATCTCCAAAGAGAGAAAAGCAAAAAAAAAAGTGGGATTTAGATGGTATTTGTGACCAAGTGGTGGATCGTTCAGTGCTCAATGTGGGTGAAGCATCAATTGACAGTGACATAAATAACCTTGATACTGATAGCGAGTTGGAGGGCATTGTTCCCGACAGCGGCTGAAGCACTCTTAGAATTTAAGAACATACACCATACAACACCTCCACATTAACGGAGTAATAACTTACGAAATTGCACCTCCGTTACCGATCTAGGGTTGCCAGATTTTCAAGCTAAAAATGCGGGAGATTTAACCCTCCGTCGGTAACAGGGGTTACGGGTAACCCCAGACAAAATTGTTTTTGTTGGCAATGTTGGAATTTTGAATGGCTCGCGCTTGTTGCTTCTTGTATTCTTCTACGCAGTCCAAATGCTTCATTCGACACTGCTGGTTTGTTCGGACATCATTGTTGTAATCTTTTTACATCATATCTTCCAAAAGGATGTCTTGAAAGGTAAATGGTCCAGATTTTTTCTGATTTTGTGCTTCGTACCTTGAAGGAATATGACAGACTCTTACCTTTGATGATGAAGCCTCATCAGGCGAAGAAGATAATGCCGATTTCCCATCTAAAGGCAGTTCTAAAGAGGAAACTGGCTCTTCCGGAGATGAGGGGGTAATAAATGCATCTTCAAATAGAATAGTAAGTAGGAATTGCTTTATTTGGTATTTTATGTCCCCACCTTCCAGCAAAACTCAGTGCAGGAATATTGTCAAAATTCCTAAAGCCAGGCAACAAACTACTAGCTCCAAAATTGATGCATTCAAAATTGTCATAAATCAAGAAATGATTGATATTATTGCAAAGCATACTAATGAGGAGATTAATAAGAAAAGAGCTAACTATAATAACCAGTGTTTGACACTGAGTCACCGATAATGTAGAGATAGTCCATTGACTGGTCTCCTCTACAGAGCATCCTCGCCTCATGCCTAGACTGTTTGTAGAAGCACTTGTCGCTGACCACTTAGGATGTTCTATGGAACATTAGATCAAGCCGGCATTAATGCAGCGATTATCTTTATGATTAGTAATTCTCAACAGAAGATGAAATGAAAAGACTTATAGAAGAACCTAGGAATCTAGCTCACAAAGCCCTACTTGACTAGCCGCCTGGAGAAAAATTTACCACAAGAACTTTCTTCAGGTATATCTTCACTTGTAGGGCACAAACGACCTGTTCAATGTGAAAGACTCCAGAAGCAATCAAGATGCCCATGTGTCCAAGGTTCAAGTATCAGAAATATAAAACTGACTGTGGAAAGTGCGGTAATCCAACTTGTATCACTGGCGTGAAATATGCATCCACTGCTTTCAAGACCAGTGATCGAAAGATAAGCAAGTAAAGTAAGAATTATTATTTATATGCCACTGCAAGTCTCAAAGTGACTTAATAAATCAGTTTCATTAAAATATAATTTTTTAATTCCTGAGATACGAAAGAAAACGTGGGTTTATCAGTAACATCTGTTACCAATAATAGGTGTCAATTTATGTTACCTGCGGAGGGTTAAAGAATGTTTCCTTAATACCTGAGAACATGTCGATGTCAATTTTCTCTGTATTGATTTTAGAAGATGTGTGCTTGTTGCACAGAACTAGCACAAATTACAAATTTATTCGTAACATTTAAACCAATAAGTATATTAAAAATTGTGATTTCGTAATCTCACTTATTTCACTCTTTTAAAGAGTCATAAAGAGCGACGTGTGTAATGCTTATTACCCTTCAAAGGTCCTGCCCAAAAATAAGCATCTTCCCAAACAGAAAGATAAACACACGTGTGCTTAGGTTTCTTCTTGGGTGGAGTTTTGCTCAGTTCATTCTGGTCATTGGCTTTCATGATTTTACTTGCTTTTACAAACAAACAAAACGCGTGTTCCTCTATTTAATTCAAAGACGTACTAAGTGAACGGGACGCGTGCTCACGTCACGCATCACATGACCACAGGTACGCTTAGGGTTGGCTACACTCTACCTGCCAATTAGAAAAGAATGCCAACAGTTAATCAAAATATTGCTGCCAACATTGGGAAAAAGGAATTACCACTTCGATATATCGTATATTTCAAATGTCCTAAAACTCAGAACTCATGGCAGTATATGAAATACGGGAGAAATAGTCCAAAATACGGGAGCTGGGAGACTCATTAAAATAAGGCTGAAATTGGGAGACCTGGGAACCCTATACCCAACCAATATCACGCATATTACGTACACATAGTAACTGTTCCCGCGTCAGCAGTTCAAGTGGTCTGTTCCGTATGCCCCGTAAAGCTCATACAGCACTGCAGAAGGTACATACCTACCTACCTACCTACCTACCTACCTACCTACCTACCTACCTACCTACCTGTGAAGTGCGGAAATACGCATCGCTACGCGGCGGGTTTATTCGTAAATACTTGTCCAAGTCCTTTTCAATTCTCTGTGGCAATCAGTAGCTGAAATTAGGTACAGACGTCCATTCCGCAATCCTTCATAATGAAATTTATTGAGAAATAAGGCATAGAACTGTCCGAAATTTTGAGTGGGCTGAAAATTAAAACAGACACGGCTAGACGGCACAGCTATTCACGACTTAGTCTGCTATTATTTCATAACTGGAATTGCTGCGGTAATGCGCGACATGAATAAACTCCGATTTTTGAAAGAAGATAAATGACAGCCATCAACTTCTCCACATGGAGAGCTGCAATGTTGCCAGGAAGCAGGTGGCAAGTTACCCTTGTTCCTCTTACCTCTCAATTCCCGAAACATTAACAAGCGTGTCAGTTTATCTCACGTCTGCAAAAACATTCAGTTGTAAACAGTATTAGCCTACTTTAAGAACAAACTTAAATTTTTCAAATACGAATTGACTGTTGCTGCGTCTTCACAGGTGTGATTTTGAGTCTGTCTGTCTGTCTGTCTGTCTGTCTGTCTGTCTGTCTGTCTGTCTGTCTGTCTGTCTGTCTGTCTGTCTGTCTGTCTGTCTGTCTCTCTCTCTCTCTCTCTCTCTCTCTCTCTCTCTCTCTCTCTCTCTCTCTCTCATAAAGTGAAACTAAATATATAATGCATTTGTGAACAGGCATACCTACTGTTATACCACCTGTTCCCTTCAAGTTCTTGTTCTGCATTTCCCTTTAAAACAAAAAGCCCTTTAGCGCTAGAGTATCTGATCTTCCTAATATCAGATGTTTTTTATTTTTTGAATTCGAATCCCAGATCGTGCTGAACTCCATTCAGAGTTAATGCTTCCCTGAAATAGTTCTGCTTCCTTATGAGAAAAAATTAGTTTATATGTGGAAGGATATCATTTCGGGTGGGTGTGCCTTCTTATAGCATTTAATTGAAAACTTCGGTTGCGTGACTGGATATGCTCTTGGACTTAAAATCCGCTATAGCTGCTTCTCTTTAGAGATACTATAATAATCGCTCCACCCTTAGATCCGCACTTGATGTAAACGCAAGGCGTCAACAAGTAACCCGCAATACGCCGAAACCAAAGCACACCACAAAATATAGTACCTTAAATATTGGCAATTATCTGTAAGTTTTCAACACACATGATAACCCTGGTAAAGACTACTTGAATGTAACGCTATTCCTGAAACTGCCGAGTAAAAATCGTTCTGTTGCAACATAAACACAAGGTGTGAGTCCACGTGGCGTGTGTTTGTATTAGTCGCAGGTGATATGAGCATCAGGTCATCGTGGAAGGATCTAAGGCTGGATGGAATATGGAAATGATTACCTCACTTGTTCTAAGAGTACGTACAGTCTTTTTTCTCACTTGATGAAAAGAATAACAGGTTCATTGTGAAAGAGCACATCTCTTCCCGTTCTAAGAATTTCCTAAAAGAAAAATTCTCTAGCTTGGCTGCCCAGTTTAACACCTCAGAAGTTGATCTTTGCCTTGGTCCATGAATCCTCGGCCTACCTTTAGCTCCACCAAGTTTTACTTCCATAACTACGTATTTTGATATACGGGTTTTAACAAAGTAGGCCAACAACACACTATGGCATAGTGACTATGCAACTGAACGCCCAAGCAAGCTCGGTTTCCCTCGCACAGCTAGCAATAACTGAACCGAGGAGTACATGATCAACCAATCGGGGTTTACGGGTTGCGTCCCACGGACAATTTAACTACAGGTAGATTCTCGTGGCAGACCTTCAATAACAACAATTTAACTGGGACGATGTAGAGGAAGAAGGGCACAAACGCCAAAGACGGGTTATATTTTGTGTATTAGGTAGCACTGTAAACTGTGTGATAGTAAAACTTACTTATATCGATACGATAGCGGCATATAATATATCGATACTGTGACGTCCCTTCATTTTACCTAAATAGTTAGTGTCCCTGTGTAATCTGTATTAGAACCTCAGTGTATATAATGGGACTAGTGAACTATTGATTATCAATGGATTTAAATTTCGCTTCCATAAGGTACTTGCTAATGGTAAAGAGCGATGATGTTGTACCAACAAAAAGTGCAGAAGCTTTAAGTGTAATTTCCTCCGGATATACGGACTGAATTTTCGTCTTCACCACGCAGAACCACAAATGCATGTGAATCATTTCATTCCTACCCTGGTTCACAATTTTACTCGCCACATCCGAACATTTTTAATTTTATCGTATAAATGTCCTTGAAGATGTACAAGCTGAGACTTATATTAAAATAAGTTGCAACAGCACAAGAATTAAAAAATCAGCGACAAGGACAAAAATGTCCATTATCTCAAGTGTTTTAGATCAGTATAGGAATAATATGATTTCCAGGCAGACATTCATTACGTCGGTATGCAACAAACTGCAACAAAAGACTAACTTTTAGCTTTAAAACTGTGACGTAGTCATATGGCTAAAATTTTAACTCAACTATATACGCACGATATGGGTAAGTTTATATTTTATTTATATGACAATTACTTCACATTTATGTCGTTCTTCTTCTAAAAACTCTAATATTGCTTGGGCCGCAACCCGTATACTACCCAACGGTATTTACGGTTATTTTCCGATCGCGGGACGCAACACGTATGTCCCCCAACCAATGTAACCAAAGTGGCAACCTTTGTTTACGTTTCCATAACAATAGCCTTCCCCTCTTACCCTTCACCACCTCTTGTTTGACATCTATCATGTATAGGACCCGGATTTCGATGACTGCAGGTTTGTCTGATGATACTAGGGCGATGCTGTGTGGAAAATATACATGGGTTATAAAATTGTTTAGTGAAATTAAACCACTTTTAAGGATCAGCTGTTCTACATTTTAGGCACTTTTATCTGATAGGGCCTTTTTACCGGTTATTAATAATTTTAAGTCGTTTTTAGGAACAAATCCAGCTTTTTGTCGTTTTTAACGAGTTTAATTACATTATTGTGATATCTACTATTAGTGGAGTCAACTTTGAGAACCTTAAAATCTAGAAATTCTTGGGACTGTATTGGAAAGTAGACTATTTGACACTTGGACTCGCCGAACTAAACGGTTCACGTCTGCTGAACACAGGCTTGATCTCTAAATGAATGAAGGATGAAACTACTTTGTATTACTGTAACAATGCAGCCTTTGCAGAGGAGAAACTGGTGTTTGAAGTTATATTTCTGTTTCGTTATGCCGAAAGTAAAATCAAGCACTTCCACGAAATTGAAAATCAAATAGAATTGGTGAAATTATTTGCAAGTAATCTAAATCCTGGGATAGGTCAAGCAATAAAACTTGTCTTTGCTAAAATGTAAAATATGTTGATATGTGCAAGGTTGCTGATGTACTGTCAGGTATTATTACCTCGTTGAAGAATAGCTGAAGGTCGGCAATATTTGTTGCTTTAAGCATGTCTCAGCAGCCTATGTTGATGTTAAAAACAGCTTCTCTATGTGCAAACCCGTATTATTTGATAATAGAGTCCTTAAGTTATGAAAACTTACAAAAGCCGTAACGTATTGAAATGAAATTTTTAGTTATAAATAGGCTTTAAACCTTTATACAGCGATCGCTAAATTAAGCGGTCGCAAGTTACCTGCCTCATGGGCAGAGCGTGACGTAATTGCCCCAGTACAGTGACAGCACAAAGCACAATGCCTACGGTGCATAGTGTCTCTCGAATATGTTCACTGGTTCCACAAAGTAAAATGCCTGCAGCACGAAAATCGAAATATTCAAGTATTGCTGAATTTGTACAAGACTTAAGGAGTGAATATTTTAGTGCAAATGGTGACAGCATTGAATGCAAGCTATGCAACAACGTCATCTACAACGCTGTTGCGTCGACTGTCCCTAGCCCCCTCTGTGTTGTGATCATGTAACAGACTGACCCCCTCCCACTTGGTATAATCCAAACCGCAACTTTTCATTCTCTGTATGAAGGTTCGGTCCCTAGTGATAAAGTATAAGTGACGTGTGCAAGGAAATAAATGAAGGTAATTTTAAAGTCATTCTTTGTCCCTCAGGTAATTTTTCGTACATTTAAGGTCATAGTCATTTTTTATGTTCTTCAGGTCATCAAAATCCGGGCAAAATATTTTAGAAATCAAACAATAACAACGTGTACTATCGAAAAATCAAATAAGATGCGTTTTACGTATCTTTAAGTTTCCCCATGTGGTCCAGATTTAGCCGTTACTTCGCAGTATGTAATTGTTTGTGCCGTTTGATGCATAAAGCTGAAGCGTCTTACACAGGCTAAGGTCGTGTACATCGGTGTAAAATATAATCAAGGTTTCGAGGTGCCAGTGGAGTTAGTCCGCATACACCTAGTTTATACTTTAAGATAGGTTCAATTCTAACCTTCAAAATAGCTGATATCGTGGTAAACAGTGAGACTATGTGAAATTCAATCTTCTTAGCTTATTTTTTCCCACCTTTTTTTAGCACCCTTTAAAGATGCTAGACCATCACATCACAAACAACCCATGTATGGAAGAGTGGCGATTTTGATCAAAATGTGCTCCTTGCGTTGATGTAACGTATAAACGGAAAAAGTTAAATATTCCGTAAATAACCTGTGAAGTCTTCATTACAATGGATAGACAAAGGTTTACTTCGAAACTGGTGGATATTAAGATAAACAGTTGATATTAAAAGTGTTGTGGCGTTGATTGGCCAAATATTCGCGGTTGTTCCTTTTAATGTTCCCTTATTTTAAGCAATACCTTAGAAACTGTAAGTTGTTTTGCTACTCACACGAGTTTATCTGAAGTTCTTGTAACCCATGGCATATAGAATATGCATTAATATCGTATTATCTAATTGAAACCATTTCTGGCCATTATTTTTATTTTTTATTTTATTTTTTTAAGTTTTATTTATTTATTTTTTTATTTTATTATTTTTTTTAATTTATTTATTTATTTTTATTTTTTTTTGCCACGATTAAGAAGAAATCCGAAAAAAAAAGTCATTTATATTCTAGCTATGAAACTAGTGATTATTGGGAAGGGGAAATCGTAAGACTCGTGCACATGGAAATTTATCTGAAGTGTTTAAGCTCTAGATAACTTTCTTATTTTGAATAGATGTTAACCTCCCTTAAATAGGGATGTAAAGATTTTGAACTCGGTCTTTGTACGGGTAACCAGAATGCATTACCCTAAGGGGCTTGCCATAGGGCCAAGGATTTTCCGTGGTTTTCCTTGATGTTCTAGAATCAAATCAAGGCCAGGTGTTACTTTTTTACCACTACCATGTGTTTCCTTAAGGAAAAGCACTAAAGCTTCGCAATGGGCTCGTCTCTGCAAACTGGAAGAACAGGTAGCGGCAACAAGCTATTCCCAGAATTGGGGAGAAAAAGTGTTAGTTGTGCAAGGCACCATTCATCAAGTGGTTTCCAAAGTGGAGGCTCGAAGCGTACCCACATACTCGTAAGTCGCCCAATAAATATTTTTGAAGTGCGGACTACATTCCATGCGAATGGTTGGTTATACGTCAAAACATATACCCAGAGGTACAAGCGAACTAAAGCCGTGGAATTTTGACAAAAGCCAGCCTCTGCTTCTGCGTGGAATTACCACCAAATAAACCTGATGGTCTGTTTACATTACATAATAGATTGTTTAAACAGAACTTATTGTATGATTAAATATGGCGCACCTAGAGCGCTATGCACAAAGCAAACCGTGGTTACGAAGCTGACAGCAGACGATAATTAATTTTAAGAAAACTGATATTACATGTATGACTTTCACTACCCATTCTTCAACAAACTGTTCCTACAAAAGCTTATCGTTTTGCCTACGTGTACATATTATTAAAAGAAACGAAATGAGAGAGAATATAATACCACAAGGGTATTGTACCTTTTGAAGTTGTCGAAATTATATTGGTAATTAAGAGTCTAGAAAAGAAGAAAGCAGCCGGACCAGACGCATAATTAGTGTACTACTTAAATGCTTAGAAAAAAGGATTATCAGTATACCTACACAAATTACTTATCCCCATTCTGGACGGAGGCTTACGTAATATTACCTAGAAAAAGTAAGGGTAAGAATAAATTTCACTCAAAATCTTATAGACCAATTTGCCTTCTTAATACCATGGAGAAGCTATTTGAGTTGTTATTTTGTAAAAGAATGAAATGATTTAGGGTAATGAATGGTATGAACGAAATGCAATACGGATTTCGGAAGGGCAGATTAACACACTGTGCAATTAACAATACAAGAATCTAAGACAAAATATGTCGTCGGTATTCTACTTTATTTTTGGAGCGTTTAATAATCTTTGGTGACCTGCACTTTATGAAAGATTATGATGTAAAAATTACCCTAGATGCATATATGAAAATTTTAAGGTAAGAAAAGAAGAATATACTTAAGAATTTAAAGATACAATATATGTATAGAGAACTTACCAAGGGATGTTCCCTGGACCCTATCCTTGGACTGGACTTTGGGGACACTATTTTGGAAATTTTATTAGATGATCTACAGCATGAACCAGATGTAACAAAAGCCATGACTTACGGCAACGATTTCCTATTTATATTAGGTATAGAGAGAAAGTTGAAAAGAAATCGAACGTTCTAGTAAACTAAAGGCAAAATTAGAAGTATGGTGCAAACAAACAAATTTGGAAACAGCACTTAGTAAATCCAGTTTTATGCCACTAAAAGTTAAAATGATGCTAGAGCCTGCAATTAAATGCAAGAATATAAATCTAAGGTGCCAAAAAGAAACAAAATATCATGGAATTTATTTAGATGAAAAATTTAATTTGGGAAACACGCTGATTACGTTCGCAATAAAACTGAAGCGATAATGATGACCTTGGGGCGATAACACAATCGAAACATAGCGAGCCTTTTATATCAACTTTTACGTATAACTGCACACTTTCATTGATTTTATCATATCGCACTGGGGTATCGGCTACGTCTAAGGGATGAATAATATACAAATTCAAACGCTTAAAACGGACGAAACGCAAAAATCATGTTTCTTCCTAAATGAAGGATTATGGCGTTTAAAATGCAGTGATACGATTTTCTTCCTACGCGATACCGTTATCGCTGTGCAAGCGAAATACTAAACACCTCATACGTCATCAACTCCAACCGCGTGCTGCAGGTACGTGGCAATTCAAAACTTGCTTACTGCTTCATGTGCCCTAGTGCCTTTTCATAAATTGTTCCTGTTGATATTGAACTTTAAGGGCAGCGTTTTTTATGGTGGTGTTTTGGTGATGGTATTATTGAGTCAGTTTAGTATTATACAAATAACGTAATATTGCTAAAAATAAAATGACAATGTTGTGCATATGGCTGCAATGTGAGATGTGAATTCATTTTCACTCGTTTCCAAACAGAGACATATCTCCCAAAAGATATAGGACATGGGTAGAATTTTGCAAAAGAAAAGATTTTGTGCTGGATCTTTTTGCATTGAGCGAGACTATACCTGGTATACCGGGTGGAAAGGAAGTCATTACATCAATTTAAACCAGTGGTAGATCTCAGTATTTGGAGCACATTTTGTATCTTAAGTTTTTGTCTCTGACAATTTTCTACGGAGATACTTTAGTTTTATCTAAAGCAAGCTGGCAACACTGGAGATTGTGTCGCTGTCGCTAGTTCCGTACATAAACAAACAACGTAACGGTCCGTCTTGAGAACATAAACGTATACCCTGCCTTGTCCTTCCATGTTTACTGTGCGAGTGTAGGCCAATCAGAAGCGTGATCTCCCAAAACATTACATGAAAGCGAAAGCTCCCAACCTGTTTACATCCAGAAACCAGGTCAATTCCCTGACCAACCTCAACACAACGTGGTTGGCTTACTTTACGTCTGAAAGAGCTGCTTGGAGTATTCCTTCACGTGTTTTAAGTGATTAATTATTTCGAAACCCTGTGTGATGTCCCATAATTACTACCGAAGCTGTGTCAGAAATAAGTTGCACCATGCATGTTGCAAGTTACAAACTGTTATCTTCGTCCAATCTTGTGGAATTACGCATCCAATTTGGATCAAAAAGCCATTTATTTTTTCGAAATCGGCTGATCAAAGGACAAAATGCCATTCGACTTTTTTGTTTGTAATGCTTCTATGAGGCACATATTACAAGGAATGTAATTACTTCCCTTCCAGCCTGTATAGGGCGGCGCTGTGACCGAGCGGTTAGCGCGCTCGCCTACCACCTAGGCGGCCCGGGTCCGATCCCAGGGACCCGCATGTGGTATTCGTGGTGGACGAAGCGGCGTCAGGGTGGGTTTTCTCCGTGTGCTCCGGTTTCCCCCGCCATCCCATTCCACCGGTGCTCCATCTTCATTCCATGTATCATCAGTGTCACCGCCTGCGGTGCCGTAGTAGTAAAAGCGGGCGTTAAACACTGCAACAACAACAACAGCGTGTATAGTGTATACCTGAAACTGTACCTGATAAATTATAACCACCAACTTCATTCTGTATACGCTGGTAGTCACGATCATATAACTTATGACCTTAACTCTTAACTACTGCCAGACAACAAGGAGTACTGAACGCTTAACCTCCTCTGAGTTAAGTGACAGACTGACTCCTCCCACTTCAGATAGTCCAAACTCCGCAACCTTTTGTTTGCTGCATGAAGGTTCAAAACAATTACTCTGTCAGGTACATCAATTTAGAAAAGTCATATTCTATTCTACCTCACCTATACAAGCAATGTAGTTGTTCACAAATCCTCTTAATACTTAATTCGAATCTTAAAGAGCTCAAACTTCAGTGGATCCCTTTCTACTATGGACTATTTGACGACAACAACATGGCTGATATGCTTGCCAAGAAAGGTCCAAAATATCTGCAAACATTTATACCAAAGCTATTCTTCCATTCGGTCAAATTACACACAAACAGGGACTTAGAGCAGAGCAACAAAACCATCTTGCATCGGAGAGTAAGTCAAAGCTACGGAACCAACTTGTAACCTACCTTATACTCCCGGACCATCCCAGACAAGAAGCAGTTGCAGCTTTTAGAATTGCTACCGCTCTTTCTTTCTTTCTTTCTTTCTTTCTTTCTTTCTTTCTTTCTTTCTTTCTTTCTTTCTTTCTTTCTTTCTTTCTTTCTTTCTTTCTTTCTTTCTTTCTTTCTTTCTTTCTTTCTTTCTTTCTTTCCCTCTTTCTTTCTTTCTTTCTTTCCCTCTTTCTTTCTTTCTTTCCCTCTTTCTTTCTTTCTTTCTTTCTTTCTTTCTTTCTTTCTTTCTTTCCCTCTTTCTTTCTTTCTTTCTTTCTTTCTTTCCCTCTTTCTTTCTTTCTTCCCTCTTTCTTTCTTTCCTTCTTTCCCTCTTTCTTTCTTTCCTTCTTTCCCTCTTTCTTTCTTTCTTTCTTTCTTTCTTTCTTTCTTTCTTTCTTTCTTTCTTTCCCTCTTTCTTTCTTTCTTCCCTCTTTCTTTCTTTCCTTCTTTCCCTCTTTCTTTCTTTCCTTCTTTCCCTCTTTCTTTCCTTCCTTCTTTCTTTCTTTCTTTCTTTCCCTCTTTCTTTCTTTCCCTCTTTCTTTCTTTCTTCCCTCTTTCTTTCTTTCCTTCTTTCCCTCTTTCTTTCCTTCTTTCCCTCTTTCTTTCTTTCCTTCTTTCCCTCTTTCTTTCCTTCTTTCTTTCTTTCTTTCTTTCTTTCTTTCTTTCTTTCTTTCCCTCTTTCTTTCTTTCTTTCCCTCTTTCTTTCTTTCTTTCCCTCTTTCTTTCTTTCTTTCTTTCTTTCTTTCTTTCTTTCCCTCTTTCTTTCTTTCCTTCCCTCTTTCTTTCTTTCCCTCTTTCTTTCTTTCCTTCCCTCTTTCTTTCTTTCCTTCCCTCTTTCTTTCTTTCCTTCCCTCTTTCTTTCCCTCTTTCTTTCTTTCCTTCCCTCTTTCTTTCCCTCTTTCTTTCTTTCCTTCCCTCTTTCTTTCCTTCCCTCTTTCTTTCTTTCTTTCTTTCTTTCTTTCTTTCTTTCTTTCTTTCTTTCTTTCTTTCTTTCCCTCTTTCTTTCTTTCTTTCTTTCTTTCTTTCTTTCTTTCTTTCTTTCTTTCCTTCCCTCTTTCTTTCTTTCTTTCCCTCTTTCTTTCTTTCCCTCTTTCTTTCTTTCCCTCTTTCTTTCTTTCCCTCTTTCTTTCTTTCCCTCTTTCTTTCTTTCCCTCTTTTTCTTTCCCTCTTTCTTTCTTTCCCTCTTTCTTTCTTTCTTTCTTTCTTTCTTTCTTTCCCTCTTTCTTTCTTTCTTTCTTTCTTTCTTTCTTTCTTTCTTTCTTTCTTTCTTTCTTTCTTTCTTTCTTTGTTTCTTTCTTTCTTTCTTTCCCTCTTTCTTTCTTTCCCTCTTTCTTTCTTTCTTTCCCTCTTTCTTTCTTTCCCTCTTTCTTTCTTTCTTTCTTTCTTTCTTTCCCTCTTTCTTTCTTTCTTTCTTTCCCTCTTTCTTTCTTTCTTTCCCTCTTTCTTTCTCTTTCTTTCCCTTTTTTCTTTCTTTCTTTCCCTCTTTTTCTTTGAGTATTATTAGAGTAGAGGTAGAGGAAGAAGAATGGCAGAAAGAAATAGATGGAGCTAGGCAGAGTTGGGATGAGGAGGGAGGAGTGGAATAGCTCGTCAGTAATAGGGTAAAGGAGGGGCCAGATGTAGGGCTGAGAGGTGGTGACGGCGATAGAGCCGGAGTGTATACGTATAATAGTTGCTGATAGGAGATGAGCAGGAGGAGGAGGAGGAGTGGGATCCGAGAAAGCTTTGGGAAAGTTTGGAGCTAAGGAGGTGATATTCCATGTTTGTGTGTAGGAGGGATTGTATACAGCATTGGGATGAGGAAGAGTTGGGTGATGAGATAACTGGAAAAGGAGAGCTTTATGAGATTAGGTGTTTTAGTGGAAGTGAAGTGTAGTGAAAATAGGAAAATAGGTGTCTAGTAATAAGTAGGATTCTAACCTTATTCAGCTATCGCGAAATGAGGCGATCGCAAGTTACTCGCCACATGGGAAGAGCCTGACGTTATTGCGCGCGTACAGTGACAGCACAAACAGCTGGGCTCACTGCCAGTCAGTGTTTCTCGAGTGTGTTCCCTAGTTACACACACGTAGTAAAGTCCCTCCAGCACGAAAATTGAAATATTCACGCATTGCTAAACTTGTACAAGAATGTCGGTATGGGTGGCTCAGGTTGTTAGACGCTGGCCTACTGATCCCTTGGTCGCGGGTTCAAATCCGACCCAGGCCGATGGCTTTTAAGTTTGCTTAAAAACGACTGCTCCATGCCAGTAGACTTACTGGCATGTAAAAGAACTTCTGCGAGACAAAATTCCGGCACACCGGCGACGCTGATATGATCTTGGCAATTGACAGCGTCGTTAAACAACAATATAATTTTAATTTTTTGATTTGTACAAGAATTTGAGAGTGAATATTTTACTTCAAATGGTGAGAGCATTGAATGTAAGTTATGCAGCAATGTTATCTACAACGTTGTTGCGTCGACTGCACCTGTCCTCCTCTAAGTTAAGTGACAGACTGACCCCTTCCACTTCAGATAGTCCAAACTCCGCAACCTTTTGTTTGCTGCATGAAGGTTCGCTCCATAGTGATAAGGTGCAAGTGTTTGTAAAAGTATGGGTAAATATTTATTTAGGTGATTAATGAAAAGTTAAGCCATTAAGAGAGTACAACTGGAGTTTATAAAAGGCGATAAAAGTGAAAAGGTTTCTATGTGATTATTGTGAAGAAGTGGAGGGTTATGTGATAAATTGAAAAAAAAAATTGACTTCTATAAATTATGTTAGTAATTAATTAAGCAAAGGATATGTTTAAGATGCTTATATTTGAATATGGAAGTAAATATGAGAATAGCAAATTACTTTGAAATAATATATGTATATATAATATAAAACAGCAACTAATGAATGTATAATACAGACACGTTTTTAGTTTGGAAAGCTAATAAGTAGGGTTAGAATCTTTATACAGCTATCGCGAAATGAAGTGATCGCAAGTTTCCTCCACATGGGCAGAGCGTGACATCATTGTGCGGATACAGTGCATAGTGTCTCTCGAATGTGTTCACTAGTTTCACACAGTAAAATGCCTGCATCACGAAAATCGAAATATTCACGTACTGCTGAACTTGTGCAAGACTGGGAGTGAATATTTTACTGTAAATGGTGACAACGTGGAATGCAAGTTATGCACGAACGTTATCTACAACGTCCGTGTGTTGACTGTACCTAGCCCCCTCTGTATTGTGATCATGTGACAGACTGTCCCCCTCCCACTTGCTATATCCTAACTCCGCAACTTTTCGTTCTCTGTGTGAAGGTTCGGTCCCTAATAATGTTTAAAAATTGGGGTTATATGTATAGATTGGATAGATAGGATATGATGGTGACTACCAGCGTTCAATACTCCTTGTCTGGCAGTAGTTAAGAGTTAAGGTCACATAAGTAAAGGGAAACATGCCACTGGTAACCAGTTGGTGGGGTTGCTCGTTTCCAGTAGAAATAGAATAGTAGAGAAGAGAAATATTCGTTTTGTTTTTAGTTAGTGAATTAAGTTAAATTTTATCTCTACAATAATGAGTGATGTATATTTCAAAGGTATTTTATTTTGTGTACTTCATGCTAATCGAGATAAGCATTTGCAGAAGTTCTTTTATTGCACATTTCTTGTAGGTACAGAGGAAAATAAGGTATACAGTAGGCCAAAGCGATAGTCAAGTCTCTTTAGAGGGGGTGATGGCATAGAAAGTCCTTTTCTTTGCAGGATGACGAGTTAGGGGGGGGGTGGGGGGATTAGCAATTTTGTAGTCCGAAAAGTAAAAACGTATCAGACAATTCAAACCTATATTGAATATCTCGGAAACGGTTAACGCTACGAAAAAAATGTTCTGTTCATAAACATTTTGTGATTTAACGAGATGTACGTCTTTTTCTGTTTTTGTCTATCGTTTGCAGTTTACAAGTTATACTCGTAAAAGTTCTTTCAGAATGAAGAGGACTTCAAACGCTATTCTAGAAAATTCACGATATTTATTTTGGTTTGTCATACTAATATCTTAAGTATATGGTATCCTAATCAAAGTCAGTAGGGCCATTTTTGAGAAAATAAGAAGTAAGAAAAAAATGTTGCATTTAAAAAGTAACTTCCGGAGGAGGAATTTTCTTGAAGATCTTCATGTTGTATCCTTGGAAGATGCAGAACATAAATACCAAGTTTGGTATTTAATACTTTTCGTTTTGGCGATACGCTGTTCTCTCCCTCCCTCCTCTTGTCGGTCTGGGTGACTGAGTTGGTTAGACGCTGGCCTACTGATCCCAAGGTCGCCGGTTCAAATCCGGCCCAGGCCGATGGTTTTTAAGTGTGCTTAAAAACGACAGCTCCATGTCAGTAGATTTACTGGCATGTAAAAGAACTGCGGAACGAAATTCCGGCACACCGGCGACGCTGATGTGATCCTGGCAATTGACAGCGCCGTTAAACAACAAAATAATTTAATTTTAATTTTCTCCCTCCCTCCCTCCCTCCTCTCTTTCACACAGCATTATTGCTACAAATGTTCATTTTTTAATGTTCCTTGGGCCTCAGAACTGTATTGTCGTTGAAATCTCTGTATCGAATTTTTGGGTGGAGTGCAGTACTTCCTCTACTTTACGTAAGCAGTTGAGAAAGCAAAAAGGATCCCAGCGAATTCTGTAGTCCAGCCAATTATGCATTAGTGGCCGGTTTCCCTACCTTCTTACTGCGTTCACGCTTCCGCAATAACGACTGGGTAGCTGGTGCTCACTGGGCGCAGTATGCTCATGACCTGGAACTGTTAGCTGTTTGTTTAGCAGGTAAAAAAAAATAAGGTCGCTTAAGGTATCACGCGAATCGCCCAGATCTGCGTAAGAATATATTGCGATATAAGGGTGGGAAGTAACAGAATCGAGCAAAACTCTGGAAGTTCAAGACGAACTCCTAAGATTCTGTTGTAGACGTAACATGTATATTGCATACTACTGTTTGGGGATCTGTGAGAATTATTTTAATTGTAATATCTTCTTAGTTGCTCATAGACAATTGGTTGACGTACTAAGGGAAACCGCACACCAAATGCAGCAGTACAGTACTGTACGCATTTTCAGCTGTTCATATGGCCGCCTTAATGAACGATTTATTTGGCTGAATTTGCGAAAACAGGAAGAAAAGAAGATGGGCTCGTGATTGCTTACGTCTTAGCATGTGATTTATTAGCACATTCAGTAAACTTGCAGGCACATCGAATGTACCCAATAACCTACACAGAACGCTTCAAGGGGTTTCTCTATTATTAAGAAAGCAAGACACAAACCTCAAGAAAGCTATAAGCCCTGATAAAAAGCTACTTATAACCTAATGTAAGTTTAAGGCTACTTTCAGCTGGTATTAGGAAAGCATTATAAGATGCTAACACGGCGGAAAACTTTGAAATTGAAGAGGTATACCAATAGGATGTGCTTCCTTTTTGGTTGTAATAAATCCAAATAAAATAAAATTGCCCATATGTTATATTCAAACAGAATTTTTGAGAAGAATGTGTACCAAGATTAAAAATAAAAAAACAAAGAGGAAGACTGAGAAGAGACTGAAATGACAAATATTTAGCAAAAAGATATGTTCTCATGCGATGTTTATCATAATATCAAAAGCTTGTGGCAGTATTAATAACGTTCGGTTCCAAGAACGGCAAAAGGGGTGACAAGGTTAGGTTGGCTGCAACGAATGCGGGAAAGCCATCTTCCCAGGCGTATAATGATGGAAGTGCGTGCATGGAAAAAATGCCTCAAACAAATAAAAGCTTCATTCAGGTCATTTTGCGTTTCACCAAACATCGTTACTGCTAACGCCTCCCTAAACGTTTCTTAAACTCCGAGGCACTTCTTCATGACGTTAATTCCCTAATGATCCCTTTACCTAAAAAAAGGAGGGGGGGGGGGCAAAAACAACACGACTCCTTGCTATAGACAGGAAATTTGGCATTTATATGTTGCAGAGCAACATCGTAACGAAAGCCAAGCGTTAATTTTTTTAAACGGAATAACGGCAACTCTTATTCAGAATAAAAATTAAACAACATAACAGTTATTAAATGGAGTGTTTTGTGTAACTCGACGTGTAGCAGTTGATATAGTTCTTGGACTTAATTTCCTTAATCCAAATTGAGTTCTGAATGCTATACATACTATTTTTGAAATAAAATTTCAGCAGAACTGTTAAAAAGTCTTTATGAGAAAAAAAAATCCGCGAACATTATAGAACCAAGGTACAATAATTGCGACTTTTCCTTTTCCGGCTATCTAAATGCTCATGTGAGACGTTCAAATGAAAGTGCACAGCTGTGTGCAAGTAAGATCTGAAATTTTAAAATCGATTTTCTTTTGTTTTTCTTGCTTCCTGCCCTCTCTATTTCACGTCATTTAACTACATGATTATATCGCGACGGATATGTTAGGAGATAATCCTTGACTCGGTTTGTGGCGGAGTTAATCGTACGTCTCATCCCTTTAGCATGCGATCTTGCTTCGTCGCATGTCCACGATAATAGGGTTATATTCACTCGGCTAGGTGACATTTTCATCTACAAATGGGGGGAAAGTAAGTTTCTACCGACCCAGAAAAAGAAATAGAACGGTTACGACGCAAAATAGGTGGCACAAATGGATCGTGAAGGTCCATTGCGCACGACTCATAGTGGTGTTGCAGTTGGATGTCACGAGACGGTCTAGGCCAGGGGAAGGAAGGAAGGAAGGCAGGCACTCGAAGTGTGAACTTCCCTCCCTCTCGTCCCCACAACTTGCTTTCAATAACCAAACCGGTTCATTCGGGCTATAGTAGCGCGTTAGTGTTTCAGTGCACTGTCAGCTTGCATTTGCAACTGAGTGAATGTCGAAGGTTTAATTGGGAATGGGAGAACAAGTGTTTGTTCATTTTCCCGTGTCATAGGCGAAACCGCTGATATTAAAGATCCCTTTACATACGATCCTTTGGTGGCCCAAGATGAACTGCAATTGGAACTAATTAAGCTTCGAAGTAACACACCATTGCACAGTTCGGGAAAACATGGTTTGGATTTGTACACATCACTGCCGAAAACATTTCCCAAGCTTCGTTCACGTTTTACACGCTTTATATTAGCTTCACCTGTATGTATGTTATATTATGTTATGTTATGTATGTAATGTACGTAATGTATGTAACGGAATCTTTCGACGTAAGTTTCACCCACTTAGAGTCGTCTGCCTTCAAAATTTGCACACATATCAAGGACCGATGACAATGCAATAATATCATAACTTTATCCTAAAATCCTGACTAGAATCATCAGGATAAAAAAGTTAGCTAAATTTATCAATGTAACGGAATCTTTCGACATAATTTTCACCAAGTTATAGTCGTCTGATTGATATGAAAATTTGCATACATGTCAAGGACCGATGACAATATAATAATACCATAACCTTTTCCTAAGATCCTGACCAGGATAATCAGGATAGAAAGTGATTTAGCTAAATTTATCAATGTAACGTAATTTTCACCTACTTGAGACGTATGATCGACTTGAAAATTTGCACACATGTCAAGGACCAATTTCAATGTAATAATATCATGACTTTGTCCTAATACCCCCACCAGCATTATCAGGATAAAAAAGTGACTTGGCTAACTTTAACAATCTAACGTAATTTTTCCTAGCTTGAGACGTCTGAGTGACTTGAAAATTTGCGCACATGTCAAGGATTGATGACAATACCATAATATCTTGAATTTGTCCTAATGTGCTGGCTAGGGTCTTCAGGATAAAAAATGACTAAGCTAAATCTATCAGTCCAAAGGAATCTTTCAACGTAATTTTCACCATCTTAGAGTTGTCTGATTGACTGGAAAATTTGCACACGTGTTAAGGACCGATGAGAGTATATCATGACTTTGTCCCAATGTCCTGATCAGGATCGTCAGGATAAAGAGTGACTAAGCTAAATTTATAGAAAATGGCACAGTTATCTTAGATGTCGCTAAGGCACATTTTTACATGCAC
The DNA here is from genome assembly GCA_030765045.1 of Tenodera sinensis. Classification (NCBI taxonomy): domain Eukaryota; kingdom Metazoa; phylum Arthropoda; class Insecta; order Mantodea; family Mantidae; genus Tenodera; species Tenodera sinensis. Next base: position 148,624,811 of record CM060962.1, read on the forward strand.
CCTGAAAATTGCTTTAATTAAAGAAATACATATTTATATATTGGATGACGTGGATGTCCAGAGAGAGGATCTGAAAGGAACACGACACTCGGGAGAAATATCGCGGACCGGAGTTCACACAGGACCAAGACACCCACAACAGCTGCTAGTTTAGAAATCGACAGACGGAGATGCACGGAGAAAGGACCGGAGAGGGACACGAGATTTCGGGGGAAGGATTGTGGATCGAAGTTTATCTAGGGCCAGGAAGTCCACAACAGCTGATAGTGTAGTGGGATGCTTTTCACGTTACTTTTATCATAACTTTACTTTTATAAATAGCAACTATTTATGTAACTATAAATTTAACTATTTATAACATTGGATATCTGACACACCACACCTTTTTACAATAAAATTAGGCGTCATTTCTATGTGCCTTAGCATAACAAGCCTCTTCCTTCTGTTCACCTTTTTGGTGTATGGTTTTCTACGAGTAGGTACTTCTCCCATTGTAACCACTGTCGTAAATATTTCTAATAGTTTGTGATGATACTTTTCTCATTTGTTACAACTTCTGTTGCTATCTTCGAAGCACTAAGTTTTGGGTTTCTGGTTACTTTTCTATTATTCTTTTGTCTCCCCTAGATAGTTTTGAAGGGCGGCCGCTTCTTGGTACTTTTTTCAATGTTTTTGTTCTCTTAAGCCTGTGCACGATGTTTTTAATAGTAATAATAGGTCTTGAAATGGTTTCACATATCTCTTTGTATGATTTCCCATTTTTAAATAACTAATACCATTCTCGTTTGTTCTTCGATCATTTGCTTCGATTTCTTGGATACACCTACCTGCTGCAAGACAACTGTTCCGAACTATAGCACTGCCACATCCGCTGTTCCATACCCTCGTACAGCTGGAGAGCAGTGGACTATCACACGGTACATGTTTGCACTTGGGGACAGAAAAGCACGTGAATTAACTTTGTGTTTACCCCATTAAAACATGGCATATTTGTCTTTGTCGGTCATATGTTACAAGTATCATTGTGAATTAACATTTATAACACTATAATTGAAACAATATGTTCTATTGAATACACAGTTAATTTGTCATCACTAATGCTTCCAGACCAATGCTTTTTAGTCACTGTGTTGGTCTGGGTGGCTCAGTTGCTTATGCGCTGGGCTACTGATCCCGAGGTCACGCGTTCAAGCCCGGCCCAGACGGACGGTTTTTAAGTGTGATTAAAAAGCGACAGTGCCATGTCAGTAAATTTCCTGGCATGTAAAGGAACTCCTGCGGGACGAAATTCCGGCACATGGCGGTGCTGATATGACCCTGTCAATTGACAGCGTTATTAAACAGTCACTAACATACTGGTACTCTGGGTTCCATATATGCCAGGAAGTTATTCAAAAGGCAAATTGGCTTCCCACATACACACAATTCTTCCCTGATGCACTTCCACAATATTTGTGAACATTACGTCAGCTGCAATTAAGGTACACTGGAACTGAACTTCCTAACTTTTTTTCAATTTTACATCCATTTACTTGAAAATTGGCACACTTAATATGAATAAAGAAATGACTGCAAGAGCTCAATGTTCTGGTCACTTTCTCAGATAGTAGAATTAAATACTTTTAATTAGCGAAAAAATGCATTTTGTAAAAGCTGCCTTCACATTTTTCAGATTATACTAGCGGCATTTTCTGATACTTGAATAAACTGAAAATAAAGTTTTTGGTTGGTGGTATTACTCGCAGGGAAATACATTTTTGTTTTTATGAAGTTGTTGGTCTTTAAATTCATTATCTTTTCAGCATAAATATTTTGTGAGCCAATGAATAAAGCAATCGTCAAACGCATATTTGAATCTTTAGATAACACGTTTGATATTATGTATGCAAATTTACATACAAGTCACAGCAAAACTGAGAAATGAGGAATAAATGTTATACAAAATGCAAAACTGAGAGAAAAAATAGCACTAGTTTGGCGCACCCCAATGTAGTTAAAACGAAGCGCACGGGTGATAAACCTGTCGTTGGACTTCTTAAAATGGCGGGTTGCGGAAAATGTTTGGCCAGAATGATTCAGATGTCTATAGAAAGTGTATGATATATTTCAAAAACCGAAAATATCATTTTCGCCTAAACATTTAGTCCTAGGGTACCTAGCATACGCCATTGCTTGGTCGAACAACAAAGGCAGAATGCTCCACGCACACATCTCCTTGCCATTACGCGCCGGCTTAGAAGGTTGGTAAAATGCCCCGTGAAGCAGTAGGAACAGCATATATGGAACCCAGTGTACCTATTACACAGAGGCCGTTATGATGGTATGTGAATATAGTATGTACACAAGGTCGATGCAGATTTAGTAAGTTTGACGGGAGGAATCTAGTTATAAATGACGAATTACAATTTTATTGTATATTTAGTGATTTTCGGTTATGGATTAAATGCCGTCTTAAGCTTAGGTAAAGTTTTGCAAAAACAATCACTCAAAATTTCACAATTTCTTGTACTTGTTTCTGGAACATTTAAGGCACATCGATTGCCTTTGCGATTGCGATGACCATAGTGCGGAAAACGAAACGCTAAATAAAATGTAAAATGTACAAGTGGACCCAGCAGAAGTTAAGTGTGCTATTTACAAGATGTAAATTACGAAAAATGTAAGGGCATTTGTGAAAAGTATGATTAATGAAAGTAAAAGGTTTAATGACAAGGCTGTGAAAGTGGTAGAAGTGTATATTTTATAAGTTTTTAAAACATTTCAAGGATTTAGTCATAATGATTGTAAAGAAATATGCTTGATGTGCACTTTATCCTGAGCCATGGAATCTGGTGTTGCCAAAGGTCCGAGCCAAGAAGACCTGTGCTTTGCCAAATAACACTGAGCAATATTTGTCCATATTACACTGTTACCACTTGTGCATTTCGTTCCATCGCGTTACCTTTGTTAATGCTCTCTGTTATCATGCCGGTTTACCGCTGTTTTATTTTTATGTTTAACCAACTAAAACAGTTATTTAGGTACGAATTGCCTGGAGCAGATCCAGCATGGACACCGCAAACTCTCCTGTAAATAGTAAAAGGAGCAGCCATCTTTTACTTTTACCATGTTGCACCTTTTACTTCAGCTGTGGGCTAACCTGAAGAAAACAATTGCGGTAGTTACAACTCACGGCCTTCTATGATGTAATTTAAAGTACGACTGCGCAAGAGACATGAAAAGTCCTGTTGCCGTCTTCGGCAACAAAGTTATCTAGCTCAAGTTAAAGTGCGAGTAGTACTGTGCATTTCCATTTCCATTGCCACCCTAGAGAGGTCATTCCGCACAAACGTACAGAAAACGAATTTAGTAAAATGCAAGGGTATCATGATTGTTTAACGAGCCTTCGTAGCATCCCCTCCTCTTCCTTTCTTTACCCCTCTGCAATGACAGCAGAGCACTTTAATGCTACTGGCATGGATAAGTTATCACCAATTTAGTATTGATAGTATGGAAGTATTGATTTTTCTTGTCGTTTAGTAAATAGTTACCCCCAGTGATAAATACAGCCGCTTTCCTCGGGGGGGGGGGGGGTGGTATTAAACTTGACGCGGGGGGTGGGGGTGGAGAGAATGTTAGTGATATGTGCATTTACAAATAGATATGAATTTCGAGGGAGGGGGGGGGGGCTTTCTAATTCCCGGGGGAATTCCCCTCACTTCATCACTTCATCACTGGTTACCCCCCTCTTTATTCTTCTACAATGGCACCACTCTTCATGATGCATGTTATGTTTACCGTAACGCTTTACACGTTTTTGTGAGTCTAAGGACAAAGTTAGTTTTTCTTATAACATAGAATCGTTTAACTCAAATCCTGCTTATTTCAAGCAATATTTCCAACTAAAAAGCCTCGGCTCATTAATTTGTGGGAAATATAAGTTACCGAATGCAATATTTTATTGATTCCCATTTTTGAAATATTACTACCGTTGTTATTCTTTAGAATGGTATAACTAAAATTTGAAGCTTGTATTGCCCCCCCCCCCCCCTTTCGCCGCCGTCAAGCTTGATATGCTCCCCAGAGGAAAGCTGCTGTACTTTTTCATCACTGACTTCAGCTGCGCCATTGTTTCTCTTTTTGTGTGTGCTTTATAAACTAAAATAGTGATAAATACAGGGAATTTTAGCATCTCAGGCAATGGAAGATTTTTCTGTTAATTACGGTAGTAGCAGATTTAATTTCATGCATTGTTCACTTTTGCACTCCATGCACTATAATAATGTGGACTTCCACATATGCATGTTTTGTTTACCAAAGCTCTACACAATATGCACTTATATGTAGAAAGTTTTATCAGGATATATATTTTGCTTAGTTGTAGAAAAATAAAACTAAACGCACTTACTATACGGATAGAAGCTTACTATTCATTATGTCAGTGGATTTAATGGCATGTAAAAAACTCCTGTATGACGAAATTCTAGCACACCGGCGGGGCTGATACGATCCTGGCAATTGATAGCGTCGTTAACAAACTGAAAAACTATCATAGATAAGAATCTTCAAAATAAATAGCTTTATTTTTCCTGCTTACCTCTCAGGCATGCTGCCTTGGTCACACGTGAAAATCTTTTTCTCCTTCCATGTACTATTTTCATAGCTTCCCCCTAACAGTCCCTCACAGAATCATTTAACATGAAGTCTAAAAATTCTTCACTTTTTCATCTTTTTATACTGTAGACTCAACCAGCCCAATAGATTTATGCTTCACAATGTTCCATGAAATTTAGTGCCTTTATATTTCTTCGCGTTTGTGCTGTTTGTTTGCTATATGAAGTAATTCCTCTAATTTTATGTTCTGGTACATTTTGGAGCTCTCATAGGTAATTAGCACTTACGCAGGCCGCAAGGAAGTAGTACACACTGGGTGACATTTAAATAAAAAGCATGATGCTCGATGTTTGTAATGCAACAAGCTAGCTGCCTTATGTAAAGCGATATTGTAAAGTTTCATTACAAACAAACGTTGTTGCTACTCGTTGTGCTCCCTATCGATTGTCTCTGTAAACTGAGAGCCGCAAACCTAGCGCCTTGCCTTGCTGTCTTACTTTGATGTTTTAACAAGATCTCGCTCGCTCCGGCTATGTTACCTTATGTTGCACTAACTCCTCCATGCTTAACACGCAACCTTTGTGTGCAAAATTAAACGTCAGGTTCCGGCAAGATCACCCTTAGCCTACTTCCCTACGAATGATTTAGAACATATATGAATATTAAAACTGCCCTAAGAATAGCGAAAGAATGAAGAAAGATCCGATGTAAGAGTTTTCCTACCCCTTTACAACTTGACACAATTCCTCATAATATTATGGTATTCATATAAAAAGTGATTCTTCCATTCATCTACACTTGGGAGCGGAAAATGTGATCCAATTAAAAACTGAAGGATTTAAATTGGCACTGGAATGTGTAGCTCTACCTCCCCTCTTGCACATTTCTAGCCATGTTATTGTCATTTGCTTGCCTCATATCAAAAGGTGGGTGGAACATAACATTGCCAGCGAGCTATTTTCTTGATAGTTGACTTAATAGTAATCGTAATGATAATTAAAAGGCTGAAAGAAGTCGATTTATTTGAAACCTCTTACTACTACTAAGATCGTGTCCTGAACATGTGGTGGCTGCGGCGGATTTCAAATTACTAAAGATTCTGTTTCTACCGCCAAGACGTTATAGGGATTCACAAATACCGTTATCCAGATGACATAATTCCGAAGTGGGGAATAATAATGATAATGATAATAGTAATAGTATTAAGAATAATAGTAATAATGGTATTATTAGGGCTCGGATTTTTAGGTAAATACATATTTTGTTTGCGTTCTAGTATGAACTTGAAACTTAGTTTAATGTTCTGAATATTTACACCGGAGCAAATACTTTAAGTTTATTGCACATAAAAATGCATATTTTCTGATTTTTTATATAAATAAATATTTTCGGCTATTCACATAAATTACACAAAAATCGCATAAAGGAAACATTTTTAAAATAATTTTCACATAAATCACATAAAAGCAGCAGCAAATTATTTTTAACAAGTCACCGTCCACTTCTTTAAGGCTCAATTACACAGGTTGGATGTCGCAATGTGTTATTCATTATTGGAAGAGCTGATATGCCAGCTATAGTATCCCTTCAGTTGGAAGAAAATATAAACATCGTGATTAGCTACACCAGCTTGCACGATAAAACAGGATGCCTCCACTGCACCTGTTATCGCTTTAAAATCCGGCTATATAGTATATACACTGAAACTGTATAGTCAAATTTAGTCATTTGTGTATTCGCAGAGATTACACGATATTCTATAGCGCATCCCACCCTCAGAAGACAGTACACGTTAAATGGAGCGCAGTGTTGCAACATGTACTAGCGCATCCCACCCTCAGAAGACAGTACAGGTTAAATGGAGCGCAGTGTTGCAACATGTACTAGTTGCGAATCTTTCTCCGCGAGCGACCCCGAGGTGGCCGGAGTCCTGTACTTAGTCCTTCAATTGCTGCTTAATGGGCACTTTTAACTTTGGTATCCCTGCACGCCTTTGTTACTGTATGACCTAAATTTACAAATGACTCGTCTGTATAAACAATTGACTTCCCCCTGGTCCCTAAACCATTTTATGTCTTTAGATATTTATGTCGCCATCTGATGGTATCGTCTTTCTATTAATATGCACTTGTTATCCCTTCTTTTCATATTCGAACCCCAAACCATGTAAGAACCGACTAAGAGTGGCCCTTTAGAAATTTGGTTAGGTATCACCACTGTTGACTCGTGACAAAATTATATTCAGCGTGGGTGGAATATTTGCAAACTATAAATAATGAACAATTCGCCGCACTCCACTTTGCACTATTCCATCATATTGCGTTAACCTAGCGTTTTTTTTTTTCCCCGCCCTTTTTGCTTTCTTTTTCGATGGCGTTCTTAGAGGTCGTTTTATTACTTCCTTTTTAATCCTACATACTACTGGTTCTGAACACCCGATAGCCTTAGCTGTTTCTTTTATTGCCTTACACACATTTTACTTGAAAAATAATCTAACACATTCATAATTATTTGGCGTTCCTTACTTCTTAATTTACCAACATATCGTCTCTTCCTAGCTTCCCCTTCCATAACTACAAATATTTACGAAACTATTAAACAAATAACGCAATAGCAGTTCAATGATTCCACACAGTTACACACACGGCTTCTCTCGAACTAATATTAGTGCTGCTCCTTATACTATCTTTTGTGTCAGGCCTGGCGCGAGAATGCGCTGAATAGATGAATACCTTTTGTTTGCGTTACTGGATAAAAGAAAGAGGTTACGGCCTTTTGGTTTATTTTAAAAACTTTCTCCAACCCTCCTCAACACTTGTTCTCGCTGGTTCCCTGATGTAAACTCAATAACAAAAAAGTTCCACACTGCGTAACTTTTGCAGCGCACAGATATAGAATTTTCCGAAAACATTTAATTAAAAAAATTATAACACTTAACTGAGTAAACCTAGAGAATTCAAAGTAGGCAGGTAGTAGCACTATAGTTTACTCTACCTAAGAACAAAATATAGACGCATTCTAGCAGTTAGTTTGTTAGTTGGTGCGTGATGAGTATAGAAACAGCACATATCAGACTTCTATTGAGGGGGAAAAAAAAACGTTTTCTGAAGAAATATGGGCCTATAGAAATGTATAATGACTCTAAAAAGGATATAACCTGATAGAAAAAAAAATGCTGCGTAGGATAATGTGTTCAAACCTGAAATTTATAACAACTGAGTATTTATACCATGCTATTAGGAACCTGGCAACAGCGCGAGGGTAGAAAAGGACGAGGCTAATGGCAACTTGTATGCGCTAGATAGAGACAGATATATCCCATTTAACTCCATACTGTCATCTAAGAGTGGGGCAAGGTATAGTTGTGTTCGGAAATTACATATCGACAGTTTTGAATTCACAGTGGATTAAAGACGTCTGAAGTGAAAAGTATCGCAATTGCCACAAAATGCTGCGAAAATTAAAAGTCACTGATAAGAAAGGACTTCGCATACTTTTCCACAAATTTTGGTTTCCTCTGTGATTCCATAAAGAAACTGGAATCAGTAGGAATGTCTTTGGGAGGAGCAGTTCAAGTAGTACATGATGTGGGAAAGAAAAAAAAAAAACAACAACAACAAACTTAAGGTTCTTTTTGATCCTGCAGCCCAAACCCTAAAAAGAAAATGCAAAGAAGTGTTCGAAAATAATAGTGGATGTAACAGTCAATAAAATGTCAGATGTGTTGGATGGGCAACATGAAATTATTGACGCCAAAGTGAGTGACATAGCATGTTAAAAGGATGCTAGACTGACTTCTTGTGGCGTGAGGTGATCGTTTTCGAAATTCAAGATAATTTTTGTGCCAATCGTCAAATCTTTCGGGATGGAAAATCCGAGGAAACATGCGGTCTATACTGTAATTCTACACTACTTGGTGATCCCTTCCAAGAATAACATCTGGTGAGTAATGGGTACATTTATATTAGGTAGTTCAGCCATTCAGATCTTCAAAATATTTTATTTGTTTTAGCACATATTTTTTACTTTTTAGCACACATTTTCAACATTTTTAGCGCATAAAAAATAAATATTTTCTAAGTTTGTAGCACCTAAAAAATCCGAGCCCCAATTATTAGTATTCATTTATTTGTCTAAGTCCGTGTAGACTGAAGTAACTATTGAAATTGATAACTAGCTCGAAGTGCTATCCTCGTAGAACTATGTTAGTTTAGACCGCGTTTCCATGTCTACTTCAGAAGAAACGTTTGGCATCTTTTACTATAGCTGTTGTGCATTATGTAAGTCACTTCTCATCCACACCTCCTCTACAAGGTCTAGGCTAATCACAGGGGTCGGCAAATCTGTATCGGCTAATGATATGACTTAATACCACTGCCAGGGGCAAAGCGTTAGTAGCACTCCTTCAACCCTCTCCTCTTCAATCAACACAACCGATACGACACGGCGTTTTCGAAACAGCGAAAACTCAAAGAAACCTTTCCATTCCAAGAGGAGTGGAAAGAAAAATATTGACTGCCTCAATAGCTCAATCGGTAGAGCACCTGCCCTGCTATGAGAGGGGTTCTGGGTTTTATTCCCGGTTGGAATTTTTTCTCTATCCAGGGTTATTCCCTAACTTCCCCAGAGTAGGAATGAAAGAGCAAATGTATGTGTGTTCTAATGTATAAAAGAACCCAAACCCAGACTCAAAACCCACTGCACACCAGTTAACACTTGTAATATGTTCCAAAGTAAAGGCCGCCGATATGATCACTAGAGTTACAGGGGGGATATGAATCGAATAGTTAAAAAAACAATATTTTCGGTACGCTATGGCGAAAATGTGAAATCTCTGTTGCGTTCGAAAAGTTCGATTGGTGTTCACAAGTCAAACTTTAAACAACATTACGAACGTTGTCACGAAGATCATAAGCAAGTCGCAGGTAGGAAATCTCAATATTTTAAAAGAATATTATGAAATAAACATGTGCCCGTAATCGTAACATAGTTTAGATATTCAATGAAGCTTCGTAGTCTAGTGAAGAGGTGCTTTACAAAATACATTTCTTTTATAAAATCTAAATCCCTAGAAGTCATTGTGTAAAACCACAATTACAAAATGAGGTTGCAAATTTAAAGACAAAGGTAATTCTGAAATTCCAATTATAAAATATTGGTTTGTATTTATTTAGATATATTTATTTAGATATGGTAACATTTCCGTCTCTCCATTTGTTATGTATATTTAGTGCTATGTTTGGCTCAACATATGTCTCTGAGCAATTCTTTTTCTAAACTGAAGATCATAAAATCTAAAAGGAGATTGCGATTGACAGATGAAAACCTACGTGCCTTGTTGTACCTCAGTACTTGTGAAATAATGTTAGATGTATGCGAAACTGTAATGCCCCAAATAAAGTAAAGAATAAATTAATGAAAAATACATGTTGAAATCCTTTCAGTATGAATATATGGGTGGAAGGGAAGTCATTACATTCCTTCTAATGTGTGCTTCATAGAAGCATTACAAACAAAAAAGCCGTGTGGCATTTTGCTCTTTGATCAGCTGATTTCGAAAAAATAAATAGTTTTTGATCCAAAATGGATGTGTAATTCCACAAGAATGGACGAAGATAACAGTTTGTTACTTGTAAGGGTAACTTATTTCTGGCATAGCTTCGGTAGTACATCAGACAGGGTTTCCAAATAATTAATCACTTAAAAGACGTGAAGGAATACTCCGAGCAGCTCTTTCACACGTGCAGTAAGTCTACAACGTTGCGTTGAGGTTGGCCAGGGAATTGAGCTGGTTTCTGGATGTAAACAGGTTGGGCACTTTCGCTTTCGTGTAGTTTTGGGAGCCAACGCTTGTGAATGGCCTACATTCGCACCGAACGAAAGGACAAGGCGTGTTTATGTTCTCAAGACGCACAGTTACGATGTTTGTTTACGTGCTGAGCTAGGGAAAGTGACCCTAACACAATCTGCAGTGTTGTCAGCTTGTTTTCGACAAAACTAAAATATCTCCGTAGGAAATGGTCAGAGACAAAAACATAGATACAAATGTGTTCCAAATACCGAGATTTACCACTGGTTTAAATTAATGTAATGACTTCCCTTCCACCCGGTATGTATCAAGCATGTGAAGATTTAAACGTGTGTCAGAAGTTCCTTTACACCGCCACTGTAGCTTTCTAATCCCCTCCGAACCGTGCGGCATGTGCATGGCGGGTTGCGTTTCCTGACGTCAACATTCGTACAATCGCAATGACCATTTTGCCGGCTCCTGACTTATATCACTTATTGCTAGCCATCCACTTGTAAAGTAGAATCCTATGAAGAAGGTTATTTCTGCAAACTCTTCGTTTCGTCAAATATAACATTGCTCTTGTTTTTCGTGTATTTCTAGGTATTTGTTTCAACCCAGCCAAAGACGTGATAGGGACAGAACGAAATCTGGTATTGGTTGAATAAATGTGAAATTCTTACGAGAGTAAAGAATATTGTGAGCTGGGGCAGCGAATTTTTCATGCTATTTCTAGTTCTCTTTTTATCTTGCATTAGCCTGCTTAGTACGAAACAGAAAGAAAGATGCCAACCCGATACACGGGAATAAAAGCTCGATTTGTCAACATTGGCTGTCGCTGCTGATGTGGTGCAGGTGTCACGCTGTCCTTATTGCGCCCTTCCAAGGGGTCACCTCCCACAGTTTGAGAACGCCGCTCTAAACGAATGGATCACTTTTCTTCTTCCAAGTGTACGTTACAATAAATTTTTAATATCATGATCCGAGATTAAGCAGTATGTATTAGTATGATAGGGATAATAAAACCAACTGTTCGCAAGTCAGTTTTTGCCACAGCAAATCCATGCAGCAAAAAAGAATCGCGTAAGCTTGCTTTCATGAATGTGCACGACAGTTTATTTGTTACAGCTTTAACATTTTCCAAGATAATGTTGGAAAGTGGTTATTGGGTAGAAATTGTATGTTTCGATGAGCAGTGCGGTTTTGGTTGACCAGGTATTAATGCAAAGTTCATTCGTTATGAAAAGACCTAATTAAGTATCTCACAGAAAATTCAGGCTATGCATTTCATTAGCAATGCAAGTATCTTAAACATAGGGTTGTTTCAGCCATTTTTGAGAACGCGAAATACATATAAGCAATCATTTCGCATGCAAACCGTGGTTTGGGTAAGAGAAATTATCTTAGAAATCTTAATAATAATAATAATAATAATAATAATAATAATAATAATAATAATAATAATAATAATAATAATAATAATAATAATAATAATAATAATAATAATAATATATATAATATAAATTATTATTATAATTATAATCATGATATGATGTTTTAACGACGATGTCAACTGTCAGAATCACATCAGCGTCACCAGTGTGCCGGAATTTTGTCCTGCAGGACTTCTTTTACATGCTACTAAGTCTACTGACATGGAGCTGCCATTTTTAAGCATACTTAAAAACCATAGGGCTGGACTGGATTTGAACCGGCGACCTTGGGATCAGTAGGCCAGCGTTTAGAAATCTTCGGTTGGCGTATTCGCTGTAATGTAAAATGTTTGTGTTGACCGACTTCTCATTTTTGAGTGATGCAGTTCTCTCTCTCTCTCTCTCTCTCTCTCTCTCACACACACACACACACACACACACACACACACACACACACACTTTTTTTTTCTAAATTACAATTCCTTTCCGAATCAAAGAATGAGTAGGGGTTTTACGACACCCTATGTTGAAAACTAGAACCAAATTAAGGAATATAACCATTTCTGTTCTCCTTTACTTCTCTAACAGGTACTTGCATTGGGCAAAGGGAGTGTTGTATTCCACCCCAAAATTTGATATTTAGTTTCACGGAAAATACATGTGTGGCCCTCTGAATTAAAATAATTTAGAAAAAAAAGTTCGTGTGTGTGTGTGTGTGTGTGTGTGTGTGTGTGTGTGAGAGAGAGAGAGAGAGAGAGAGAGAGAGAGAGAGAGAGAGAGCAGTACATCAAAAAAACTAAATGTAGGATGCATACCAAAATGTATGTGTGTATGTTCAGTAAGTTCCAAGGTTGCGAAACAAAAATTGTTTATTTTCTCAAAAATAGTTCAAAAGATTTTGCTAGGAATGCGAAATGCTTAAAATATTAACGTGAGTAATGCATTGTGCAGCTCGCGCATTAGTTTTGACGTTTACCCAGAGGACAGCGAACCGGGATCTCCTCTTTCTCCATCACCTTATTAAGTGTCCTTATATCTCGTGTTAATTGATGCAATATGCTTTGTGAATCGTCTGCCCCCCCCCCCCCCCCTGTGCATTCCCTGTAGTAGACACGTATAAAATAAACATTCGAATGATATTTGAGAGGGTGACGACATCTTAATGAGAACACTGCTACTAATGTCAAGTGACTCGCGTCAAACCTTTCATTTAAGTATTTCAGTGTTCAAAAACAATTCCATAACGTATATCTGAGAATAACCTGTAGTCAAATCTTTTAAAGCTTTGAGATTCCGTTCTCTTTGCACGACTAAGATATAAAAAAATTAATAACCACCCTCTTCCATTTGACGAAAGTTTAAGTATTCCATAACTCTCGCAAATAACAAGGAATGTCTCCGAAATGGCTCACTCTACAAAAACATTTATTCGGACCTAAATTGTGTGCAAGATCTATATTTTTGTATTGTAAGATTTGGTCTATCGCTGACGGTATACCAGTTCTGCAAATAGCATCCAGAGTAAACAGGACTACGTAGGCTATAGTCAGAAAATTCAAAATATCCATTTCATATGTCATAAAAATATGTTAAACATATAGCATTTTAACAAAGATCATTGGAACCATTTTTGAGGAAACCAAAATTTTCCATGTAGAGGGTAGTTTAGGGTGGAGGAATTTTCTTCAAATTCTTCGTGTCGCATCCTTAAAAGATATTAAACTTAAACACCCACTTTGATTTTTAACCGACTTTTAGTTTTCGAGCTACGCTGTCCACGGATGCGCGTGCGCGGACCTGTTTGTAAAAATGCTTTTTTAATTCAGGAGGCCTCAAAACATATTTCCGGTGAAATCTTGACATCGAATTTTTGGGTAGAATACAATACCTCCTCCACTTACTATATGTAGTAGAGAAAGTAAAAATGTGGTTCACAATATTGGTGTTAGTGTTACATGATTAGTTACCAAATGTCAATAGATGATTGTAGTACTGTATATCAAAGCCTTGGAACTTTTAAAGGAATGGTAATTCAATCATGGACTTTGATATCTGATAATTTGATAAAACTACTAAAGTATCGGTGGCACATGCAGTTGAACACATCCAGTGTGTATTCCAGACCATACTCTAGAGGGAAGAAGGTATCCCACATGCAAGCTAGGTTGGAACTGTGGTATGCAGTAGAATCATTGGATATTATACCTATATTTATGGAGTAAAGCTTGAATGTTACAACGTAAAGCTTGTGCAGGAAACCTTTCAATAGTTTCCGAAGGCCGATGAAGTTGAAACTTTCCAGTATGCCTGTACAAGCTGACAATCTACTGGAGGCGACAAATGACAGAGACGAATGGTGCATCAAACTGAAGATTAATGATGATGAAGAGTGGTTGAGAACAGTCGCTAAGGGCGACAGTTGGAGCATCTTTGGTCAATCGAAGATCCAAGATGGAAGATGGGTCACCGTGCTTACAAAAGCCCTGTTTGTTATGGCCAGAATATTAAAGCTGAAAATAACGAAACCGCTTGTAGAGCCGTCAGCAATTAATATCATGACAACTCCCTCATGTACTCCCAAAAGAGAATTTTGATTTGCTTCGACTGTTTACTGTAATCTACGCAAAAGTTAAAGGCATATGGAGGCGGGGCGTACTGCAGACTCCAGCGAATCCTAAGCTTGCCCCTCCTACCAGCGCTGCCGAATGTGGTACACGCTCTTATGTACAGAACCTCTGCCGCACTACGCTTGGCAACAGCGCTCTGTATGAACATTGGCCAGCGTTCATATGCCTTTAACTTTTGCGAGCAGTATAACCCCCCTATACCGCTTGCAAAAGTTAAAGGCATGTGAACGCTGGCCAATGCTCAAGCAGAGCGCTGTTGCCAAGCGTAGTGTGTGTACCGGCAGAGGTTCTGTACATAAGAGCGTGTGAGATGCATGCATCACATTCGGCAAGCGTAGGATTCGCTGGAGTCCGCAGTACGCCCCGCCTCCATATGCCTTTAAGTTTTGCGAAGATTATAGATGCAGATAACTTACGTTGTTAATTGAACCGGTTCTTTCCGAAAGAAAACATCTACGAAAATGGTGTATAGGTGGTAACACACTCTTAATGTCAAATCAAACCCAAGTCAGTTTATAAGTTGTGAAGATGCAAACACAGATAGCGTTAGCTAGGATTTTTATGTGCTTAAATCCCTATATAGACAGTTGTACATATGTGCAAACAATTATAAAACCTTATAGAATAATCTGCACTGAATATGGAATACATATTAAGTCTCAAAAAGCAACGTATATTGAAGTAACTGTAATTGGCAAACTTCTCTTTCAGTTGTGACATTCGTTATCTATTTATTCCTAAGTATGTATGCTTCTATTTTTTACTGACGTACTCGGTTGCTGTTAACATATGTCTCGGGTTTTTATCGCGTATATAATATCCAGAGGATGTATAGTGTCCATCCGAAGAATCCGGCATCGAGTTTTTAACGAAAATACAGGTTTTGAGGTCCGCTGAATTAATTTTTTTTTTAGAAATCGCTTTTTTTCTTTCTTTGAACAGCGTAACTCAAGCACGAAATGGCAATAAATACCAAACTTGGTATACCTATTCCAGTGTTTCCTGAAGATCGACATGAAAATCTTAGATAACCTCTATATTGCAGCAAATTCAGTGTTTGTAAGCAAATTGTACTAAAGTCCATAAGTTGACGTGAAAAAAAGTGGCTAATTGGGTTGCATTGGGATATAGGAGAACGGGCCCCTTTTCTTGCACGGCAGTATAGATTTTGTTTTTATTGCAAACATTCACCTACATTTTGTATATTTTTGTATTGACCTAGTTATTAAACAGAACCATGGTTATCATATATTAATTGCATAAACAGTTACGTCACTTATACTGCTTATTCATGATGGAGGGAAATATTGTATTCCATCCAAAAATTTAATTCGAAATATCTTTGGAATCGCACATTCTCAGATCTTCTAAATCCTCCCAAAAAGTATTTTAGGAAACGGGCGGTGTTTGCGAGAGAGAGAGAGAGAGAGAGAGAGAGAGAGAGAGAGAGAGAGAGAGAGAGAGAGGGGGGGAGAGGAGAGCGCAAGAGGGAGACAAGAAACAATATTCTAAGTCTTATAAATTAATAAATATTCTATCCTTTTATCTCCTGCGCTTTTTGTAGACTTTTGGCTACATGTGAATACTCTTCAGCGACTTTCTGGTGAGTTTCTAGCATCAAGGTAGCGACAAATGCTAATAACATGCAAGGAATACATGCATAAGTAGCGAACTGTCACTGGAGTCTAGCACATTCGCTTTTTCAATTTTGTCCATCTAGATTCAAGATCTGGACAATTTCTCGGTTCATTGCCAAGTTAAATCACCCAAATATTTTATTTCTACTAATACGCAGGGGAAACTCTTGAATTTTACAGTCCCTAGATAGATCGAGATGAAAATGAAAACTAGGTTTTCTATAAAGAATTCCGGAAAAAATGAAAGATTGTAGTTAGATAATATTTCTTGGAAATCGTTATTGCAGTCCCTTAGTACCTCGTATTCTCGTTCAGCTTCTCTCAAAGAGCCTGTTTACTGAACCGGTCAGTAGCAGTGCTTTGAACTCTGGCCCTTTGGTCCAGAGGCAAGCGCTACTGCCTGGGCAAAGGAGACGTGGGTGGCTGTATTCCGAAACAACACCCACGTGCGAGGTGACTAGCGTGAAGTTTTAAACACAGGGCCCTGCGTGGGGAAGATTATCGCAACACTTTTGCCTGATTTGAAACAGCACAGTATGCTTCCATTTAAGTTTGCCTTTTAAGAAAGTTTGACACATTGAGACTTTGTAGTACGAGTAACACACGCACGCGCGCACGCACGCACGCACACGCGCGAGCGCGCGCGCACACACACACACACACACACACACACACACACACAGTAAATTAATAACAGCGCAGTATTAGATATTTGCCATGCAAACACATAGGTGCTCAGCGCCTCTTTTGGGAAGTCGTAGTACTTTGTGCTATTGCTTGGTTCAACTGTGAATAAAATTGTTACATTGAAAATTGCTCTTATTTGCATGGGCATTTATAGCCAACCGACAACTTCAGACCAATGCCATTGAATCGCCTGTTTGTTTCCGTCACTGGATGCTCACTGTCTGGTTGTAATTCTACACATCAGAGGCACTAGTTGACTCACTCTGACTGAAGAATGAAGGTGGGGTGGTAGCCGCTAATTACGTAGGCGTCTCCAAATAGACAGGTTAGGCTCCCCATAGGGTTCAGATCTGGCTATTCCATTACGTGTATTTCATTCCGTAAAAACCATTCCATGGTGAATTTCGCAACACGAATACTATATAGCAGTGTCCTGCGAAGAATCCAAAATGAACCTAGAATCGATCCCCAAAAGGTAGAAGATGAACATCCAGCATATCATGGTAGCAAGTTGCTTTCATTCGACCCTTTGGGAATGCAAATTTTATTGTATCACGATTAGCAAACCCAGCCCAAGCTATTAATGAAAATGTTATCTCCCAAAAATCAAACGCCGGTCTCTGTGTAACAAGTGGTCATACTAACCGCCATACTGCTGAGACATATCTCTGTGCAACCCTACTTCTAGTATACTATAGACAAATTAACATTCCAGTACAGTAATCCAACCTTTGTATTCCGCTTAGAGTTGCTGAAATAGTTATTGAATTGAGGGTGAGTTCCTAAGTAGTACTATCTTATGAGTTATGAATAACCGTTCTAAAAGAACATTCACGAGTATTCACGCAAAGGCGTAAGAGCGACATACTCCATCCACGGTTACTTTACTTGGCTGACTCAAATATTTACGCACAATCTTATATCAAGATACTTGAGCCATAGTTAGAATACTTGCTTGACTCGAGTATTTCCGGATACTCGATCCACAGTAACGATACTTCTCTGACTGGAGTTCTTCTGGATGAAGTGATTCTGCGTTTAGGTATCGAAATATGATACAACCTTCCTTCATTCCCTTCTAATCGTGCCCGCGCCAATTCGTAAAGCGTCGACAGTGTGTCAATATCGTGGATTACTCGGGCCTAAATAACATTGTCGACGGGCGTTTAAACCTTACTCACCATTGACTCACTCACTCACTCACTCCCGACTCACTCACTCATTCCCGACTCTCACCGACTCCCGGCTCACTCACTCCCGACTCACTCACTCATTCCCGACTCTCACCGACTCCCGGCTCACTCACTCCCGGCTCACTCACTCCCGACTCACTCACTGACTCCCGGCTCACTCACTCACGCACTGATCGTCTCCTTGCTCACTGACTCACGCTCCTCTCTCACCGACTGACTCACCGACTGATTCATCACTCACCGACTGACTCAGTCACCGATTGATTCACTCACGCACTCACTCACACCTCGCCGACTTACTCCTCGCTCACCATTGACCCCGTCCCTGAATTACTGCTTACTTAATCCAAGTAAATGGAGCTGAAGTCCGTAATGGCGGTGGCGGCAGCTATTGTGCATCAGTCTCCAAGTTGGTAATGATTATATCTTCTAAAACAGCTTTTCGGATGCTTACTTATCGCATGTGTATCGTAAAAACTCACTGATCACCCGGCAGTTTTCTAGTGAACGTTGCCCTCTTTGGTGGCAGGGATGTTTACTGTCTCACCTCATATGATAGATACTTGCAATTATTGTAACGCAACCTACCTTCTTCAATCAAAGCAGTAGGTTAAATAAAATAGTTGCGCTAAGTTGGCGGACCGCTAGTTTGCAACTGTGTAACTGGATCTATAACACCTTTTGGAACGGTTCCATTCTCGTAACGGTTCCAAAATTGGGTATGCTTATATTGTGTCTATTTACGGTTCTCTTGGCAAAAAGAACGTATCCCGTGGAGTAGCAGCGAGTTTCTTTGAAATACCTGGTGCTAGCAGTTGTGTAGTAAGGCTTTTGGCAACTGGGGGGGGGGGGGGGGGTTGTAGGTTTAAGGGCGTTCAACTTCGTGGTCGCCAGTGCCCTTAAAAACAGTTCATGGCAATAGCCACATATAAACTTGTATAAAACATAAAATTACTACTAAAAAGGAAAATATATAAATATACAAAACAGTGGCAAAAACCAAAATTAAAACAAAGTTATATGTCAGGGTGTAAAAAATTAGGTATCTAAAATTTTAAATCCTCAATTTCACGTTGCAGTACGCTAAAAACTTAAAAACTCTTAACCGCTGTTTTGTCGCCCGCTAAGATCTCTTCAAGTCTGGTAGACAGCTGCAGAGATTCTCGAAGGTGCGTTTTAGAGGAACACTAGTAGCACGTGACGAACGGACAAAAGATTGTCGCAAATCGGACATTGAGGTGCAGGGTCCCGTTTAAATAGGTAATCATAAGAAAAACTGCAGTGGCCAATTCGCAACCGAGCCAAGTTAACCTCGCGTCGAGGTATGCGAGAACAAGTTACCCAGTTTATCGTAAGTTCTTTCACTTCTCTAAGCTTATTACCGTAGAGAGCTGACCACAGCACCGCTCTTCGCACTTCAAGCCTAAAGTCTTCCAAAGTCGGCAACTGAGTATGCTCAATGTCCTACAAGTGGCCCATTAATATTTTCATATAGTGCATAAGCTGATGGTGTGCTGTACCAATCTGCTAGTAGTTCCACAGCGAATTGCATTTACCTTTTGAGGTGAGCACATTAGTCCGTGACATGCAAGGAGTGCATGTCTCTAAATATGCGTTACTTAATTGAAACAATTTCTCTGAAAATTATATTATGCTTGAGAAGGAATATAAATTGTTTACTAGTTTGTTAAATCACTGCATTTAAGGAGTACTGTATGCCCACGACACGAAGGCTACAGGGGAATGAAGGGCAGAGGGGGCTTGAACTGTATATCTACTCCGGTAGCGGACCTGTTTACTAGGAAATGAGTGTATGAGAGTGCATATTTCTAGCTATCGGTGTGCTATGTGACAACATTGTGTATTTTAAACGAGCCTAGCATCCTTGTCATACTCGGAAACTAGGCATAAACACCGTGCGGGAAGCACAAAATGATTACGCTACACATTCCTAAGACTTGCCTTCTTGTCCTGGGCATACAGTAGGTTGTAGCGCTGTTACACTGTTAACCATCTCCAAGGAATTTCAGAACCCTTCTTTTGATGTTACACGTAAGTTTGACAGGTTTAGAAACACTTGTTGAAAATGCTAAAAGTCAATACAGGTTAAGTTTGAAAAGAAGCGTAAAGCCAGGAAACCGCAGGCAAATGCCCAGCTGTAAAGGAGGGTTATTTTTCTGGGATCCCGCGAACCAACCAACGAACGAACGACCGACCGACCGACCACCACCACGGCAATTAACCGCGTGCCCTCTTCCCGCAGCTTGGCTGTGCTCCTTGTAATACGTAAACATGTTCTCGCATTCTCCAACAGCTCTATCAGTAGTGGAGAGCAACCCCTTGTTATGGAATTACGGTATATTGGACGTTTCCGGGCTTTTTCCCCCCTTCTTTTCCTCGCCCTTTTCAGCTTTAATCAATCATCTCCCTGATTTATGAGTATATAAAGATTTTTATATAATTTGTATCAGTGGAATGTGACAATCTCTTAAGAAAGCAATAATGCAAAGCAGATAGACATGGCCAACAAAATAACTTAGCTCTATTTTAACAACCTATGCGCCATTTTACGCCGTAAATGTCTTACCTTTTTCGGCGATATCTTTGTTCTTTTCATAGGTAAATGAGAGAGAGAGAGATTCCGATTAAAAATTTCACACACAACACAGCACATGTTTCACTACTCCTCGCAGCATTCATGTTGTCGCACAAGCAGTGTGCAGTTCTAAAATTTCTTCCAGTGACTTCTATTCCTAATTACCAAAACATGAAATTCTGCCTTTTAGAAGTGAAATTTGTGAAACAAACATTCCATTAGAAACATCTACCACGTCACGTGATACGAAACTGCTAAAGAAGATAAATTGATTTGATTTCCTTTCCTAACCTCTAACAAGCAGTGAATTGCCCAGACACAGGTAATTACACAGAGGTAATAAGCAAGAAATGCCTTGCTTCCGCAAAACGAGATTATATCGACAGTGTATCTAAATATCGACCACCAGCAAACACTCCATGCCATCTTTGTGTGCTCAAGAAAATTGCTTTAAAAAAAGTGTCTCCTGTGTGTCAGTTCCCGCGCGCTGTTGGAAAATAATTGTATCACTTAATTTATCACAAGGGGAACTTGAATGAAAATATAGAAATTAATGTTTAACTAATAATTGAACTAGAAGCAAGGTTTCCCTTGTTACCATGGAATACATACTCCTTATTAACATTTTACACAAGGATAACATTTCACATATCCAATTTTGCTGTTCAACTTGGAAATGGGAGTAACCTGGTATATACTTAACCTCGCATTCTTGGGGAGAAAAAACAAAAGAAAATTCCTGTTCAGTGGTAAGTTGAAAGGGGTTGCTAGTGGGTGGAGGGATGCAGGTATAATTACAGTTATGAATTAATGTCTAAAACTAGAGATGACACAGGTCGGTTTTCCCATTATCGCGTTAATGAATGGGTACAATGTGGATGCTATTATCCTTGTAGTTGCTCAGCGCCATTGCCTGTGAAGTACACATCTTTTATAAACTCGGGATTTAGAAGATTAAATGCTACATTTTGTAAGTCCTATTTCAAAATGTGAGTTCCTCTTCAGATTCTTCAAACAAGAACGAAGAAGAAATACATGTTGAATTACTTCTGTAAGAATCCAGTCATTCTTATATCTAGTTTTTCTACTCGTATATAAATTAATTTATGCTTCCTGTACACCGCTTTTAATAAGGGAAAATGCATTTTAATTGTATGTCGTTTTTTCAGTAGTATTGGTTGATGCTAAAAGTGGTTCAGTCCAAAAATCAGAAAATGAGATCAGCCTGGGGTATTATTTATTTTAATGCTAAAGCAGGATCGGTCCAGTGATCTGTGTTTGTGATATTGGCCGTGGTTTGAACTGAGCTCGGTCCTTTACTGAGCATCTTTCACTGCGTGATCAGTAAAGCCACATCGTGTGTAGGAGTGTCAGTTATGCCGTGAGTGTGTTCGCCCAGACCGAGAGGAAAGCCATCAGCACTGAACGAAACAGCCCCATGCACACGGGAAGGTGACTAAGAATTTATTGTGGCTTTAGTGATCAGCATAGAGCAGAATAGGTTTCGCGGCTCTCTTTAACATTTTAGAAAGGGGAAAACAGTTCGAAGATATCGTAGAACATTGAACATCAATTTACTTGGTCGAACACTTTCATACATATGTTGAATAAATTCAAACAATTATTTTGTGCGTTAAATTTATTAATTTGTAACATTTAGTATTATATTCTTGTGTGTAACACATTTTTGTAACATTTTAGAAAGTGGAAAATACACTTTCGATAGATCAGAGAAGAGTAAGCATCAAATTGCATTATTGAACTCTTTTTATATGTTGAATAAGTTCGGAAATAATCTTTCTTGTGTTTAATACATTGACTTGTAGCATTTTAGGAAAATCTGTAATAAATAAAATAAGAAGGAAAACCACACCTTCACAGGCTACACTACAAAAATTCTCATCATTTATATGCTAAAACGGGATGAGTCCAGGACATTCGATTGCCGGCAGTGGTAGGCTGATTTTCTTTAAATATTGCAGAACTTAAATTTGTAATATGAAACACCACGTTTCAAATTACAAATTAGGTTTAAAAACCAATGAAAGTGCGAAAATTTGCTTCAAATGTTAAGAGTTGACTGCAACTGTTAAAGAAGACTGCACAGATGGAAAGAAACATGCAGTTGGGGTTTATTTGAATTAACTGTTTTCAAGCTACATCACACTAAAGAGAAGAAAATGCAATGCATCGGAAAACAATTGGAGAGTTGAAGCACCATGCTTGTGCGTTCCTTCGTATTCAAAAAGGAAGAGCATAGGAAAGGAGCTCCATATTT
This sequence comes from Tenodera sinensis, assembly GCA_030765045.1. Lineage (NCBI taxonomy): Eukaryota > Metazoa > Arthropoda > Insecta > Mantodea > Mantidae > Tenodera > Tenodera sinensis. The sequence goes on from CM060962.1 coordinate 148,647,643, forward strand.
TTTTTCCCCTATAGAGAACTTTGACATATAGAGTTGAGGCATGGCTGATGAAAACCATCAGGCAAAAGTATGAAATCGTCCAGAACATATTGCATAGGATGTTCAAATCGTTTTAATACAAGTGATTTGAAGTGTGCTTTTGTTTCCTAGTTGCTAAGAAAGGAGACTGTCGAATATAGTTCTGACAAAACTCCTTCCTCTGCCAACAAATGAAAGGTCGGAGTGGAAGCAATCTCAATTTGCAGTGTTAATACACGAAAGTGTTGAGGTATGCGAGTTTTAGTGCGCGCGCGTGTTCATTTTCAAGAAATACATGAACAGGAAAGGGCAAGTTATCTGGTTATGTACTCTGATAATTATTAAGGTAATAAGAACTGCTTTGGTTGGAATCCTTTTCATACTAAACTTATATTTTCGATTTCCTTTACCATTTAAGAATATTAATTTAATGTTTTAATTTGGAAGAGCAAAGTGGATTACTACAGATTTTTTGTGCGACCATACGAATAAATGCCTTAAACTAATAAGCATTTGCATTGGAAATTTTCTTGTGTGTAATAAACGTTGGTTTAATTGGAGAGAGAGAGAGAGAGAGAGAGAGAGAGAGAGAGAGAGAGAGAGAGAGAGAGAGAGACCGACAGACACATAAATCATTTTTGGGTGAGATTCGAACCTCGGTAACGCTATCAGCACAGCGCCACATTTCACGAACAGAACTCAGGCGCAGATTTGAGTGAATTATTGCCCGGCTGAGTACTATGAGTATGAGATGCGTTCGATATGCCAAGAAATGTTGCTGGATCTGTCAAGGTTATAGGCTAAATTTTTTGGGTCTAACAAGCCTTCAGAATTTCTTAAAAAATGAAGCCGAGTTTTTAATTTAAGGTGAATAATAATATCATTTGAATTGCCTATATGAAACAATTTTGGAACAAGTATATAAATGTCTTCACCAAGAAAATAAACTTTGTGTGGTCGAATGGTCAACTTTCTGGCTTCGTAACCCGGGGGTCCCGGACTCGATTCCCGACATTGACGAGCGACATATTTCTTTAACTAGAATCCTTTCGTACTCTTCGCAGATTTATAATATGAATGTGAAAAAGTGTCTGTGTGTTTTTAATGAAAAACAAACAAAAGCAACGTTAAAATCTACAGTCCAGGGAATAACAATAGCACGAATTGTTACTTATTCTAAGCTCCCGATATAACCACAGAAATCAGAGGTTGTGCAAATGAAATAATAAACATTTTCAGGTCACGTACATTAAAATGTAATGGCATGGTTCTTTTAGAATTTGTATATTGAAACTAATTGACATTGACCGTTTTAAGATTACCCCTCCAATAGATTTAGATGTTGTCAGCGTAATTACTAGGGCTAGGAAGTTCATTCATTTGCATGTTTTTTCATAGGGGTTAAAAATGTATGCTTTTACAGTATGTGCACGAATTTGGAATTTTCAGTTATTTGGACATTATAACTGCATGTTTTCTTGATTTTGATAAATGCATATTATTTCAATATTATAGCCCCTATATTGCATATTTTAATGATTTTTATGGTTTTTTATCATTTTTTTCCATCTGGATTTTATTTTTCATATTGATAGTATTGCACATGATGATGCAACTCACGAGGTGACGAGAACTAATGCTGAGTCATGTTACCATACAGTGAATTCCCTGTTTCCATCCCTTCATTATATGTATGTGCGTAGAGAATAATCAGTGCGTTATCTGAGAGGTTTATATTAACAAAGATGAAGTACAGGTCAACGTTTTGAGCAGCACGATTATAGCAACTCTTGCCTGCCAACCAGTAGTTGTGCCATGGTCTTCAAACGTAACAGTGTTGTGAACTGGTTCCCACCAAATTAAATTAGGCGTATAAAGGTTGAAGAGCTCTTCAAATGCCGAAAATAAAACCAACTTCGAGTGCTACATTAATTAATTCACAGAAAGACTTTACGGGTGATTTAATATCTACAGATAATAGGGTACTCTTTTGTTGAGCGTGTGAGAAAAATGTAGGGAGTGAGAAAAGATTTCCAATAGTTCAGCACATAAACACAGCAAAACTTAAGGAGAATTTAATCAGAAAACCCGCAAACAAAGAACTTGTTCAAAAACAGCTAGTAGAGTGTTTAAGAAGTAGGGTTACTGAATTTTCCTAAGACCTGTGCCAAGCATTTTTAGCTGCTGATATTCCTTTGTTCAAAATTAATAATCCGACATTTAAAAACTTTCTTGTCAAGTGCACTCGACAATATGTGCCTGGAGAAAGTACACTGCGTAAGACTTACGTAGGACATTGGTACAATAGCGTATTGTCAAATATACAAAATGAATTAGCGGATCAGTTTGTGTGGTTGTCCTGTTGATGAAATCCCTGATTCTGAGCGCCGTTCTATTGATAATATAATCGTGGGTGCTTTAAATAATGAACAAAAGAATACACCTTATCTTCTTAATGTGTGCGAATTGTGACAATGTAACTGTGACCCACTTTGTGATGGACTCTTTGAAATTACTATGGCTATGTGGAATCAAATACGACCGGTTACTTTTATTTGTTACTGATGCAGGTACTTATATGGTAAAATCAGGACAAACTCGGAAAGGTATTTTTCCTATCTTATTTCATATAACTTGTTTGGAACACGCTCTTCATCGCATTTCTGAGACAATACGTGATTATTTCCCATTGGTAGATAGATTTGTGTCCAGTACAAAGACAATTTTTGTTAAATTTCCTAAAAGAGTTAAGTTGTTTAGATCAACAGCACCTCATATCCGACTTCCTCCTGCACCAGTGTTAACTCGATGGGGAACATGGGTTGATGCAGTTTTATATTATGCTGAGCACATAGAAATAGTCGAAGAGGTTGTTAATTCATTGGACTCGAAAGATGCTTCATCAATAGAAGCTGTGCAAAATATTCTGTCAGGCACTGGGTTAAAAGAGTATCTTAGTTTCATATCTGCCCATTTTTCTTTCTTACCAACAGCCATAACGGCATTGGAAGCTGTAGGATCTCCTTTGCATGAATCACTTACTGTCTTTGAAAAAACAATATGTGATCTAAGTTCGGTTCAAAAAGGACAAAAAGTGAAAGAGAAAGTGAATTATGTAATTTCAAAAAATTCTGGTTATGAACAGATGTGCGATATTCGAGACATCCTCGAAAGAAAACCATCTGTCCACACCAAGAGACTTGACTCTCTCTCTCTCTCTCTCTCTCTCTCTCTCTCTCTCTCTCTCTCTCTGTGTGTGTGTGTGTGTGTGTGTGTGTGAAGTAGTTAACATCATTTAAATATGCCCCGATGACATCGTGTGACGTGGAGAGAAGTTTTTCACGTTACAAAAGTATTTTGCGAGACAACAGACGATGTTTTACAGTTGAAAATTTGTGCAGTGTTGGTTGTGAACTGCAAATTAGCAGTTAATATTAGCAGCGGGACCACTTCTGCTTCAACCTCTAAGGAATAAGGTAACTTTACTTATTTATATTATACTGTCTACTGCAAAGGGACATTGTTTTAATGCAATAGTGCATATTTCTTGGCATATCTTCAAGTTTTTAAGAGCATATTTGCATGCATATTTCAGTGTTTTTTAGGGCATGAACTTCCGAGCCCTTGTAATTACTCTCCTCGTATGGCGTAAACATGGAAATTCAAAACAAGTTAAGGACTTCTTGGTGTTCGTTCCTTCTTCGCCAACAACTGGGCCAAACGAAATTGGCCTTCTCTCCCAATTCTGACATTAAGCACTAGTTTTAAACGTTGGGGAAGTAGGCTACTAGAACCCGTAATGGGCTGTAAGGAAGGGGTATAAGTAATTCTGGTGCGAACGATGAGGTGGGAAACAGAATGAGTCACACCAACCAATGGGCGTTATTATTAAACTTCCCATACAAGTTTCCGCTTTCAAACAATTGATCGTAGCCAAATGTGCGAAAAGTTGGCTCATGTTCTCCAGCCGATGGCACATTTCCTAGCTTCCCCGTTGCCTTTGCCTTGATCTTCGTTGTTACTCATGTTCTGTACCCAAGATGAACTGAAAGATTGGCGAAGTTTTAGTTAGTCTCTAGCCCCCAAACGTTCAGAAAAGGTAATTTAGCTCTACCAAACGTAATCGCCCACGCTCTTGGTTCATGCAAGGACCCCACCCCCCGGTAAAGACACCTTTTCCTGCTTCTAAATACTTTATATATTTATAATATATACCAGCTGAGTCAGCTGCCCCTTATTTTCCACTTTTATACAATCCGCATTTTATACTCTAACATGAAAACATCGGCCCCTATGCTAGGTTCCACCCAAGTATTTAACATGGATGTGTTTGTCTTCTGTTATCCCTGTAGTTACTAGATAGCTTAGTGGGAACGAGCACAATTCATAAGTAATCCATATTCTGTAAAGGTGGTTCGAATCCTCTGCGTGTAGTAATTTTTTACTGCGTAATATTTATAAATAACGTTAGTTGAGCAGTTATTATGTGTAAAGCTGTTACCATTTGAATTCGTAATTGTTTTATTTCTACTTTATGGTATTGTTGCTGATATCTCTCCTGGTATAATTTTGAGTTGCTTGCACTTTTGCGGTTGTAGATCAAGGATATCAACATACTTGTCTGTCGAATACAAGGTGAAGGAATGGCACAAAATATCATGCGACAGCATACACGTGCAAAATGAAGTCGGCATTCCTAATAACACAGTACATCATGCCATTCCAGTGCGGCAGAATCCATTATACTTTTTATATTACAAACAACCAGACAACCAAAAATGTTTTAAATTATATCCTAAACTCTCAGATACTTTAAAATTTGATTATCGTGAATTCGGTTTCCAAGTTTTGATGAACAGAAAACAAACTGTACAATATCGAGATGCGTACCCGTATCCTGGAGGTTAGCACACAGAATACGTTCATAATTCTATTCAGCTATTTGGAGGCTTGACTGAAAACACACTTCGAGTTCCAGCCCTAAAGCCAGTACTCCAGGTGCTACGCCTTTACCACCTCGCGATTTTTCGAGCGTAATTTAGCCCTTTAAGACAGTTTTAAACATTTGTTGGGCGTTTTAATATTATTACTTAAATGGAAAAGGCTATTACGCATGTTATTTGAGTTGTACGACACGTAGTTTACGCCAAAATTTAAATAAACCGGTATTTAATAATTTGTGCGTTTTGACTGTACGGGTTCATGCTGGATAAGGCGTCTCTGCAACCTTTTTGCAGCCAACCCGGCTCTAAGTACAAGGATCCGCCATTTTCTTTTTACCTCATGTTAACGCGCTCATATGATAGGTCCATTTTTTTCAAAGGCCTTTACTGAATTGCGTTGCCATGTATACTCTAATAACAAGTTTGTAAAATCGGCTGGAAATCCAGAATTCGCAGTTTTTGAGGTGTACTTTAGCGAAAAGTACGTTCTATCCCTTAAACCACTGTTGCTTTAAATTTTGCGCATTCATCTGTCTAAGAACGTCATGAAATACGTTTTAGTAAGCGCCAAACTGGACTAAGGTGTTTGATGGGTGGCGTACCTTCCAAAAAATAAGGCGCGACTGACTCACGTGGTATGTTTATACATTTATAATTTCAATACCGTCCCTTACGTATTTTAACTGTCATCATTGATTTATTTATATAACCGACTTGACTAACCATTTCGTTAGTCTGCTTCGGTAACCATTATTTGAGGCTAATTCGCATCCATATTAGGTTTATATTTCAATTTAGCCTTACAATTTCAGTTAGATGCATTTGGAACTTTAATTCAAGTTTAATATGTGCAATAACTTATATGCACATTTTTAAATCAGTTCCCGAGGTATTAGTTTGCTTATAACTGTTTTGAAAAATTACTCCATACATTGCAGCTGTGTTTATAAAAAATATTTTATAATTAAAACATTTAACTGTAGTTGTATAAGTAAATTGTAGGCGTTATTTTACTATCCTAACAAATTAAGAACGAAATGTTAAATACGAACTACGGTTTTTTGCCTAAACATGTACACAGTATGCGTATTACTGTTTTATAACATGCTAACTAAACACGTTATCAAAAATAAAAAATAAACATCTCATTTATAACCTGTTATATATAAGGTGGTCGGTCATAAGTCCTTTCATATATATCAAAAAGTACATCGTGTGGAACAATTTGTAAATTAGTGTGTGCAGACAAATGAAAACCGAGAATTAAATATTATAACGCTCAAATAATGTTTCTGGCACCATGCTGTTTAAAAAGCATTTAGTGCATATTGGGGCCCGAGCGATGGTCATAAGTGTGCTCAAAAACGACAGCTCCATGTTAGTAGATTTACTGGCATATAAAAGAACTTCTGCGGGACAACATTCCGGCACACCGGCGACGCTGATGTGATCCTACCAATTAACAGCGTCGTTAAACAACATAATATTATGAATAATCCTTCTTTTTTCAGCAAGATGCACTGAAATGTTTTACGGACAGTTACATGAAAACTATCAAATTCCGCAGCACTGCTGTTATTATGCTTATGTTCGACAATACCCAAATTTATTAATTATAAGTCTGATAGCGATTCTTTAATGGACCTCCTGAAATGAATGAATGAAAAATGTTTATTTGGGCATGCTTACAACATGCCCGGGCTGTTTAGGGAAACCCCTCTTCAGCCTAGTGTGGTGTTTTTTCTGCATGCTTACAACATGCCCGGGCTGTTTAGGGAAACCCCTCTTCAGCCTAGTGTGGTGTTTTTTATTTGTCGTTTTGGGATTTATCTCGGCTTAAGTGCGTATTTGTGTTATTTTGTGTTTTTGTTGACATTATGTAGTGTAGTGTGTTGTGATTTGTGTATCTGTGTGTCGGTTTCCCGTGTTCCACATCCATGGCTCCATTCATGTGCTTCTGCCCAACAAGATTTATGGTTTCGTTGCTCGTTTTTTCTTTTTATTTGAAAGTTGCTGCAACTCTCATTGGTATTTTTTGTATGTTTAGTGTGTGTTTGTATGTTAGGGGTTTTAGTGTGTGTTTGTGTCTATTGTGTGTCTAAATGTTTTGAAAGTGTTGTAGATGCTCTGGTATTTTTTGTTCTTCTTCTTCTTGATATTTGTCGTATACGTGGAGTGTGATATGGAGAGGGTTTTTGTCTTTTTGTGTTTCTTGTATAGTTTTCATCTTTTGTGCCGTGTTTATGAGTGTTCTTCTGTAGCTTCTTGTGTGTGCGTTGTGTATGTAATCATTTGTTTTGCTATGTGTGTGTCAATTGGTGTTGTGTTTGTGTATTGGTGTACAGTGTTGGATTTGAATGATGGGGAAAGTTTTTGAGCAGTCCTTAGGCACTTTCTTTTATTCATTATTGTTGTTGTTATTAGGGGCATTGTGGCTACGGCTGCATATGTGAGTTGTGGCCGGACTAATGTGATGTATAGTTTGTGTAGTATTTGTGGTGTGAGTCCTCGTTTGTTGAGTTTGGCCAGATAGTTTAGTGTTGCGTGTATGGGACGTGCTTTGTTGAGTAGTTGTGTGTAGTGTGGTTTTATTCTGAGTTTGGACCTCCTTAAGTTAAAACGTTCATTAAAGGACTGGTCTTCATCCAATCGGAGAATTCAATTTTCATTAAAGGATAGGTGTTCCACCAATCACAGAATCCCCATGCAGCAATGGCAAAACGCAGTATCGATTAATTCTCGAAACGCAACTAGCGCGAATTTAGAAAACGCAAAGATGTCGGACACTAGATGCAACTTACTCCGCCTAAGTACATGGAACAAACACAAAACACACAAATTAACCTCAATACCTACAGCACCAACTTCCAAGAATATTGCAATAAGCACAGTCCCACAAATTAATTGCACTAAATACTACAATACAACAAAAACAAACTAAATACAACACTAAATTGTACAATAAATAAAAATAGAATGCAAATTGAATATATTGGTTTTCAGACGAATCTTTATTTCATGCACAAGTTACTTTCTCCACTACGTATAGTAAAGTAGAGGAAGTATTGTATTCCACCCAAAAATTCGATGTCGAGTTTTTACCGGAAAGATGTGTTTTGAGGTCCCCTGTATGCTTAAAAAAAAAAGCATTTTAGAAAAAGACCCGTGCGTGCGTATGTGTATCTGTCAGCCTGTGGAGAGCATAAGTCAAAAACGAAAAGTCGGTTTAAAAACGAAAGTTGGTACTTAAGTTTAATGTCTTTCAAGGATGCGACACAAAGATTTTGAAGAAAATTGTTTTACCCTAAACTACCCTTTACATGGAAAGTTTTTCGAAAATTTTGATTTTCTTGAAAATGGCTCTAATGATTTGGATTAAAATGTCATATGTTTGAGATATTTTTATGGCAAATGAAATGTATATCTTCAATTTTCTGGCTCTAGCCCCTGTAGTCGTATTTACTCTGGATGACTGGCATAACTGGTAAACCGTAAGAGGTAGACTTCTTATTAGACAAAAAATGTAGATCTTGCTAAAATACACAATTTATGTCTAAGTAAATTTTTGTAGATTGAACTATTTCTGAGATATCCCTCGTTATTTGTGCGAGTTTTGGAGATCTTGCACTTCTGTCAAATGGAACTTTGTCATTCATTTTTGACTGTACAAAGAGAACGGAATTTGAAAGCTTTAAAAGATTTAACTTTCACCCAAAATCTACTGTTATTTCCTTTGTACCTACAAGGAAATAAGCAATAAGAGAATTTCTGCAAATGTTTATCTCAACTTATGGGGAGAAGATATAGGAATAAGAGTGTGTCAGAATGGTTAGTACGAGAGTAGAGAAAGTCATGTGAGTGCAACACATCAGATTTTTCTAGGCTACGTAGCGTTCCATGGTTATTTTCATCATGCAGCTGTTACGTGCTGGAAACAAATCGATCGTTCAGTGCCTGCGCTAAATATCAAACATCAGCTGATGTAGGTCATTGTCCCTGGTGAGTGTACAACATTTTACAATATTTTAACTATAAAATTAGGTATATGTTCGAGCATAAATTGTCGTATGAAACTTGACTATATTGGAAATTAAGTCGCTCGTTTCCTAACACATTCGCGTCTTAATTACTACCATTATAGTCTTGTTGCATAATATACTATAGCCTCATTGAAGGTCCCTTGCATCTCCGTTGGCTCGACCACTGGTCCCCATGACAGCGCTCTCCAGTGTTCTGGCGTTTTGTGGATGTTCAAGTCCCACCTCATGTGTTTGCAAATCTGTGTATGCAAGTAAAACGAAGCAATTACCGGGAAACCTGTAACAGAAACGGAAGGGGGAGTGGACTGGGGAATTCTTCTGCTTCTTTCCTCTCGCTTTCCCACGAGCTGCTCTTCCTTTTCTCTCTTCTCGCCCGTCATCACCCACCTGCTTCCCTTCCTTTCCTTACCCCTGTATCTCTGTACAACTTACATGCCATATGATGCTTTAAAAACAGCAGCAAAACTGATATTTCTGGGTGAATAAAACTGAAAAACACTGCCTTTGTGGTCTAGTGGTCAGCATTCTGGCTTCTCATTCCAAAAGTTTCAGATTCGATTTCCGGCTGGGCCGGGGAGTGTTTCTTTGACCAGTCATTCTCTACCCTCCCCAAAGTGAGGAAGTGTGAATATGAGCGTGTTTAATAGTAAATACATAAAATTGTATTTCATTTGACTAAATTTAAATTGAATACAAAATAATAAAATTAAAATATGCCCAGTTGAGTAAAAACTTTAGTAAAAGAAAATGCCAAGAAAACCTACATTGCAGCGAACAAACACCATCAGTTGTTTCTGAATTCAAAGACCCGACATATGGATAGAAGTTAGGGGGGGGGGGCATACACATCAATCAATTAAACATAAATAAAAAATGTAAGCAAAGATTTCTCAGTGCGTCAATTTATGCCTCTTTCTATGGTTGTAATACGACCGAAACTACACTTTTTCTCTTGGTAACTAGTTAGGTACTCGAATGATGGAATAAATTGGTATCCTTTTTTAAGTTATCCTGTCGAAATATGAGTAGCGCGCGCGCGCACGCACACACACACACACACACACACACACACACACACACACACACACACACATACACATCTTAAGTCATTTTTGTGGCTTCAAAACAGGCTATAATACACGCTAGTATTACTTTTAGACGCAAATCAAACGTCGCCAGAAAAAATGTGGATTACAGTTCCGCTATGTGTAGATTTTATTTTTAAGGAAATCTAATATTTCTTTCGTTGTCAGTTTTTGTGTGATGTTTGTCTTACTCTATGGTTTTCTATCAAGTTCAGTAAGAATGAAAAGGGTTTCATTGGAGGTCCACAGTTATGCTCAAGAGATACATTTTACTCGCTATCCCATTATGTAAAAGTTAATCAAAATTGTATCGGCAAAGTTTTGAGAACATGATAAATAACGAACAGTCTGCCAAGTAAAAGGTAGTTGAAACAGGACATATCTCTTAAATGAAAATGCGTCCAAAAATGTTTATCTGCTAGGCTCTTCACATACATGGCTCTTTTTCCCCTTGAGGCAGTTTAATGTGTTCAGCAGGTTCAAAGTATGCATTTCTGGTGAGATCTTGATATCGAAATTTCAGATTGACTGCAATACTTTCTCTAGTGGAAAGTAAACTTACTAGAACAGGGGTGCTCAACAGTGTTGCACACGCTCGCTTCCCCTACACATTATCCCCCCTCCCCCCGCCCCCCACTGACCAAGGCAAGTAGAACCAGACCTGCCAATCAAGGCGGATGTCGCGGTGTAGTAGTACAAACAATTCAATGGGAGGACGAATATTTTTGTTTTCGAGGTGAAGACGATAAAGACAAGTGCTTGATTCGTTAGGCTGGTAGTTGCAGATTTATACCATTTCCCTTGCTTACGATAAACGTTATTGTCCTGGAAAAATACAACGAACTTTTGAAGCAATTATACGATACATTCTCTTCAGAATTTGAAGACCTAAAAACATTTGAAATCAAGCTTTATTTTGCACTTTTGGGGTTTCCTCGTAGTGAGGCTTCACACGAACTACAAAATATGGAACTATTTGCATTGCAGAATTCCACGACCCTAAAATGTTCTGAGAAAGAATGGTGGGAATTATTTAGGTATCTGCCCCGCTGCGAGTATCCGAGATCACGTTTGTTTGCACCAAGTTAAATGGCACTCTTTGGCTCCACTTATATCTGCGAACAAACATTTTCAAAAATGAACTACATAAGAAGTGAGTACCGCAGCAAGATACCTGTAAGACTGTGCACTTCATCTTTTGCACCAAATATTGAACACCTTCTGAAACTTAAATCGTGACGAAAAAGTAATCCTCAGAAACATCGTGTAGTAGTAGAATATGAATATGTGCGCCTTTGATTTCCTGTACAAAAGAATGATGGCAATGGCACAGTCCCGCCAATGGAACTCGGTAACCACGGATAAATACGCCATTCTGTCCCGGTGGGTGGAAGGAGGTGATTTCAACCTCCCCTAACTTGCCTGTAGTTGAGTACCGCTGCACTATAGCTATTTTCACATCATGAAGGCACAACGGGCTCTTATGGACCATGCTATTCTTATGGAAGAATCAGGTGCGCCGTTGCCAAATTTGTGTGTTTTCAAATGTGACTAAGATAAAGTATGAACATGCATTTCGATGTAAAATGTCTCGAAGAATACTATGGTATGCACGATAAACCTTTTATGCAATTGTACATTTTTTAAAATAATAAAATGTAAATTTTTGTTGAAAGCAGATTTTTTAACATCTTTCTCGCTCCGCACGTTTAAACATGGCTTTAAACCGAAATAATTGCAATGAAAAAAATCTGGATTATTCGCTTGCTTTTATAGGCCACGTTATTATTTAGATTATATCAATATGTCTAAACATATTTTTTAAAAAAAATAAAGTTTAAAACAAAGTGTTAAGATTCTTTGTTTATACAGTGGAAAATGTCGTCGCTGGCTAATTCTCGTTCTGTAGGTCCACGTAAAAACTTCCAGCGACAAAGTTGTCAAGGAAATAACGAAATTATTTTTTATATAAATATAGAACATCTCCAGTAACAGGTCATCCATAAATCACCATTTAAAGGCAAATGTTTTTAGCGCGCCAAGCACATGGCCAACAACTCCCGGTTCTCCTGTCTTGCAGATGATGGAAACCAGATGTGTGGCAGTTGAAGGGCCGATAAGGGATTGTACTTCAGTGGAGGTTTTCAATAGGTTTCGGGAATTTGAGGTGTGAGCGAGTTTTTACAAGTTCTCTGGTAATCGTGTGCATTGCATTTAAGTGATCAGTGCGCAATGGATCGCAGAAGAAAAGGCGAAATTATTAAAAGTAGCGAGCGAAAAACAGTTCTTAGGGTCTATGATTATTTAAAGAAAAAGAACCCCGGACACAGTGACTCGTTTATTGTTAGTGAACTTCATAAGGTGACTGGTATAAGTAGGCCTACATTTTATATTAAGAAAAGAATGTAAAAAGGGTAAGGGTTTATTATAAGGTATAATAATAATAATAATAATAATAATAATAATAATAATAATAATAATAATAATAATAATTAATGATGATGATGATGATGATGATGATAATGATAATAAAAATAATAATAATAAAAATAATAATAAAAATAAAAATAATAATAATAGTAATAGTAATAATAATAATAATAATAATAATAATAATAATAATAATAATAATAATAATAAAAAACCTAGTTGTGTGCAAACGCGGTAATCACACTGGCGCAACGCACGTGGCAACGCCGCCGCGCTGATTCTCCATAAGAGCCATTGTGCCTTCATAACGTGAAAACTATAGAACTAGAGGAAAAAGGCAGCAAAACGCCTCTGCATATGTGTGTACATGAAACCAGCTTATTAAAGCCCCTTACTCTGTTTTAAGCTTTCTTATACTACTTTTCTTGTGGTTCTGTTGTGTTACACATTGGTTAATTTGGAGACGTGAGTTTTTGTAGAAACGTATTCGTGTGTGCTAACTAAATCACGTCATTTCTTCTTATCTCAAGATATTTATTACTTTAAGGAGCAGTTCAAACAGTTTGTTCGAGGTCGTGCAGGCATTTGCAAAAAGATACGTCCTTCACATTTAACTGTCTCAACCAGAGAATCAATAACGCCGTGCTCCTTTCAGTTATGTCACGTACTTTTTTTTTTCTCATTTTCTTTCCCTTTGGAAGCCCGGTGCGTGATCTTCCATATATTTGGACATTCGTCCAGAACATGCACCGTGCTCCCTTTTCTCGTTTATTGTGCCCACTTTTTTCTGCCTGAAGGATCATTCTTCCTATCTGCCTGCCTACCTTTTTCTGCAAGTGATTTTCCTTTCACAACGCACTGTAAAATGCTGTATGTGGTAACCGGTGTCCTATCCAAGTTCTTTCTTTAGCCTACGTTCATACCTGGAGAAAAAGTAAAGCTCTGCTCTAGTCATGGAAATGAGTATTCATGCAGTACTACAATTTAAATTTATTACTGATATTTCCATATTGAATTGAATAAAAGCGCTAAGATTTTAACAAGGCGGATACACTGTTAACAGATGATAACATAGCCTTGAGAATTAGATGAACATGCTCCAAGAAAATCAGTTATATTCCAATTCTGGCGCTGACAGGGAAGACATTATTCATACACCACTAGAAATGTAAACAGAAACCACTAACGAACTGTTTGCAGCAAGAAACGCCTTCAGTGGCAAGCTGCACCTCTTTCGTGTTGGTATGTGGTGAATGACGTGCAACAGGAAAAATGGGCCACAAAGATTTAAAAGAAAAAAATACTTTAGCATGAAGGCAAATAGTTGGCGCCAATATCAAAAAGGGAAAATAATTTTCAGAAATGTCTGATGTTATTGGAAGAACCCAGGCAACCGTGCACACCATAATAATGCGATATAGAGAAAAAAAGAATAGTCATTAATAGTGAAATAAGAGTTGACCACAGAAGCTAACGCAGAGAAAAATAAAATGTTAATAAGGATGGTAAAAAGAGATGCTATATTGACAGCTTCTGCATTGTCTGTATGTTAATGTTCAGTTGGGGAAGGGGAACACACCAAGGGCTGTTCGCTGTATTTAAGTAGCGCAGGTTATGGAACCAGGGTACCTAGAAGAAAACCATGTGTGTATGTACCTATGTATGTGTGTGTGTCTGTATGTATGTATGTATGTATGTATGTATGTATGTATGTATGTATGTATGTATGTATGTATGTATGTATGTATGTATGTATGTATGTATGTGTGTGTCTGTCTGTCTGTATGTATGTATGTATGTATGTATGTATGTATGTATGTATGTATGTATGTATCAGTAAGCAGAACAAGAAATTGACACTTGAATTTGAGCGAGACATATTAGCAAGAGCACGTTTCTGCTACGAGCTACTGTTCACAGATAAAAGTAAGTTCAACATATTTATAAATGATAGCACAATAATTTTGGTGTGTACAAGACCGAATACTGCGCTTAAACCCTAACCATTGAAATCGCAGTGAAGCACGGTGGTAGAGAAGTTCTGTTATGGGGGTGTATGGCTACATCTGGTGTTTGGTAACTTACTTTTCATGTAGGTACATAACAGGGATAGATTCCAGTATTTAAATATCCTAAAGGAAAATCTGCAAAAGGGTGTTGATAGCTTAAATTTACGCTCATATTGCTATCAACACAACATGACCCTAATCAAGTAATCATGCAACGGAAATTGTTCTTACATGGTTGTTGTACTATACTCCCCACATTCCTAAGTTTCCAGCACAGAGCACAGACCTCCATACAGTTGAAATCTTTGTAATACACTTGAAACAATGGTCAGAAAACATGAAATATGAAGTAAGACAGCTCTATACAATATCCATCACAAGAATCGCAAAATATTAAATCAAAGTCTCCGAGACTACAAAAAAACTGGTTCATTCCATGTCAAATAGATTAACAGAAGTAATACATAAAAGAAGAAGAATGTCTACGAAGTATTAATATTGTTACTATATTTATATAAATTGTCATTTTCTTTGAATGTATGAATATTTTTCCCCCATTGTGTGAAGCCATGTGGTACGAAGTGTTTATTTACTTTTTGCAAAAGACTAGTTTGGTTAATCCTTTTATACATACTGAATCACGAGGAAACCCCATACTGTTAGTTTAGCAAATATCAACTCTGGTTTTGATCTTTAGTTCTAACAAATGAAGTTATTCTACATAAACAATGGCGTATGAATACTTTGTTCCATGGCTGTATGGCATTCTACTTTACCAGGTCAAAGAGTGGATGGAATTTCTTCTACATTTAAATTGCCTGTAAAGACATACCTCAGATTTTAGCTAGCAAAAGATTGTACATTTCCGTAAGTGTAACAGTATTTTTTTGGTTTTAAAGGTTACATTTCGAAACATACGAATGTTGAAATCTTCAAACTTGTCATATAGTTTATGGTAAAACTCCAGGAATTTGTTTCGCAAATGTGTGTGTGTGTGTGTGTGTGTGTGTGTGTGTGTGTGTGTGTGTGTGTGTGTGTGTGTGTGTGTGTGTGTGTCAGTGTCAGTGTCAGTGTCAGTGTCAGTGTCAGTGTCAGTGTCAGTGAGCCAGTCAGTGAGTCAGTCGGTCAAATTAAGGAAATTAATACTCCACCGGAACACGGCAATACTCTTGCTTGTTCTAGAAACATTTTTGTATGCCCTAAATACATATAAAATATCTAGAAACAATTTTTAAAAGCCATTTCTAACGCTGCAACCAACTTTCTGCCTTGCCATGAAATTTGCTGCCAGGTCGATCCCCGGCTCCTGCGTGCTTATTTTCTGAAACACACAATTATCAAATGACTTTAATTCTCTATAGCTTTTTATCAGGGAGGGTAAATCAGGATAAAGGCACAGTTGAGTTAGTGTTGAAGTATTATCGTGCTACCCAAATAATTTGTTAACCTCGCGGCTTCAAAGTGTGTGATAAGATTGCAGGTATCAGTGTCGCAGAAAGCAATGCTGTCAAGTTTTCTCCAAGTAAACAAACGATTTACAAGCATTGGACATTTCTTGCTTTGAGTATCAATGAATGAGAAGAATGAGGGAGAAAATGGCGAAGAGTTGCACGTCCAGGTGGAGTAAATAAAATATCTGCCACTTGTGATTTCTACGCTTTCATTGGCTGAAGTGACGCACACATTGGTGCAATGTGAAACGTCGGCGCCTTACGAGGATAATCAGTACGTTACAGGGCAGGCCATAATCGCCTTCCCGCGCAAACAGTACCGGAGTAGTATGACCTCATTGGCAATACACGCGAGGCTCGGAATACACGGGACCAAGTGAAATAAGGGTTCTTTTACAACATGAAGCACAATGTTAATATCCCAATCCCAGGCCTATCTGTTAAAATAAACAACACAATGCAGTTATCCAGTATCTATTCCTGATGGTGGAGCTTCTGTAGTAAGTACAATGAGTAAAACTAGAAACCATTGCTCTGTTGCTGCGTGTAAATATGCTTCATATAAAACTACGGATGTAGTTTATCATAAATTTCCTAAGGATGTAACATTACAGCGTGAATGGGTGTCTCGCTGTAAAAGGGCTGATCCAATTAATGTCAATAATGCAAGAATTTATTCAGTTCATTTCCTTCCCGAAGATTACGAACGGGATTTAAAACACGAGCTTATGGATTGGCATTAAGAAGAGAATTAAAAAGCGATGCTGTGCCTTCACAAAGATTCCAAATTGGCATGAGGACACGTGAGACTGCTGTGGCAAGTACCAGCAAGGACAATGTGCTGGTAATTAATAAATATGCGTGTTCTTAAGACAGTATTTCTGTATGTAATTAATTTCGAATTTGTTTTATACATTTGGGGATTAGAGATATTGTCTAAGTATAATGATAAAGATAATTACGACGATATTTAAATAATAATAATAATAATAATAATAATAATAATAATAATAATAATAATAATAATAATAATAATAATAATAATAATAATAATAATAATATAATAACAGTAATAATAGCAGTAACGGTAACCATAGTAATAGTAGTAATAATGATGATAATAATAATAACCAGATTATAATTTTTTAATTTATACGACATATGATATTAACATATTTGCTGACTGTTCAACTTTAGATTTCTTTGTAGATAAAGCTGATAAATTAGATAATGCTCTCTTTCGTACCACCCTGTCTTCACATCGGCGATCTCGTGCTGATATATGTCCTATGACAAGAGGGAAATGTTATTGTAGCACGCAGGGCTTGTTATTCCTTTAAACTTAATGAAATATTCCGTCTGTTTTTACATTTATGCGACGTTTTATACTGGGCAATAGCACAAACCAATGCAGTGCTTTAACTATCGCGGTAAACCAGTATTCCTGATGACGTAATGAGCGACAGCCAATAGCAGCGCGATTCGTCGGAATGGCCTACCTCTCTATTCTAGTTGCCTTGAGTACGTTATCTGAGAGGTTTCTAATAACAAAGATGAAGCGCAGGTTACCTATTTGTGCAGCACGATAGTAATTTATTATCGGCGCCAATCGAGTAAGCCCGGCTCAGTAAGGGATTGACAGTTCGCAGTGAGATAGAGGCGACGTTGCCGCTTATCGCGACCACGTGGAGAGTGTTATAAGATTATGTGCACGAAGATAGTTGGATTACGCTTGGAATGTAGAGCGGGTATTATTAATATTCCGATTTGAAGACAGTAGTAAAATAGTGAATCAACATGCAAATGATAAACATGTAAGTATATATTAACGTAAATATTACGTTAACAGAAGACACATACCTGTGAAATATTCTAATGGGAAAATGTCAGTGATATCCGAATCGCTTGCATAATTGCTGTTATTGCTGGAATTACTCGCGGAAATGACAAGCTGTTCTTTCTTCTAACACTAATTTTCCGATGCTGCACTAATTACGCTTTTTAATTATTCAGCTTTTATTGCTGTTAGAGCCTCTTCTGTCAGCTTTATTACAGACGAGACAGCGAAATCTTTGTTTTTCAACCTACGCAACCTTTACTTCGGCCCAAATTAATTAAATCGGAATACACTAGGAAAGGGGGAATCCAAACAATTTTGCGACCGTGTTCTGCAGCAATGACTTTGAGTGCTTAATTCTTTAAGTGGGATACAACGTACCTTGCCAAACGCAATTTTATTCGCTTCCCGAGTACGCTAAGTTGATTGCACTATCTTTGCGAATATTTTTGGACATAGTTAAAATTCATTAAAAGAGTAAGGCAATTGCAAATGCTCACAACGTACGCACAGACTCGGACACAAGTGGATACAAGGCAAATAACCACATAAACACAATGATGCAAAGAAACCATTCAGAACACAGGCAATGTCTGATTGCAAGCTGCCACTACAGGAAGGCATTGTACTACTTTCAAGTTCTACTTTATTTCAAAGCATTTGGTGTGACATAAATTTACTTTGAATAATTGCAATGTGTCTTCAAATGTATGAAGGAGGTAGGCCAACAGGACACGCACTAGAAGTATGCGTAATACGATGGAGGTATGAAGTCATTCTCAGTTAGATAAGGAGCCCATTACTGCTTGGCAAAGCGACGAGGTGTATTGACCTTGGTTGTCTGCGCTACGATACAAGGCCATCTTTATCTCAACAGGCCTGTAGATGGAAAGAGATTACGTTAATGACGTCATCACGGGGGGGCTAATATTTTGCTTGTTTGATACGGTAATGCAACTATCAGTGCGTGGTTGGAATGCTAAGAAGTTGCTTGTGTCTTACAACGTGTCAGTAAACAATTAAGTGACCGAAAAATCGAATTACAAAGTGGTGTAGTTTTTAATACAGAATGCCTAGGAAGTGTTGTGTGCCGGGTTGTACCTCAAATTATAAAACAAGTGTAGAAAAGCAGGTTACAGTGTTTTCGTTTCCAAAGGATCCACACAGGAGAATGCAGTGGGTACGTGCTATTCATAGGGATAATTATGAACCAGATGTGGTATGTATTAAACATTTTTCTGAACAGCACATAGTGAAGGAATTTACTGCTACGCGAAATGATGGAAGCGTTTTGTAGCACCCAGAACAACTCCTAAACTTACTGAAAATCCATGCCCCTCCGCTGTTCCCTAATTTACCATCCTACCTGACTTCCGAACCAGCAAACAAACATAGGGATCCAGAAGAAAGAAGAGGGGAAATGTTGGAAAGGGATGCAGCAGCATATCGTAAATGACTCGAAGATGACAAAATTGTTGATTTTCACAGCTTTGAAAATATAATTAGTGACATCAAATTAGAGGGATTCACCGTCATCATAAAACAAAACGATGTAATTTTTGTGAAAATTGAAAGTTTTAAAGTAGAAAACCAGAGAAACTTAATTCTACATTTAGATGCTGAGACATGTGACATTAATAATATCGGTGCTGACTGTAATGCTAGTGATTGCGAGTTACCGGTCTGCTGTTTTGACGAGGAAAATAATAAAAGTAATAACCAACATCCTTTTGAAAAACTGCTGCATTATTAAACAAGACAGTTTGGTATTATCTACAGGCCAAGAGAGAGAGAGAGAGAGAGAGAGAGAGAGAGAGAGAGACAGAGACAGAGACAGAGACAGGGAGAGAGAGGAACTGGAGATATATTCGCATTGAGAGGGTAAGAAGGATGCTCTGCCATTAACTATGCAAAGCATGTTTTCCATTAACATACTAACGCACATTAACTTTTTTAAAACGAAATGTGAAAATATAAATGAATGCACGCTTCTTCCAGCGCAGAAATGCTGTAAAACCTGTGACTATTCCGTATGAATTGCTTGGAACGTCGGCCTCGCGTTGTGACGTCACGAATCGCATATCCAGACCTGTTAATTAGAGATGGCCTTGTACGATCGCTTCTTATCTTGTTTATCAGAAGAGCGAAATAATAGTAACTTGGCGTGTGGTCAGTGATAAATAGGGCTAGGAAGTTCATGCATTTGCATGTTTTTTCATATGGGCTAAAAATGTATGCTTCTACGTTATGTGCACGAATTATGGAATTTTCAGTTATTTGGACATGATTTTATGGTGCATATAACTGCATATTTTCTTGATTTTGATAAATGCATATTATTTCAACATTATAGCCCCTATATTGCATATTTTCATGATTTTTATGTTTTTTATTATTCTTTCCATCTGGATAATTTTTTTCATATTGGTAGTATTGCACATGATGATGCAACTCAAGAAGATTTCAATCTTATAGCCCCTATATTGCATATTTTCATGATTTTTATGGCTTTTTGTTATTTTTTTCTATCTGGACAATATTTTTCATATTGGTAGTATTGCAACATGATGATGCAATTCGTTAGGTGGCGAAAACTAATGCTGAGTCATGTTGTCATGCAGTGAATCCCCTGTTTCTACCCTTTCATTATATGTATGTGCGTAGAGAATAATCAGTGCGTTATCTGAGAGGTTTATATTAACAAATATAAAGTGCAGGTCAACGTTTTGAGCAGCACGATTGCCTGCCCACCAGCAGTTGCATCGTGGTCTTCAAACGTAAGTGTTGTGAACTGATTGCCACCAAATTAAATTAAACGTATAAAATGTTAAAAAGCTCTTCAGATGCCGAAAATAAAACCAACTTCAAGTGCTAGATTAATTAATTTACAGAAAGAGTTTTCTGGTGACTTAATATCTACAGATAATAGGGTACTGTTTTGTGGAGCGTGTGAGAAAAATATAGGAAGTGAGAAAAGATTTCAAATAGTTCAGCACATAAACACAGCAAAACATAAGGAGAATTTAATCCGAAAACTCGCAAACAAGAACGTGTTCAAAAACAGCTAGTAGAGTGTTTAAGAAGTAGGGTTACTGAATTTTCCTATGACTTGTGAGAAGCATTTTTAACTGCTCATATTCCCTTGTTCAAAATTAATAATCCGACATTTAAAAACTTTCTTGCCAAGTACACTCGACAACACGTGCCTGAAGAAAGTACACTGCGTAAGACCTATGTAGGACATTGTTACAATAACGTATTGTCAAATATACAAATACATTAGCGGATCAGTTTTTGTGGTTGTTGATGAAACCTGAGCGCCGTTCTATTGTTAATATAATCGTGGGTGCTTTAAATAATGAACAAAAGACTACAGTCACTACACCTTATCTTCTTAATGTGTGCGAATTGTAACAATGTATCTGTGACCCAGTTTGTGATGGACTCTTTGAAATTACTATGGCCATGTGGAATCAATACGACCGGTTACTTTTATTTGTTACTGATGCAGGTCCTTATATGGTAAAATCAGGACAATTCTGAAATATATTTTTCCTAACTTGTTTGGCACACGCTCTTCATCGCATTTCTGAGACAATACATGATTCTTTCGCATTGGTAGATAGATTTGTGCCCAGTACTAAGAGAATTTTTGTTAAATCTCCTAAAAGAGTTAAGTTGTTTAGATCAACAGCACCTAATATCCGACTTCCTCTTGCACCAGTGTTAACTCGATGGGGAATATGGGTTGATGCAGTTTTATATTATGCTGAGCACTTACAAATAGTCGAAGAGGTTGTTAATTCATTGGACTCGAAAGATGCTTCATCAATAGAAACTGTGCAAAATATTCTGTCAGGCATTGGGTTAAGAGGATCTTAGTTTCATATTTGCCCATTTTTCAGTCTTACCAACAGCCATAACGGCATTGGAAGCTGTAGGATCTCCCTTGCATGAATCACTTACTGTCTTTGAAAAAACTATGTGATCTAAGCTCGGTTTCTGGTAGCACAGGACAAAAAGTGTAAGAGAAAGTGATTTATGTAATTTCAAAAAAATTCTGGTTATAAACAGATGTGTGATATTCGAGACATCCTCGAAAGAAAACCATCTGTCACACCAAGAGACTTGACTCTCTCTGTGAAGCAGTTAACATCATTTAAATATGCCCCGATAACATCTTATGACGTGGAGAGAAGTTTTTCACGTTACAAAAGTGTTTTGCGAGACAACAGACGACGTTTTACAGTTGAAAATTTGTGCAAAGTGTTGGTTGTGAACTGCAATTTAGCAGTTAATACTAGCGGCTGACCACTTCTGCTTCAACTTATAAGGAGTAAGGTAACTTGATTTATTATTTATACTAACTCGTCTTGTCTACTGCAAAGGAACATTAAGCGTTTTGGTTAAATAGTGCATATTTCTTGGCATATTTTGAAGTTTTTAAGAGCATATTGGCATGCATATTTTAGTGTTTTTTAGGGCATGAACTTCCGAGCCCTAGTGATAAAACACAAATAGATGATCTCTCGTGCCTGGCGATATGAGGTGTTAACATCCTGAAGATAATTGCATCTGAACAGAGTGTACTCACAGTGTCTCGCCGTGTTTGTCCGATAGGGTCACGAAAACAACTGGACAGTTTCACATTCTTTCCGATACACTTCATGCCTTTGTCAAGTAATATATATTGCAGGGAAAATAGAAAATAAGACGCACAGTTTGTTACTCTGAACTGCTTGTCAGGCACTTGCTAATCATGTGTTAAATACCGACAACACTGGTTTTGCGGGTACGGTTGCTATGGAAACGTCTTAGCTCTAATTGGTTCTCCTTTTCGTTGCTGTGACGACCGCAATGACGCATCCATTCCCTCTCGTTCATTTAGACCTTTCCGCCACGTGGTAAGCAACTGTCAATCACCTTGTTTGTTGCCGAGTATAGAAGTGCATTGTGTTCCGTCTAATATGTGTATCATCATATGTATCATTAATTTTGGGAGGAACCATTGACAGTTAAAGTAGGCGTATTCCCTGTTTTAGTTTTAGTAATTGTACTTAGTATCTTATGGAGTATTCAGTTGTGAAATTTCAATCATATTGCAGCGTTAGTAAGACATAGAAAAATTACAACGCTAAGCGAAATAAACATTCCATGTAATTGCTGCTCTAAACGAGAAGCTTTATCAGAAAAATTTCCATAATTTATATAACCTTATAATTCGCAGAGGTATATGAAGAATTACTTTCGCTGAATATACAAACCAATAAAGAAAGAAACAAGAACAAAGAAATAGGCACTTAATGGAATTCGATCTAGGTTTAGATCGCCACTAGCGATTTGCGGTAACACGCTTTAGCGAGTTGAGCTGATTAAGTTGCTGATTAAGCTTACGCTTGTAAGCCTAGCACCAGGGTTGCCAACATTTAAAAGTAAAATTATCGTACCAGCCACTCAAAATTATAGATTTGGATTCAACATTATCGTACATCATAAATCAAATGCTACAACAATAAAAATATCAGTATAGCACTTATGAATATGTAATAGTAATGATGTTTATTATATTCACTTACAAGATTGATGACCTCAATCAGTATTACAACTTTAGCACTTATGTTTCTCGCACCATTCATCTGAAAGTTCATCTTCCTCAACTGTTTCAGCATTATACAAATTGGTTGTTGGGGTAAATCCTAACGTCTTCTCGGTGACTTGCAGATTTTCGTATATACCACATTCTGTCATAAGCTGAGACAAAATAAGTTAATTCACCGTATCTAGCGCCAATCTGTTTCTAACTTTGGTTTTTGCTAAACCCAGTTTAGAAAACGCTTTCGCAAGAAGCGCTTCTGTGGAGCAACGAAACACACATTATACGAACGAAATGTCTGATAATGCAAAGGCCGCTAGTTCTTTTAAATCAGTATTTCCACCGAGGTGACACATGTGTTTAACAGCCCTCCAGAAACTGTCATGTTCAGGCATGTTCTTTATTTCACATGGAATATCACTTATTCCGAATTTTCTCCATTGATCACCAATTTTCTGAACAGTGCCTTCTTCATTGAGATTACCAGATCTAGGCACACTGGCAACAAGAGTATAAAGGGTAGAAGGATTAGTAGGATATAAAATGGTTGCCTTAGAGGGGTGGAGACAGGCCATAAGGGCAAAAGTGGTGCCACTATTTGTAATTTCTTTCATTTCGCTGGTGTGACAAACCAGTGAAAATGATATTTCGCCGGTATCGAACTCTCATACATTCAAATTATCGTACACCCCTATAATTATCGTACGGGTTGGCAAGCATTGTACAAACATAATTATCGTATGCCCCCATAATTATCGTACGAGTTGGCAACCCTGCCTAGCACACAAGACTGGAGTCGTTTTTACATCTAGTCGACAACTTAACGGAAACACAGTAAGAATATGTTTTGTACATGTGCACTGAAGTGTAATTTGCAATGTTTGCCCGTTAGTGTAGGAGTGCTGAAATATTGCTTTTCAAAACTGCGAGGTGAGGGGCTGCCGTGCTTCTGAAAAAGGGAAGCATATGACTAATTTCATTCTCATACCATCTACACAAGCACGCCTCAGCATTAGATGACCCTTCGCGCAGGTCTCAAGGGAGCTGGATATTTACTTATGTGAAAGATAATACATGAAAATATATCCACTCCGGCAAGTTCTCATCATTTGGCGTTGTGTGTCAGTTAGTAATGCTCAGTAAAGTTTATGTAGTGCTTTTCCTGAAAAGCATTTTACGGTTTTCGGTATTGAAATTGCTAATTTCTATAAATTATAACTAAGTGGAAATTTTAGTCTCAGATTTGTTTGATGGGAATTAATTTTTATAGTCCAATGCACCCAATTTTCTAAGAAAATAAGTTTCAAAATCTAAAATCTAGTCGTGCCTAGATGCGAAAAGTATCCCAAGGTGAAAATATTTAACTATGACATCTCGAGTATAGTTATTTACAATCAAATATTAAATTATGTGTAATATGCGAATTTCTCCTGAAAAAGTGTGCAATAATTTTAATGTTTTAAAAATCAACTAGGTATTAAATTAATTAAAACTAATTAAAAACTCGTTTATCAAGAGATCTTAAATCTCAATCACCTTCAAAGAACGTGTAGGGAAATGAAATTGCAAATAAATTGGGCAAAGAACATTTTTAAGTGGCAAAAGTGGTCTGCGTTCCGATAATTTTCAAAGCAAAACGGTTCCGATGTAAATGATAAGCTTTGGTCAATGCTGTAATCTAATTACAAAACAAGTTTTAGTTAAACTAGAATATTTAGTAACAGTAGTGTCTCAAAGGTCATTCATTCTCTAGTCTGACGGACACGAGTTCACTTTTATGCATTAGCGCAGAATGTAAATAGCATTCCCGGGAAAGTTACTCATTTGATAGCAGTGTAATTAAAAACTGTTAATGTGGTTCAGTATTAGTTATTTAACACAATAGGTGACTTGCTACGAAGCACGCGGGCTTGAAAGTAGATATACTCACTGAAGGCAATCTGGAATAAATGTTGAGTCCCGCAGAAATACTTCATACCCTTTCAATCTGAAGTGCATAATACGGATATCAAAGGCTTAAATTCCTGTGCTGGCTTTCCTTAAGTAATGGATTCCTCGCGTGAACTCTCAGGTACGCGTTTTTACTTTTTCTAACTTTTATCGAGGTGAGTGGTAATAATACTGCACTCTGCCCGAAAGTTCGTAATCTAGATTTCACCGGAAATACATATTTTGAGATCGCTTAAATGTAGGAAAAGCGTTTTTTAGAACAGGCTCCGAGCGTGTGGAAGTGTTGGGCTTCATTCCTAAGTCAGCAAGCCAGGCGCAGATTTTCAAGTAGACACACATCCTAAACTACCCCTTACAAGGAAAACTTTTTTACGTTCTTAAAAACGGCCGCGCCATAGGCGAGTGGTTTGACCATTCGCTTCTCACCAAAGCAGTCCGGGTTCGATCCCAGGCAACCTCATGTGGAATTTGTGGTGGACGAAGCGGCGCTGGGGTGGGTTTCCTCCGGGTTCTCCGGTTTCCCCCGCCATCTCATTCCACCGGTGCTCCATCTTCATTCCATGTATCATCAGTAGAGCCCGGATTTTTATGTAAATACATATTTTCAATCGTGCATAATATTTCAATGAGAAGCAAAAATGTTGGCGAATTACGTCATTTGGGACTTCCTTACAAATTTTTATTTTACATTTTTTTTACATATTTTGCACGTTTCTACATATTTTAACGATGTTACATAAAACGTTACAATTTCATTATTTTTTTAAAAAATATTGTAGTCACATTATAAACTATTGTTTTCAGAAGTTTTGCTGAAAGCAACAAAAATCAATTTGCGAAATAGGATGGAAGTTAAATTAACAATGCGAGAATAACCGCCTCGCCTTGTTCTGATTGTTGTCCGTTTATACCAAAGCAGGTGCCGCTTGACAATGTTGACCTCCAGTGTCATGTTTCTCGCAGCGCTTTGGGCATTTTCAAGGACTGGAGAAATTGATTGTTACTATTGTTACCATTGTCGCAGTAGTCGGCATCTTGTAATATAATCGTTGCGAGGAAACAAAGTGAGCCGCTGGACAACCATCAATATAACGAGGCGATAATACTGCAGTTAGTTTCTTGCAAGTCTTAGTAAAATGGCACCAGTTGCGTCCTCACTATCCTGCAAGTTGAATTCATGGGTGAAATTAGATAGTGCCTTTACAACCGACGGAAAAGTAACAGTCTGTCGAGCTTGCGGTAAAACAATTGGCTGTTACATGAAACCTCAATTGGAACAACATATCAAAAGTGCTCTTCACATACGCAACAAACACCTACAGTCTTCTAGAAAGCCAGTTCTGTTGACACAAATGCAACAGGAACTGTCCGGAAATGATTTTTTAAAGACTTATGTAGTGCAATGGTTGCAGCTAATATTCCGCGGCATAAGTTTCAATTTCCTCAATTTCGTTCCCTTCTAGAAAAATATTGCAAGAAAGTTGTTTCTGACGAATCTACTCTGAGGAAAAAGTATCTTCATGTGTGTTATGGAGAAGCAGTTGCTCATATACCGAATGAAATTGGAGACTCCTGTATTTGGTTTGCCGTCGATGAAACTACAGATGACATGGGTCGGTACATAGCAAATTTAGTAGTAGGAAAACTAGATTCCGAAAGTCCAGCAAAACCATTTCTAATCTGTTGCAAGGTGTTAGAACATACAAATCATTCTACAATTGCAAGATTCGTAAATTATGGGATGAAGATTCTGTGGCCAGAGGATGTGTGTGAGGAAAAGGTTTTAATTATGTATTCAGATGCCGCAGCGTATTACATGATTAAAGTTGCTACTGCCCTTAATGTTTTCTACCCAAATGTACCTGCTTGCATTGCAACGTGTTGCTGAAGTAGTAAGAAGTAATTTTCCCTGTGTGAATAAGTTGATATCAGCAACGAAAAAGGTCTTCGTGAAAGCACCGCACAGAATCCAGTGTTATAAAAATTATCTCCAACATGTCCCTTTGCCTTCTGGGCCAGTACTTACAAGATGCGGTGCGTGGTTAGGAGCTGTGAACTTCTATTGTGAACATTTTGAAGGAGTCCAGTCAGTGGAGAACATGTTCTCTTCAGAAGTAGCTGTTTCCATACGCGAATCTCAGGACATCTAAAGTGGCAAATCCCTGTGCTTACTTCAAAAGTAACTTCAGCTGGTTGCCTAGCACCATCAAGCAGTTGGAAACATCAGGTTCCCTTCTTCACGAATCTATGGATTTAATGGAACGTGCATCACAGAAGCATAGTGTAGTAGGTGAAAAATTCAAAGCTTGTGTCCGTGTCTAAGTGCTAAATGGTGACTGTCGATTTACCAAAACATTTCTCTGCAAATCAGATTCCCATGCTAAAATATGCTCCTGTTACTTTGTGTGACGTGGAGAGAAGCTTCTCTGCTTATAAGAACATTTTATTCGATAGGACACAAACAATGACTCCTGTAAATATGGAAAGTATATGGTTATTCACTGCACGTTGAAAGAAGCAAAAGACTCAAAATAAAAATGGCTGGTTGTTCATTGTATGTCAAGAGATAGAAAACTGAAAATGCATCCACGTTATAAAAATTAATTATTTTGAATTGATTGTTTCACTCATTGATAAATTGGTTCAGTATTTCAACATTTACTTTACCGTCTAGAATTTAAGTAAAATAATTATGTGAAATGAATAAGTTTAATAAACATAATCCAAAACACATATTTTTTATTTCGTGATTACCTACTTGAAAATAAATTTTAGGTAAATTCTGCATAAAACAAAACGTTTTCCCTATAATTAATTCTATATTTAGTAAATTTTAACTCATTGTAATTAATTTATGTACTTACCCATCAAATCACAAAATTTGCAGTCTGCATTTAGATTTGAGGTGGTAATCTTGGCATTTAGATTATTACATAATTTTACATATTTTGTTGATATTACATAATTCATTACATATTTTGATGTACATATTTCCCACCTTGATATTACATAAAAATCCGGGCTCTAATCATCAGTGTCACCGCCTGCGATGACGTGTGTAGTAAAAGTGGGCGTTAAATACTAAAATGTTTAAAAAATGTTTTTGTTTTTTTTTTCTTTTTCTTTTTAAACAAAGTATCATGCGAAGTATTTCATTTTTGGAAATTAATTGTTCCGTCACACTAGCCGTGTGTAGAACAAGGTTGGAAAGGGTAGAATTAGACTGAAAAATTCAGTGCCATAGCTGGGATTTGTACCATGGATCTTCTGGTTTCCGTTTGTTTGCTCTAACTACTAAGTTACCATGGCAACATGCCGGCACGGCATCCAATTCTCCAAAGGCTCGCTTTTTTCCGGTAAACCACAAAAAGCTCAAATGCATATGAGAGAGCATTCCCTAAGGTCGCAAGTCCTGACGCCCCTGGGTTCATAGTTTAACCAACTATAACGTCAATCAATGGGAATTTCATTTTTATTGAAATTTATATGGCTTAGAAACCAAAAGAGAAGAAGCTTACTACAGAGCAATTTATAGCTCATTAAACTATACAAAACTTATTCCAACTATAGTTTAACCAACTATAAGGTCAATCAATGGCAATTAATTTAGTTTTTATTGAAATTTATATGGGTTAGAAACCAAAAGAGAAGAAGCTTACTACAGAGCAATTTATAGCTCATTAAACTATACAAAACTTATTCCAGGTTGAAATGTGATGTCATGTCTAAAAAGCACCTTTGAAGATATGTGATTTTTCTTTCCTTGAGGTAGAGTTAAAACAGTTGTTCGCTCTACGCGTCTTACAATAACAAATAATAGTACAGCGGACAGAATCATGTTTATAAGTGTGTAACACACAAGGGTTACGTGTGAAATAGTAGATAGAGAAAATCACAATGGTAATAGGTGTTACGTCAGATTCCTTTTACTCGGTGTAATTCTTTTGAATAGAGGGGCAATACATGGCAAAACTGGACCAAATGTGTAGTAATGTTCACATTCTGAAATGTTCTCCTTATAATAGATTGTGTTTAAGGAGAGGCTTAAAGCTCTTTATTACCTCGACATAAAATGTCGTTACAGAGCATATTTGCTGAGTTGAGAATCTTTTTTTTTTTTTTTTCAGGTAAGTTTAGAGAACGCGAGTTGAGCTGAATGTCCACTGCTAACATCGGTAATTACATAACAAGTAAGTGTGTAACTTTATATGTATTTTATGATCACTTTTGAAGGACAAAGATACATCTAGTCATTGAAGAAAAAGTTTTATTTTTTAACTTGTACTTCACGGTGTTACATTCAGCATTGTAGTTTGACTTGATATTAAAAAGTAGCTTGGTCGAAACATTTTTCGTGATTTTGCACTGCCATATACAAAGCATTCAAGTTCTGATAAAGATGTGTTGAGACTTAAAAAGCTACTTTTTCCCCTTGTTAGTTCTGCCACATTTTAGCGCGATTTGGAAAAATATTTGCTTTAACGGGTCTTAATATTTTATTAAATTTCCAGTTGTATCAGACTGGTATGGCAAATATTTGCCACCTACATTTTTCTATGCACTCTGTAGTCATATAATGATATTTAATTCGACAAATTATTTACAAACTACATGTGTTTGGCATTAACCATTTAGTAGTTCATGATGACCATAAGCATGGTGGATGTGAAAAGTTGGGTAGGCCTGGAAAATTGAAGGAAAGTAAAATTTGACGGGAGAGACAGCGAAATAAAAGCTTGTAAAATTCAGGATCTATACAATAAAAATGAAATGGAAAGTGGGGGGGGGGCGTTGGACGTTTTGAAAAAATTTTAAAAAGGCGATTAACAGTGAAAACTACTTACGCGTAATGTTGGTTGTGGATGATGTACTAAGAACTAGCGCCGATACCAATGCACACCATAAAATATAGTACCTTAAATATTGACGATTATCTATGAGTGTCCAAGATGTATGATAACCCTGGTAAAAACTATGAATGTGAATGTAACGCGATAACTAAAACCCCCGAGTACTAGTAAATATCGTTCTGTTGCAACATAAACACAAGGCATGAGTCCACGTGAATTTGTTTGTGTTAGTCGCAGATGATACGAACACCAGGTTATCGTAGAGGGATTCAAGGTCTGGCATCCCCAAGTCGAGTCAAGGTCGCTTGAGGGCGCGCTGGGCTGAACATTACACTTACTACTACACAGCCCAGTATATTAGTGCAGCGGTGGTGTAACGCTACATATTAGTACTGTGGTGTCCTACTTGCGATGGCTGCAGCAATTGCACGACGAATCCGAACGTAGATTCGAGGACATTATGCCACTTGAGAAACAATTTAAGTTATTTGCAACACCATTTTCAGTGGCTATCCTCGAAAGTGCTGTTGAACTGCAGTTGGAAGTAATAGATTTGAAAAATGATATTGAGTTATAAGATAAATATCAAAACAGAAAAATTATAAACCATTGCTACACCTCTGTAAAACGCGAAAGATTTCCTAAACTCCACAATCTAGCAGGATGCATGTTCGGGACAACCTATGTTTGCGAATCACTGAAATGTACAAAGTCACGTCACAGAAGCCAATTAAGGGGGGATGTATGCGGTTGGGGTCAAAAAATTAATTTTGTGTTTATCAGCTTATAAATTACTTGGATACCATGAGAATATTATCCAAAAGTTTCAAGCTTATATTCCATCTAGAACTGTGTTAAAAATGTGCTTGTTTAGAGGGTTGCATGAGGTTACGCCCCCATTCTGTCAGATATCACTTACAAAAAACAAAGAATTACTTCCACTTTCTTTCCTATTTGGGCGGGCTACTTTCAGAAAGTACTGTTACCTGGTCCAAGAAGACTGTGGCAAGATGGCAATTTGTGTTTTGTTTTTAAACAGATCTGCTACAAGTTATGGTTACGGCCAACATTAAACAGCTTTTCCCAGGTACATAATGTTCTCATTTTTCTTTTTCAGTTTGCCGAAACTTACATTTCCATTATGTAAGGTACATGTTTCTCCAAAAGTATTTAAGCTATTGCACTGAAATTTTGCACAGTTATTAAAGACACCAAAATGCATTTTTCTGTGGTACAGAATTTTGCTAAAGTTCTTAGAAGGTAAGCTATTGGGAAATACATGTGATAAAAATAATCCTAAAAACTAACAAGATAATAAAATATTTTTTAAAAAATAACCAAGACGTTTAAAAAAATTCTGTTCCACAAGATTTCTTATTTACCTCTATGTAATGTCTGAAAAAAAGCTGAAAAGAATTGCTTCTGTAGTTTTCAAAAAAACTGTACCTTAATTTGATCCTGTATTTTACATATTTTAATCACCATAAATTAAATATAAAGTAATCATTTGTTTTGAAATTTTCTGGACATATTTTACATGTGGTCTTCTAACAGGGTGCAAAATTTGGTTATTCTATCTCAAACAGAAGTGAAGTTATGTTAAAGTTTGTATGGGGCTGCATTTTCGCATACGTCCCCCTTCACGTCAGAGAAGCCAATTAAGTGATGAACACTTGGGTAGCTCACAAACAATAGTCCCGTGTATTGAACAGCTGGTGGAAAACAGACAACTGCAAAAATCACGGCGATTGTCGGGTGGCTAAGAAAGTCTCATAGACTTTTATTTGAAGATTATTTTGTTTATTTGTATTGTTTACTTCATTGAATTGCATAGTACAGACAAGAAGAAAGTTTTATTCATATTACATTATTTATTTAGTTTATTAGTTTTATGCGAGTGTTTGTATCCCGTTAATTGAATTTCCTACCAATAAGATTTTATTTTGTATTATATTAGTTGTCATTATTAAAGTGTATAAAATAGGTACTTCTGTCATTATTATGTAATTGACAGTAAAAGTGTAAGTTAATTTACACAATCGTAGTTCCGTCAGTGTAGCACATCTATTTCTTTCCCGCAACCGGACGGTCAGGGCTTGAGGGCTTTTACTTCCGCCCGAGCGTGCGGCCTGTTGGGGATGCCTGGTCTAGATCTAAGTTTCGATGGAGTATAGGTAAAATAAAAAAGAATATTTGTGTTACAGTCATTCCATACCAAATCAACACATTAAGTAAAATTTTTGTCCCCACCTTTTTGAACATTATTTTCAAAATCTCAGCACGACTAAGTACTATACTAATTGCAGATACCTATACTAATACAAATGAAAGAGAATGCTCTTATGGGAGTCCCCAAAAAGATTAAGTCCAGCATTGGGTGCAGAAACACTGAGGTGTCCTGCGGTGTTAGTCTAGCACAGTACGGCGTCCCAGTTCGAAGTGTGCAGCACCTTTTTTTTTTTCAGGGGAAAATATTACCTACTTAGACACCCACCGGGCGAGTTGGATTCCCGCCAACTAAAGAAGCCCTGCAAGCCGTGAGAGATTCTTCCTGGAACCACCTAGCGGTATTACTTCAGGAAGAAAGGCTGGAGATGGTCAACGTACTAATGGACCAATAACATGTACCTACCAGCGAAGCTATCACATAATGTACGGCACAAGCCACGCAGGGGTTACTCGACACGTTCGTCTTGCTCCTTCGCCTGGAGCATGGAGTTAATCATTCGGTCAATAATGCCCCAATTTTCCTGGGACTCCAGCATAAGTGGCAAGACGTTATTGAAAGTGGCAACCTGACCAAGTCGGGCGTAACACCGATGGCGTATAGCAATCGAATGGGAGCAATGTAAGACCGTATGCTCCGGAGTGTCCATTTGTGCACAGTACGAGCAGAGGTCTGTGTCAAGCAGCCCATGCGGTGCAGATAGGATTTAAAACGGCCATGGCCGGTCAAAAATTGGGTCACATAATATCCGACATCCCCACTGCCTCCGAGATATCCAGGGGACGGTCTCAGGAATCAGCAGCTTAGTCCATTGAGTCGTTCTTACTTCCTGTGTCCACTCCATCTGCCACTGTCGAATGGTGTATTCTCTGACCAAGAGCTTTTGATCCGTAGCATAGGTGCGTTCTTAGACCAATAGATGTATAGGTAGGATCCCAGCGACAACCTGTAGAGCCTTCGTTGAGGTGAATCTGTAGGCACTACATATGCGTAGCGCAACCTTCCGCTGTACCAGCTCTAGCCAACTTTGCTATATTGCCTTATCTATAAAGGTCTTCCAAGCGGGCGCACCGTACAGCAGCATTGACTTAACCACGCTGTCAAGGATTTTTCTGGTACCAGGTTTGGGACCACCGATATTGGGCATTAAGCTACCCAGAGATCGTCAACCAGAGGAAGGTAGCGAAGGAC
This sequence comes from Tenodera sinensis, assembly GCA_030765045.1. Taxonomy (NCBI): domain Eukaryota; kingdom Metazoa; phylum Arthropoda; class Insecta; order Mantodea; family Mantidae; genus Tenodera; species Tenodera sinensis. Next base: position 148,681,267 of record CM060962.1, read on the forward strand.
TTGCGTGTCGTGGTAGAGATGTTCTGTCGGTGAAGTTGTGCATTCTGGATGTACGTTCACAAATATACACAATGTTTTGTTCTGGAACACTTTGAGCCTTGGACCTTAGTATGAGGAGCACAACCCCATATACTACTAGCATTCAGGTGGACTGGTCGCAAATGCTCTTCTGCAGCAACAGAGTACAGTCAACTCGTAAAGTGGATTTAGAATCAGATAAAGCTTATGGAGAAGATAATATGCTTCATTTAGTTTAGTGTTGATGTTGTTATGCCATGTTAACCGAGATCAAGGTGAACGCCCATATATTTTACAGCTGTTAAGAAGCCAACTATGGCACCTCCAGTCGTAAAGACGAGTATTTGTTGGAGTATGAGGTCTGCATAAGGTGAAGAGCTTTAACTGCACTGGGATTGAGGGCAATGCGTCAGCGAGACAACCAGTGAAGAAAAATGTGAAAAATGTAAGGTTGCAATAGCAGTATCAGTGGAACGATGAAAAACAAAAATAACCGAATTGTCAGCAGTGCAGTACTTGCTGTAGGTAGTGCAGGCATATCAGCAGTAGAAAATGGGAGCAATAATGCTACCTGTGACACATCAGATAGTATTTTACGGTGTGTCAATCGTATTGCATCGCACCAAGATGTAGAGAAAATTGGCGGTTCTGATGGTAACTAGTAATTAAGGGAAGCAAATAATGTGGTAGGATAATGTACATGTGAGCACAATATTTGCCTAATTATTTATATTAACATTTCAGTTTGATAAACTAAATACATTAAATTTTCGTGGACTTTATAAAGAAGACTGTTGTGCCACACACATTGAGACGCCTGAGTGAAATCTAAAAACACCCTCATGTATGTTCTTTGACTCCGAATCTACGGATAATGTGTTCAGCAAGTCTTAATAATTACAATACAACATTTAAATAACATTTCATTGGTTATGTCACCGTTTAATTCGTGGAATATTCTTAATAAATGCAGCTCGTGATAGTCAATTTATCCAAATAAATTGACAATCACTCGTGGCATTACTTATGATAATACAGAGCTGGCCACATGTTTTATATTTGCCCCGATCACGTCATGCGAAGTAGATGGAGCATTTTCGCATTACAAACCTTGCTTGTCTGGACGTAGGATGAGTACTTTCATTTCAAAGGCTCCAAAGTACCTGGTTTTCAGTAATGCGGCTATAGACGAGAAATGATTCACTTTAATTACTTTGGGGTTTGTACAGTGATCGTGTGAAAGATAATTACAAATTGGTATTGTTTTACATAGCTTCAGGAAATATTACACCCCGCGTTATAATTTCTTGGATGTAAATGATGTATTGTACTTGGCAAAGCCATGACGCGTATCGGAAAGAATGTCAAACTGCCCAGTTCTTTATGCGAGCTTATCGCACATATACGGCGAGACGGGTATGTACACTGTTCAGATGGAATATCTCCAGGACAGCAACGTCTCATATATCGGCAGGCGCAAGAGATAATCTATTTGTGTTTTATCACTGACTATACCTACTCCAAGTTACTGATATTTCGCTTTTCTAATAAACAAGATAAGCGACCGCAGCGCTCGACCACCGAAGTCAGTACGCCTCAACGTAATACATATGCATTTACGAATGTCCCATAAGTCTTTCTTTTCCAGAATAAGTGTTTCCTTGACGACAGGTTTCTTATCAATAACTTAATTTGTTTTGAAACATTGAGAACTTGGAACCTCGCTGGTGGCAACCTGCATAGGGCAATTTTATTGCGATCGGTACAACTTGCTAGTTGTGCTCATCAGTTTTTTATTGATGTCACTGAACACTAAGCTTGTAATAACGGAGTTACGCCAATTAGTAAGAATACTTTATGAAGATATATTATTTAAATTATTTCCTCTATTTATGAGAAATCATTATTTTTAAATTATTTAAATCCTCTGTTTAATAAAGTATTATACCTCGGTACGTATAACTTGGTACAAATGCTTTTTCCACAGAATGTAAATGTCTACCAAATTTCATTGAGATCGGAGTATGTAAGGTTGTGAATTGAGTGATTTGGAGTGGAATGACACTAAAGGAACTTTTAAAAAAAGAAGAAGACGAGACTTACATAGGGAACAAAAATTTTGCAGCAAATGAAGGCTAAGGAACAACTCTAGTAGTAATGTGATCTTGGAGTGAAATAAGACTATTTGTTCGGTGCTTAAATGTAAACCCTTTGAATTAGGGCTTCATTGTGTATATTCCTCATTTTGTAATTTTCTGTAAAAGAAGTTATCTTCTCAATGATAACTAGGGCTCGGAAGTTCATGCCCTAAAAACACTGAAATATGCATGCAAATATGCTCTTAAAAACTTGAAAAGATGCCAAGAAATATGCACTATTTAATTAAAACAATTAGTGCCCCTTTGCAGTAGACAAGACGAGTTAATATGAATAATAAATAAAGTTACCTTATTCCTTAGAGGTTGAAGCAGGAGTGGTCCCGCTGCTAGTATTAACTGCTAAATTACAGTTCCCAACCAACACTTTGCACAAATTTTCAACTGTAAAACATCGTCTGTTGTCTCGCAAACGTGAAAAACTTCTCTCCACGTCACAAGATGTTATCGGGGCATATTTAAATGATGTTAACTGCATCAGAGAGAGAGAGAGAGAGAGTGAGAGCGAGAGTCAAATCTCTTGGTGTAACATGGTTTTCTTTTGAGGATGTCTCGAATATCCCACATCTGTTCATAACCAGATTTTTTGAAATTACATAATTCACCTTCTGTTTCACTTTTTGTCCTATGCTACCAGGAACCGAACTTAGATCACATTTTTATTTTTCAAAGACAGTAAGTGATTCATGCAAAGGAGATCCTACAGCTTCCAATGTCGTTATGGCTGTTGGTAAGAAAGAAAAATGGGCAGATATGAAACTAAGATCTTCTTTTAATCCAGTGCCTGACAGAATATTGCACAGTTTCTATTGATGAAGCATCTTTGAGTCCAATGAATTAACAACCTCTTCGACTATTTCTATGTGCTCAGCATAATATAAAACTGCATCGACCATGTTCCCCATCGAGTTAACACTGGTGCAGGAGGAAGTCGGATATTAGGTGCTGCTGATCTAAACAACTTAACTCTTTTAGGAGATTTAACAAAAATTCTCTTTGTACGGGACACAAATCTATCTACCAGTGGGAAAGAATCACGTATTGTCTCAGAAATGTGATGAAGAGCGTGTGCCAAACAAGTTATATGAATTAAGTTAGGAAAAATACCTTTCAGTGTTTGTCCTGATTTTACCATATAAGGACCTGCATCAGTAACAAATAAAAGTAACTGGTCGTATTTGATTCCACATGGTCATAGTAATTTCAAAGAGTCCATCACAAACTGGATCATAGTTACATTGTCAGTGGCCGACAATTCGCACACATTAAGAAGATAAGCTGTAGTCTTTTGTTCATTATTTAAAGCACCCACGATTATATTAACAATAGAACGGCGCTCAGAATCAGGGGTTTCATCAATAGACAACCACACAAACTGATCCACTAATTCATTTTGTATATTTGACAATACGTTATTGTAACAATATCCCACATAAGTCTTACGCAGTGGCACTTTCTTCAGGCGCAGGTTGTCGAGTGTACTTGGCAAAACAGTTTTTAAATGTCGGATTATTCATTTTGAACAAGGGAATATCAGCAGCTAAAAATGCTTGGTGCAAGTCATAGGAAAATTCAGTAATCCTGCTTCCTTAGTTGTTTTTGAACAGGTTCTTTGTTTGCAACTTTTCTGATTAAATTCTCCTTATGTTTTGCTGTGTTTATGTGCTGAGCTATTTAAAATCTTTTTTCACTCCATTTTTCTCGCACGCTCCACAAAACAGTACCCTATTATCTGTAGGTATTAAAATACCCGAAAACTTTCTGTAAATTATTTAATCTAGCACTCGAAGTTGGTTTTATTTTCGGCATTTGAAGAGCTTTTTAACATTTTATATGCCTAATTTAATTTGGTGGGAACCAGTTCACAACACTTACGTTTGAAGACCACGACAGAACTACTGGTGGCCAGGCAAGCGTTGCTATAATCGTGCTGCTCACGTTGACCTGCACTTTATCTTTGTTAATATAAACCTCTCAGATAACACAGATTATTCTCTACGCACATACTTATAATGAAAGGATGAAAAAGGGATTCACTGCATGACAACACGACTCAACATTAGTTATCTCCACCTCGCGAGTTGCATCATCATGTGCAATACTACCTATATGAAAAATATTATACAGATGGAAAAATAATAAAAGAACATAAAAGTTATTAAAATATGCAATATAGGGGCTATATAATTGAAATCTTCGTGAGTTATATCATGTGCAATAATACCAATATGAAAAATAGTATCCAGAGGGAAAAAATAATAAAGCATAAAAATCATTAAAATATGTAATATCGGGCTATAATATTGAAATATGCATTTATCAAAATCAAGAAAATATGCAGTTAGGTGCACCATAATTCGTGCACATAATGTAAAAGCATACATTTTTAACCCCTATGAAAAAACATGCAAATACATGAACTTCCTAGCCCTAATAATAACCCTGGATGCCCAAATTTAATATTCCTCGCCTATATGCAGAACTCTTTATTAGGACGAGTTGATGAATGTAATTCTTGTTAGAAATGTGTGTAGTTTGACTTTGTATTATAAAATGTTTGCAGTACCTAGAGATTTCCAATTACATAATCAGTGTCCTAGTTAGGGATGATAAAGGCATGACGCGCTCGACTATGTGGCTCTTGGACATCATTTGTGCAGCACTACATATGAACGAATCATTATTGTTATTATTTACTTACTTTGTCAGTATTGGCCTTGTGTTTGACCTTGCGCATGGTATTTTTCTACAGGTTGTGTCTCAGGATTTTCCGTAGAAGTGCAGAGAATAGAGCAATGCATGTCTCTTACATCTGTTTACTGAACTTCGAATGACTGCATTCCATACATATTTTCGGCAAAAGGTTTTCGGTACAAGAATATTGGCCAAATTTTTGAAGAGTGGAAAACTGTTCGAGTTATAGAAAAAAGAGGAAAAAGTAAGAAAGAGAAAAAAGATCAAAGCTTTCCGTTGCTCGTGTGTAGGAGACCGTAGTATCCCTCACATTTAACGTAAAGCGGTATTTCGAAACGAATCATAAGAATGCATTGCCAAAAAGGAGAGTTAGTGCTGCAGAAGGTCGAAATTACACCTGAACCACTTCAAAATCTGCTTTGTATGTGTTTTTCATTTTTAAACACCATTTTCCTTAATACCATAATTCACTCTTCCGAAAAAGATTTTCAGGCAAGGCATTTCCCTCGTGTATAAAAACATATATTAATCACCGGTATGCTACTTGGCAAAACCATGAAGCGTATCGGAAAGAATGTGAAACTGCCCAGGTGTTAACGTGAGCTTATCGCACAAACAAGGCAAGACGGAGTGCATACACTCTGTTCTGATGCAACCATATCTTCAGGACAGCAACGTCCCGTATATCAGCAGGCGCGAGAGACCATCTATTTGTGTTTTTATCACTGGATATACGCCAAGTTATACCTTGTTCAGAGTCTTGAGACAGTGAAAGGGACAGATAAGGGCATCGCGTGGCCGGCGCGTGTATACGAACCAAAATAATCCAAGGCAGAGTTGGAAGGTTTATGCAGTCATTCTGACACGAGTAGTGGCGCACAACAGAGCTTGCACCAAACACTCTTAAAGCTGTATAAATATGTGGCGGCCGTAACAGGTAATGCACCTGCTACTTATAAAGAAAATTTCGCGCGTGTAGGATTTGCAAAACCAGTACATAAGCCGACGACACACATTACCCAAAATGTGTACAATTACTTTAAAGGAAAGAACGGCAAGTGTAACTCGCCGATTACACACACTGCAGCTGCAACTGCCCTTCCCACATGTACAGTAGTAAGAACTATTTATTTAGATATTCAGAAACAAAGACGATATGCGGTGAAAACAAAACCGTTCGTGAATTTTATAAGAGTTATGGCTTCTTCGTGGTTCTTTGGAGGATGAGGGAGAAGAAGAAACAGAAACTATAAGATACTAAGATTGAGTAAATGCCAATGCACATATTTCTGTCAATGCAAATAATGTTTCATTGTTCTGCTTGTATTTCCTTCTTTCGTTCTTTTTGTGGGGGTCGTATGTAGTACCAACTGTGTTGCTATATATTTATATAAGTACGAGAAAGGATTAAAAGTAAGGTAGTCCAAGTAAATGTTATCATGTATTCTAGCTTTTTATATTACTGTATAATATATACCTATCGTCCCAGCGTCAGAAGAAACTGTTAAAGGATTATTATTATTATTATTATTATTATTATTATTATTATTATTATTATTATTATTATTATTATTAATATTATTATTATTATTAATATTATTATTATTATTATTAATATTATTATTATTATTAATATTATTATTATTATTAATATTATTATTATTATTATTAATATTATTATTATTATTAATATTATTATTATTATTATTATTATTATTATTATTATTATTATTATTATTATTATTATTATTATTATTATTAATATTATTATTATTATTATTAATATTATTATTATTATTATTATTAATATTATTATTATTATTATTATTAATATTATTATTATTATTATTAATATTATTATTATTATTATTATTATTAATATTAATATTATTATTATTATTATTATTATTAATATTAATATTATTATTATTATTATTAATATTAATATTATTATTATTAATATTAATATTAATATTATTATTATTAATATTAATATTATTATTATTAATATTAATATTAATATTATTATTATTATTAATATTAATATTATTATTATTATTATTAATATTAATATTATTATTATTATTATTAATATTAATATTATTATTATTAATATTAATATTATTATTATTAATATTAATATTAATATTATTATTATTATTAATATTATTATTATTAATATTATTATTATTAATATTATTATTATTATTAATATTATTATTATTATTAATATTATTATTATTAATATTATTATTATTAATATTATTATTAATATTATTATTAATATTATTATTATTATTATTATTATTATTATTATTATTATTATTATTATTATTATTGAGCAATTCCGCGAATATGTCATACCGAGTATTAAAATATGAAATTAATATTTCACTTTTTTTACTGAGGAAAGATGATGCTAGATACTCCTAGGTATCTTATGAAGTGAAAAATAAATGTTTTTGACGTGAATATGGGTTCACATTTCACTTCTTACCCATATATTTTCAAAGCACTAAAAATAAGCGCGAATAGCCGTGATTTTCATATCAGTATTTCAGGAGCTATGTACAACTGTTTAATTTTTTTTGTTCTGTACATCACACAATGACTCTTCGTCTTCGAAACGTGTATATGGCTAATAATTTTCGACATTTATAAATAACCCTTAGAGCCTCTTTAATTATTACTGTGTGTCAATGTCAGTTAGTCACGGTAAATAAGGACAAAGTCCTCTGGAGGGAAAAGTAATAGACTGAAATAAATATACTTTTTGATTCTGCGTCATCACAATATAACAAATAAAAAAGTATCAAAGTTTTCCTCTGTAGTCATTAGTCTTCCCACAAAACACGTGACTAACGGACAGTTAGTGCGGGCACCCTGTGGTCGTCATACGCGTACAGTTGCTTCTGAGACTTCAGTCAGGATAGACGTATCAGTCTGTTTCTGTCTCCATGGCTAAAACACCAGCCCAAAGACAATGTGAATACAAACAACGTCTGAAGGAGCAAGGCAGTTATGCACAATGGAAGGAAAAAATGTGACTATGAGGAAAGGAAGAGAAATACTGAAACAAACAAAACAAGGAAGAGAACACCTCAAAGCTGAATATAGGAGACATAAGCAAGCACAGCGGGCAAGACAGAAGATAAGAGACCAAGAAGGGATTGATAAGGATACTCCATCAACATCAACCGCTTTCAAAAGCAAACGGTATTTCGGAAAGTGCAGAAAACGTGTTGAGGAAGCATTGCCGCAATCTCCACGTAAAAGAAAAGAAATGATTCGTAAATTAGCAGTTGAAGAGGGATTACGTGTTGTAAAACCAAAGCATTCTGTCCCGGTATCAGGAAAACAACTATCAGAGGAACTTAAAAGTGCAATCATCAAGTTCTATCAGGATGATTCAATATCTTACCAAGCTCCTGGAAGAGATGATTTTATTGAAATCCATGTTCAGGGTGAAACAAAAGAAGTTCGCATTAGGTATCTAGTGGTAACATTAAAAGAAGCACATGCACTCTTTCTACAAGACCGAGTAGAAATGTCCGTGGGGTTGACAAAATTCGCTGAATTACGCCCTGCTCACGTTTGTCTTCAAAGTCAGATCCCACATAATGTGTGCACATGCATTATACATGAAAATACGAAGTTTCTTCTCAAAGCATTGTGTAAAAATCACGTACTCACTGAGACTGAATTTCGTAAGTTCATAGCACAAGTGGTTTGTGATCAGAAATCGAGTGACTGTGTGCAGGGAGGATGTTCCAAGTGCCCGGGATTGAGTGGAGCAGACATTTCGGATAAACTTGCTAATTCTCCATGCGAATTGAAGCTGTGGAGTTCACGTAATGGAAGAATGGAAATAGAAGTTAAAAATGGGTCTGTAAAAGACTGCATTGAAGAACTGAGCAATTGCCTGCCACGTTTCCTAAATCACGTGTATGTAAAAAGACAGCAATCCGAGGCCTTTAAGAAGGCTCGGGAAAGTGTTGCAATTAGTGAAGCTGTGATACAGATCGACTTCTTTGAGAACTACACATGCAAGGAGCTGCCCACTGGAACATTACACAGATCTCAATATTTACTGCTGTTGCCTGGTATAGGAAAGAAGATATTGGTGAAATTCAGAAACAACCTTTTGCTTTGGTGTCTGATTATGTATCGCATGACAAATATGCAGTTGATATTTGCTTAAGCAATATATTTTCGGAAATATTGGATATTGTTCCGAATCTTGAACTTGTGAAAGTGTTTTCTGATGGAGCTGCTTGTCATTTTAAGCAGAAATACACATTGAGCCATGTGACATATCTTTCCGAAGTATTTGGAATCCAAATTGAATGGCACTTCTTCGAATCCTATCACGGAAAGGGGGCAGTAGATGCGATTGGAGGACAAGTGAAGAGGATGGCATGGACAGCTGCGAAAGCAGGAAGCAGGATTCAGAGTGCTGAAGAATTTGTTAATACTGTTAGAAAGAAAACCAAAATATGTCTTCTTGAAGTTTCTCTGCCTGAAATTGAAGAAGCAAAAGAATTTCTCGACAAAAGATTTGAACGTATTTCACCTATGCCGTACACTCAGCGGGTTCATTATGTGAAAGTATTAGGTTTAAATGTTGTGGAATATACTTTTCTTTCATGTGCGGAAAGTGTCAGAATGATGCACAACTTTCGGAAATAAAAACAGTGTAGTGATATCGCGTGTACTACGAGGCTACTGCATTTAGCGTTCCTGCACTATAAGGAATCCAATCCAGTAACTAGTGTGATACAGGTATGTGATGTGTGCTGTGTGCTCACATGTCTTCTTTGTTATGGTTGAGTCAGCTTTTTATACTTGCAATGATGTAATTGTGATAAGAAATGAGAGCTGTCAACATCTGTTTATTCTGTTTATGTTGCATGACTTTAATGCTTCTCCAAAGGATATGATTCTTCTCAAAATGATAAATACAATTACACACCTGTATGTATTACATGTATGTAACGTATAATACGTATCGCTATGATTTACCGTATGTTATACCATGTAAAACAAAGACAAGGTGTTACAATTTTCGCAAGTGTCAGTTAGTCACAAACTCATGTCAGTTAGTCACGCTGACCTTTTGAATAAATATCTCCAGATGAGAATAACATGCCAAACCTTTTTTCAGGTCATTTGAAAGCTTAGAAGTTCCTCTCTCAAGTGATTTTTCAGAACAAATCAAATAAGAAAACTTTCAGAGAAAACGGAGGACAAACGTATGAAGTTGGACCTGCAGTTGACAAAAATGTCAATTAGTCACAAAAAGTTTAGCACTCATTATTAAATAATTGTTTCACTTTTTAAGGTTTTTATATTTCCTATCACAACCGCCAATGTATTCTCTGTCATCGTATGTTGTTTAAAATAACATTTTTACACCTATATTGACCATTAGACAGACATTTTAAGAAGAAAATGTAGTGTAAATGTCAGTTAGTCACACGCGGAATTGCTCTATTATTGTTGTTATTGTTATTATTATTATTATTATTATTATTATTATTATTATTATTATTATTATTATTATTATTATTATTATTATTATTATTATTATTATTATTATTATTATTATTATTATTATTATTATTATTATTATTATTATTATTATTATTTAATAATAATAATTAATAATAATAATAATAATTTCATAAATATGTACACACCAAGCAAAATTGCCGGTTAAAAAGTCTACTGTTTTCTCTTGATGTTTTTTCAAATCAGATCTTCTGCCTTTACTTCGGCAGACATAGCAACACTGGTTGGGAATATACTTGTAGAAGGGCATGAAAACCGCAGAACTTAAAGGGGAGGCCACCTACTTGGAAAATTGGGGAATCACTGGTTTGAGAATAGGGTATGTGGCATTTTAATTGCGTCCTACAAAGGCAAGTATGGGGAAGACACACACATTTGTTAAGCTAAACTACTTGCTTGGATTTTAATTTATACTAGCATCTTGGAAAAAGTTGCGGGTTTGAAATCTTCATAGAAATATATTCGTTAGTGTGGAGGGGAACAGTTAGCGTGAAAATTAGGGATGGAATCTCAATACTGTTGATTCCTTAATACCCGGTTATGTCGAAGTATGTCTAATGCGTTGAGATAGGCATTCGATACTTTTAAAGTTTTCCATTATTGAAAGCTCTTGCGTTGAAGTTCATGCTAGATAAGAAATGAAAGGAAACGAGACTTCAGGTTGTTGCTTCGCACGTGTCCCAAGAATTGCTGAACCATATTTCTTGATAGACCTCGATACGTTTTCTGTGAGTGAACGATTGTGTCATCTCATAGATCCTTATGTATAAATGAAAAGGTGCAAAACATGGTGGAACGGGTAGAGGTACTCCTATATAACTGAGTTGTGACTGAAGCTGATTTAGCTGGCGCACTAAATCACGTTTTTGCAACACCCTGGCTTGGTGACTTGCTCTTGACCATTACAGTTACCTACTTCGGTGACCAATCTGTGAATTCAGCATAAAGAAATCAGAACTTGGAACGCGAGATAGCACAGCGCACGGAGACATTTGTTCTTTCCTTCCATGTATTAGTTTGTGTTTCGCAAGTCAAACTTGAGTCACGAGCATGCCTTAAAGGTATACTGTACTACTTCCCATTACTATTTTGTTTCATCAATTTGCAATGGTAGCACTGAATAAAACATGAGTGAAGTAGACAGTACTGTCCTATCAATAACAGAGCAGTTTGTTAAAAATGCATTTTTTTTCGCGCGATGGTAGGTCACGCAATACAACAAATTTAAAGAAGCATGTTACATTCATACACCGAATGAAGTTCATATAATCTCTATTGAACAAGTAATGTTGAGTTCACCGTCGCTGTTAGAAGATGATGCCGCGACATCTGAAAATTACGAGTAAAAACAAAATTGGTAACATTCGTTTATGCACAGACAGAAAACTACTAATAACATAATTCAGTGTACAAGCTGTCGCTGTGAACAAGGTTTTTGTGCAGCGAGTATCGGTGCTTAAACATTAGTATGGGTATTGAGTATCGACTGATCACTAGTGAAAATGGTGATGAGAGGCAAAGAAGGTTATTTTGTTTTATCTGTGTAATAATTGTAAGAATGTTCATTCGGGCCACATTTATGAACCCAAACTGTTGTCTTAGTTGCTACAGATATTCACATAAATACTCGGGAACAGAAGGCCCTTTCTATGTAATGCAAAGTTCGTTGCATTTATAAATTGTTATAAAACAAAGTTTATGTTGAATGTAAAGCATTCAGGCATCACAAATTTCGGTCTTTTAAAGCAGCACCTGAACTGTGACGCAAATTTCACGTCAAAACAACCCTCTCTTTGCTCAACCCTCACCCTCAGTGGTGGCACACTGACGGAACTGTTTTAAAAACCACGATTAAGTTCGTTTAGGGCTAAATGGGAGGAGACATACTTTTCTGTACTCAAAACGAGATTGTGAGATGTTTATTGTGCTCCAAAGTATTAATGGGTGTCAACAGCAGTACTGTGCAGCGATATTATGTGAAATGTGACAAAGATCATGCTACAATATCAGACAAGTTTAATGCTGACTTTATGTGTAAATTAAAGGTAATTCATATTGTGGCGTGATACGAGATAAGTAGGTATAACAATAAGGGACTTCCTTTTGACATGTAAGTCGTTGTCGATTTCCCATATGATTTTAGTTTTATATAAATCCACGGAGTCGATTATTATGACGATTTCGTTTGTTGTTTTAGGGTAGGAAGGGACAGCCAGCTTTAAGATACTTACTCGTAAAGGAACCACTCACTAGCAAATATGATTAAATACAACGATATTCATACCCCGATTATGATTCAAAAAGTCGGAAAAGCAATGAAACCATTTTACAGATGGAGAGTTTATAAAATCTGGTCGATGATGTGATGTTAAAATGTCTTCGACAAGCAGATATTTTTCAAAACATACTTTTGTCTCCTATCACCGTGAAGACTAGAGTGCTAAAATTGCTGGACTAATTGGAAACCATATTCAAAATAAAGTTGAGTTTGTAAACTACTCTAGCACTGGACGAAACAACATACCAGGTACAAGGCTCAGACAGGGTCTGGTAAGGATTTTAAAGAAGTTATTTAAAATGTTACAAATGCTTTTTGCATTGCATTATCCATCATGAGGTACTGTGTGGGAAGATTGTGAATGCAATCCAGGTAATGGATATTGTCAGACTCTTAACAAAATTAGAAGACTCAGAAGTGGAATACGGAGACGTCATATTACACAGAAGTCGGGTGGATGAGTCAGTGTAAAATTTGCCGGAGTTTTTTTTTTCTCTTTCTTTCTTTCTTTCTTTCTTTCTTTCTTTCTTTCTTTCTTTCTTTCTTTTCTTTCTTTTCTTTCTTTCTTTCTTTCTTTCTTTCTTTCTTTCTTTCTTTCTTTCTTTCTTTCTTTCTTTCTTTCTTTTCTTTCTTTCTTTCTTTCTTTCTTTCTTTCTTTCTTTCTTTCTTTCTTTCTTTCTTTCTTTCTTTCTTTCTTTCTTTCTTTCTTTCTTTCTTTCTTTCTTTCTTTCTTTCTTTCTTTCTTTCTTTCTTTCTTTCTTTCTTTCTTTCTTTCTTTCTTTCTTTCTTTCTTTCTTTCTTTCTTTCTTTCTTTCTTTCTTTCTTTCTTTCTGTCCTTTCTTTCTTTCTTTCTGTCCTTTCTTTCTGTCCTTTCTTTCTGTCCTTTCTTTCTGTCCTTTCTTTCTGTCCTTTCTTTCTGTCCTTTCTGTCCTTTCTGTCCTTTCTTTCCTTTCTTTCTCTCTCTCTTTCTCTCTCTCTTTCTCTCGCTCTTTCTCTCTCTCTTTCTCTCGCTCTTTCTCTCTCTCTTTCTCTCTCTCTCTTTCTCTCTCTCTTTCTCTCTCTCTTTCTCTCTCTCTTTCTCTCTCTCTTTCTCTCTCTTTCTCTCTCTCTTTCTTTCTTTCTTTTTGGCTTACAAGAATTACTATTTTTGTTCTGTTTGTTATCCTTTGTGTAGCAAAACGAATGTATTCATTTATATTTAGTGTCATTTAATGTATAATGCTATTAGGAAAGTAAAGGTTTGAGCTGGTGCTAATTCATTTTGACAGTTGATTTTCTGTCCAGTAGAGAGCACATCAATAGCATCGCACTTTCTAGGAATATTTCCGACGGTAGTTATAGGGAGCCACTCGATAAACCCAAGGTTTGCATGCACATACACGAGATTACCGCTTTACGTTCAAGAGAATGCCGCAATCGATTTATTGAGAGGAAAGTTGTGAAGTCAATAAAAGTGATAGTTAAAGCGAGAATGTCAGGTAAGTTTTACACCCTGGAATTTTCGTCAGCAGTTTTCTTATCAGCGGTATGCTGATAAGGAGGGATTCTTGATGGAGATGCATTGCGAGATGATAATATTATCTCTTAGCTTGGGTCTTCAAATTTATCGCGTTCTTTTTTGTGTGATGCATTTAGATTTTTTCTTGGATTTGTTGGATCACTTCTAAGTGATATCTATGGTGAGGTACCCTTTGCACTCATTTAACTCTGTCGTACATACAATTCCCAACTGTAGGAAGTGTGTAGACAAGGGGCATATGCCTGTGTTAGTGATAAGACAACCCGTATGTCCTAATATTGCTACTATCCATTTGGTTAAGTAGGTTTGAACACGCAAGCGCTTGAGTTCGTACACCCATATTTTTTTTGCATTAGAATGCGTGTTAAAAAATCTGATGTGTTGCATTCACATGGCTTTCTCTGCTCATGTACCAACCATTCTTACAAATTCTTTTTGTTCTATCTTGTTCGTGTTAGTTGAAATAAACATTTGTACAAATTATCTTATCGTTTATGTGCTTAAAGGTACAAGGGGAATATGGGAATACAGTAGGCTGTGAGCGATAGTCGGAACATTTAAAACTTTCAAATGACGTTCTCTTTGCACGGTTAACATATAAACCGAGGAATATCATCCAAAGTGGTTCACTCTACAAAAAAAAACTTATACAAACATAAATTGTATGTTTTAGTAAGACACACATTTCTACTTTCTCTACTGGTAAGTAAGTATTGTATTCTACCCAAAAATTCGATGTCGAGATTTCACCGGAAATATGTTTTGAGACCCCCTGACTCCAAAAAAGCTATTTTAGAAACAGATCTGTGTGTGTGTGTGTGTGTGTGTGTGTGTGTGTGTGTGTGTGTGTGTGTGTGTGTGTGTGTGTGTGTGTGTCGGTGTGTCTGTGTGTCTGTGGACAGAATAACTCAAAAACGAAAAGTCGGTTAGAAACTAAAGTTGGTGTGTAAGTTTAATGTCTTTCAAGGATGCGACACGAAGATTTTGAAGAAAATAGCCCCACCCTAAACTACCCTTTACACGGAAAATTTTTCGAAAACTTTGAATTTCTTGAAAATGGCTCTAACGATTTTGATTAAAATGCCATATGTTTGAGATATTTTGATGACAAATGAAATGTATATCTTGAATTTTCTGGCTATAGCCCCTGTAGTATTTGCTCTGGACGACGTTTGCATAACTGGTAAACCGTTAGAGATAGACCAAATTGTACTATACAACAAATGTAGATCTTGCTAAAATACACAATTTAGGTCTGAACCAATTTTCTTGTAGAGTGAACCATTTCGGAGATATTCCCTGTTATGTGTGTTAGTTTCGGAAAACTTAAAACTTTCGTGATTTAATATCTACAGATAATAGGGCGTGTAACAAAAATATAGGGAGTGAGAAAAGATTTCAAATAGTTCAGCACATAAACACAGCAAAACATAAGGAGAATTTAATCAGAAAACTCGGAAACAAATAACCTGTTCTAAAACAATTAGTAGAATGTTTAGGAAGTAGGGTTACTAAATTTTCCTATGACTTGTGTCAAGCATTTTTAGCTGCTGATATTCCTTGTCCAAAACTAATAATCCGATATTTAAAAACTTTCTTGCCAAGTGTACCCAACATGTGCCTGAAGAAAGTACACTGCGTAAGACTTATGTAGGGCATTGTTACAATAACGTAGTGTCAAATATACAAAATTTAGCGGATCAGTTTGTGTGGTTGTCTGTTGATGAAACCTCTGATTCTGAACGCCGTTCTATTGCTAATACCTATAATCGTGGGTGCCTTAATTATTGAACAAAAGACTACAGCTTATCTCCTTAATGTGTGCAAATTGTCGGCCACTGACAATGCAACTGTGACACAATTTGTGATGGACTCTTTGAAATTACAATGTGCATGTGGAATCGAATACAACTGGTTGCTTTTATTTGTTACCTTGTATGGTAAAATCAGGAAAAACGCTGAAAGGTATTTTGCCTAACTTAATTCATATAGCTTGTTAGGCACACGCTCTTCATCGAATTTCTGAGACAATACGCGATTCTTTCCCACTGGTAGATAGATTTGTGTCCAGTACAAAGAGAATTTTTGTTAAATCTCCCAAAAGAGAGATCAACAGCACCTAATATCCGACTTCCTCCTGCACCGGTGTTAACTCGATGGGGAACATGGGTCGATGCAGTTTTATATTATGTTGAGCACATAGAAATCATCGAAGAGGTTGTTAATTCATTGGACTCGAACGATGCTTCATCAGTACAAACTGTGCAAAATATTCTGTCAGGCAGTGGGTTAAAGAAGGATCTTAGTTTCATATCTGCCCATTTTTCTTTCTTACCAACAGCCATAACGGCATTGGAAGCTGTAGGATTTCCTTTGCATGAATCACTTACTGTGCTTGAAAAAACAATATGTGATCTAAGTTCGGTTCCTGGTAGCATAGGACAAAAAGTGAAAGAGAAAGTGAATTATGTATTTTCAAAAAATTCTGGTTATAAACAGATGTGCGATATTCGAGACATCCTCGAAAGAAAACCATCTGTCACACCAAGAGAGTTGACTCTCTCTCTGTGAAACAGTTAACATCATTTAAATATGCCCCTATAACATCTTGTGCCGTGTAAAGAAGTTTTTCACGTTACAGAAGTGTTTTGCCGGACAATAGACGACGTTTTGCTGTTGAAAATTTGTGTAGTGTTGGTTGTGAACTGCAATTTAGCAGTTAATACTTGCAACGGAACCACTTCTGCTTCAGCCTCTAAGGAATAAGGTAACTTCATTATTTACACTAACTCGTCTACTGCAAAGGGACATGAAGTGTTCTAATGAAATAGTGCATATTTCTTGGCATATTTTGAAGTTTTTAAGAGCATATTTGCATGCATATTTCAGTGTTTTTTAGGGCATGAACTTCCGAGCCCTAGTCATCAGCAAAGTACGAGGTGTAAGGAAAATGGTTTCCTAATATCAATAGTACTACTTGGCAAAGCCATGAGGCATATCGGAATGAATGTGAAACCGCCCAGCTGTTTATGCGAGCTTATCGCACAAGCACGGAGAGACATGTATGTACGCTCTGTTCAGATTCAATCATATCTTCAGCACAGCAACGTCTCATATCGGCAGGAGCGAGAGATCATGTATTTGTGTTTTATCACTCGCTGTAGG
This sequence comes from Tenodera sinensis, assembly GCA_030765045.1. Lineage (NCBI taxonomy): Eukaryota > Metazoa > Arthropoda > Insecta > Mantodea > Mantidae > Tenodera > Tenodera sinensis. Next base: position 148,698,668 of record CM060962.1, read on the forward strand.
CCAAGTTAGTATTATTTCGCTGTTCTAATAAACAAGATAAGGAGCGATCGTAGCGCTCGACAGCCAGGGACAACACGCCTCTTAGCACTACTAGGCAAAGCGTTGAGGCGTATTGGCCGTGGCTGTCGAGCGCCATGATCGCTCTTCATCTTGTTTATTATAAGGGTGTATACCCGCTGTCTCGCCGTATTTGTGAGATAAGCTCACTTAAACAGTTTCGCATTCTTTCCGATACGCTTCATGGCTTTGCCAGGTAATATGTAGTGTTATAATACGTTTGTTTATTGATAACACCAGCTTCGCAACTAGTTCAGGTACCGCGTCTCTGTGCAGCGATTCAGTTATACATATCTGACGTTGACAGTGACGGCTGCAACAGTTAAAAGGTCATTTTCAAAACTGGAATTAAAAATAAGTGCATATTTTAAGGAATATAATCACAAGCCAGGTAGAGCGTGTTAGTTGTTTTGAGCATAGAAAATTAAAATAAAAAATTATAATGTTAACACAAAGTATAGCTGTACAAAAGGGAAGGTTTATATACCTCCATATTCTTACCTTATCACAAGTCACAGCGCGTGTTGTATAACATGTAGGGGACGAGCTTTAACTTGGCACCTACTTTTTAGAAAGAGAAAGAAAGATTTTCTCCATCTATTTCTAAGCCGTCCCCCCTTTTTATGGCGAAACCTTTTATATAATTATACATTTTTTAAAATAATAAAATCTAAAATTTTGTTGAAAGCGGAGTTTTACTTTCTCTACTACTAAGTAGAGTAAGTATTGTATTCCACTAAAAAATTCGATGTTTAGATTTCACCGAAAATATTTTTTTAGGCCCGCTGAATAAAAAAAAAAGCATTTTCAGATAAAAAATCTGTGTGTGTGCGTGTGTGTGTGTGTGTGTGTGTGTGTGTGTGTGTGTGTGTGTGTGTGTGTGTGTGTGTGTGTGTGTGTGTGTGTGTGTGTGTGTGTGTGTGTGTGTGTGTGTGTGTGTGTGTCCTGTCAGGCTGTGGACAGCATAACACAAAAACGAAAAGTCTGTTAAAAACCAAAGCTGATATTTAAGTTTAATGTCTTTTAAGGATACGACACGAAGATTTTGAAGAAAATAGCCCCGCCCTAAACTACCCTTTACATGGAAAATGTTTTTTCTTGAAAATGGCTCTAACGATTGTGATTAAAATGCCATTTGTTTGAAATATTTTGATGACAAATGAAATGTGTATTTTGAATTTTCTGGCTATAGCCTATGTAGTCCTTGGATGACTTTCGAATAACTCGTAAACCGTAAGAGATAGACAAAATCTTAATATACAAAAAATGTAGATCTCGCTAAAACACACAGTCTTATGTCCCAATAAATAATTTTGTAGAGCGAACCATTTCGGAGATATTCCTTGTTATTTGTATAAGTTTAGGAGGACATGCTACTGTCAAATGGAGCATTGCTATTCAGTTTTTATGCTAGGCGTACAAAGAGAACCGAATTTGAAAACTTTAAAAGATTTGACTAACGCTCAAAGCCTACTGTATTCCCGTATTCCCGTTGCACGTGCAAGAAAACGAGCATTAAGATAATTTCTGCAAATGTTTATCTCAACTAACAGGAAGAAGATAGGATACTAAAGAGTTTATAAGAAAAGTTAGTACAAGAGTAGATAAAGTCACGTCAATGCAACACATCTGATTTGTTAATATCTTTCTCGTACAAGACTAGAGAATTCCTGCGCTGTATATTGGGTTTATCTTGGGTAGTATGGTATTTAACTTCACTTTTTCCATGAAACTACCTATGTATTGTGCTCATAATATTCTAGGTGGGTTTTTTTTTTTTTTTTTTTTTTTTTTTTTTTTTTTTTTTTAATTAACGTCCTCCAACATTGTGTCATATCGGACGAATGAAATGAAATGGGTGAAATGATGCTCAAATGAGCCCGAGGTCCATGGAGCTTTATGTTACCCGACATTCGTCTTCTCAGGGTAGGGAAAACCTCGGAAAAAAACCTTACCCGGATAACTTACCCTAAGCGAGATTCGAACTCGCGACCTCTTGAACGTGAGGCAGACACGCTAACCATCACGCTACTGAGGCGGGCGCGTTACTCTTGTTTTAAGTAAAAGCTTTAGTATATCTCATCACCATCAAACCATTTCACACCGGTATCTTTACTCAACATGTGCTATACCGGCTGTTCGGAACAGACCGAATTTAATGTATCATATTATAACTATAGTTTCCTTATTTGAAAATGTTTTATTATCGCAAAACAGTTGTACAAATATACATTCTGACATGAATACATTAAAGAAACTAAAGCAGCCTGAAAGTAATGTGATAATATTCTCGGTGTTCCAAAACTTACTTATTTTAGTGTGTACTTGCATTATATTGTTTTCATACAATTTCCATTATATTGTTCCAAATATACGGTTTGGAGCGATTGGCATTAATACAGGATATTCAAGAAATTCCTACTAGGATAAACATTGATTTCATTCCATTAATTTGTTCCGCTCTTAATTCTCATTCCAGATACCTATATAAACATATGAAGCAGCAGATTAGACTAAGGGAAGTTTGAATTTTGCTCAAGAAATGGTTAAATTGCTGATAGCCCCAAATTCCGATGTGAAATTTGATGGGCAGACGAAGCAAGATGCAGTTTACAAGGCAATCATATTTCCAATGCAAACTACTGTAAATATATCAGTTAGAATAAATACCAACTACATAGAATAATGCTTAATACAGTTTGAGTTGAACTCCATCCTCCATTTATTGCAATTTCCCTAGAACGCGTTTCGTAAGGATCTTCCTAACATGATCAGTTCCTGTCGAAAAAAAAAAGAGAAAAAAAACTAGATAAATTCGCAGTGTTGTTCCATTTTTGAAAGGAGAACCACGGTGTAATCGTAGAACAGGAATTTTATTTATTAAAAAAGTGTTCAGGTTCCAACAGCGTTATCCACGTGGGAAAACGTCTTATTAAAGAAATATGAAGGAAAACTCGTCAATTTCGACACCACATTTGACGAGAACCCGAACTTAAGTTCACCAGATTACCGAAGAGAGGCGCCTAATCTTCACCAAGGAGTTCGCTAAATTAAAATCCAACAGTTGACATGAGCTAATGATGTTGGGAAGGTCTAACGAAACGTTCTAGATAAATACCGGCAATAAATGGAGCATGGAGTATTAGTTCGACTCAAATGGTATTACTTTTGTGCTTCACTGTATCATAATCCTACTTATTAAGAGTGCTTATTACTAGGGCTCGGATTGTAAAGTAAATATACATTTTGTTTGCGTCCTAATATCAACTTAAAGCTAAGTTTAACGTTTTAGTTATTTACACCGGAGAATTATTTTTTGGGCTATAAAAATGTATATTTTCTGTTTTTTATGTAAATAAATATTTTCGGATATTCACAAAAATTGCATAAAGGAAACTTTTTAAAGTAATTTTCACATAAATCGCATAAAAACAGCAACAAATTACTTTTAACAAATCGCCATTCACTTCTTTAATAATCAATTACGCAGGCTGGATGTCGCAATTTGTTACTATTGGAAGAACCGATATGTCAGCAATGTTATCCCTACAGTTGGAAGAACATATAAACATCCTGATTACTCTAGCTACATCAGCCTGCAAAATAAGATCCAGGGAATTCCTCCACTGCACGTGTTATCGCTTCACAATCAGGCTAGTATATACACTGAAACTGTATAGTGAAATTTAGTTATTTGTGTATCAGCAGAGATTATAAGACGTTCTATGTGTTGGTAAAGTACTACTTGGCAAAGCGACGAGGCATATTGACCTTGGCTGTCGAGCCCTAAAATCGCTTCTTATCTAGTTCATTAGAACAGCGAAATAACATTAACTTGGCGTATAGTGAGTGATAAAACACAAATGATCTCTCGCGCCTGACGGTATGAGACCTTGCTGTCCTGAAGATACGATTGCATCTAAACAGAGTGTACATACCTGTCTCGCCGTGTTTCTGGGATAAGCATACGTAAACAACTGGGCAGTTCCACATTGTTTCCGACACACCTCGTGGCTTTGCCAAGTAGTACATATCGGCAGTACTGAGTTCACAGTGGGTTAAAGATATCTGGAGTGAATAGTGCAAGTGCCACAATATGTGGCGAAAATTAAGACACCGTGTTAAGAAATGACTTCGCATACTTTTCCGCAAATCTTTGTTTCCTCTGTGATTCCATAAAGAAACTGGAATCAGTAGGAATGTCTTTGGGAGGAGCAGTTCAAGTAGTACAGGATGTGGAAAAGAACTTAAGGTTCTTTTTGATCCTGCAGCCCAAACCCTAAAAAGAAAATGCAAGGAAGTGTTCGAAAATAATAGTGGATTTAACAGTCTATAAAATGACAGATGTGTTGGATGGGCAACATGAAGGAATTATTGGTGCCAGAGAGAACGACATATGTTATAATGATGCTAGAGTGACTTCTTATGACGTGGAGTGATCGTTTTCGAAATTCAAGACAACTTTTGTGACAATCGTCAAATCTTTCGGGATGGAAAATCCGAGCAATCATGCGGTCTATACTGTAATTCTACACTATGAATTATGTCTGGTGAGTAATAGTTATATTTATATTAGGTAGTTCAGCCATTCAGATGTTAAAAATATATATGTATATATATATTTTTTTTTCGTTTTATCACATTTTCCGCATTTTTAGCGCATAAAAAATAGACATTTTCTAAAGTTATAGCACCTAAAAATCCGAGCCTAATTATTACTTTTGTTGACAGAAAATAGTATTAAGTTTGGCCATTTTACAAAAAGTACAGTAACATGAAAAAATATGTATTCACCAGTGTTTATTTATAGGTAGGTATTAACTATTTAGATATTTCAGTTGGACTGCGATTAGCAACAGTAATCCAAGCGCCACAATCACAAACCAAGACATCTTTTTATAAAGATTTATACTAAGCTGTGTAATAACTATCTTTAAAATTGGTAGCACATTGGAGCTATAGCATGGATACTTTTTGCTAAATTAGAATAGACTTTTTCGGAACCAGTGAAGTGATAATCTCACTATTTCCATTTTGACACCTGGATCACTGTTGCTAATCGCAGTCCAATTTGTATGTATTGGAAATTGTTTGAGCCATTACGAAGTAGTGTCCTAGAACTTTCACAAGAGATTACGGAAAGAGATGACGAGCTCCTAAGCAGCGGTCACCGATCCACAAAATGACCAAGCTCAATGCCGATGGTTTGTGACGAACCCTTCAACTCACCCTCTTGTCGCAGTATTACTGGGCGGGGTTGCAACAACAACAACAACAACAACAACAATGGCAGCAGCGAAACTATGCGGGGAATTCCGCGTCAGAGCACGTGAGTCCGCCTTCTCTACAGTGGCAGTTCGTAATTAACTCGCTTCATCCTAGGGCGGACGAAGCGGAAGTTTCATATTAGAAGTAATTCTCTCTCTCTCTCTCTCTCTTTTTTTTTAAATCTATTTAGGCAAAAATAAATGTTATCCACCATAAAAACCTCGTTACCTCCTCAGTGGGACCAAATTTTGGCAAAAGGGATCTCGTAACCAAAATCACGAAGTACAGTTTTTAAATGCTTTACTGTTCCTCAGGTTCTTAAATGAATATATTTTCATAGACATTATTGAAATACATGTCAAATTAGCAAATTATACTCTCCATGACATACTTCAAATTTTTCGACGCTATACTTGATCCTCTTCTTACCTACTCAGTTCTTGCTTTGAAATGAAGCATTCCTCCTATATAGCGTAAACAGTAGCTTCAGGGGAAAACGTGCGTGTGCGCGTGCGAGAGAGAGAGAGAGAGACAGACAGACAGACAATGGCTGAACCGAATACTGTATGTAACGTGAATCTAGATTCTCAATTAAGGCACCCCATTTCTACTGAAAAGTCTGGGGTTCAGGGGTAATTTATTTCCAAGTTGACATAAAGTTCTTTAAGCATAATATCCAACGTTTGATATTGCTTGTGAAAACATTTCAGAAGTAATGCAAATTTTTCGTCACTCTTTTTCACACACAAGCACAGTGACTCCAGAAAGCAATCGTCTCCAGTTTAAGCGTGGTCAGCGCCCCGATACCTCCTCGCCGGTTTTGTGGTCTACGTAAGCAGGGCAGATACCCAATGGGCACCTCAGGGATCCAAAGAGGCTGCGTGCACGCCTGTACCGGGATTCTAATCAGGGTCTCTCGCGCTAATTCTCACTTTAAATATGCGGAAAGAACAAACTATATTACAGCTAACTTGTTCTGGCGTTTATCCAAATTGTTCAGTTTGTTAGTTGTATGGCATTTTGGAAATTACATCCATTTATCAATATTCTCATGTGTGATGTGTGTAGCGTTGTGTGTGCATGTAAGAGAGCATGTTTTAAAAATAAATAACGAGCAATGCTCCAGGCATGATTTAAAGAACCATTTGTGTAGTCAAAAAATGAGGTGCTGTTGAGGTTCAGTAAAAATTTGATTTCGACATTTTTGTTTTCTCCATCAGATTGAAAACACATTTTCACCGCAATTTCAGATGTTAAACCAAACATGTTTAACTGTCTACCAAATGCATATAAGGTACGTTGGCAAACACCGCGCACAAATAAATTGATAACATTCGATGCAATTTTCAAAAAATTATAAAGCCGATGGAGGGCAAAATGCTGAAAATGCTAGAATACGTGAACTGTGTTGTTCTTTTTTCGTTCTTTTCTTTCTGCACATTAAAATGAGAATATTCTTTCCGTTAATTTGGCTTCTAGACCTTATAAAGTACAGAAAGCAGGTCATTGCAATTTCAAAGCTTCATAGGACAAGTTATGTATTGCATAGATGGGGAAGGGAAGAGAGGCGGAGGAGGAAGAAAGCGATTTTCTAAGTTAATGGAATGACGTAATATAAATAACTGGACGAGAGAGATGCCATGAAACGTTCATTAGTTTGTCACAGTTGCCAGAATGAGCATGGGATAAGGTGGCTGGGGAAATAGAGGGAGGTATTTACACTCGCACAAGTTTGTCTACGCATTACAAACACATATATACCTTATACAGTTGCATAAAGGGTATGAGTGCGCAGATTTCGCATGGTGGTAGATTCGAATATGACGAATAAAAAGGTCCTGTAACAAATCCATCTATCGTGAAAAGTAAAGGAGATCATGTAACATTATTGAATACATTATCTGCACAGTATGGCAACAGAGTAGAACTGAATAAGCGAATATATTATTTACTCAGGCCATAAATGCGTCATGCTTATACACCTATTACGGCTGGAATCCAAACTACGCCAGGGCTCGAAACCTGATTTCGCCACGTGTTTGTGTTTGTTATCAGCTACTGCAAATAACGAGGGGGAGGGGCGGTATGTTTTCTTAGCTTTTCGAGCATGATTCGCCAGACCTGCTGAGCAGGTAGGTTTTAGTGTCAACACTCCTGACCTTCCCCTTTGCGTACTTGCTAAACGTATGTACATTATATAGTTTTTATTGTATTTAATAGAGTTGAATACTCTTGCGAAATTGCTTTCTGCTCAGAGCCATAAAACACGTCCACTTGGGAAGGTGTATACGAATTTATTCCAGTAGACACTCTTGAATCGATTTATTTAATATTTTGTGGCTGAGCTATTCATTTTAGCAACAACTGGAAAAGACACGAATTCTGTACCTCTATGCTTATTGGAGAAGTAAACGATAAAGGAATCTTACAACCAAACATTCGACCAATTTTATTTTTTATTTATGCAACCATGTACTATACAGGAAAACGGTACAGGAAGTTAAGTTTCAGCTTAACGTCAAGAAGTCGCCATTAAAGTCTGCGCACCCTTGCCTGCAAAGACTGATTTTGTTGTCCACCTTCTCTTATTTGCCTAGAAGTGATTCCCTAGTTTCATACAGTGTACAGAAACTGCATTCAAATGTGTACTTTCAAAGGGATGGAGGAATAAATTCGAAAGAGTAGTAACGAGCCATTGCAAAAGTAAGCGTAAAATAAGAATAACAACATTCAAAATTTCAGCCTAATGACACACACTTCGGATAATATAAACCTCAACCATGAAATATTTCGAAAACAGCTCGCGTTAGAAAACAAAATATTCGTCCAAAATTGTTTGTTATAATGGATGTATGTCTGATATTTTCCTAGTTATACAAAATTATAGAAAACCGAATTCGCAAGCTACATACACAGGTACAGTTGTATTTCACTTCTCAACCCCAGTTTCCTAAGCATGTATTATTTAAATTAAATAAAAATTGTTTGAACATAGAGGGGGAAAATCCGTCCGTGTGCGCGAAAGACAAACAGGGAAACTGAAATAACATGAAAGTTACGTGGAGAATTATAATTCTTTATTAATTATTAACAGTCTATTCGCTAAAGAAATAAATAAATAAATATTGTTTGTCAAAGTAAAGTTGTGAAACAAAATCTCAAGAAAAGAAAGCATTTTAAATTGAGAAAGTATCAATAAAGAATTTGTAATATAAATACATATGATATTGATGTATAGAAATTATGAACAGTTGATTGTAGGGAAACCAACAATGTATTGACATTCTAGGACGTAGGGGAAGAGCGACATGTTTTTCCAGACACTTGAATCAACCTGTACGTAGCAGACGTGTATGTATCAGCGCAGAAGATGCAAGAACAGTATCAAGATACATTAAACTGTGTAATTTTATGAGTGGTCGAGACGAGAGTTAATTTAAATATTTGTGTGAAAGGCTCCGTGAATAACTAACTACTACACCAGTACACCACCTCCGAATTAGTTGTGTAGAGTAGGAAGAATTGTATTCTCTTGAAGTATACAGTGTAGTATTCACGAGGTACTGAGAATGATCACTCCCACCACTATAAAAGATCTGATGGGTTGCACTCACATGACTGTACTCTTGTACTCACTATTCTTGCAAACGTCTTGTTTCTCCATCTGCTTCAGTTAATCGATACAAATAATTCTTGTTTCATTTATATACCGCGTGTAACATCTAAGATCATATTGGCGGCTTTTCCCGTATGGAACAATTGCTCAGCGGTAATTATGTTCACTCGTTTACAATGGTGTTAATCTTTGGGTTGCTCTACTTTAGGCTGTTGTATTAATTACACACGCACGCACCCACACACACACTCTCACTCACTCACTCACTCACTCACTCACTCACACACTCACACACTCACACACTCACACACTCACGCACTCACACACTCACACACTCACACTCACACACTCACACACACACTCACTCACTCACACACTCACACTTCAAGACTGTAGGAAGAGTGGGTGAATAATCTGGTCAAAGAAATTTCCACTCTCTAACGGGAATCGAACGCGCGATCTCTTGATTTGAAGGTTATCATGCTAACCACTAGAGGTAGTTAGATAAGCATCTGCAGAAGTTTATTTTATTGCTAATTTTCTTGAAGGACTAAGGAGAATATGTACTTGTAGCTAGGGCTTCTCAAAGCTTAAAATTGCGCCGGGTGCAATCCAAGGTGCAGACCAACCTTGCACCTTCCATCGTTGACTCGGTTTAAGCTCGGCTCAACTCGGGCGCTGCAGAACGAAGAAGCGTGTATTGATGGACGGCTTACTCGTTAGTAGGCATGCATTTAGGATATGTGTGTGTGTGTGCGTGCGTGCGTGTGTGTGTGTGTGTGTGTGATGGGGAACACCTCGCCCATTGTGACCCCGATGTGGATCTGTTGCGGGCTACCACCCCCAATCGGAAGGCACGCCGGAGAGCGGAGCCAACGAAGCCGCCATAGAGGCATAGAAGTCCCTGGCAGTTCCAGGTTGTGACACCCGGCATACCATCCACCCAGGGAAAGGGCGGCCCGGGCAGCGACTTCCAAGGAGGGGCAGGGAAGCAAGCAACTGTGCCATCTGCCCGTTAACGCCGGAACCAACCGCGCTACCAACCGAACCTGAGAAATGACTATGAAATGAAATGAGAAAGGAAGCGAAAGGAAACCGTGGAGAAGACATGAAAGTACCCCAGCTGACATGGGGAAACCAAAGAAAAACCCACGTCAGAGTGCGCAGCCACGGGTATTGAACCCGCGACCTCCCGAATGCGGGTCACAGACGTCACCGCCTGAGCCATCCCGCTCGGTTAGGTTAGGTGCACTTCTAATATACTGACCGGTACGTTGTTTACAAGCGAGCGCTTAGAGTGAATGGCAGGCAGTGCTTGGGGAGGGGAAGGTAGCAATGAAACCGTGTGTGCACGTAACAATTGGCCAGGCAAAGTCAACGAAACAGCAACCACGTCCGAAGCCTACTCATTAGTGAAATAGGTACAATACAAACATCTGGCGGCGCCGTGGCCGAGCGGTTAGCGCGCTCGCCTACCACCTAGGCGGCCCGGGTTCGATCCCAGGGACCCGCATGTGGTATTCGTGGTGGACGAAGCGGCGTCAGGGCGGGTTTTCTCCGGGTACTCCGGTTTCCCCCGCCATCTCATTCCACCGGTGCTCCATCTTCATGTATCATCAGTGTCACCGCCTGCGGTGCCGTAGTAGTAAAAGCGGGCGTTAAACACTACAACAACCAACAATACAAACATCTAATAATGGAGCAACCTGCTCCAAAGAAAGCAAACAATGCCGAGAGTCTATTTAAATGTCGGGGAAGTGTCTTATTATTTTGAAGGTCATCACCATAGAGCCAAATACCTCATCTGCAGTGCAATAATTACGTGTGTAAGAAAATCTATTGAAAGACACTACAACAGAGTACATATATGGTGACATCATAGTGCACGCTAGCGAGAAAGAATTAAAAAAGGTTGCTGCATCTTGAAAAAGAATTTTTATCCATAAATGAGCTTTGTACCAGTACTTTCTAGATTATTAAAGTAAACATTAGATTTGGTGTTAAAAGCCAAATTAACCAGTTTAACACTGCGTATCGCACGGAAACATAAAGGCAGTGAGGAAGAAGCAGCGCTGAAAGTGAGGAAAGAGCAGACGAGAGAGAGAGAGAGACAGACAGACAGACAGACAGACAGACAGACAGACAGACAGACAGACAGACAGACAGACGAGAGTGAAGCGTAAGGAAAGAGCGAGTATAGGTTTGCACTGAGGTCGGCTTTTGCAACTTGCACCGGCCCTTCTTCAAGCGATAGAAATCTTTTAAAGCTGGTCACTATGCGATGGCTTTAAAATCCCATTCTCGTTGCTTGTGAGGGACATAGACGAACAACTTCCACTTCGAAAAAAGTTTAGGAAGTGGTTCACTCCATCAAAATTATCTATTGGGCATAAAACGTGTGTTTTAACCAGATCTGCATTTTTTGTGCGGCAAGATTGTCTGTTAGGTTTACCAGTTATGCAAAAGTCATCCACAATGAAGAGAACTTCCGAGGACATAGCCAGAAAATTCAAGATGTACATTTCATTTTTCGGAAAAATACCTTAAACGTATTTTAATTAAAATCGTTACAGCTGTTTTTGCAAAACTCAAAACTTTGGAAAAATGTTCATGTAAAGGGTACTTTGGGGTGAGCGGACATTTCAAGAAAATGTTCGTGTTGCATCGTTGCTGGATGCTGAACTTAGATACCAAGTTTGGCATTTAACCAACTTTTCATTTGAATTATGCTGTTGACACACATACGCACACACGCACGCACACGCGCGGTCGGACGAACGGACCTACGTTTTCCAAAAAGATGCTTTTCTTAGATTCAGGGAGTCCCATCAGACGTACTTCTGGTGAAATATCGATATCGAATTTTTGGGTGGAATGCAATACTTCCCCTACTGTACGTAGTAGAGAAAGTAAACAAGTTTTGCAAGCTAAATTTACCACTAATAGTAAAACATATTAAGAGCATTTACTACATCGAAAGAATAGGTCACCTAAGTTTCACCTAATCTACTTTATTTGCAAAGGAATTAGGTGCGCGATTTCTTAATGCTGGTTTAGGAAGAAATAAGCAAAACTAATAAAATAAAACACTTGAATCTATTGACTGTCAACATAAACGAACACATAGATATTAGTGACAAAAACTTATAAGTGAAGTTTTTCATTAATTTTATTACAATATGTTGAGCAAACTAATTGTGTTATAGGAAGAAACAAGTAAAACTAATTTTGTTACTAGGAAGAAATGAGTAAAAGTTAATAAATCGAGAAAGTATAAGTCATAGTTATATGGCATTGTTAATTTCAAGATTTTAAGGAACAAATTATTTCATTATTATTAAACTTGTATATTTTTGAACAAGCAAGAATTGTTTGACTTTAATTATCTAAATTTTCAACAGTGTTTTCAATGAACGGCTCTTCCCTATTTTATGGGAATTTTAGGGCTAATTTGCCCTTGGGTTTATCTCACCCAGGGCTTATTTCGCCCTAAGGCTGTTTCGGGGGTGTTCCCTCTTCAGCTTCGAGTTATTTTTTGGGTTAACGAGGGCCAAATGGGCTATTTTGTTTCTTTTTTTTTTTTTTCTTTTAATTACTTTATTTGGTTTGGAGTATGGGGGTTGTTAGTTGTTAGTGCATGTCATTAAGAGTCGCAGGGTTGTCCGCGTTGATCGTAGAATATCTGGTCTGCCGGTGGTTGAAATGATGCTTGTGGGGTGTTGGCGAGGTCTCAATGGTTCCATCTTGGCGTGGTGCCAGCGTCGTGCGTGGTCGTTGATGTTGATGTTCCGCTCTCGATTCTAGTCAGCTTTCGCTGAATGGGCGTGAGACTTTCTCCAGCTGCTCGTTGAAGTGGTAACGGAGGCTATTGTTGACTTGGTGAACTGAGGCTGACTTGAGTTGTTTAAGTGGATAAAAGATAACTCTTTCTCAATTCGGTGCAAGAAGTCTCGTATTCTGTACAGCAGGCGTGGGCGACTCATGGGACACCTTGAGCGACCTCCATTTTTCTTACCTGTTAAATATACAAGTTATCAGTCAAGGTCGTGAGCAATCTGTGCTCTCTAAGCTGCAGTTGCCCAACCCTGCTGTACGGCTAGCCGACCAATAAACAAATAATCCCAATCGCACTAATAAGTTAATTTCAGAATGGCTCACAACGTAGTGGCGTATATTATCAAAATACAAAATGCCAAACAAAGAAAGTGTAAGCATAAAGTCCATGTTATTACAAAATGCTGCTATCCCAGCCCCCCCCCCCCCCACCCACAAAAAGAAGAAAAGAAAGAAACTCTGCAAGAACGTGCTGTACGTTAAGATCATCTGAAGACAAATGATCACCACGACATCGAGGGATCTGCGAAGAGATCATAAAGAAGAGAAGAACGAAGACTTCGGGGACATCCAGAACGTCAAAATACATAGTACCAATATAAAAACTTAAAAACAGGCAACTTTTGAAACTTGTATACCTTGTAGAAAGCTATTAGTTAAATGTAATAACATTGCATACGTCTAAGAAGTTCTAAAATAGTCCAAGCTAAATATAAGAACATGGGTAAAGAAATTGAATAAGAGGATGTCGCAGAGAATACAGATGAGGATAGGGTTGAACAGAATAGTGTTAGCCAGGGACATCTGAACATAATTACTTTGTTGAGACAGATGAAACTGGCGATAACAAATGAACCGAGAACGTTAATTAAGGGCATCACTGAAAAACCAGGCAAGTTAGCCAGTGATCAGAAAGAAATGGCTAGGAAACAGAAAGAAATAGCTAGGGACATCACTGAAAAACAAGACAAGTTAGACACTTATCAGAAAGAAATAGCTAGGACGGTATCAGAGAAACAAGATCAGCTTGCTACTGAAATTAACAACACACAAAGCCAGTGAGCAGCTGATATAAATAGCAAAATAGAAGAAATTAGATTTCAGAGAGAGAAAATCTGTGAAATTAAGGAAATGTTTAATTATGAATTCATTGAAATTGAGGAAAATTGTACTATCATAAATGTAACTGTAAATAATAAGATTGAGAAGTTATGATACCATAGCCGATAGTGTAGTTAATGGCAGTAGTAAGTAAAACCTTAGAAGTTATCAGAGCTGAAATGTGTGCACAAAACTCAGTTACCAAAGAAGCAGATAACCAGAGTAAAATTGAAGAAGAAATTGCTAAATAGCAGTAATGACAGAAATAAAAATTGAATAATAAAATAACTTAAGAGATTGTGGACACACGTGACGTTCGCCATGTGAGATTGTGGACACACTTCACGTTCGCCATGTGAGATTGTGGACACACTTCATGTTCGCCATGCGAGATTGTGAACACACTTCATGTTCGCCATGTACCTAGAAATATGATAACAATGTGAATAATGACGATGAGATCTACTCAATAATGAACAAGAAATTGTAGCAGTTACGGGTTGTCACAGACTTGTGGAATGTATGTAGAACACACAAACATTAAGCACACTTAATGCACACAGATTTCATCTAGCAACGCAATCTACTCCAAGCATCTAATGCTAGAGATCTTAGCTCCAACTTTTGATGATAAGCAGAGGGACAACGTAATTCAGTAAACGTCTCTGATAAAATGGACCTATCGTTTGAGCACACTAACAACACCAAAGAAAAAGAAAATGGCGGATTCTTGTACTTAGTGCAGGGTTTGGGTGCAAAAAATTAGGGACACGCCTCATCCAAAATAGACCGGTATAGTCAAAACGCACATAATATAACGGTTTATTTGAAGTGTAGCGTAAACTACGCCTCGTACAACTCAAATAACATGCATAATAGCTTTTTCCATTTAAGTAATATTAAAACGCCCAGCAAAGGATTAAAACTGTCTTAGAAGGTTAAATTAAGCACGAAAACTCGAAGTGCCAATGAGCGCCTGGCATACAAGTCATGCTACTGAACTCGGAATGTGCTTTCACTCAGGTCTCAAAATAGCTGAAGAGAATTATTATGACTGTGCCCTGTGCGCTATGCCCAGGAACACGGGGTTCCGTCTCGGCATTGTACAACTTTTTTACGCTCATCAAAACTTGGAGTTCGAATTCACAATCTAATTATTAAGTCCCTGAAGGTTTAGGACATTATAACTTAAATCGTTTTTTGTTGTCTGAATTTTGTAATAGAACAGGTATAATGACTTCTATCCCATTGGACTGGCATGATGCAGTGTGTTATTATGAATACCGACTCCCTTAATTCTCCACGCGTAAGCTGTTGCCTATTTTGTGACATTCCTTCACTATGTATTCGACAGGTGAGCACACTGATATGCTCTTGATCTGAGAAGCAAGAGCTCATAGACAACAATAACATAAAATGGAAATAAAACAGTTACAAACTTAAATAATAACAGAGTTTAACATAATTGTTCAGCCAATGTTATTTGCGAATATTACATGGTAAAAAAAGTAGCACATGCAGGGGAGTTGAACCACATCTACACCAGGTGGATTAAATACCATTGGGGCACCCGTCCCAGCTGGGCTACCTTGTAACATTCAGTTTAACATGTAGTATTCACTGGTTCCAGTGAACATTTGCAGAGGTGCAAACGTCAGCTGTCTAATTACGAATATATTAAAAGGCAATGCTTTAGCATCTATTTAGTACTTAATAATTTCATCGTGTGCGTAACCAAAGTCATCCAGTTAAACACTTGGATGGAACCTGACACAGGGACCGATGTTTTCATGTTAGGGTGTGAAATGTGGATTGCATAAAACTGAAAAATAAGGGACAGCTGGCTCGCCTGTTATAGTCATGAATATAAAAATGAGATGATGCAGGCTTATCAAATTGACTCCGACGTGGAGTGGTATAGCTAATTGGAATACATCAGTTTCACCAATCTTTAAAAGTTGTCATGTCTGAAGTATTGTCTCCTAATGTGTTGTTGTAGTGTTTAACGCCCGCTTCTACTACTACGGCACCGCAGGCGGTGACACTGATGACATATGGAATGAAGATGGAGCACCGGTTGAATGAGATGGCGGGGGAAACCAGAGCACCCGGAGAAAACCCGCCCTGACGCCGCTTCGTCCACCACGAATACCACATGCGGGTCCCTGGGATCGAACCCGGGCCGCCTAGGTGGTAGGCGAGCGCGCTAACCGCTCGGCCACAGCGCCGCCTGTCTCCTAATGTAAACGAGTATAAAGATCATTATTTACCACAGCACCGAAATTAAATAAGCAAGATTTAATTTAACTCATAAAGGAGAAGTGCTACTAAACTCCTCCAAGTCATTCATTCTGATGCTTGTAACCCTTAGAACGCTGTACTTATAATGGTAAACAACACTTTGATATGTATGTATGATCATAGAGGTACTCATTTTAAAGAAGATAATTATAATGAAACAAGAACTTCGTGAATTTGCAAGACAATCGGAACAGGATTCATTTAGAAGAACACAATGAAAATCAAAATGAAGAAGAAAGTGCCAATAGGTATGGTCTGCGCACCAAAGTAGATATAAAAACCTATTTCATTTGAAGAGTGTAGCAGTTCTTAGTTTATGTTTGTTTTATAGCACAGGTGATCTAACCACATGTTGCGACGTAATAAAATGTCATGTAAGTGCAATAATTATCGTAAGTTCACGATGATCTAGCCACAAGTCAAGGTTGATTTAGATGAATGTGCAAGTTGGAGAGCTGTGAAACGTCTATTTTACAGGATAAGAGTTTAAGTCAGGCATGGGCAAAATCGGCTCAACTGGGCCACTCCACTTGATACCGAAATTTAGATTTCCAATCGAATGGGCTTGATAAAGACACGTTTTAATTTAATTGCCGGATGTGAGATTTGCGATAAGTGTTGAGTAATAACATAAATAGATAATAGAGCAGGAAGTGTTGTAAGGTGAGCAAGATATGAGTAAATAATAGTCGTTAAATTTGTAGGATAAACACATTATTGGTTTGAAATTAACGAGTCATGACGTCATACTACATAGTTTAAATACACGTTTAAAAATTCAGGTTTGCTAACCTTAAAAGTCGCGCGATATATTTAATAAAATATAGAGTAAACATCGTTTAATCCTAAAAAAGGTAATTATATATTCGAAATTCAAAAAAGAACATGTTATAATAGAAAGGGACATTTCTAAATTGCGGGAAAAGGAAATAGCATTTTGGATACGAGGCTTTCTTGGATGACGTCATGACATTCAAAATTGAAGAGACGGTTTCTTAGCGTGGGTACGCGAGAAAGCGTCACTACTCAGCCCAGACCAGCACCGCACGTTGTGGAGTGCAGACGTGAGTGTGATTCCTCTACATATACAATCGGCATAGCTCCCGAAAGTATCTAAGATGCAATAAACAATATATAAAGGTTTTCTTGGGTAGTCTATTTGATAACACCTGCGCGTACCCGAGATAAATAAAGAGATCTCAAGCTGAGCTAGCGGGAAAGAACCAAATCAACAGGCGACCACGAGACCAACGACATTTAAGCATCAATGGCGACACGAGAAGCGAGCAACGCCTACTAGCTTCACACTGGAACACATTCTTCACTCGCTCCAC
This sequence comes from Tenodera sinensis, assembly GCA_030765045.1. NCBI lineage: Eukaryota > Metazoa > Arthropoda > Insecta > Mantodea > Mantidae > Tenodera > Tenodera sinensis. Next base: position 148,716,179 of record CM060962.1, read on the forward strand.
CTGCTATCCCTCCCCTGTACTGCTATTCAGGTTCCGACACGCCTGATTCAGTGGCGAGTATGGCTGTTTCATGAATAGTGGCAGAGAGAATTTGTTTTAAGCTAGAAAAGCAGTGAAGTTTGATGTTTAATATGCAGATTTCAATTTGCAACTATAAAGCGTTACAATATCAAACGCCAGTTTGATCAGAAGCATAAATCAAACTTTGGTGATCTTACATATGTTTATTTACAATTTCAAATGGTACTTTCTGAATGCTCGTATTTGTAAACATTTAAAAGGGACGATATGATTCCATTTTTAGTGGTTTAGTTTCTTATTACTTTATTTAATATAAACTATTGTATTTCGTATTTCAAAATTTGAACATAATGCTAAGTTTAAAACCAAACAATTTATTATGTTCAAATAGTTTTAAAATATTTTGAGGCTAAATAGCATGAAACTCCACTGCTTTATTCATTGTGAAAGAGTATGCTAACCATAAGGCAGCGTAAGAATATTAGGTGCATAAGATAAAGGAAGGTTATTAACTACGTAATTTGCCTAACCACAGTAGGTGGCTGTAATAATTATTGTATGCAAAATATGTATAATATAAACAAAATAATTAATAAGAGCGTAGAAATTCATACTACCTCGCAGGTGGAACGAAACCACCACTGCGATTGTATACCAAAACAACCTTCGCCACTCGACAAGAGATTGTGAGGTGAGTGAGACAAATTCAAGCGCTACCTCTCCTCTCGACCCCATGCCTGGTTTAAGTCAATCAGTACAGTGACACCCGAATGCATCTAATTTATTTCAAAATATCATAAGATGTTATAATTCCAATAATTAATTCGTTGATTATGTACATTGATTTAGGTTCGATCTAGCAATCTCCTAAATTATTAAAGTTATTGAAACGTTCCTTCACACTTTTTGTTTTTTCTTGCTAATCCGTATCCAATAAACAATTACGTCATTTATTGTCGACGCGAAAAATTAAGAGAAATAATACATAACTGCGTCACATTTATAATATGAGTCGATTGAGTGTTCATTTATTATGTTTTATATGACCGCCTCCGTAGCGCAGTTGGTAGCGAGCTTGTCTCTAGAGGACCCGGGTTCGAACCCCGGTACCAGCAAAGGGATTTTTAGGTCCCGGGAGGACCAGTTGAGGAGCTACTTGATGGAGAAGTAGCGACGCCAGGTCGAGAAGGCCGTATAACTGACCGGGAGGGCTCAGGGCGCTGGCTACGTCCCACCCTCCAGTACTGCACCCCACCATGACACCTGTAGTGGGCAGAGGTGGAGGATGCAGTGGCTGGGCGGCAAGTCTTGGCCCTTAGTGGGCTGTTGCACTGGGGTTTAGTTTAGTTACTTGTTAATATTCTTAAATTTCATAACTGTAATTGAATGTTATTTATCGTTCTTTAACGTAATAAATACGTGGCATTTAAGATTTCTTTTATTACTTATGATACATTTCGCATAAGACAAGTAAAATAAAACCATTTAACAAGAATATCAGTATTGCATGGAATAACATTCCTCCAATAACAAAAACAATTAATATTAATTTTCTGCAAATTAACAGTTTAATAATAAATCACACCTCTTTGTAGTAGTAATTTTAAAAACTGCTACAAGGGCATGAATTGGAATCATTATCTAATGGACAAGTTATGTTAACGTATGATGAGTGTTTAAAGCGAAATGACAAACAAAATTGGAAAAGTGCTATAAATGCAGAAAAGTAATCATTAAGAAAAAAGAAATCTTTAGTCTATGAGTATTGAAGATAAAGAATGGTGGTGCCTATGAGGCAAGACTACTTGCAAGAAAGTGTCAACAAGCGTGAGAATATCGTAATTTTAAAGCTAGTCTCAGTCCAGTCATAGAAAGCAGTTCACTAAGAGCTCTTTCAGCAATAGCAGCTCAAGTAAAGCTACAGATACGTTTCTTCGATGTTAAAGCAGCTTTTCTGTATGGAACTTTGGAGCAAGATGCACCCTTTTTATGAAACTGCCCGAAGGATATGGGAGGAAAAAAGGAAAAATATGTCTGCTAAAAAGCCAATTAATGAATTAAAACAATCTCCTTTTAGGAATAAACATCAACATTTTGTTTAAAACGAGGGCTTAATAGAACTGAAAATTGAGAAATGCATTTTCAGATACCTCCAAGCGCGCGCGCGCGCGCACATACGCACACACAGTAGCTATTCGTGGTAATAACTGTTTCACACTAGCCGTATTTAGGACAAAATTGGAAAGGTAGAATCAGACTAAAAAATTCAATGCCATAGCTTTGTTTATCTTACAGAGCAAGACCTTATATGACTTTTACAGCGCATAATGAAAGCAACATTATGGAATACCCCCAAAAAGATGTGGAAAATATAAAGAGAACCTAAAAGGAGCAGAAAATGTAGGATTGTTTTCCCATGATCAGTCTCAAGTGAAATTCGAAATAGATGTGTAATGTGATTTAGAATATGCTGGAGATACGCAGGATAGAAAAATCAGGGTGGATCTATTTTGATGAATGAAGAAACTTCTATAGTATGGAGTTCAACAAAAAATGTTGCGTAAACAACGGTTGCATCAGCTGAATGTTATAAAGCTATTTATGAATTAACCACCCGGGTGATTAGCTGCTAGCAGACAAAGCCACTGCTGTAGGTAAAATTTGGAAAACTTGAAAACGGCATAATAAAAAGAATTATAGTTTAACTATGCACTTAAAAAGGTACTAATTTATTTTTTCTTTTCCCTCCTTGATATATTATTTAAAGTGACATTGGTTGTATAAAATAAATACATATGAAAAAGATATATTTTGTCCTTAAGAAAGTGCGTTAGAGTAATGACAAGCTTTGTTCTTTTAATGTTTGATTGTCATCTTGTTACTAAGATAACATTTCTAAACAGTGCATGTATATAGTAATTATATACCGAGCTAAAATGTTTCACTGTGCGATTAGAAGTAATAAATATAAGTTATAACATGAATCAGCTACCCTGGTAACATCAAGAACACGGGTAAATTTTATTTTTCATGATTAGAGAAAAGAATTTAATGTAAATGAATATTTCTTCTCTGGTGTCAGAAAGTATACCTACTAGCTTGGTATGTAAGTTAATTACTATATTTCCAGCAATTTAAATAGTATTTTGTGTTGTATATAAAGCACATTTAGCCTCTTTTGTTACTAAGCATAACATTTCAGCAGTTTGTAAATGATTTATATTTACTCGCTTCACATATATATTTTTGAAAATGTATTTTTATTTTATTTTATCTTTATATTTAATCTACACATACGATATTTCCGAAGAATCCTGCCATTGAGTCGGTCTTCAAACTTGACAATACTAATGGTAGCTTACACGCAACGCAATCAGTAGGTCATATGACATTGGTGAATCCCCGCATTATGTGGTCGTAGTCGTTCTCTCACGGTATGAAGGTGGCTGTTAAGTTCTGGCATTGAGTTCAAGTGCAGGGTTATACGCAGTCATAATTTACTTAAAATATTATTGTTTAATATTTCTTCTAAAATTTGTAAGAATGTAACCTACTAATTTATACAACGGGAAACAATTTCAAAATATTCAACCATTAATGGTTTTAGACACTCAATTCCGAAAACATTGCTGCAGATTCGCAATCGTTCTCGAGTTGAAACTTCAGGTCATTCAATTCAGTTTGTGGTGCTTATTCTTATATATGGTGAAGGCTTTGTCATCGTGTAGATATATCCTAATTTTTCGATATTAAAAATAACGTTTGACGAGTCAGATAATTCATTTACCACAATAGCTTTATTCACGTAGAGATTACATAAAATTGCCATACACTGTTATGCCAGAATGGTCTTTATACTTTTACGGGCATATTTATTTGCCTATTACGAAAGTTTTCAATGCGCAAGTTCATTGATATTAAAGGGGACATTACTACGCAAAATCTCTGTCCCTAGTTGTTCGTTATAAACCATAAACTTGGCCTGTTGTGAGGAAGAGATTAAGTAGCGCTTGTTTTGAAGAAGTACGATCCATGTGTGCGATTTGTATAACTTGTAAAAGCCACCACGCCCCGAAGTTGTATAACTAGTGGAGGGACAGGATTCGGGGCTTTGGCTGACACAGTTTAGCACGATTTATTACCTTAGCGGCACTTGCAGAAGTACTCCAGCCAAGTCCCTAGTTGAAAAATAAACTGACACCCTCATAGTTTATCACCAGTTGCTTTACGAAGGTAAAGCAGAAATTCTGAGATTTTTTTATATTTATTTCGCAAAAGTAATCTTCCAATTTTCTTTCTCCGCTAAGTACTTACAGAATATTGTATTTCGCCCAAAAATTCGATGTCTAGATTTCACTGGAAATAGGTTTCAGGCCTCTGAACCCAGAAAAGACATTATAGTGAGAGAGAGAGAGAGTGAGAGAGAGAGTTTGTGTGACTGTTGGCGGGGGGGGGGGGGGTCCAGTACCTTTATTTTCCAAAGATGCCACACAATTTTCAAGGAAATATCCCACTCCAAACTACCATTTAGATAGAATGTTTTTATTTATTTTCTCAAAAATGCCTCCAACTATTTTGATTAAAATACTGTATATTTAAGATATTTATATATCACTAATAAAATGTACATCTTGAATCAGCGGGAATGGCCAATGAAGTCCTTTTCATTTGGAAGGAATTTTGTATAACTGGCAAACCACAAGAAACAGACAAACTTTATATTCAAAAAGTATAGACCTTTTTTGTGGCGTAAGTGTGATTGCTTTGAATATTTGACACCGTAATAGTCTCAGTTTCGTAGCTATTCGGTTGTTACTCGCAATTTCATGGAAAGAGTATGGATTTTTAAGGCCCGCTTACAGTTACACGCTTATAACATCTGAAAATCGATTCCGCTTTCCTCTATCCCCCTTGTACCTACAAGAAAGTGTGTAGTGAAACTATTTTGCAAAGATTTATTTGGATTAACATGAAATAGGTAGAAAAATAAGCTTTCCTAACAAAGACTGCCGAGACTATATAAAAAAATACGATAGTGGGTGGAGAAAGTCATGTGAATCTAACACAACAATTTGAATGCAAATCTGACTCCTTAACAGCTAGCTTTAATAATTATTCTCTTATCAAAATAATGTAAAGGAAACAAAAATAATATTGTAAAATGCCTGCTAATATTAAGGGTAACTGTAATTTCCATACTAATACCTGAAACACCAAGATAATTAATAAGAATTTGTAGTTATAAATTTTGAGCGCCATTGTTCAAAAATTACCAATGGCTATAAGAATCAATGAAGAAAATTAAAACGATATAATTACAATCAACAACCCTGTATATTCCCTGGAAAAAGGTGTAAAATTAACGCTTATTTTAATATAAACGGAAGCGAATTATACTTCGAGCACTTTGCAAAGGCTGAAAGTATAATTGAGCGCATTGAAAAAGTGAGGAAACTTGTATTTGTCGTTAACTTTAAATATGACTATTAGTGTTCTTACTATTAACAGGTTTTTTTCTTTGTGAGCAATTTGGCTGGATCCCTCTGCAAATGCCATCCCAGGAGCAGCAGAGGGACTCTCCCAAATGGTCTTCGAATTTGTAATTATTAATATTACATATAATTTCTCTTTCTCGTCTTCAGTGTTATTCTTCCATCGCCTATTGTTTCTTAAACAGCTTCTTTACGTATTTTGTGTCCATTTTGGTTTTGCTTTTGTTCCTCAAATACACGATAGAATTTAGCTTTTCACTCTTAAGTGGCAATTGTCAGATGTGTAATGAAGTAAATACATAATTAATTAAGGAAACAGATGCACAATAAACGCACTGTTGGGGTATTAGTCTGAAGAAATGCAATCCACCCATCCGGCGACACACTTGAATATGGGGTTTTTGTTGTGATGCCGCGAGCATTGAATCGCAAGTTGCTTACGGTTGCGAATCCATTATGGCTATTTTATGATAGTGCGTTAATTAAGCAAATGTGCGTAAAATAATTATCTTTGCGCACTGTTTGCGTATGTAAGCATCTCTAAAGGTATTTGTTTCACTCGTCAAAATTGGTTATGTTCATTTATAAATTGAAACTTTCGAAATATCTAATTTAATTAGAAATAATATGTATGGCAGCTTGAAACAAACCAAATACAGTTGGTCGCGGAAAATAAAAAATAAAGCTACTCAACATTGTCAGATTTAATGTTTAATCTGAGCTTAAATCTGGATAATTATGTTCTCTATTGTGTTTAATTACTAGATATGGTCATTATGGTATGTTTTTCAGCTTCTAGTTCAGATCCTGTTTGTTCGTGCGAAGCAGAAATAGTCATCACGTTTACTCAAATGAAGTAAATGTTGTATAACGTTATTTACTAGTAGCTATGGCATTTAATGCCAGTGAAGTGTGATATTACTCAATTTTCCCATTTAATAAAATAAACGGATATGTAGCTAGAATAACAAATGACAACCCTGCAGTAAACGCCCGCGACTTTCAGAAGGTTCGCGCCTCCGAGATTGCACATCATTTTTCTCCAGTTTCTGTTTGGAAGCACTCCCGTCTCCAGCGGTGTCTGGATGGAGTGGTTTTCTTATGTTGCGACTACTCCCGTGAAAAGGGCGGGGCGACAAGATTTAGCATGAGTGGCCTTGATACATAACAGAACATTATCATAATCAGCTACTGGGGACCTTGACAACTGCTGCCGTGGTGTTTCCTGTTACAAGATACCCCACCCGACTGCTCTCAGCTGATCTTGCCGACCAAATGCAACTCCTTTTGTCCTGTTCCTGTTACTTTGCAATACAATGTCTTGTTCAGAGGTTCTCGCTTTCTTTATGGTAACTTCTGCGCCCATTTTAATTTAACTTCGTCTCGTTTTGTATAATCCTTTCTGAGTATAACAATAAATATATAAACATAATAAATAAATGCAAATAAAAGAATTGAAAATTAATATGCACCGAATGTATAGCGATGTAACATATCATTCTTTGTTTTGGGATTCCATTATGTAGTCTTTCAAGTCGCACAGCCGGTCTGGAGCGCAGGAAACAAGCCAGTCACACGTTATTTCAGTTTAAGCCTCGGTTGCTTTCTCTCATCCAAATCAGACAGAGCCCGACCTGGGTAGGATATGAGCAGTCCAATTTGATTGTCTAACGATCTTCTCACTGTCCCATACACGTGGCAGTTCGGTTGTCTCGCAATGGGGGAAAAAAAAACAACTGAAGAATCACACACTTTCAGTTATCTTCTTCAAATGATGCACTTGAGAAAGTGTAAAAATGCATGGCATATTTCGAAAACGGCAAAAAGTACGAAAAATAATTAATGACAAAAATGTATTTTAATAAGTTGTATATCTTGCAGTCTGTCTTTGTCTAGCGCAGAGGTCGCAAAACGGCACAAACTTGCGAGCGCATTCAGCGAGACGGCAGAGAAGGCTTGTGCTCGGTATTACCTCACGTATACTGCTTAATAGTATTCGTAGGAAAGAAATAACAGAGAACTAAGTATTTAAATCTTTTTAGGATATTACAAGTACATTTTATTTGTACTTTTTTATTTCATTTTCTTTCACTATGGCATAGCGCACTTACTCTAAAGTTGTTTTGCCGCATAAGTGGCTATGATTTATAGTTTTAACTGTGGATGAAGGCTGATCTCAGTGAAGCAAGTTCTTTTGATTTTAATTTATAATAAAAATATGTGTTCAATTTATAATACAAGAAATCGCTTACATGTGCACATAGAGCGCTGCATAGCTGTGATTGTGGCAGCAAATGATCCGAGACGTGGATATTTGTTTCATTTAACTTCTTGAGTCATATCGGGGGTTTTGAGTGGAGAAACAACTGACGGAACTGTCAAATGAGTGAACTCGCTGAACTGTCAAGTTTAAGTTGCTCTTATTTTTATCGCTTTTACGTTAAACACACTCACACTCCCTCCCACATCCATACATCCAGACTCTGTGGGGATAGGGAGTTATTCTGGTTAAACAAAATATTCTCAATCTCAGCTGGGAATGGAATTCGAATCCTCTGGGTTGAAGGAACTAAGATCTCCATTAGAACCTGTGTTTGCATTCACAATATTTCCACGCAGTGCCTCGTGATGAATAATACAATGGAAAAAAGCCTACGTCTTCAGGAGTTTTTAACATTTTAAATAATTGTGATCATCTCCCTACCATATGCTTCTTTGCCCCGATCATTGCCTGGAGCACTATCTATTCTTGCTGATACCGGTCATTTCAAATCTCTTCTTCTTTTCTAATGTATCTTTCAATCCTCGGAACAGTTCTTCTCTTGTTGTTTGCTCCTTAAGGGGCATATCCTACCGAGTTTTGGAAATTCTTTAGTTTTTATCCAATTTGCACTGTATTTTCAGAGTTTATTAGAGCGGCAAAACTTAAGATGTGTACACAATTTGAAGTGATTCTGGTGTATAGCTTTAATTATTTCAATAATTATAAATAAATAAATTCGTTTATAACCGCCTCCGTAACGCAGTGGTAGCTCACCTGCCTCTCTCGCGGAGGACCTGGGTTCGATCCCCGGTACGCACCAGTCGGCAATATTTGCCTGGTATCGTAGCATAATCTTTGTGACATTTCACAAAGACACCCGTTAATACTTTGGAGAACAACAAGCTTCTCACATCGTTTTTACTGCAGAAAAATATTTCTCGTCTCATTCAGCTCTAAACGGAGTTTTCATGGTTCTGAAAACCTTACAATCAGTAGAACGCGTAGTACTCATATAATGGACTGATCCACCGCTTATATTGCTACCTAAGCTGGGGGAGGGGGTTGATGATGTGTCGTGGAAGTTGCGTCACAGTTCAGGCGCTGTCTCGCGAGACCAGAGTTTGCAATGACTGGTCTAGCGCATTTGATTTCCAAGATGTATCGTGTACAAAATTTAGTCGGTATGGAGAGCACTTCACATGACATTCCGAGAGATTCCGAGATTTATATTTAGTTTGGCACATTAATATCTCAAATATGTTATAGCTTAATAATAATAATAATAATAATAATAATAATAATAATAATAATAATAATAATAATAATAATAATAATAATAATAATAATAATAATAATAATAATACCTAGTAATAGTAATAATAATTAGTACCTATTAGTATTATTAGTATTTAGTAACATGACTTTCAGATTATTTGCCCAAAGGGCCATTGCATTGTGTTTACTCGTTCTCGTGGACACTCGCCGCCACGTCTTTCTTCTAATGAACCAGCCGATTTCTGTGGCCTTTACTACCCGCATTTTAGGGTTGCATTTTACACACACTGTTTAAACTGGATCACGCATTTCCAGAATGCTGTGGATGTTTAAATGTCATGGAAAATAATGGCTGTCCAAACGTGGAGAGCTGACTCCATAGAACTATAATCGCAGATATAAAGCAATTGTACGTTCCAAGTTCGATTACGGTTGCATTATATGCAATTCAGCTAATCCAGTAACCCTCAAAATGCTTGATAATATTCAATCTTCAGGACTGAGTTTCTGCTTGAGTGTCTTTCACCCCAGAGAAGCAAGTGCACCTCTGCTGAATACGGGGAGCAAAGCCTTAAGACTCACGTATGCAGCCGTATTACTTCCATTAGCTCTTTTCAGCCATGTTTTTCCTGCCAAACCTCATGAAGTATATGCCCATAATCACCGTCGTTTTGTATCCTTCTCCCAGAGAATGCTGCTCTTCCTGCAAGTATTTCTCCCAAGCATCTCCTGTTCCTTTGCTCTTGACATTGATCCTTGGAAACTACAACTGTACCTGTCATAGATACCCCCATGACCCTTTACAACAAAGACCACACAGTTCTACTTTATTCACTGCCCTTTGTACCTCATATTCTACGTCGCAAATTTAACCGTGATTCCAAATGGGAAAGTTACTGCGGTTCTCATTGGAGATTGTTCTGCAGTCTGCAGCACTTCCTATCCATCTCTTGTGAGTACTAGCCATTCGCCTCGTCTTGGAGTACGCCCTTAATGCCGCTGCTCTTTCCTACACTTTTCACGGACTCCTTGGACGCCCTTTTCAAGAGGTCTAGCCAATAAGCTGATGTACATCCAGTTGCTTTATTACAGAATATCATACTCGGGTAAACGGGTGTGCTTGTGTGGGAATGAGAGCGTTGTTGCAACTAAGGAAGCAACATTACATCCTCCCAATTTGTCGAGCCTCAGCATTCCTCGCCAAGACTTCAGCCGCTGTATGCGTGATACCATTCTCCGACAGTGTGATGCTGCTCCATTAACTTTGTTGTCTTTTCTCTCGCACATTTGAAGCGTGGCCATCAAGTTCTATCTGCCTCCGTCTCGCATATTGTACCTACTGTTCTTACCCGTTCCCACCCTTGTCCACTATTGTCATTCTCCACTTAGTCATACTGTCACCAGCCGCCGTTTCTACTTGACCTCATTGTTAAAGCGACATTAAATAAATACATTAAAACATACTTAGCAGAATTATATTCGTTTTGAAAAATAAAAATTATAATTTAAACGTTCATTTTAATGAACTTCAGAGCTACCTCAGAGATACGGGTTTTTTCTGTTCACGTGTACAATGACAATTTTATACAACTAAGGCTGGGCCTGAATTAACTAGTTTTTGTAATGTTCAAGCTGTTAAGTTATAAAAAAACCATGTATAATTTAACTTAAGGATACATTTTCGATTATACTAAATATTTTAAAGGAATAAGACACAAACTGTTTCAATATCAAGTTAGGAAGTAGAGAAATTAATGTTTATTAATTTTAAGCTTACTCGAATGAAAATAATGATCTCTTGAATCATAGTTTACTTCTGATGTATAACATTTTCTTTCTTTTCAGATTATTTTGAGTACAAATTCGTAAATTTGCTGTGATTGTTTCCCAAACCAGTAGCATTACAGAGAAAGAAAACAACCAAGAGTCGTGAACATGCTTATGAAGATAAGGGATTAAATATAATCATTAAAATTGGACTACAACTAAAGCGGGAACAATAAAATTAATGTCTTGAAACATGAGTGCTGGAGAAGTTAGCAATGTTAACACGCCATAAAAATGACTGCAGAAAAGTAGTGTCTCTTAGTGCGTTTGCGTGTGCGCGCGTGCGCGTATGCCTTCACTGTGGCAAATTTCCTGTTCGTACTGAAAATTCTCCAAAGTGCCACCCATCGAACATTATCAGCTGATACACTGGCGGAAAAAAATGCAACACCAGTAAGGACTGTGTTTATCAACACATGGGCATAGTATGTGTATATTGAGGGGTTACAGAACTGGTGATTGATGTATCATGGTCGGTGGACAATAGATGGCACTGCACAGCAGTGTCTCTCTGCCTTCAGTGTCCACGGTGCAGGCAGTCACTGTGGTATCCTAACAGTTGAATGGTGGTGTCAAACGACAGTCTAGGGTGTTGCGATGCTACGACAAAGTGCACGTGCTCCTGTCTCACAGCTACAGCCATTTGAACGGGGTCGAATTGTTGGCCTCCGCGAAGCTGGATGGACCTATCGACAAATTGCTGCACATCTTGGGTGTAATGTATAGTGGTGTGTCGGTGTTTTCAGCAATGGCCTGTGGAACATTCTCACTCCCGTAGACCAGGTTCTACAGACGCACGTCTGGATCGACGCATTGTACGGGCATCAGTGAGTGCCCGAACAGCATCCAGGGAGGCGATACGGGCTCAGGTAGCGCCTGTAGTGTCAGCACGGACTATTGAAAACCGTCTTGCTGCATGCCGGTCTCCTCCGGAAACTCATCCAACTGGAGCTACCCACACGCCTCATACACCTACTACATTCCTACCTTAGACACAGATCCTTTGTGGTCTCAGTGGCGGGGAATAAATCCACACGCAGGCCAATCCGAGGCGGAGTCCCCGAAGGTTCTGTTTTAACACCCACGCTCTTCAGCGTCTACATGGCCGACCTACCTACAGAGCCAAACGTCAACATAGCTCAATATGCTGACGACGTGTTGCTCTACACAACAAACAAACACCCTAACAGAACCTTCCTCCCAATACAGCGACACCTCCGCCTTATCCAAGAATGGTGCAGGCGTTGGCGATTGTCCATTAACCCGGAGAAAAGCCGCGCCATACTTTTTACTAAGCGCCGATTCCCCGCCAATCTCCCCACATTCACCTATCTGCGAAGAAGGATTGAATGGGTAAACTCCATCTCCTACCTGGGAGTGAAGCTCGATAAGGGCCTTACTTTTCGGGAACACATCAACGACTTGTCGGCGCGGGCCGGTGGGGCAACTGCCTCTCTGTACCCCATGCTGCGGTCGGGGATGCCAGTTCCCCTAAAGCTACGCCTTTTTCGGGCACTCATAATCCCACTCCTCCTATACGCCTGCGAAATCTGGGGCATGGCCGCAGATTCCCATCTCCTGCGTCTGCAGCGTATACAGAATAGAGGACTTCGGATAATCTATTCTGTATGCCGCGGATTCCCTTCGAGACTACTGCAAGAAGCCTCGTCTCTTCCGTACGTGGAGGACGAAATTAGGCGCCGGGCAACCAAATTTTACGACCAAATTCCTCAACATAGGAGTGCCCTGATTAGGTCTCTTGGGGACTACAACCCCACTGAACGCACGCGTGTGGGACACCGGGTTCCCCGCATGGCTTGCGGGCATCCCCGGTAACGAAGGAGACATCCCTTCAACAGCGAAAGCTGAATACATCACAGTCCTCCAAGATAAGCTTGGATTCTAAATTCAAAATTAAATAAACCTCCATATTTGGACCTTTACACCAGCAGTGCCCAACGGAAGTTGCACACTGATTAAGCAGCCGCTGAGGAGCAAAATCTTGCTGCCTCCTTATAACCTACTACCTCAAACTTCACCCGCCACCCTGCAAAATCCTACATCCCGTCATAAAGTGGTTAAGCCCTAAAAGGGCAGGTACACGTATGACACACCTCGGGCTGATCTCAGCCTGCCAGATAGCGTCGTCGTCGTCTTGCTGCAGCAGGATTCAAATCACATGTGCCCCTAGTCAAGGTACCTCTTACACCACAACACCGTTATACACGTCTCCTCTGGTGTCGAGAAAGGCCTCATTGGACAATGGAATGGCACTCTGTTGTGTTCAGTGATGAGAGTAAGTTGTGCCTGTATGCAAGTGATGTGTGCACGTACGGCGTAGAGCTGGTGGGCGAACTCGCCCAGAGTGCATTCGCCCACGACACAAAGGCCCAACTCTTGGCATCATGGTGTGGGGTGCCATCACTTACAACTCGCGCTCGCCTTTGCTGTTTGTGCAGGGACGTGAAACCAGTGCCAGCTACATCCAGCAGGTAATTAATCCTGTGTTACTGCCATTTCTTCAACAGGAAGGTGATGTGCTGTTTCAACAGGATAACGCACGTCCCCATACAGCTGCAGCAGTTGCGTTACGTGCTCTGCATAGCATACAACAACTGCCCTGGCCAGCACGGTCCGCTGATCTCTCTCCCATTGAACATGTATGGGACATGATGGGAAAGAAAGTGACTGGGTCTCCATAGCCAGCCACAACCATTGCCAAACTGCGACAACAGGTGCAAGATGCTTGGGACAGTCTATCACAGGATGCCATTCACCACTTGTACGATCGTCTACCTGCATGAATACATGCCTGTATTGCTGCCCGAGGGGGTTATACCAAATACTGATGCAACTATTGGGACATACCTCCTTGTGACATGTCTACGTCATTTGTGCTGATCTTATTATCATATGATACTATCATGACATACTACCGCTCACTTAACTCTGTATTAAATTTAAGCAATCCTTGATGGTGTTGCATTTTTTTTCCGCCAGTGTATACACTGTAATGTATCAGTGTAATGACTGATATTAGACCAATAATTTGAATTATTTATTCTACAATAATGACTCAGCCTTTTTTATTGAAAATCAAATTTACTTTTTATAAGTCATAAGCACTTCACATGAATTTAGCACAACGAAAACCACTACTGTGTGCACTGTGAAACGCGAAAGACGCACGTTACTACGGCAATATTTATAATAAACTGAGGTGGGGTTAGAAGCTACTGAAGGGTAGAAGCTCTTAGTCAGCAGCGATAGCGACTTATTTGTAAATCAGGACTGGTAAGGTGATCGGCAGCCCCTTTCGTTTCTTAAGGCGTATAGGCATTACGCAGTAGTTTAATCTTATCTTGTGTTTTTCATAAGAGGCTGAGGGAAAGGGACATCACCATAATAATGAACATGACTGCACTATTTATCAATTAGGAAATTATAAATTGCCTTTAAAAAGGATAGAATTAGGTAGATTTTCATGTATTTTTGTTTAACAAAAAGGAGATTTTGCATTTTTGTAACGAACCGAAAGTAGAAAAGTGGATGTGCAAAAAATGAGATCTCCTTCCAAAAAAGTAGATCTGGCAACACTGGATCCAATATGTTTTGCAATATCAACTTTTAATTCATGTAGCTCATGTCTTCGGCAAGCGCCAATAATTCCAAAATGTATAGCTACCTGTAACAAGATTGATCACATTAGCTAATATTTTCCCCCTCGCCTGTTGCTACAGTTATGATAATAAAATAAGACAATGTCAAGTAACACAGAGACATACTTGTATCATGATATATTTTATGTCAGGCGCTTCATTTATAAAGTTCCTCAATTGGCCAGGTGAAAAAATTTGGGACTTCTATCCTTTGTACCCTTCTGATTTACGTTTTAGTAAGCTTTTCAATTTTGAGTAGTTTTGTAAGTCAATTTGGTGTTTAATATTGAGTGTTGATTTCAAAATATAGTGAGTCCATAAGGTCGATGATTTCATATTTACCGACAGTTCTTCGAAGTGTACCAGCAGTACATTTTCTGAAAATGAGTTTATGCATTTTGTTTTCCTTCCAATCCATGAATTGTGCGTAGAATTTTTCGTACGTTCGTCACATTCAGTGCTTTTGCCGTAATTTCCGGCGGAGTAAGTTGCATCTCACTGTCAGTAGTGTCCGACATTTTAGCGTTTTCTAAACTTGCACTAGTTGCGTTTCGAGAATTAATCGATATTGTGCTTTAACATTGCTGCATGGGAATTCTCTGATTGGTGCAACACCTGTCCTGTAATGAAAATTGAATTCTCTGATTGGATGAAGACCAGTCCTCCTTCAATGAATGTCTATTTCAATGAATGTTTATTTGGGCATGCTTACAACATGCCCGGGCTGTTTAGGGAAACCCCTCTTCAGCCTAGTGTGGTGTTTTTTCTGCATGCTTACAACATGCCCGGGCTGTTCAGGGAAACCCCTCTTCAGCCTAGTGTGGTGTTTTTTCTGCATGCTTACAACATGCCCGGGCTGTTTAGGGAAACCCCTCTTCAGCCTAGTGTGGTGTTTTTTATTTGTCGTTTTGGGATTTATCTCGGCTTTAGTGCGTATTTGTGTTATTTTGTGTTTTTGTTGACATTATGTAGTGTAGTGTGTTGTGATTTGTGTATCTGTGTGTCAGCTTCCCGTGTTCCACATCCATGGCTCCATTCATGTGCTTCTGCCCAACAAGATTTATGGTTTCGTTGCTCGTTTTTTCTTTTTATTTGAAAGTTGCTGCAACTCTCATTGGTATTTTTTGTATGTTTAGTGTGTGTTTGTATGTTAGGGGTTTTAGTGTGTGTGTTTGTGTCTATTGTGTGTCTAAATGTTTTGAAAATGTTGTAGGTGCTCTTGTATTTTTTGTTCTTCTTGTTCTTGATATTTGCATTGTACGTCGCTTAATACGGTGGTGTCAATCGTGGCCCCGAGTGTCAATGCCACGGAGAGAGCCAGTCGCCGTGCCCAGGGCATAGCGGGCCAATACGTTACAAACCAGTTCAGTGCAGTTTTCCGTGTGATACAGGTAGAGCAATGGCTGCGTCCGAGAGCACACACATGAGTCATTTGGATTCGCCTGTTTCGAATGGGAAAAACAATTCCTCAGCAAAGTTGTCGGTAGTAGTATTCAGTACCTAATATGCAACCAGTATCTTGCGTTAAAAATACAACATACAAAGACATTATGAACGTAGATAAAGTAAATAATGCAGCAGTTCAGCTGGAGCTGATAGAAGTACAACGTGACTGTTGCCTTCATTCATGCTCAGACGCATTGATTGAATTCTATCGGAAACTTGACAATAGGCGTTTCCCAAATTATATTTCCAACGCAGCAAAAACTATGAGATTGTATAGTAGTACCCACCTTTGTGAACAGGGTTTTTCGTAATGAAGCTCCTGAAAACTTGTCACAGAAACAGACTCTCGGATAGCAATTTGGCATCCAGTCTTAGAATATTTTTTTGTAATGTTATTGAGCCAAATTTTGAAAAGTGTGTGAATTCAAAAATGTCAAGTGACTGATCGTACAAATGTGTTAACATGTGGTATTTTACTTAAGTTTTCAGTAAGATTGTCTTAAATTCATTATGTAAACGCTTAACACTAAAATATGTATCTTTAAGGACAGTAGTTTTCAAACAACTTACATGTAGCTCTTCCCTTTAATTTTGGAGGAAATCACCAACCCCTCTTAGTAATGTGTTGTGTTATTTCACTTATTTGAAGATAATCCAAGTAAATATTCTGTCATTTACGTTTAATCAAAATACGATAGCTAAGAATATGCATTTAAGGAATAACAGGATTTGAAATCTGCCATTTACTTTTTGTATAAATATAGATATATCTGATGCAAGTTCGTATTAAAAGCACTATTATTAATACTGTGTAATTATTCTCTTATTTCTTTATTCATTTATTTATTTATTTATTTATTTATTTATTTATTTATTTATTTATTTATTTATTTATTTATTTATTTATTTATTTATTTATTTATGAGATGGAATCAGGATTGACATAGCCGGGATTTGAACCACGCATCTTCCGCCTATCGGGAGGCTACTTTAACCACTAAGCCACCATGGCCAATTTGCCAGTACATTAAATTCCCCAACTGATTCGTACTTACTAATTACTAATTTATTTATGTATTCATTCATTCAATTGAAAATTAATTTTTACATTTTCACATCTAGGATTGAAAAATAATAAAACATCTATCTTTAAGAGGTATGTAAGTGCGTAAATGGTATACTTTCCAGTTCGAGAATGCTAACCCAAGGGCTAGGGTAGGTT
This sequence comes from Tenodera sinensis, assembly GCA_030765045.1. Lineage (NCBI taxonomy): Eukaryota > Metazoa > Arthropoda > Insecta > Mantodea > Mantidae > Tenodera > Tenodera sinensis. The sequence goes on from CM060962.1 coordinate 148,733,384, forward strand.
TACTATAACCAACTTGAACAACTACGATAAGTAGTTTTCTTTTACGCGTAGATCCAACTTGTATCTGTGCTACTTATCCTTATAAGTAGGGCTAGGAAGTTCATGCATTTGCATGTTTTTTCATAGGGGTTAAAAACGTATGCTTTTAGATTCTCTGCACGAATTATGGAATTTTCAGTTATTTGGACATAATTTTATGGTGCATATAACTGCATATTTTCTTGATTTTTGATAAATGCATATTATTTCAATATTATAGTCCCTATATTGCATATTTTAATGATTATGTTTTTTTTTTATTATTTTCCCATCTGGATAATATTTTTCGCATTGGTAGTATTGCGCATGATGATGCAACTGACGAAGATTTCAATATTATAGCCCCTATATTGCATATTTTAATGATTTTTATGGCTTTTATTATTTTTTCCATGTGTATAATATTTTTCATATTGGTAGTATTGCACATGTTGTTGCAACTCGCGAGGTGAGTCATGTTGTCATGCAGTGAACTCCCTGTTTCCAACCCTTCATTATATGTATGTGCGTACAGAATAATCAGTGCGTTATCTGAGAGGTTTATATTAACAAAGATAAAGTGCATGTCAACGTTTTGACCAGCACGATTATCGCAACGCTTGCCTGACCTCCAATAGTTATGGCATGGTCTTCAAACGTAGCAGTGTTGTGAACTGGTTCCCACCAAATTAAATTAGGCGTATAAAATGTTAAAGAGCTCTTCAAATGCCGAAAATAAAACCAACTTCGAGTGATAGATTAATTAGTTTACAGAAAGAGTTTTCGGGTGATTTAATATCTACAGATAATAGGGTACTGTATTGTAGACCGTGTGAGAAAAATGTAGAGAGTGAGAAAAGGTTTCAAATAGTTCAGCACATAAACAAAGAAAAACATAAGGAGAATTTAATCAGAAAACTCGCAAACAGAGAACCTGTTTAAAACCAGCTAGTAGAGTGTTTAGGAAGTAGGGTTACTGAATTTTCCTACGACTTGTGCCAAGCATTTTTAGCTGCTGCTATTCCCTTGTTCAAAATTCATAATCCGACAGTTAAAAACTTTCTTGCCAAGTACACTCGACAACATGTGCCTGAAGAAAGTACACTGCGTAAGACTTATGTAGGACATTGTTACAATAGCGTATTGTCAAATATACAAAATGAATTAGCGGATCAGTTTGCGTGGTTGTCTGTTGGTGAAACCCCTGATTCTGAGCGCCGTTCTATTGCTAATATAATCGTGGGTGCTTTAAATAATGAACAAAAGACTACAGCTTATCTTCTTAATGTGTGCGAATTGTCGGCCACTGACAATGTAACTGTGACCCAGTTTGTGATGGACTCTTTGAAATTACTATGGCCATGTGGAATCACATACGACCGGGTACTTTTATTTGTTACTGATGCAGGTCCTTATATGGTAAAACCAGGACAAACCCTGAAAGGTATTTTTCCTAACATAATTCATATAACTTGTTTGGCACACGCTCTTCATCGCATTTTTGAAACGATACGCGATTCTTTCCCATTGGTGGATAGATTTGTGTCCTGTACTAAGAGAATTTTTGTTAAATCTCCTAAAAGAGTTAAGTTGTTTAGATCAACAGCACCTAATGTCCAACTTCCTCCTGCACCAGTGTTAACTCGATGGGGAACATGGGTCGATGAGGTTTTATCTCGTATTATGCTGAGCACATAGAAATAGTCGAAGAAGTTGTTAATGCATTGGACTCAAAAGATGCTTCATCAATATAAACTATGCAAAATATTCTGTCAGGCACTGGATTAAAAGAGGATCTTAGTTTCATATCTCCCCATTTTCCTTACTTAGCAACAGCCATAACGGCATTGGAAGCTGTAGGATCTCCTTTGCATGGATCACTCACTGAGTTTGAAAAAAAAAAACAATATGTGATCTAAGTTCGGTTCCTGGTAGTATAGGACATAAAGCGAAAGAAGAAGTGAATTATGTAATTTCAGAAAATTCTGGTTATAAACAGATGTGCGATATTCGAGACATCCTTGAAAGAAAACCATCTGTCACACCAAGAGACTTGACTCTCTCTGTGAAGCAGATTACATCATTTAAATGTCCCGATAACATCTTGTGACGTGGAGAGAAGTTTTTCACGTTACAAAAGTGTTTTGCGAGACAACAGACGATGTTTTACAGTTGAAAATTTGTGCAATGTGTTGGTTGTGAACTGCAATATAGCAGTTAATAATAGTGGTGGGACCACTTCTGCTTCAACCTCTAAGCAATAAGGTAACTTTATTTATTATTTATACTAACTCGCCTTGTCTACTGCAAAGGGGCATTGTTTTAATTCAATAGTGCATATTTCTTGGCATATTTTCAAGTTTTTAAGAGCATATTTGCATGCATATTTCAGTGTTTTTTAGGGCATGAACTTCCGAGCCCTACTTATAAGGAATTCTGAAGGAAAACATTCATAAGGTATAGGTACGCACTTCAAAAAAGGTTTTATCCGTGGACGCAACCAAGCTGCAAGTAAATAGATGTCGGATGATAACGCTGCTAGTATTGATATGTATTACGTCATGTTTTGCCCCTGGTTGTAGCACTAGCTCAGTATGGCCCTCAACTGCCTGTGACCTTAACACCACTGGCTTAGTGCAGAAGTGAGTCAGCGAACGTGCGACGAAAAGTGCCGTCATGCGACCGAGTTGTGCCGACTGGAGCAACCTGCAGTTTGTGATGTTACTGGAGGTTGTGCTCGACTCCCAAGCGAGTGAACCGTCCGGAAGGAGAGATCACGGCGGGCGTGTTTGTTACGCCACTACATCAACGTGAAGATAGAGAAGTGAACATTGCGGAACAAAGTGAAGTGGCAATGAACAGTGGAACTAGTTTTTATTATTGAAGTGATACTGTGAGCTAAGCAAATTCTCGACGAAAGTTAAACTAGGTTATTCAATGACAGTGGAAACTGAGTGAAGTGACAGTTTGAAAGACTGGATGAAGTCACAATATCAATACTTGAAGGATAAATGTATTTTATTAACGCCTGCGGCAAAAATGCAAAATCCACGGAGTGGAGGAATTTCAACTTCCCTAGCATGATAGCATGAGCGGCAAGTGAATAAAAAAGAGCCCTAAAATAGTCAATTATTAATGAATTAGTCGTTTGGTTGAGAGGTTGGGCGTTTCAGAAGTAGAATATGAAGAGAAAGAAAAATGCCGCCTTTTGTGTCTGAGAAAAATGTTTAAATATTTGTACATGCATCGGTTTAAATATATATTTTTAAAAATTATTATAATAGAGTTTCGTCAGAATTTTATTTCCTTTTCCACAAGATTCTATCTTGTGGGGTCAAGGAAACAAAAATGATAAAAAGAAACCGCATGCCAAGAAAAACTGTTCTAAAGCATTCTGTAGGTAATTTATGGGTCACAGATGTCAGTAATTCTTTTGAAAGGACATGTATATTTTGCTTTACCTTGAATAACGAACATTGTTGTTTTTTAAATCTCGTTTAGGCTATTTTTACCAAAACATTATCCCTAAATTACCCTAACTTGGATACAAGTTATGAATATCGACGAATAGCCTTGTTCATCAAGATGTTATGATTTGTTTCTCACCTGGCCAGACTATTTCACATGTTTTTAGTAATTAATATTTTTGTATGAATTTAGCCTCTGGGTTTTTCGACGATGGAATGGTATTACTGCTGTTTTTGATGTTGGTGTTTTAATGCCAAGACGTTAGTATATTGTGCTCTGTAACATTTATAGTTCTGATTCTGTTATGGTGATCATCAAAAACGCACGAAACCTGCAGGCAAAATGGGCGTTGTTTCGAAATATATCTAGTGCAAGAAAAGAAACCCCGAGCAAATTGCTATAATTCAGTAAAGGAACTGTTAAATCGGAAGATGTGCATATTGCGTAATTTGAATAAATAATGCAGGAGTTTTCGTGTCGTCACGTGATGAGGATTGCCTTTGTGAACACAGTAGCCTGCTGATGTAGCCCGGAGACGGTATAATTATTACTGCACCTGTTCTTGTATTGTTGACCGTGAGAACAGCCCTCCAGGACCTACTGGCCCTAAGGGCAGCTTTCAGTGACGTGCTTGCCCGACGTCCGGTCTGCAGTAGGCAGCCGCTACTGCCTTCACACATGCAGGCACTATACATGATATTAAAGGATGTTGAAAATAATTCTTTGTTCTTTTTTGTTTTTGTTTTACGGGTATTTAAACTACTAAGCTCTACATATTCAGATACTTTGACATGGCTTTTCTATAACGGAAGGCGTGTTGAATTTCTAATTTCGCCATTATTTGTAGCTTTTATGTATCATTCATTATCAGATGTGACCTTAGAATTTCACATCAAAAGATTAGCAATTAAGGGGACTTAGGGGTGAGATTTTGGCCCATTTGGTAAGAAAGGTTGATTTTTAGATTTTTATGTTGAACAATTGTTCCATGTTTTGTCTATTAAAAAGTGCAATGACTTTTATGTCAGTGCCATTTTTAAAGGCCTGGTAGCCATTTTTAAATAGTGGTGCATAGTGATTAAATGGCTGGTGGTTAGGAGTACGCGTCCTCTGAGACACTGCATGTTAACGGATCAGAAATCCAATCATGGAAATTGTCCACAATATGAATCCACAAAGTCACAAGAAAATGTCGTGCAAGTTGTCTCCAGAAGTAGTAACAAAACTTCTACCCCCGGATCAGCGACTTGGTTCTGACCAGCTGCTAGAACGCTTTGTCAAGGGTACGATACAGAAATCGAATTAATCTCTTCACAGTGTTGTGTGGAGCTATTTGTTCATAATAAGTGTGTGTCTAGGAATAAACTTGAACTTGCAGTACTGAAAGCTGTAATGGAGTTTAATATGGGGTGTGTGAAGTCAATGCAAGTGTTGAATAATCTTAGGAATGAAAACACTTCAGTTGGAGCGATATGCATTTGTCAGAAGCGCAATACTAGACAATGTGTTCAGAGTAGGGAAAAAAAAGACAAATACACACAAGGAGAGCCCATAAATTGGAGAAATTGTCAGCACAGGAGAGGAAAAGAAGTCAGAAAGTGAAGCCTATGCTGCAACACAGTTATGCTGATGTTCGAATGTTTTAAAAGTTTAATTCTGTTTTTCTCACTTTATTTTTTCGAGCATTTTCACGTAACTGAAAAACTCTTTGTGACAGAGTTCTCAAGGGATTCTTTTGAAAATTTCAGGATGTGTTCTTATTTATGTAAGGCTCCAAAATTGATCTGGGCTTTGATATCAGCCAGGTAATATTGAACATGTTCACATTCAAATGGCGATGGAAAGTTAAAAAAACGTGAAATCTGTAAATAGACATTAAAAAATTGCCAGGTACTAAAGTACTGGTGTAAAATCAAAGCCCAGAGCAATTATGACTTTCAAGTGCATGAATTCTCAGATCACAAAGTTTCATGCCAAACATATAAAAATTGTTACGCGAGGAGCTTTTTTAAATCAGAATATCTTTTAAATCAATTAAAAAACTATTTGACTTATATACTTCAAATTTTGTGCAGCTGTATACCTAAACCAGGGGAAGACAGGTACCGCTGCTGTGACGTCAGCTCACTCAGCTCACATGCTCCCACCGAAAGCCAGTTGAACGTGTGACGTCACAGCGGGCAAGAGGACATGGCATACGGGACATCGTAATTTTAATGCTGACTGTTTCAATTACGGAATAGTCACAGATTATAAATAATTACATTTCGGCTTTATGCCATATATATAAATTGTAGTTTGTGAACAGTCATGTTATAACGCAAATAGAACAGAAATTATAACTATTTTGCCTGAGCTAGACGAGAGCTATACAGAACAATTAGGTGGACATTTTCCGTCATTTGCCGTTTCGCTTTCTTTAACTAGTTTGTCAATGTTAGGGCGTAATGTACGGCACATTTGTAACCGAAGACTGCATGTTAGATTGTGATCTGGTAATATGCTTCGGGATTTTGACTTAGAAGGGTTCATAACAGAAAAGAATTGTTCGCGCACATACATAGAACCAAACATACGTAATATCCGTGCAACAAGGGCATACAACCTCAGAAATCTGGTTTGAGGAATATTCTTATAAAAATCATCCAAGTCTTCCCTTTGTTTATATTTGTCCTTCAGCAAATCGTCGCACTGTAAATTTATCAATTCAATTTGATACCTGCTAGAAACATTGTTAACATCCAATGAATACGGGGTCGCAAACACCTGAAACGTAGTTGACAATGTTTCTACATCTTGAAGCCTGGTCTCAAACTGGTGTGAAACACGGGGAACTGAACACAAACACAAAACCATTACACACAACACTACACAACGTCAACAAAAACACACATTAAAAACAAAATTCGCACTAACGCCGTTAAGATCCCTCAAACAACAAATAAACACCCTCAGACTAGGCTGAAGAGGGTTCTCCCTAAAGAGCCCGGCAAGTTGTAAACATGCCCAAATAACATTTTTCATATTCATTCAGTTTCGTGCAAGTAGCGCCGCTGATCTAGGCAGCATAGCAATACACCGCTCTCGCCTGACGTCACACGAACGTACAAGCTGGCTCTTCGTTTAAATACGTCACACGGCCCGAAGTTGTCTTCCCCTGACCTAAACTATATTAATGTGGTTAAAAATTGGTGCTGCTAGAATACAGTCACCCCTAACTCCCCTTAACAGTGTAAAACACAGTATTATTTTATTATTAAATCTGACCTTATATAAAGGTTTGCCATGTGACACAGAATAGCTTTCATGTGTTTGAAATGAATACATAAAAAGGTTAATAAAAAAAAAAAGTTTTTGTTAATATAGGACACAGTTACTTTTATTCTTACAATTATCTCGCAAGTAAAAACTCAAAAAGGAGCAATTTAATATTCTATGTTTAAAATGTAAATAGGTACTTTAGTTGTATGTACGAATTTGCCATAGCTCGGGTACAATACTTGTTAAGCTGTGACAAATTATCTTAGTATTGGAATATGATTTTAACATTACGAAGTGTTAACTTACTGACTAGACTTCAAGTGATATTTATTACGAGGATGATTATTTCAAAACTGAAATCAATAAAAATAGGGGGTTGTCTTATAAAACATACAAAATACAAGTTCTACTATATGGTCTTTTCGGAAAACAAATCGCCATATCCTCGTGTATTGTGCAGCCATGCAAAAAATGATTGAGCGCATTAGGAGAGCAGACTATTTCTAAGTCCTAGGTCCTGTTGCAGCACGGTTTACACAAGTCGATATTTCCAAGATACAACCTGAATTTACTCGTGGCCTGTTCCATATGTTACGTCTATTGGACACGCAAATGGGCAGTTTGCCAGACTGTCCCTTTCTTTATCAAGAAGAAATACAAATGCGAATGGCGATTCAAGACAGCCTATTTGCGTGTCAAACCATTCATTATTATGTAAAGCTACTTCGTTTCATTAAGTGTTAACATAGCGTGACTGAAACACATTAATGTTGTATTTATTTGTTTTGTGTGCTCTAATTAAATTAAGGTGCTTTAAAAAGGAACACGCAACTTTCATTTTAAAAACGTCCCTCGAAATGACGTTACGACCGCCACTGAATCAGTTCTAATTTTGCGGCGGTCTTGGGATGTTACTGTGGATTGTTGTGCTGCAAACACAGATGTGAAGGAAGGAAAGAAGAAAAAGATAAGTGTAGTATATTTAGTACATGTGGCATATTGGTCTCAATATTAATATTTTTCTCTTAAGAGCCCAAATGCGATTGTGGTTTAATCCTGAACCCACGTAAGTTGAACTGTGTTGCGCTATTAATAGGTAAATCAGATACAACCTGCATTATTTCCTTCTAAATGGGTGTCATTGATGCTTGTATTGTTGTCTTTTTCCCCTTGAATAACATATTATTGAACATTTAATGTTAATGTAACGGAGCTGACACACAGTAACAGTAAAACTGGTTTGGGAAACTTTGAATTACTCAACTGGATGTGAAGGGGTGTCTTCTTGTCCGGATGACTTCTCCCATGGTAGTAATAATGTTTCAAGTCTCATGCACAAGGACCCATATATTCCACCGTGTTTTAATCTGGTGCTGTGATATTTCACATTCACGTAGAAGGTGGAATGCTACAAGAGTACGCCGGTATGAAAATATACCCAGGTTATTCTGTTTGTGCAACCAGTGTTGCCATATCTACTTTTTTTTGCATGTCTACTTTTCTACTTTCGGTTAAGTACAAAAATGCAAAATCTCCTTTTTTAAAAATACAGGAAAATCTGAATTTTTTCCTTTTTTAAAGGTAATTTATAATTTCCTAATTGATAAATAGTGCAGTCATGATCATTATTACGGTGATGTCCCTTTCTCAGCCGTTTCGTTCTTATCAGTAGATATAATACCTATGTTGATAAGGCATTGCTTCCTTTTAACAATACTCTTAGGACTCTAAATATAATATTTCAATGGCAGGTATTTGGTGAACTTCAGTCAGTATCTCCCGCAGTTATTGACATCACTGAACTGTACTGTGAATGCATGTTTCCTGTATTTTTATTATTTATTTATTTATTTTTTGCTGTAAAATAATTTAGGGTTATATTTAATATAGGTTTATTTCTATAAACTTATTTTAGGGTTATATTTAGTATTTGTAAGACAATACATTTTAAAATACATTAGCGAGAGAAAAGTGAAATATCTACACACAGTAAGTTTGCAAGAGCATGTGAGGTATAATGCAGTTCAATTTTTTATTTAAATGATGCTTTTGTGGGAATGGAGAGTATATATATATTTAAGTAATATGTAACGTCTGTTCTTATGGATACGTTACCACAGGCCGTGGACGCTGATAATATATAAAATTGAATTGTATATGGGAAAGGAAGTTCGGAAAGAAAACTTCCAGCAGTGAGTTTTAGGATACCTCCTCGACATTGCCACTTGCGAGCTTATGGCTAAGAAGAACCTGGAAAAACCCGCTCAGGCAGGAAGGTCCTGGCGGCATTTAACAATAGACATTCCGTTCTGTAGCCCGTGCCTTAACGACCTTGGCTACCCGTGTCGGTACTTTATATTTTACCAAAAGTTAAACATAGAATAACATTTAATAAATAATTATATTAACTGGGCCCAAAATAGAAGGATGTTTACATTTATCGCTAACAGGTGTACCAAATTTTAGCATTGTATCCGGAATAGTATAAATAGTATTTTCACCTAATTTTTAGGAGTGTGTTGGAAGGAGGAAAAATAAAATGCATTAAATTTGTTAATAGCTGGCCCTGCAACATGAAATTAAACGGGGCTGAAAGCTATTTAGGATATATTACTTCGGCGAGTAGTGCGTGACGAGTAAGAGAACGGAAGAAAAGCCACCCTCTCCCCCCCCCTAAAAAAAAAGGTTAAACTTCAGAATATGATATGATAGTGGTAGTAAGTTCTGGCGCGGAGGATCCGGGTTCGATCCCCGGTACCAGCATGTGGATTTTATCCCCTCTGGGAGGTCTGACACGGGGTGCACTCAGCCTCATTAGGTCCCGGGGGACCAATTGAGGCGCTACTTAATGGAGAAGTAGCGGCCCCAGGTCGAGAAGGCCGTATAACTGGCTGGGAGGCACTCGGGGCGTTGACCACGTCCCACCTTCCAGTACTGCACCCCACCAATGACGCCTGTAGTGGGCAGAGGTGGGGGACGCAGCGGCTGGGCGGCAAGTCTTGACTCTTCATGGGCTGTTGGGCTAGGGGTTTAGTTTTAGTGGTAGTAAGTAGCGTTAGTGGTGACGCACAGTATATGCTTTCATTTTCCACGCATTTTTTTTTTTTAATTTAGATAATTTTGGACTGTAGTTTAAATGTTAAAATGATGCTTGTTATGTTTTACGTGTAAAATCCAGTGAACTGGTTGGAGCAGTAATTATTTAACTACGCTGCCATCCAGGATACGAAATGTCAGAATTTTGTCCTGCAGAAGTTCTTTTATGCTTATTCCAGCTTTGAGAGCACACTTAACCAGAGAAATGCCCACAGATTCTTTATGTTATAATGGTGGTAACAACTGCCAGTTTTCAAACTCATAACTGCATCTTAGTCTTAATAATAATAATAATAATAATAATAATAATAATAATAATAATAATAATAATAATAATAATAATAATAATAATAATAAACTATTTGCACTGTACTGTTTAATGTAAGATAGCTTTAATATTTGCTGTGCGAAATGTGTCTGGGTGCTTAGACTGGTAATTTGAAATTTACTGTACGAGCATGTCTATCTTATAAAAAACAAATTTGTGTGAGAGTGAGTGAGTGTGGTCGATTAGTTAATAACGAATTTATCCATAAACAAGAATGCAAGATTATCTCTGGGCCAAAACCTGAACACACTTGTTAAGAAATACAGTTATATTAGTTAATCTACAATCGGTACAACTGTATGGCACAATTGGTGCTACAGGATTAATAAAATTAAACAAACGTTATTTTCACATATCTCCCTTTAAACCTATGCAGAATCATATTAGTACATTACTCATAATACGTTTAAATACATGTCCGTCTTTGTGTATGCATTGATGCAAGCGCTTCGTAGAGTAAGTATGGACGTGTTATAATGTCCCTGCTGATATTGAAGCACAATGTCACCCTTTCTTTTAAATTTTCTGGGTTTTCTGGTTCCATCTTGTAAACCCTGGAGAGGATCTCGCTGGCCACCAAATGCGACTACCCCGACCTATCTACCTTCAAGAGTACACACTGTGGAGATTTACTTTAACTCCTCTAAAGTAATGGGGAATAGTGTACCATTGTGCTGAAACCAGCGATTTAGGTGTAACTAAAGTGGCACGTCTTTTAGAAGGATCTCGATATTCAGACCACTCTGGAGGTATTGCAATAAGTTGGTCTATGTGACTAGGAGCCGAATAAACTGGTCCAATGATGTGCCCCAGAATGCTGCAGTACACGTTGACACCAACTGAACCTGCGTGTGATGTAAGCAGCGACGATTCTCAGGAGCTATTTAAGAGCCTTCTGCAAATGGCACGCGATTCTTGAAAGTGTTTCCATAAAGCTGTTTGTGTAAGTGTAGTTTATACGGATGGTATTTTCGCTCCTTCAAACCCCGCTCTGACCCCCAGGCCAGCTGCAGCTCTACTTTGCCCTAATTACGATGAGAAAGATTAATGGTTAAGAAGTAACATTACCTAAAACAATCCATTTCTTAATTGCATCTCTGTACATCGAATATCGAACGCAGGCGTTAAGTCGAGAACATTCAGAATGCAGCCTTCGAGCCTCGGCCTCATGCCGCATTTCGGAGCGACTTCCCATACGAGTAGTTCTGAACCATATCCGCGTATTCGTTGTTGGTAAACGTATTACTTGTTTACTAGAATGACCTGGCAACCACGAAACACATATCACGAAGTAAACACATGCAGACCAAGCACTACCTCAGTGACCTTTCGCTTCGTACCTGTACCGCCACTATGAAAATGAGTGACGCGGCAACTTCTTTTGCACTTATGTATGCAGGAAATGTAAAACTGCAAAGAACGGCTTATCTGGCCCACCTGGTACCTCAGTTTGCATCGAAAGTGTTTCGCATCTGGTGGGTTTTCAAAGAATGGTAAATAATACTTTTTACATTTTGTGATATTTATAATAATGGCTCCTACGTTTCCAAAGTTAACTGGGAAGCAGGGTTGCCAAACCGTACGATAATTATGGGGACATACGATAATTTGAATGTTTGTGCTCAGGGTTGCCAACCCGTACGATCATTATAGTAGTGTACGATAGATTGAATGTATGATAGTTCGATACCAGGTTTGTCACACCAGCGAAATGAAAGTAATTACAAATAGCGACATCACTCTTGCCCTCATGGCCTGTCTCCACCCCTCCAAGACAATCGTTTCATATCCTACTAATCCTCCTATCATTTAACCTTTTATTGCCAGTGTGCCCAGGTATGGTGATCTCAATGAAGAAGGCACTGTTCAGAAAATTGATGATCAATGGAGAAAACTCGGAATAAGTGATATTCCGTGTGTAATAAAGAACATGCCTGAACCTGACAGTTTCTGGAGTGCTGTTAAACACATTCAGCTTGGTGGATTTCGAAGAACTGGCGGAGTTTCCATTATGTGATTTCGTTGCCCCACAGAAATACTTCTTGTGAGAGCTTTTTCTAAACTAGGTTTAATAAAAACCAAAACTAGAAACAGATTGGCGCTAGAAACGGTAAATTGACTTATTCTGTCATCTCAGCTCATGAAAAATGTGGTGGGTCCGAAAGTCTGCAAGTTACCGAGATATTAAAGTTTATCTCAACAACAAATTTGTATGATGCTGCAACAGTCGAGGAAGATGACGTTTCAGATGAATAGTGCGAGGAACACAAGTGCTAAAGTTGTAATACTGATTGAGGTAATCAATCTTGTAAGTGGATACCATAAACATCAATACTATTACATTTTCTTAAGTGTTATGCTGGTATATTTATTCTTGTAGTATTTGGTTTATGATGTACGATAATGTTGAATCCAAATGTATAATTTTGAGTGGCCGGTACGATAATTTCACTTTTAAAGATTGGCAACCCTGCTGGGAAGGTATCACGTAGTCAGAGCTGGGAAATGATTGACAATATTCTCGAGTTCATTAAGCGAGAGGCAAAGGTGAAGGAAATGAACGACTGAAGGTATTATGCAGTGCCTAACCGGTGCAGGGATAATTGACGACTGTCCCACGCACTCTGATAAGTAACTCGCTTTGTTACTTATTTTCGCTTTGTAGCTGTCATTAAGATTGTGACATCTGTTGCCCCACCGCTCTCTCTATGCTGCTCCTTGCTCTTACGTCACAAACGCATCTGCCGACCACTAATGTAAATCAGTTTGTGAGTACTCAACGCAAGAATACATACTTAAATGATTGACTTTTCATCGTGTATGATTCCCTTTTTTAAAAAAGTATGAAAGTAATGTGCAATTTGTATGGTTTAAAATCAAATATTGATTATTAAATATACTACGATTGACTTTTCCTCGTTTGATTTTTAACTTTTTATTGCCTGTTTCGCCTGACTATTTTGTTACAAGTGGCGGATCATCCAAAGCGATAACATTATTAGCGAGAGGTGATAATCCGGCATGCACGGGATAGTCATAAATACTAATCTAGATCATATCTAGTTCATGTATAGAGGGGCAGTTTCTTCGGAGTAGTAGGTTGTCCCAATTTCTCGTGAAGGATAAATGCCATCACTGGTGGCGCTATAACAACAGGTAAGATCTGGCTGACCGATGGAAGGACCGGTTACAATAAAAACCAGAAAGCGACGTTGTCAGATGGCTCTTCGCCGCCTGTTCCTTTATTTCCCGACCAGCAGCATCCTCTGCAACGTCATTGCATATACTACACCTGCTGTACCATTTACAGCTGCTCGCTCGTCTTGCCTAGAAAACCACCATTCAACAACCGGTTCTCCTAACTTCAAACGGAAGTCCTAACGCAACAGTCTCTGTGACACACATTTTTAGGTGAGGTTTTCATTTGTCTTTTAGGTACAAAGGCTTCCCAGTATTCCAATATAATAGTGGGAGTAATACAATGAGGAGTTGGTGATGATGAGTTTTGTGGTATCGAATGAAAATTGGCGAAACAATTAAGTTTTACACCCTCACAGTGCCCCATTCCAATCTCAAACGTCCTTACGGCATTACATATTTGAAAATTGGTAGAAATAACCAACATTTAAATTTGTTTATGTATCTGTTTTTATGTTTCTCCATGCCACGTTGTTGCTTTCACATTTTCCCATTTTTAAAGCTTCAAACGGCCGTTTAGGTGACGTACAACGTTATATTTTTTTGCCCCTCTTTTTACTTTCTCTACTGGTAAGTAGGGGAAGTATTGTATTCCACCCAAAAATTCGATGTCGAGATTTCACCGGAAATACATGTTTTGAGGCCCCCTGAATCAAAAAAAAAGCATTTTTAGAAAAAGGTCCGTGTGTGTGTGTGTGTGTGTGTGTGTGTGTGTGTGTGTGTGTGTGTGTGTGTCAGTCTGTCAGTCTGTGGACAGCATCACTCAAAAACGAAAAGTCGGTTAAAAACCAAAGTTGGTATTTAAGTTTAATGTCTTTCAAGGATGTGACACGAAGATTTTTTAAGAAAATAGCCCTACCCTAAACTACCCTTTACATGGACGATTTTCCGAAAATTATTTTCTTGAAAATGGCTCTAACGATTTTGATTAAAATGCCATATGTTTGAGATATTTTTATGACAAATCAAATGTATATCTTGAATTTTCTGGCTATAGCCCCTGTAGTCGTATTTACTCTGGATGAATTTTGCATAACTGGTAAACCGTTAAGAGATAGACCAAATCATACTATACAAAAAATATAGATCTTGCTAAAATACACAATTTATGTCTCAATAAATTTTCTTTTAGGGTGAACCATTTCGGAGATATTCCTTGTTATGTGTGCGAGTTTCGGAAAACTTAGAACTTTCGTGAAATGGGTCATCGCTGTTCATTTTTTTTATGTTAAGTGTGCACAGACAACAGAATCTCAAACATTTGACTATCGCACAAAGCCTACTGTATTCTAACATTCCCCTTGCACCTACAAGGAAATAAGCAATAAGATAGTTTGTACAAATGTTTATCTCAACTAACAAGAAAGAAGATATAGGAATAAGAGTTTGTAAGAATGGTTAGTTCAAGAGTAGAGAAAGTCATGTGAGTGCAACACATCAGATTTTTTTTGTTAAATTGTTTACTTTGAAAGCGCCCCGTATTCTATTATATATGTATATACGCAATTTTGTTGTAGAATGCTTTAAAATTAATCCGCGTCTGCACCACCTCTTCATGTCAGTTTTACAAGTTTTAGGATGGATGTAATAAATAATTTGGCTAACGAAGCAACTTATACTATAAGCTGTACGGAATAAGAAGGCACATGAGGCGGAGCTAGACGAAGGTGTGTGAGAGCAAATAGCCAATCCTAGAGAGGCGACGTTGCCCAGTTCGGTAACGCGCTGTCTAGCGCAATATTTGCTTTTCACTTTTCTCTTTGCGCTCATCAAATCCAGCAACGGCTCATTATTACAAAGAATTCCATTGCAAAGAGCTAGAAATGTTGAAGCTGACTGTCCAAGAAGCGAAATTTTAGGTGGCCTGTAGCCCAAGATATGAGTGATTGAAGAAACGCTGCGCTCAGCGATAGCAAACGACACTTGCCTTGCATCATGATTGTTTATTTATCGTCTCAAATATCTTTCTTCTCAAGGAGTGAGATGTCTGCAGGAAAGCAAAAGGAATTAGTTTATTCGTATGTGTGTTCCATGTCTGACATAGTGTCACAGTGCTACCTGTGTCTTATAATTACTGTAACTCGTTTTGTTGCTAAGAAATATGGCATTAACAAAACCTGGTACGAGCGGCTTACAGACAAGTTAATCGAAAGGGAAAGTATTGCATTCAGATGCGCGGGCTATTATTTTCAGTGTTTACACTTTTTTAAAAGAATTGTCCTCAGTAGAAGTTCGTGCGTGCGAACATTGTATTTAAACAGAGCCGGGCGCTAACAGCTAAAGCATGCAATGTAAGTGAACATTCATTGTCGCGCGTAGTGCAACAAGGTAAAATAACCTCTTCTGAATCCGGGCAGCCCTTGTTTATATCCCCCGGAAAACACCATAAGACAGAAAAACGGATTTCGAATCTGGACGACTTTCAGAAAGATGTACTGCTGAATCTGTATAAAGAAGTGGGCTTCAAAGCTTGGAGCATAGACCGTATTTTATCGCGTAATTCCCCCTCCCCCCCCTTTTTTTTTTCCTCGAATAATTTGCTTGAAAACACTGGGGAGGGAATTATGCGAGTGGTGTTTCTAGGAATTCAGAAAGGAAGGGAAACCATGTAGTATTATGTAAAAGTTATATGGGTATACAGTAATTTGTGAATGAACTGGATACATACCACGGTTTCGTTGGGCCTACAATGTATTGTTTCATTGTTTCTTTTCTCTGACTCTTCTGCGGTCTCACTTCCGTTACTATCATCACTTTTTCATTTATATCTGGCTCAGATAACACATCTTCATTTTCACTATTCCACAACATGTCGTCAGAACCATTAATGGCACCAGAAATACCAGTTTTTTAAAACTGTTTAACAATATGACGACTTGTAAGAAATTGACTTAGAAACAAACACGTGTGTAACTTCACATTTCAATTTTACGATACGTTATGACAATGGCTATACGAGTATTTTTGTGGCAAGCGCTGCGTCGATTGTTGTCCATTATCAAGTCATTTGAAGGCCGCTCCAATAAGAACGAACCAGGAGAGGCAATTATGCGATGTTTAATAGGTAAATATTTTTTAGTGATGAAAAGTCATAGGGGAGGGAAATATGCGAGGGGGGGGGGGGCCTAATGCGATAAAATACGGTATGTTAAGTCATTCCTGTATTACGTGTTTTAAACCAAAAATGTAAGCTATTTTATGGCAAATTCTCTTTGCGATACAATGTTCACAATTTTTAATCAACTCTGCATATTGATGTTTCTTACTGAGCTATAAAATAAGCTTGCTAAAAATAGTCTTCACATAGCTGGTTTAAAAAAATATTTTGTTCAATTGCGAGTTTCCGCTTTTGCTATATGTAACATAATACAAACTTTGATGATATGTTAGCCTAACATACTTGCCTTATATTAATAACCGCATTGCAAATTCTGGTTGGTAGATATTGGGGAAACTATTTCCAGAGCTTCGCTCTGTTAACTTACAAATTGCATCGCAAGGAACATTTTAAGTGCTGAAATGTCTAAAATACACAACCGAGAAGGCCACATTGGAATATTACTCGTAAAATGTAGCTTGAAATTGTGATTAGGCATTTGTTGCTTGATTATGTAGATTTTCACTTAGAATACCTAATATAGGAACTGATCAACATATGTGCAGAAACTCTGTCTAGACACTTAGAAAAATATGAGAAATACCTATCGGAAAATGCCTCAAATTGCGCAACTACGACATCCGTTTAGATTTATTTAAATCGTCACGTAACTCTCTCATTTTCACTCCGATAACAAACATATTTACATGAAAACGTTCCTAGAGAATCGGATATAATAAACAATTTAAAAACTCAACATTGTAATGTTTTATCACCTATTTATTGAAAGATATGAACTCCGTTGTAACATTAGATTGGAAATGAAAATTATCTGCTTAGATGAGGAATTTATATTTGAAGCAAATTACAGGTTTAGAGAACGTATTGTCTGATTTTAAAGAGATTGAAATTGTAATGACAGGTTTTAAATGTGCACCTTGCAATCCTTCACCGTCCTCGCTGCTGTCTACCGGTAACGCTCACGTGCATATCACCCCTCTCTTTCTTTCGCATAGCGATATGAGCCGGCAACAGCGCTCCATAGCTGAGTAGGATTGGAGCTACTCATGTGCCTTCTTATTTCGTGCTCCCTATAATTCCTGAGTGTGTGCATGGCAGTTGTATATGATTATTTACCAAAAGTAAGATCTCAACAATTGATGCTTTTTTAAAAACGTATTGTTTTAAGTTTTGCATACACGGGAAACATGTATTCATTAACCGCCATAACGTATTATTTAGGGAAATTGGAAAGCAGTTTCGCCCCATTGTGAGTGCTGCCTGACTGCTGAATAGTCTTGAATCTCATTCTTTAGTTCCTAGCATTCTTGACTTGACGTAAAACAGAATAGATGACATATTTAACGTTATACTATCGCAAAACTGTGGACTTTCGTAGGAAATATGATTTCAGCCGCTAAATCTCAGTTGAACTGGGGAAACAATTTTCCCCTTTGTAAGTCGAGTAGAACCTCGCTTATCCGAAACTGCTGCGCCTCCTTTAGTTCGTGCTCATTTTTTCGTATAACACATGCCAACGTTTCTAAGCAGTGAAAGTAAGAAATTACTTGTATCCCAAATGCATGTAATGATTAATAAACAAACCACCACTATACACAGTATTATTATAGCGTTACAATATTTATGACTATTTATAAAATCACTAATTTTTTTTCTGAAGTTCCTTCTATCAACGCTTGCGAGCACATAACACCCCAAAGATTTTTAAGCATTTTATCTATTGGTGCTGATTCACTACTTTGTTGCACAAAATGCAAGACAACCTAAAAACGAAAATGTTGACAATTTCGGTAGCACAATAAGCCCAACGTTTAAGTGCCTCTGGGAGGAATTCCCGTCAAAATTTAAGTACTAATTTGTAGCCTTTGTTACTTCTCACGGCTGTCGGCCCCAACCTTCAATTCAATGCGTATTATAACACGCTTTCTCTTCGCTGGCATCTTAAAGCACAAACCACACTGACCAACATCAACACCACGTTAAATAACATTGAATGCGTGTACAAGCAGTTAACACTGATAATAAGGTACACTCGCTTCCATTTATGCCGTCACAGCAGTTCGGGAAGCATGTTAAGTGTGTGTGTGTGTGTGTGTGTGTGTGTGTGTGTGTGTGTGTGTGTGTGTGTGTGTGTGTGTGTGCGTGCACGCGCGAGCACAGCATTACTCAAAAACAAAAAGTCGGTTAAAAATGTCTTTCAAGGATGCGACACGAAGTTTTTGAAGAAAATTGCTTCACCCTAACCTATCCTTTACATGGAAAATGTTTCGAAAATTTTGATTTCGTTGAAAACAACTAACGATTTTGATTAAAATGCTATATGTTTGAGATACTTTTATGACAAATTATATGCATATCTTGAATTTTCTGGCTATAGCCCCTGTAGTCGTATTTACTCTGGATGACTTTTACATAATTGGTAAACCGTAAGAGATGGACCAAATCTTACTATAGAAAAATGTAGATTTTGCTAAAATACGCAATTTATGTGCAAAGAAAATTTTTGTAGAGTGAACCGTTTAGGAGATATGCCTTGTCAATTGTGTGTTTTGGAGAACTTGTACCTCTATCAAATATAACATCATTATTCATTTTTTATATGTTAGCCGTGCAAAGAGAACGGAATCTCAAAGCTTTAAAAGATTTGATTATCGCTCAAAGCCTACTGTATTCTCATATTCCCCTTGCTCCTGCAAATGTTTATCTCAACACGAAGAAGACATAGGAAGAAGAGTTGGCAAGAATGGCTAGTACAAGTGTAGAGGAAGTCTGTCATCAGATTTATTTTTCTTTTCTTTTTTTTTTTTTTTTTTTTTTTCTTCTTATAATTCCAAAAGATGTGTTCTGATTTTCATGTTTGCGTTCTTGAACAATTCTTTTCACTGTTCTTTCTGACGCTTCTGTGGCATCTGATACGCGTTTTTGAACTTTTTTGAAAAACTCTTCTGATGTCAGCAGTTCTCTGCTTTAGCTTTTTTCTTTATGTATGCCCATACATTTGAAACAATTTCGCTACTGTGACTGTGTAATGGTTTAGAAAGTAGTGGTAACATAATGGATTTATGCCATGATCAGCGTCTCATAAATTCACCATAGTCACTTCTTATCGTGAAACTCTTACTATCTTTAACTGCACACTGCACAAAAAAGCAACTGTGAATTAGCAAGGACTGTGTCAGATGCAGACAACATCACTACCTTCCCCCTCCCCACCCCACCTGTTGTGCATGGTTTCATTCGCAGAATTATATGAGCTGATGAAACAGAACAAGAACTGTGGGTTCGCCTACAGGACTTGCAGTCAAGGCCAGGGGCCAAGAACGATGGGTCCAGCTGTACATTCCATTAGCGCCATCTTCACCACTGGGCCACAGCTCTAGCTTTTCGCAACACTGCTGTATTGAACCCTAGTCTTGTTCAAACATATGCTTACATTCATCTTCCTATCATCTGTAGGGGACTTCATATTCTGCGGCCATTCTTCTTCTTTTGTGTATTATTTTTTTCTGTTCGTATGTAGCACTTTAGATTAAAAAAATCATGAATTTTACTTTTCTCAACTTCAGAATCTTACTTAAATAAGAGTTTTAGGGACTAATAAAAGGAAAAATTTTGAAGACAGAAATTGAGTGTTATGTTATGGGTTGTGAATAACAGATCCCTTATTCCGTAAAATTCGACATTTCGTCAACTCGACCTCTCAGTTCACATTAGGTGGAGTTATCGGGATTTCACTGTAATAATAAAAGTAGGAACATGTGAGGAGTATAATGAGCAGCACTTCGGTAGTTGCTGCATCCGAATCTCAAATATCAGTTCAATATTATATATTATGTTTTTCAAAGGTGAATAAAAATTAAGCAGATATGGGTATAGAGACAGGGCTGGGCAACTGGTAATCCGTGAGCGCAGCCCGCTAACAGCCTTGCATTGTTAACTGTATATTTAGCAGATAAAATAATAGGGATGTTGTAGCTATTCCGCCAGTTGCCCAGCTTGGTATACATGAACATTTGTATGGTCTTAGACAAATGAGGTTTATCTAAAAGGTAATGAATGCTTGCGGGCTATTCGTGTGAGTAGCAACACTTAACAGCTTCACAGTTTACGCAAATAAAGTGTGCAAGTTGTTACTGCAAATCACATTTCAGGGATGAAAATTCATGGTCCACTGAAGACAATCTTTACAAACCCGCTACCTCCCGAATGCGAGTGGCACACGTTACCGCGTGAAATTATAGGTTACTAAATAATTACGGGATTAAAGATGAGAAAACGAAGTTAAAACTATATCTAGTGTGCTTATCTAAAAATGTCTAACGATTTGGATAAAACATTTCGCCGCTAAAGTGTGTTACAAACAATGACATTCTTAGAGGTGAGAAGTAAACTTCTTCCAGCACTTTACTCCCGTTTCGTTGAGTGCCAGAGGATTGTTGGTCCATCATTTTGGCAGTGATGAAAGTAAACTAAACGTGTTAATATGAAGGCGCGTGGATCATTGTACAGTACCCTCATAAATAGCACAAGGCTATTAGTGAACTTAATTGCATCGTCATTTCAGATTTTAAGAGCCACCCGTGCAACGGTGGGGAAGCCCAGTGCTCTCATCAGTATTACTTGAAACTAACATTTACGGTACCTGTCGCACATGCACTAATGTCTCGTCTCCTGTTTAATGAGTTTTCCATTTCCTTTCAAGCTGGTGTATGTGCTAAGGGATGGGGAAGAATTCAGGTTATTACTAACTATTCATACACCATTATTTTACATTTGTTATTTTTATGTATGATAAATCTTTTCCATAAGCTGTTTCAGTGGACATTTTGTTCTAGAAGGTTGAGAGAAGCAGCTGCTTGAAAGGGAGTTTTTATGTTGCATGTTTTTTTTTTTTCTAATAATTGGGGCTCGGAAGTTCATGCATTTACATATTTTTTTCCTCTGTTATAATTACAATTCTAGCAAGTGATGTGCACGAATCAACAGTTCATGAGCTTATTAAACCCCATTTGATGTTGCATATAAATGCATATTTCGACTTTTCTGATAAAACCGTCATATTTCTACCATTTTAGTGCTTTTTTGGCATAAAACGGTCTATTTTTCCATTCAAGATTGGGACTATAATGACCTAGCTGTCGACGGCCCTTAAACCCGAATCACTCACTCACTCCATTCAAGATTAGAAATCTTGAAACTCCGAACTGAGCCGCTGCCCTCTGGTACAGTCAGTAAAAGAAGGTGTTAACTCCCTAGACCCTAGTAATGCTACATCCATTGTTATAGCCCAAAATGTATTGTCTAATAGTGAATTATAAGCTAAGTGTTTTTTCTGTGTGCGCATTTGCCGGGTTACCAGAAGCTATTATGTCCTTAGAAACAGTAGGCCTAGCCTTAAGTGAAACACTCCAAGTATTTAAGAAACATCAAATTTTCATTGTTTCCGCTAGTGTGGGGGAAATACTAAAGAACAAAGCGAAGAGTGTAATATCAAAAAATACTGATATGAACAGATATTGGAGAATTGGAGATATTGTAAATGGAAACACTACAATTAACTTACACGAACTGTGTTTTACACGAACCAGTTAGCATCATTCTAGGAGGTAGAGAGCAGTTTCTCAATATATTATAAGCTCCTGTTCAGGGATAACAGGCGTTCTTTCAAGTTTGAAACCGCCCGTCACGCGGTTGTTGCGAACTGCAATTCATCGCTTCGTATGACCAGCGATAAGTGTGAGTTCAATTTATTTCCCTTTGTTTATATTGAAGAATATTTTGCATATAAGCATATTTTAAGTGCATATTTATTGGCATATTTGCATTCGTATTACATAGCTTTTAGCGCATGAACTTCCGGACCCTACTAATAATATAATGAACATTTAACAAGATTTCAAACGCACTGCTTAAACTACTGAAAATTGTAAACAACAAGTACTTAATACCAACATTTTAATTTGGCATAAACTGTGTGTTTTAATGAAATCTTAACAGTTTTGTGCAGCAAGTGCTTTTTTTCGGGTTGCCAGCTATAGAAACTTGCATGACTTTGTCAGCCATGTGTAACAAAATCACTATATACCTTTAATTCACATCAGTGTCTAAGTTTATATTATTTTAATCAAAATTGGTAGCCATTTTAGAGAAAAAAAGTTAATATTTCCCATATAAGGGATTGTTTGGCGGCGAAATATTTCCCGAGGATCTCGGTTTGCGTTCATAAAACATCATACCTTGTGATTCAGTCGATTTTGGTGTTTTAGTTGTCCTTTTCGAATATAAAAGCTTGTATATACAGTTATTCCGATCAAATCTTGACTTCGAAGATTTGGTTGGACTGCAGTAGTTCCCCTACAACCACGAATAGATGTTGAGGAAAGCGATTAACACAATCAGATATCTGCTAGATTCTTTAACATTACAAGCAAGTTCCGAGTTACGATCGAAGGTAGTACGCATATGGCCCCTGCACTAATGGTGTCTGCGGTGACTTAACATTTTCTGGGTGGGAAATACATTGTGCTGTGCTTTATATGCGTTGTTCTCTCTCTGGTTTCGTGGAGTCAGTATCTCTCAACTGTTCTTTGGGAACCCATCTGAATATTCCTACTGATCTGTATATGTAACACCCGCAAATTAATAGTTGAAGCTTGCTTCCAGGGATACTTGCTATCTTTTTTCCATTGATATGTATATATGACTTGCTTGTGTTAGTCCGTAGGGATTACGGATGGGTTACTTGGCTGACTGATGCAAGCTCAGCCGGAACAATCCAGGTAAAGCTTTTTTTCGGATTGCCCCCCTACTGTTACTCTCGGGTAACTATAGGCGCCGAGGACCTGTTTGCCGCCATTCATTCATCTTCTGGAACGAGAGACTCTATCAGTCGGCGGGACATTGATTCGCAACATTGTGAAGGAAGCCCATTTGCTGGAAACCTTTTGCACAGAATTCTTTCGATTCTTATTGTTATTGTTATAGCGGGATTTAGATTCCAGCTATCTTGGAGTTATTCACTCAAAACCGAAATACACTTTTCTTCAAACTATTCTTACAAAATCTTGTTATTCGATCTGCTTCATTTTGAGTTAAACGTTTACAGAAATAATTTGATTGCCCATTTCGTTCTAGGTACGGAGTGAATAAAGGAGACGGAAGCGATAGTGTAATGTTTAAAAGCGGATCGCTATATGCTGGTTTTAAAATCTAATTTTGTCCATGGCATTCGGAGAAACAAATGATTGGCACTTCAAATAGCGTGAAAACTCGAAACAATAACGAGTATCTAGGAAATGGTTTGCGTAACAAAAAATGCATCAGAGATACCTACATATAAATCATGTGTTATAGCGACATCTTTGTGTAGGTAGTGTACTCCATACGGTTTATGAGATCATTCAACCAAAGCGGCCCGGGTTCGATTCCAGGCGACCGCACATGAGGTTTGTTGTGGACGAAGCGGCGCTGGGTCGGGTTTCCTCCGGTGTCCCCCGCCATCTCATTTCACCGGTGCTCCATCTCCATTCCATGCATCCTCAGTGTCACCGCCTGCGGTGCCGTATGTAGTAAAAGCGGGCGTTAAACGCTACAAAAAAGTCATTCAAAATGAAAAGGTCTTCCTTCGCAGCCTATTCGCATACCTTTTTGTACAAATATCTTAAACATATGGTATTTTAACGAGTGTCGTTAGAGCCATCTTTTCAGAGGATAAAAACAAGGAATAAAAATTTCCACGTAAAAGTCTGGGGTAGGATATTTTCTTGAGAACCTAATGAAGCTGAACTTAAATTTATTCGGCTTTTCCGTGTTTGAGTTATGGTGTTCACAGACGCGCGCGCGCGCGCGCGCGCACACACACACACACACACACACACACACACACACACACACACACACACACACACACACACACACACACACACACACACACACACACGGAACCTTTTCTAAAAATACATTTTTTAAAATTTTACCTTAAGCATGTATTTGCAGCGAATTTCGATGTCGAAGTTTGAGTGGAATACAACAGTCCCTCTTCTTGCTGTAGGTATGTGGATGGTAGCGAAAGTAAAAATGTTGGTTTTGTATTATTATACACTTGGCTTTTATCCTCGGCTTCACTCAGATGAACGTACATTTGCATTGTCCCAATATCATAAATCCTAAAATTCCCTTTATTCAATATAGACCGAAACTTAGGAGATAGATTCTTAAATTTGATGTCATTTAATTGATTTTCCCACTAAAATGATTTGCGCGAGCTACAACTTTGCCTTTCTTTTCGAGATAACAAACAAATACTTCATGTACTATGCGTAGCACTCCACAACTATTAGGCTCTGCAATTTGTGTTGGTCGATAAATCGATTTCTGCTCATGACGCCAGCTATTCATGTCGAAAAAGGTTCTGTTTTGTGACAGAAATGTCACTCGGCGAGTATTGTTTTAATTTCATCCGCGCAGTAGTAACGTTTACTTAATTTCTCAAATGCAGAAATAATAAGGCATCTTTTAATGTAATTTGTATATGGCTACACTTACCCCTGTATACCTACTTGTCATAATACGGAAGTAAACGCAACAACGCAGAAAGAAAAGCTCAGTTTTCACTTTGTTTGTTCAGTTAAGCAACTCGGCCAGCTGTTTTTAAAACTTACTTAATTAAAAATGAAAATAAAAGGTAATATCATTACAAAGTGTCAAATTTATGGTCGGAATTATAAGATATATCCTTTTAAAATAAGATAGTTAAACGTTGATTAGAAACTTCATATTAAATAATTAACTTTAGTGTGCGGTCATAAACGGTTTCAAGCAATAAATAGAACTTCAACTGGCAGTGTCATAAAAGTCCGACAAGCTTTCATGACTATCGCGCCTGGTTAGTTCGCACTTCCATCATTAGGCGGCACTTTGTGCCTTTGGTTGTTCATGGACTTTCGAACTGAAGAGTTACCAACATATGAGTGAAACACACCCAGTAAAACGAGAGTCCTGTGGTCTTGAAATTTAGCCCGAAGTTAGGTTACGACGCCCAGGTTAGTTTATGTATATGAACTGTCTTAAAAAGGGATAGCGGATGGTTAGAGGCCTAAAAGTGCTCACGTCTGCTCCAAAACCTCTAATGTCGTCACAACCTCGGTGGCAGAGCCGCACTTCATGTCGCATCAGAAACGCACTCGCCAACTGTTAGTTCGCTTGCGAGAATGTAAGTTGGAATCTCCCACAGAGTTCCAAAACGTCAGAGAGGCGGGCAGAAGGGAATCTTCCAGAAGATCTGGGTCTCTCTCAACAGCACCTCTGGTGTTAACGTTGTTGATCAGTCGTGTGCCTTCTATACAGATAACTGAAGCCTATAGCTGCGTCACAAACGAAAGTATATGCGGGGATTTCTGTTTCTTTTATTCCTGTAAATTTGATACAAACCATTATATCTGTTCTGACGTCTTTATTTTAGCAAGTAGAAGCGCCAAGAAAAACAAAGGCATCAGTTTGTGGGAAGTATTAAAAACGGGGTGCTCATCGATTGTAAAACCATTATTAGGATACCTGTACAGAAGTGTACCGAATAATATTCCTGTTGACAATAAGTCTTAACTGTTCAAAATAGTATTATATAACATATTTACAATTTTCTGATAAGTTTTGTGCCTTAATTGGCCAAGCAGTGTAATTTTGTGTAAGGGGTTGAAAATAAATGGTAAGGGTGCTTTTGATACATTCTTTAAATGCTGTATGATTGAAAATAAAGGTTGGGTAGTTTCCTGGAAGCTGTAACGTATCCTATGATTTCGCAAGTTCCTATAGTAGAGCTATAGGTATAGTTTTTGAAGAGATTGGTTCAAATGCAGTAACCCATAATGATTGGTCCTATAGCGCAAATGCACAAAGTTGTGCCTAGATAGGATACATGAAGTTGACGTGTATGCTGGTGGTTGAAAATAGATTGAAAGTAAGCGTAGGGGAACTTCTTGAAACCTGTGGGATAACCTGCACTTTGGCAGATTCGAAGCCTGGTGTACGAAATTTTGTAAAAATGATGCCAAAAATGCACCTTTTTAACAAAGCTCAGCGAAATTAGATATAAATTTACTGATAGGAAGTCTCGATTTTAAAATATTTGGATACTCGCCATTTCCGTTTTGTACTGCTTCGTTCGCGATAAACAGGCAAACATATAACACCTGATTCAATCAAAGGGGATGAACAGAGAGACATGGGTAGGAAAATCCAGCACATTGCTCCTCCGGCCCACTAATTAAAAACAATTGGAGATATTAACAGCCTGTATCCGTCCGGAAGAGCAGTTATTTTCAGTGGTAAAACAATTGTCCACACTGTGCCAAGTTACCGCGCACATTTTCTCTTTTTAAGGCCACCCTTCTGGGAAAAAAGCAAACGAGTGCCGGAATTCTAAATATGGATTATAATGGTATTAAACACTATAAACCTATTTTAATTCTATGTAGCCTTTTACATCAATACGACCTTTGAAGCATGGCATGTAGACTTTTAAATGTCCGGCTATAAACCTAGCCTCCTATTCGAAGAAGACTTCAGAAATGTTCAGATACTAAATTAACTGCAGAGGAGCAGAAAAAATTACGACCTATGTATGCACTCAATATGTTTAAAACAGCATAATATCAGAAAGTGTTATTCTGGTCTTACAGTTTTTAAACTTACTTTTTCGAATTTTCATTTGTCAGCACATCATTTGCAAATTCTTCCACATGATGTACCTTTACATGCAAATTAATGAAATCTTGTAAATTAACAATAAAGCTGATGAGGTAAATGAATGTTAACTTTCTTATTTGCGATGTTATTAAACAAAACCTAACGCTAAACTTGTGTAAACCTTTAAGCACAAAAATGGCTTATTTAACATTTATTTTGTACCAAACTAGTAGACTAGTTAAAAATTCATATCTGTAGTTCATTCATTTGCTATAAAAGAGCTTGATCATAAAATATATTTTTCTTAAAAATGTTCCGTCGTTTGGAGCTATTTCTCAAAAGAGGAAAAAAATGAATATCCCGGAACTATTATAAAAGAGTGCATAACATTTAGTGTACATATTATACTTTAAAATCCAATTACTGTAGGTATTTAACATTTCAAATGAATCGAACTGAAATTGTGGATTTTCAGTAATTTCATACATCGGTATCCTTAAATATTTATATAAAATGGGGTACGTGTGAGTTTGTAATGTCGCTTGCATTAAATATTTACATTTAATGAATGCATTTATGGTTTCTGATAGGTCGATATCAATTATTATATTGCTACTACTGCTTCCAGTATTCTGCCTCTTCATTTGTAGCATTAGGACAGGAGAATAATTTTCTTCTTGAAGCACTGCAACTAGAGGCATTTTGTGTGGTACTGCACTAGCATGTGGAGTTAAATCCGCTATTCTAACACACTGGTTGCCACCAGATAATTTTCAAGTCCTGAGTTATTTTTACTGTTTTCATTATTTATGTTCACCTTTTTCTTCTCACTAGGCTCTCCATTCCCTTTTCTAAACACTTAGTAATAGATCTAGGTATGTTCCCCATTCAATAACACAAACATACACGTGGAGCCACAGGATGCCAAACAAGTGAAAGAACAAGGAGGCTTGCGAATAGCTAACAGTATAAAATGAAGAACAAAATATGCATAAACAAAAATATCAGAAATACTTCTAAGAGTAGCCAGAAAGTGAAAAACGGGTGAGTGCTTCTCTGCAGCATGTGATTTAAACCAACATTTAGGCCCTTAAAATAAGTTTCTGGTGAAAAACTAATTAATATATATTTAAACACCTTTCAAACTATAAAAGCAAGGGGAAAAAAAAAGACAACAAATTGACATGCTCACAATTTGTAAGGTACCTTCTCCCCTTAACCTCTCTTGGGCACGCTTAAACATACGGATTTGAGTTCATGTTCTTTCTTGGGCACGCTTAAACATACGGATTTGATTTCTTAATTTCTCTTGGGCACGCTTAAACATACGAATTTGAGATCTTGATTTCTCATGGGCACGTTTACACATACGGATTTGATTTTTTAATTTCTCTTGGGCACGCTTAAACATACGGATTTTATTTCTTAATTTCTCTTGGGCACGTTTAAACATACGGATTTGATTTCTTGGTTTTACTTGGGCACGCTTAAACGTACGGATTTGATTTTTTAATTTCTCTTGGGCACGCTTAAACATACGGATTTGATTTCTTAATTTCTCTTGGGCACGTTTAAACATACGGATTTGATTTCTTGATTTCTCTTGGGCACGCTTAAACGTACGGATTTGATTTCTTGATTTCTCTTGGGCACGCTTAAACGTACGGATTTGATTTCTTAATTTTACTTGGGCACGCTTAAACATACGGATTTGATTTCTTGATTTTACTTGGGCACGCTTAAACATACGGATTTGATTTTTTAATTTCTCTTGGGCACGCTTAAACATACGGATTTGATTACTTAATTTTACTTGAGCACGCTTAAACGTACGGATTTGATTTTTTTAATTTCTCTTGGGCACGCTTAAACATACGGATTTGATTTCTTAATTTCTCTTGGGCACGTTTAAACATACGGATTTGATTTCTTGATTTCTCTTGGGCACGTTTAAACATACGGATTTGATTTCTTGATTTCTCTTGGGCACGTTTAAACATACGGATTTGATTTCTTGATTTCTCTTGGGCACGTTTAAACATACGGATTTGATTTCTTGATTTTACTTGGGCACGCTTAAACATACGGATTTGATTTCTTAATTTCTCTTGGGCACGTTTAAACATACGGATTTGATTTCTTGATTTCTCTTGGGCACGTTTAAACATACGGATTTGATTTCTTGATTTTACTTGGGCACGCTTAAACATACGGATTTGAGATCTTGATTTCTCATGGGCACGCTTAAACATACGGATTTGAGTTCATGTTCTCTCTTGGGCACGCTTAAACATACGGATTTGAGTTCATGTTCTCTCTTGGGCACGCTTAAACATACGGATTTGAGTTCATGTTCTCTCTTGGGCACGCTTAAACATACGGATTTGAGTTCATGTTCTCTCTTGGGCACGCTTAAACATACGGATTTGAGTTCATGTTCTCTCTTGGGCACGCTTAAACATACGGATTTGAGTTCATGTTCTCTCTTGGGCACGCTTAAACATACGGATTTGAGTTCATGTTCTCTCTTGGGCGCTTAAACATACGGATTTGATTTCTTGATTTCTCATGGGCACGTTTAAACATACGGATTTGAGATCTTGTTGTCTATTGGGCACGCTTAAACATACGGATTTGATTTCTTGATTTCTCATGGGCACGTTTAAACATACGGATTTGAGATCTTGTTGTCTATTGGGCACGCTTAAACATACGGATTTGAGATCTTGTTCTCTATTGGGCACGCTTACACATATAGATTTGAGGGAAAGATTAGTCCTTCTGTTGCGATAAAATATTGCGCGCTTATTTCATGGTAGGGAAACCAGTTATTTCTCTCTGAACACGCGTATGTTATGTGACAGTACGCCCTGTTTCACCCAGTTGCTGGAATTGTTTGTTTAATAACACGATGTCTTGATGCACAATGACGTTGAAGAGATTTATGGCAGTGTCTGGCGGTGCGTAGGAAACGCTTTCCCATGAAACCACATATTTCTCATTAGTTGTGACCGGAATGCTATTGTTTGATGATATATCGGCTATTGCACACGTGGGCGATTTCAAGCTCTGCCGCTGCTGGACTTGTATTCACATAGTTATTGGTTCATATCCGCTCAATACTGACGGTGGTTCCCTAAGTGTGGACGCCGATCTTCCGAACAAAAGATCTTTGCTGGGGTTGCCAATAGCATACAAGGGAGCGTCAAGAGCTCGCGATTGGTGTTGCTGATAAACAAATCGTGAGGATTGGTTCTAAATATATCCGTTTTGTAATGAACCAAGGAGTGCAGCAGTCTGTATGATTCGATAGCTCCTATTATTTGTTTGTTTTTGGTTTCTTTATATTTTCCGTTACATGGGATAAATTTTGTAGATCTTCGTCATGGACATTCGTCGCTAGTAAACGGGGGCGGGAATGAAAATTGCGATATACATAGCAATTTTACCAAACTATACCTCTCATACAGGATGATTTAGTGAAACCACACGCGCGCGCGCGCGCGTTTATATCAAGGGCGTAGCGTCAATGGATGTGAGATGTATTACATACCTTGTAATTTTTCTCAAACTGATTGCCAAATTGGTCTGTTCATTATAATTTTGTGGTACATAATCGCTTTAATGTCATTGAAATCAAGTTTTAAATATTATGATTTGAATTCGCGCCACTCTGCCGCAGGATGTTTTAAAACAAAGTTTGGGTTAACGGCTTCTGTCGTCAGCTGCAGGAAACTGGTGCTGTGCGTCTCACTCAAGGAATGCAACAGCCCAGACCACATCTCGCCTTAAGAATTGCGGTTGCATTGTTAAATTTATAGTCATGACTAAAAAGTAATTCGCGATTAGTTTTGCTTCTTGTATGTGTACTCGTCAATTGTGGACATTTGAACATGATTTGCACACTCAGTTACTTATTATTAAAGCAAATGAAGGTTAAGACGTGCGCGTATGCTGCGGTCGAGGGTATGCAAGAGCGGCTACATGTACATGACGTCACAACAGCGTAAACAAAATCTTGTGTCTGTGCCGTTGTTGCAATGAAAGTCAAAATAAAGTGTTATGTGATCGACTAACTCAACGTAAGAAGCTTACAAAGATTAACATTTATCTAAAAAGGAATATGTAGTTAAAGCAGATCCTCCAAATCTCGCACTCATTATTACGACGAACATTAACAAATATATAAGGCATTTCAAAATCAGAGATTGTGAAAGTGAATCCTAGCTGTGTCGTAATACTGAAAGCAAATGTTTGGATCTTTTTCGAAAAAAAGCGACTTTGGGATTCCAGCAGTTATGAAGGCTTAAGGAACATTTATAAGGCACAAAAAAAAAAAAAAAAAAAAAAAAAAAGAACAGCATAACAATGAAGTAAAAAAGTGTTTTACTTTCTCATTTTACACGGGCTGTATGTTTTCTAGGAAAATACGCACTTGCTTTTCATTGTCACAATCAGAATGAAGGGTCTTCAAACTGAGGCAATTATATTTAGTATTTAAATGAATTAGCAGTATGTTCTCTGAAAGTGCATTTAGAAAAATGGACCGTTTTTCGTGCAACTTATCCTGAAATTAAATCATTCTGAACATTAGGTGTGGGTGCCGTCATTACATATGGAATTAAGAAACAAATGTCTGATGCCTACTTTCTTTAATTAATATTAGATGACGCTCCTGAAATTAATAGTGAAGAACAACTTTGTACCGTTTGTTACATAAATGTTGACGGAAATATTGAAGACAGGTTTATTTGGTTTACAGATGTAAGTTTTGACAAAAAAGAACATCTTTTGAATCATGCATAGTATCGAACATTTCTTTCAGACAAGAAAACTCCGCAGGGCAATAATTCGTTTTAGGTTGGGTCATATTTTAACGAATTTTGTAATGTCTGTTGAGTTACATACCCGAGTGTGATAGTCACGCTACGCCACTGGTGTGTGTGTGTGTGTGTGTGTGTGTGTGTGTGTGTGTGTGTGTGTGTCTCTCTCTCTCTCTCTCCCCCCCCCCATACAGACACAGACATATAAATAATATATTATATATAATTTTTTTTCTGAAAAGAATAGCTTTTTGGCTTTTACCCCTTATGTTCTCTACAGTGCTTCCCTTTACTTTCACTTAAGCTCCTCAAAGTACGCAGTGAATTCTTTAATTGCTTTTTATATACCGGGAACCAATTCGACTGAAACTGATGGGTAGAGCGCGCGCGCGCACACACACACCTACACACACACACACACACACACACACACACACACACACACACACACACACACACACACACACCTGAAGACGCGATTTCATTTGTGTTTACTTATTTATAGGCCGACATTTTTGCTGCACCGCCTGTCTCGCCAATACTCAACTATATAGTTTACACCGACTGAAGAAAGAGGACTCGGAGCACTCTCTTAGTGAGGGCTTCGCTCTGTTGGGGGAGGCATTGTGCTAGCCAAATGTTACAATTTAAAGGCAACTCCAATGTATTACTATTTTTTTTTTTTCCTAGACAAATGCCTTATTTCTTTTTGGCTTCAGTTAATCTTCTAATTTTTGCTAAGGAATTCCGTATAATCCGAGTTATCCAAATCCTATAGATAGTCTCAACCTCCATTACCTCGATTAACGGGCTGTGTACATTTGGTTACAAAATATATTCACTTTTGAAAATAAAATTAGAGCGGAATGAAGAAGAGAAGTGACAAGCTACCCGTAAGACAACATAAATAATATTCTGAATACCGCATATGACATTTGTAAAAAGAAATTACGTTCTTCAAGGGTTGTATACAAAGGGCTCGTTCGAATCTTGATTTTAAAAGGGTTATGAATATCAGTCTACAATTGTAAGGAATTATATTTCGATTAGAAATTATCTGACGCGTGCACTAGGCAAGGCTGATGTGAACGCCATTGCAGATTTGAAAGAAAAGTAGGTGATCTGGCGTTCGCTGAAACATGCGTTTCCTTAGTGTGGGCAGGTACTGCCTCAAGTTACAGTGTACAACACATGCCCACTCTAAATTGTCCATTAGAAATCTCTACCGATTGTGACGGAGCACTGTCCGGTATTGGGAGAATGATGGTTCTACGTCACATGTTGTCACTAAGAGACACGTCACTACTACTTACACTCTCAATGTCTACTCGATGGTCTTCTAGAACTTGGGCAACGTGTCTCATAATTTGAAATCCTGTCTTTTTTTTTTTCCAACATCGATTTGAACTTGTTTTTAAAGTTTGCATTTTTAAGCCTTCGAGTGAGTTGATTTTCGTTTCTACATTACCGATTTCTTTAACACTTTATATCAAGAGATTGTTTGTTGCTTCTAGTTTTTTAATTGAATGGCACAAGAAACTCAAATTGGCAGCAATGTACGCCACATCATTTCTTAAACAACTGTCACTTAGCAGATTTTGAACAATTTCTATAGATGAAGCATCATCTTTGTCCAGTTCATCCACAACCGATTTAAAGCTATTAAAGTGTTCCGCATAGTAAACCACATGTATCATTTTTGGATAGCTGACACGAAGTGCTTCTGCGGCTTTCTTCATGTAAGATGCTGCGTCGGACAGGAAAATAAGCACTTTATCGTACTTGACACCATTCGGCCATAATATCGTATGTGCATATTAGTGGTGTGGATAATTTCACGAACTATTAAAATTATGCCAAACTATAAGCTAAGGATTTTTTTAAACAGTAATTGAATTCTCCACAGGGAAATACTGAAGTTCCTACAGCGTAAAGAGCTGCTGTTTAGAATACTATCATATTTGCCCTGGCTCTAGTCGTGTGTTATCGCTGTCCTTCCTTTTTCTAAATGTAGAGATGGAAGTAAATCAAACTAACCAGTCGAAGACCATTGCAGTAATGGCGTACAATGTTTCAGTAGCTGGACCGTTGCGTATAACGGGACAGAAACGAGATGTAGAAAACCGGTTTACTATCCGGCTTGAGTTAGCTTCACTTTCATTTGTTTGTTCCGTGGCGACAAAGCGAGCTACCCTTGTTAACACAAAATGTTTATAGGTTAAATAGGTTTTAGCCACGGGTATCTGTGAGGCGCACGAGTTAGTCAACTCATAAAGTTACAGCTCAGTTTACTGGAGCTACATGGTGTGAAATTGTTTTATAAATGCCGGGAAGAATTATTCAGATGTCAACATTATGCTACTAAAAGAGGACATTGAACTATCAAACCATACACAATAAAATAAACAAATCTCTTATATGTTTTAAACATACCTTTATTTCGTTTTTAATGTCGCATACGTATACTTAATATAAATTTTCGTAATGAAAACTAAAAATGTTCTCCCAACAGTTGGATGCAAGTATTCCAATAAACAAAACACGACACTCCAGTACTTTATCATGCCTTTCATATGAATAACGCTGCTAAACGCCTTGGCACTTAATGTTTACTCAATTCGATTTATACCTTTCCCGCAGCATTGGGAGGCATTCTACTGCCCTTCACAGGTACCGTATATGTTTGTTTTCCCGCATGCAGTAGCGTCCTATTTTACGTACACAGTTCACATATGATTATTCACATATGAATACATAACTTCCAGCAATGTTTCAAATAACAAATTGGCTTCATACATATTTACGATTCTTCCTCGATGCACCTCCGCATATCGCGTGAGCAGTCAAGGGACACTGGGACTGCAATCTTACATCTGTTTACTTGAAAATTGACACGCTTGATATAGGTAAATAAAGGAATGACTGTGCAAAAGCTCAATGTTCTAGCTCAAACGGTTCCTCAGATAATACAAATAAATACTTTTAAACGAAATAAATACATTTTTGGGAGAAGTATACTAGTGGCGTTTTTTTTGATACTTGAGTAAACTGAAAATAAATTAATGTATTTGTCTGAAGTTGATGTTATTACTTGCAAATAAATACATTTTTGTTTTTATGAAGTTAATGATGATAACATTTCTTTTCCTTTCAGCATAAATTATTTTTTGTCAGCCAATGAATAAAACCATCATCAAATGTATATTTGAATCTTTAGATAACACGGTTTAGATTATGCAGATTTACATACAAATCAGAGCAAAGTAAGGAATACATTTCATATAAAATGCAAAACTAACATTACGTACACACATACCATTGTAGTTAAATTAAAACGCACGGGTGACTTAAACATGTCAGTGGACTTTTAAATGGCAGGTGGGGAAAAATGTTTGGCCAAAATAATTCACAGGTGTCTATAGAACATTTATGATATAATTAAAAAACCGAAAATATTTTCGTCTAAAAGTTTGATCCTAGATTTCCTAACACACGTAACTGCTTGGTCGAACAGAGACAGAACAAACACGCACGCACACACGCACCCACGCACCCACCCACCCACACAGAGACAGAGAGATGTACGCGCCGGCTGAGACGGTTGGTAAAATGTCCCGTGAAACAGTTGGGGTGGCATGTATAAAACCAGGGGTGCTTGCTTGCTAGTTAAGTCCGAATGAATTTTCTTCTATTTCTGCAGAATAATATCCTTTAGTCCTGTTTTGCTTATGATGTGGCGTGTCCAGATCCTATCCTTATTCAGGCCAGATTTTCTCAGTCGGGTCCGAGTGGCTTAGTGTTCTTAGTTGTTTTCGTAGTGTAGTAGTGCAGTTCCAATTCTGATGTTTGGCGTTTAAGGTCCCCTGCAATTGGGACTCTATTTATTTGTAGTATTTGATCAATGTAACTGTGTTTATGGGCCCTCTTGGGTGAGACGCCGCTACCACTAATGTGCATGTATTCTCAATATTACTGAATACTCATACTCCCACATACTTCTAGTGTCGCAAGTTGTGTTTGTAATGATGCTACGTTATACGCAATATTTTGTTGATTATGATTGCTGTGCCCCACCTAGGTTGTATCGGCCCCTTCTGTGTGTGCTGTATTCCGAAATGTAGAGTGTAATATTCGTGTTTAAGCGTGTTTCGGTAATAAGTGTTAACAGTATGTTTGTTTGCAGAAAGTCAGCAGGTTCAGGCTTTCGTCTACGTACGCCTCTGGCATTCTAAGTGAGCACTTTAGAATGAGTTTCAGGGCACTCAGGAATTCTTTAGTGGTAAAGGGTTCGGGATAGTCCGCATAGGTGCTGAGGATAGACGGGTGTCCTTAGGGCGCTCGAAGAAATGTCAGAGCACGTTAGAGCAAGTCTCCAACAAGATCGTCGCTCATCCCTCGTTGAAGTACGTACCCGGACATCTTCCTCTTATGGCCGTTCTGGAACCTCTTGTCATCTTCTGAGGCTCCGGTGGTCATATCACACCGGACGGCTGGAAATGCTTCTTCCTGGTGTTGAGCCTGCTCTCCTGCACAGCATATGGGCCCGCACATGGCAGGCATGTGGAACCGTGGCTCTGGGGTGGACCACCGTTATACTCGCATGTAAGGACGCTCTTGTACCCGCCGCGCGCTAAGCTGCTCACCCTCCACGAGGTTCCGCATCAGGGCAAGCTACCGCTTGTAATCTGGGCATCGCCGGTAGCCTACCTCTTGGCCCAATCTGCAACACAGAGTGCACCTCTTCATAGGTGGGACGTCACAAGCAGCAGACTTCTGAGCCCCAATGTACTCGCAGCAACCGGGGTCATCACCGCGCGCCTCTCTGCCGTATGCCGCAGCTCCTGGCACCGCTTGTACTGTACCGGTATCACCGGCCTGCGGTATGACTCCACCTTCACCTAAAACTGGAGCAGGAAATTAAACCTCTTGCGTCTCAAGGTCGTTTGCGGTGGCCAAGTCCACCAGGTAAATTGGCAAAGGTGTTCTGGCGCGATTGAAGTGCAGCCGCACCAAATGTACTACCGGCAGGCGTGCTCTCAGCAGCTCTATTTTTGGGTCCTCAGCGCCGTCATGGAGCACTTTCTCCACCACCACGGGGAAAGTCTGATTTTGCCTCTCGGGCGTCAGTTGGAATGGCAACCGTCGCTCCCGAAGGGACACCAAGCACCCGTAGTCCGCGGTTCCTCATTCGTACTAGGAAATTGCCAGACACCGGGGCCCTCGACATGACCTATCCCTCGTTAGGGCAGTCGCGGTCGAAGCCAGTCATTTACCTGCACAGAGAAACACCAGGAGATAGCTATGTAGATGGATGGCTGCAGGACGACTTTGGCCTAGGTTGGCGGGGGTCAGGTTTGGAAGAGGGACCGGGTTGTAAAACCAGGAGAGCGCCGTTAGGAATATGGTGAGGTGAAGCGGATACGAATGGTGTTTGAAGGTGCGATAGTGTGGAAAGGAAGCTAGAGGGGGAGATTGGAAGAGGGCGGAGGTGGATGAGGAGCGAGATTGGGCAAGGGGGTGTTAATATCAGAGAGAAAGGTTCGGTTGAGGTATTCAGCTATAGCGTCTCGGCTCGACCACTTACCTTCCGGGCTTCAGCTCAGATCCGGAAAATATGACTTACGGTGAGATTTCGGTGCGGGAATTAGGGTTGAGGACAGAGGGTTTATAGGAGGTGGACACGCTGTCGAAGGCTCTTGGTATGTAAAGCAGGAGTGGTGAGACGAAGTGCCTCCTGTTTAAGATCGTGTACACTTCGTCAACCATCCTAAATAGCTGATGTGTGCTGTGCTGTGCTGTGCTGTGACCGAAATCTAAATTCTCTAGCCTTACCACGGTTTACCGCTGCAGGATCGTTTACAGCCTTGTTTGGACTAGCTTTTCCAGTAGTTTACTGATCGTGGAAAGCAAGCTGATGGGTTTGTGTCGGCGTTGTCATCTTTCCCGGGTTTGCATATTGTTATAATTTTTACATACTTCCAAGCCTCGGGGAAATAGCCTGGTGGAGAATGGCGTTGAATTGATGTGTCAAAGCGTGCACCCAAGAAGCCGATAAGGCGTTCAAAGCCGCCTTGGCTAGATTGTCGATCCCGGTAGACGTAAGGTCGGAGAGATGTTGTGAGGCCTTGGACTTCTGGTGAGGGTGTGGGCACACTGTGAGTACTGAATGTTTCGGCTGATTGAGATAGAGGTGGACCTTCTGTTCTGCTATATGGATGTAGTTGGTGTCCGGTGTTAACTGCTGTGAGCGTAGTCTACAGGTAAGTTACGTGGAGTTCCGACATCTCCTTTTAGGATGAGCCACCGCCTGTTGGTAATGCACAGGTGGGCCCTTATGTGGGCGGTTGAGGAGCGTCTTATTCGTGTGAGCTGTCCTTCGCACGAGAGTGTTGATGCGCTCTTCCAAGCAGTTATTGCGATAGTTCTTGAGCTCCAGTTTCAACAGTTTCATGAGATGGCTAGACTCAGCCCAATTTGCTGGGCAGTGGGTGTGCAGGGATGCCCTTCAAGCTTCGTTCTTGTGCTGTATGGCGTCACGTATGATCTGAGGCAGGGTGCCCGTGTTGAGGCTTAAGAGTTTGGGCTTCGGAGACGCATTTGTGACAGCAGCTGCAATTCGGCTGGTGATGACATCCATTTTGATAAAGTCCTCTGGGAAATTGCACTTTTGCAGGGGTCTGTAGCTCATCTATCAGTCAGGTAAATTATCCCCAGTTGGTGCTACTATAGGCTGAACAGGCTAGAGAAGGTTTACTGTTTGGGCTACCCGGAAAGGAGATGATGACCGGGCAGAAGTCCAACGAGAGGGCTGTTACTGTGAATAGGGTGAGTTGTGGTCGTACATGTACAGGAGAGGGTGGCGTGGTTGTGTGTACACTGGATAGACGCGTAAAGGCCCGCTGGTCTCCACCCGTATGCCTTAGCCTTCAGGTAGTTGGTAGCCGGGAGGCGCAATGGGTGGCGAGTCAGTGCAGTCTGTGTAGCTGGCTGTGTCCACTCTGCCGTCGGCTCTGTTAGATCTCTATGACCGCATTTTATGTGGGGATAACACGTGCGTTTCATGCATCAGTACGATATTCACGTTCTGCACCATCAGAAGTTTGAAGCCTCCGCTATTTGTCTGCAGTGGCCGCCATTGTATACATTATTGTTGAGAGTCCACTCACAAAATGTGCACCTAATTACAGGATCACCTGGTTGAGGAGCATGTGCTACAGCATATGGTTTTAACTTCAGCAATGTAGTAGCTGTTCGCACAGAGTCATAAGAAATGCCTACCTGTTGTGAAGGACGCCTAAGCGATTTTTGGGGGAATTCTCCAAACGATAGTCGTTGTTTCTTCGAAAGAACCGTACGTCGTCTTTTAGATTTCTTAGCCTGAACACTTCCTGTGGCCTGAAATTAATTGTAAAGCTCATAGATTGTTGTACGGCCTGGAAGTTTTACACTTAAAATCTTTCTGCAAATCTTACTTTCACTTGGCGAGCTGACTGAGTTAACACATACGAATCACAAATAAATACACGCTGTGCAGTAGAAAACATGCCGAGTCATAATTCACTTCGTGACTAAGTACAGGATGAAATAAGTTACTCGTAATAACTGAACCACATCACAACCGTCAATTCAATACTGCAGAACAAAACCACGTCAGCAGCGTGACCTTGTTTACGTGGCAGTCCATTAATGTTTCCACACGTCCAGTGGAAAAACACCGAGCAGCCCGTTCGGAGGTACTTTGCTCTCCCGTTATGTGATATGGTTTTGCAAAGTAACACACATTAGGGTCTTCTCTTGTGAATATCAGAACCGTCAGTCTTCAGCGTTTATACACAGCTTTAGTCTAAGTTTGGTACACTAGCGCGTTTTACTACTCAGTTCTGTATTTGTATCAATTTCCTCTTATGCCTTTCAAATGAGCTGAATCGTGTCTTTAATAGTGCACCGTCGTCTTGGGAGGGGAAAAAGCGTATGTTTAAAACATCCCTAAGAAAGATATCGATAGGATTAAAATCAGTATACCTTGGTGGTCATTCAGTGGATTCCTTCGTCCTGTTCATTTATTTGGAAATTCCCGGCTTGCATTTCTCGCAAAATCCATGCTTAGTGAGCAGGACTCCATGTTGCTAAAATAGAACTATCTTTGTGTCGTCCATCCATAATATTATGTACATATGGTATACCTACTTGTATGCACCTGTATATTTTATAAATAGGTGATTACACGTGTGAAATTATCTATGTGACTGTAATAGTTAAGACATCTATTATTGCTGTAGTATAATACATCATTAGAAGGCGTTGCCATATGGTTTCACTGCCCTGTGGATCGTTTACTCTCCGCATGCTGTGACTGTTGCATAGTTATTAGTTAATACATGGAGGAATCAATTGTCCAACTAAGAGCAAAGAAAGAGCGAGGAAATGTGTTTCCAGATTAACGTTGATTATTTAAAAGCACAATTAAGTTGGCACCTTGTGGAAGTAAGTGTAGACCCACTGGGAATTTTGAAAGCGACGAAACTGTCGAAGTGCTCTGATCGCGTTACGCCAAGCCTTTTGGGACCTTCGCCATAACGGGGCAAGGATAATCATCACACAGCAGTGCACCAAAGTTTAGCTGACTGGTTAGCTGGTAGGTGTTCATTGCAGGTAACTGAAATCACCCGTAAGCATAGTCCATTTTAAAATTAGACAGACATTGCAACTAAGATGTTCACAGCAGCAAAGCGGAGCCAACTCTTATCACGTGATGTACCCCATGTGGGAAGATGTTCTGTTTCTGATTGGCCATAGATATGAATCGATTCCTACTTGATGGAAGCAATGAGCTGTACTCCAGCCATTCAAGGATGTGACGGTTGGAGGGTTAGCGAGACACTGAGTATTGCTGTGTTCTTAGCTGCAATATCTGTCTCACTTTCGAAATGGACTTCTGCCTCTTTGCTGAAGCAATTTTGTATTCTTGTTCAGAATCCAGTGGAGGAAAGCAAGGTATTCCAAAATTTCTCAAAACAATTTACTAAGTATATATACTTATTAAATTTAACACGGAGTTTGTAATAAATACGGAAAGTAAAGAGATAGATGCAATAACTTAGACACGTGGGAAAACCTGGCCTTACAATAAACTGAGTAGAAAAATATGCTTAATATTATCGGATATTTGTTTTCCTTTTCCTTTTTACCGATTAAAGTTCCATTCAGCTTAGTCGACATTTGCCTTCTGAAAGAGATAGAAAATAAAAGGGGCAAACATATCCGCAGGCAAAATTTGAACTGGATATCTTGTGAATATGAAGTTCACATGCTACCCCCAAAACATGATAACTTCAAACTTTGCCACTGACCGGATTCTGGTATATGTGCAATTAATGTATTGTAACATTCCTGAAAATGTACTAATTGTAGTACATCCATTCAATGTTCCCTGTATTTCTACATTGCTCTTGAAGCTAAGTGACGAGGAATATTTATGATGCGTAACGTCGTGCCTGTGTGGATGTTCGTTACCGCTTCGGCTAGGATATTTAAGGCTCTTGTCGCATAAAACGTCTTAAGCAGTAAAAACTACAAGTGACCAGACTAACTTTATTAGAATGTGTTCATTGATGAAATCGGAGGGTTTCTTTTGATTGACGAAGAATATACAATTTCGCCATTTTAACATTACAACGCAAATGAAGTGGAAAATAATCGACGAAAACCGACCTTTCACGGCCGGTGAGATTTCACCATGGTAAAAACCCCAATAAACTTCGTTAACGATCTTCGTGCGCTTCACCTTTGGCGCCGTCTCCAATATCTGGGCCTTCGATGAATCTGCTGCCTACTGCTCCAAGAGTGAACTATGAGATCCCTTTACTCGGGGCATGAGTGAACGAGTGTGAGAATAGACACTACTTAAGTCGAATGATGGATTTAATGGAGACTAACAATGATTTATTTGAAGTGAGTTGCCTGCTGTTTGTGAATTTTAGCTCGAGAAACTATAACTGTTGAAGTATTTTAACTTCTGACTTATCAATAGTTTACAGTTTAAAGTAACATTCCGTAATACGAGAAGCGTAAATTGCCGCGAGTCCCTGAAATGCCAATCGGAAGGTTCCGTGGAGGCAACCGCTAAATCTGTATAATCCGAGCACTGTCTTTAGACACTATGGACGGCCTATAAGAGATCTTAGAAAACTTCCGTCAGACTGTAAAATAGAAGGAAGAGACACGGAATTCTAGAAATGCATGCTCTGTATCAACTTAGGTCCCGGTTATTTTCATGATTGCCCCACCAACATTCCTGCTTATATCGCCAACTTTCAAAGATTGTCATTCGCTTGTAACACAATTTTCCACTGGGTTACTTGCTGATTTCTAAGAGCTTGACTCCCATTATAATTTTCAGAATGTTGTCTGCGTGAATATTCAAACCTTTTACCTCTGAACATAGCCAATTTCCAGGTACGACTTCAGCAAAGAGTTTTCTTGCTGAGTGAATTAACTATAGGAGTTTTCACGTTATGAAGGCACAATGGCTCTTATGGAGAATCAGCGCGGCGTTGCCACATATGTTGCGCCACTGCGATTACCGCGGATTTGCTAGTTGGTTCCTGAACCACTGTTCAAATCTGTCGCTGTCTATTTCATCATAATCAGCAGAACCTTTTTTTCGCCAAGAAAACCAGTTTTGCACCCTGTAGATGTCGTACCATCGGCATGCAATATTGCAAATCGTGGTCCGCGAGCAGTAGGTGATTTAAGAACCAGTGGATAACCCGGCCAAAAGCGCTTCTTTAGGAGCTTTTATAGTCCTATCCTTCCAAATTTTTGATACAGTGTGCCCTACATTTACCCAACTTTCATCAAGGTACACGATTTTCCTTACGTCTTTGCTGAATTCTTTTATTTTCCGTAAATAGGAATGTCGCCACACTATATCATTTGTCTCAATCATAAACGATTTATTTCCTCTCTTTTCAAAATGAAATCCTATTTCCTTCCCTAAGTTATGAAAGGTTGAATATTTAAAACTTGGCAAGTCTTCATCGTCATTGACTTTTTTCAACAGTCAGAATTGTAGGTGGAATACTTCGAAATAGAAATTCATGAAATTTGTGCCGTATTTGCATTCAAAATTGTTTTATCTTCCTACTGGTTTTGTATGTATGCCGCGGTGTGATGGGAGGCTTTTTACATTCCTTTCTTAGTATAAAAAATGTAGGCCTACTTCCACCAGTCGCCTTATGAAGCTCACTAACAATAAACGAGTCACTGTGTCCGGTGTTCTTTTCCTTTCAATAATCATACACTCTAAGAATTGTTTTTCGCTTGCCACTTTAATAATTTCGCCCTTTTTTCTGCGATCCATTCCGCACAGATCACTTAACTGCAATGCACATAATTACCATAGAACTTGTAAAACTCGCTCACACCTCAGATTCCCAAAACCTATTGAAAACCTGCGCCGAAGTACAATCCCTTGTCGGCCCTTCAACTGTCACACCACGTCTGGTTTTCATCTCCAATACACGAGGACCGGGTTTCGTCCGTGGTGTGCTTTGCGCGCTGCAAACATTTGCCTTTAAATGGTAATTCATGGATACTTTGCTACTGGAGACGTTCTATACGTATATAAAAATAATTTCGTTATTTCCTTGACAGCTTTGTCGCTGGAAGTTTTTACGTGGACTTACAGAACGAGAGTTAGTCAGCGACGACATTTTCCACTGTGTAAACGAAGAATCTTAACACTTTATTTTAAACTCTATTTTTTTAAAAAATATTTTTAGACATTGATATAATCTAAATAGCAACTGGCCCATAAAAGCAAGCGAATAATCCAAATTTTTTTCATTGCAATTATTTCGGTTTAAAACCATGTTTTGACGTTCGGAGCGAGAAAGATGTTAAAAAAATCGTTCAACAACATTTTAGGTTTTATTATTTTAAAAAATATGCAATTATATAAAAGGTTTATCGTGCATACCATAGTATTCTTCGACACA
Source organism: Tenodera sinensis (assembly GCA_030765045.1). Classification (NCBI taxonomy): domain Eukaryota; kingdom Metazoa; phylum Arthropoda; class Insecta; order Mantodea; family Mantidae; genus Tenodera; species Tenodera sinensis. The sequence goes on from CM060962.1 coordinate 148,777,376, forward strand.
TTTCACACCGAAATGCATGTTCATACGTTATCTTAGTCGCATTTGAAAACACGCGCATTTGGCAACGGCGCACTTGATTCTTCCATAAGAATAGCATGGTCCGTGCTGTTGTGTCTTCATGACGTGAAAATTCCTATAGAACCATAATTTCCTGTCGTGAATGTTTGGCGAAAAATACGATCTGTGAAAAACGCGGTCAACCTTCTAGAGTCGGTGCACGAAGGGGGGTTGCGGGGCGGAGGGTTAAAAATTCCAGTATGTGAAATAAGTGGTCAATCTAGTTACTTTCAGCTTACTGCTGTACGTTAATACTAGAAGCTAGCGTTGACCTTACGTATAATTATTTTGAAAAGTGCCTCGATTAGAAATACCAATTCTCATTGGCAAAACTATTTATTACCGATCATATTGGCCGCTTTAAAATAAGCGTAATAAGTTTATGCCAGCAAACTTACTGTTGGTGTTTTTAAACACACAAGTCGTGTGTGGGCAAAGTTTAAGAGGTAGTGCTCAGTAACAGGCAGCAACTGAGACGAACCGCTTTGATGGGGGGGGGGGGGGGGGGGCAAACGTTATTTACCTCGATTCAGCTTAGTCTACTCCTGTGGTACACTATTTTAGAATAGGTGGGCTGATGTTTTACTCAAATTATTACTTTAATTTTACTTTCTCTACTACGTTCAGTAGAGGAAGTATTGTATTCCACCCAAAAATTCGATGTCGAGATTTCACCGGAAATATATTTTTGAGACCCCCAGACCCCCTGACCCCCCCCCCAAAAAAAAAAAAAGAATTTATAGAAATAGGCCCGTGTGTGCCTGTGGACAGCATAACTCAAAAACGAAAAGTCGCTTAAAAACCAAAGTTGGCATTTAAGTTTGTCTGTCAGGGACGCGACACGAAGATTGCGAAGAAAATTGCTTCACCCCAACCTACCCTTTACATGGAAAAGTTTTCGAAAATATTGATTCTCTTGAAAATGGCTCTAAGGATTTTGATTAAAATGCCATATGTTTGAGATCTTTTTATGACAAATGAAATGCATATCTTGAATTTTCTGGCTATAGCCCTTATAGTCGTATTTATTCTGGATGACTTTTGCATAACTGGTAGGTAAATCGTAAGAGATAAACCAAAACTTACTATAGAAAAAATGTAGATCTTGCGAAAATCTAAAATACACAATTTATGTCTCTTTTTGTAGAGTGAGCCATTTCGGAGATATGCCTTGTTATTGGTGTGAGTTTTGGAGAACTTATGCTTCTGTCAAATAGAATATCGTTATTCATTTTTTATATGTTAACCGTGCAAAGAGTCTCAAAGCTTTAAAAGATTTGAACTATAGCTCAAATCGACTGTATTCTCATATTCCCCTTGCTCCTACAAGGAAGTAAGCAAAGGGAGTAAGCCATAAGATAATTTCTGCAAATGTTTATCTCAATTAACACGAAGAAGATATAGGAATAAGAGTTTGCAAGAATGATTAGTACAAAAATAGGGAAAGTCACGTGAGTGCCACACATCAGTTCTTTTACGTTGTGTGTAAGTATAGCCAAAAGGTGGAAACTTCAGTAGAGGCATCAATGGACATGATAAAAATATCACTGGAAAAATTTTAATGCTGACATCATTAAATACATTACCGATATCAGAAAAAGTATTAATACTTAGTAGAACAGGAACATAAAGAACAATTAGCTTATTTCAAAAATAATTTCTCTTTAAGCATTATGGTTGTTGATGATATAATAATAATAATAATAATAATAATAATAATAATAATAATAATAATAATAATAATAATAATAATAATAATAGTAATAATAGTAATAATAATAGTAATAGTAATAGTAATAGTAATAGTAATAGTAATAGTAATAGTAATAGTAATAGTAATAGTAATAGTAATAGTAATAGTAATAGTAATAGTAATAGTAATAGTAATAATAATAATAGTAATAGTAATAAACCATCTCATGTTATTGCGCTGGTAGCAGAGGCTTGATTGAAGCGTTGCGGAATAGTTTGATGCAACATTTTATATGAGAAAGAGTATTTGGTGCTATAGAATTCTATAGGAGCAAGCAGGCGTAAAAACGGTGTCAAACGCATAAAGTTAAATATAAGTTGATTGAAACTACTAGCTTAATTATTATCGTTGTTACTTAAACGTGTAGTATTCTTTAAGATTCCCAATTCCACTTTTAGTGCTTCTTACCACGAAGCAGTTTCTAAGGGAAACCTGCCACATTCCGAGGAACATTTATGGTGCTAACAAAGTATGACGCAGTTTTGCAGAACTGACCATGTTCTTGGAATCGGGCACTTCGTGTTAGTTTAGAGAATCACGTTGTTGGCAGATTAGCAAGTCGGAGCGTGCCTTTTCAGAACTCTCGCAGCAATACACAACAAAGAATCCTGTGGCCAATCTCACCCGCAGCTTGTGAACCTTGCTCACCTATAGGGATAATCTGATGTTGGGAAAATTTGAAGCTGCGATCATTATGCTAGAAAAATCAGTACACCCTTCGTCTTGTTTCTTTGTAGTGCAGAAATGAAGCGTTTATTACCTGAGGCTCTCAGGGAAAGAGAGAGGTTTATCTTTACGGAGCGTAAAGGGGTAGGGTAAAGTGAATAAAAGGAAGTATTAGCTTTTACTTGCACTTTTAGAAATAAATACTTAGGTTCAAGTGAACGAACCTTCTCGACCGCATACGCCTATATTTTGTACATTTTCTGTCATTGCAGCCCAAGTGCATGTTCGGGAAACGAAAGTCCTATCGAGAAAGGAGAAACTAAGTCCTAGAATATTAAACCACTGCTAAGATTGTGTTAATAATTTAACTAACTTGTTCCCGGCGGAGGAGCAATCTGGTGGAGGGAATGGTGGAAGTCTTCGTTCGCTACCTAAGTGATCCCGGTTATCAAAATGGAATATCCGAAGATTTCGGGATTGATCGCAAGATACAGTTTGTAAAACGGTATCGAATGCTTCCGAAAGAATTATACAAAAAGCAAACGATTCTCAAATACTTTCCGCGTTAATATGCAGAAAGAACAAACGATGTTCAGTGTGTTTTTAATGTGTTTTATTTAATTAGATTTTTATTTGAAAGTAGTAGCTACTGGAGGGAATGTGGAGTTGAAACACAAGCCGTTGGAAGCTATGCAGTGCAGGTTAAGCACGTCTCCGTAATACGGACAAGCGTCCAAGCGAAAGCTTTGCGTTAGCTGTACAGAGAAAAGAGCGAAGGGAGAGAGAGAGAGAGAGAGAGAGAGAGAGAGAGAGAGAGAGAGAGAGAGAGAGAGAGAGAGAGGGAAGGGGGAGAGGGAGAGATGCTTTTAGCACAGTAGCGTAGTGCCAGAAGAGTACGGATGGTGCAAGTTATTCAATAGATCCAGAAATTGCACGATTCCCTATCATATTTGTATCGTATGAAATGACTTGCAATTACCTTCCGCCCCCAAGGGATGTGAATAATTAGCAATCTTTAAAAATTGCATGTGCACGTTTCGACAAGTTCCTGTAGACAACAGTAGGGCATGCGAGATCAGTGGTTTTCCCAAATTCGTCCCTATGGATGGATATGTAAGCTAAACCGTAAATTGCGTGCAACAGTTCTTTAAGTTGGAATATTACACTTGTAAGTTGCATGCTGATGTTTGTAGAACTCGTAAAGAGAGTGAAGAACATAACTGGTATAAGAAGCAGCTCGCTGTTTCTCTTCTACAGCCTGCTTCATGAGCTGTCAATACCTGTAACTAGTAAATCAAATTTAACTGCGCATGAAATGTATTCTCAAGTCACTTTGCTGTGTGTCATTACAAAAATAAATAAAATAAAATAAGTGTTAACTGAAAATGTAAGGATTCCTAACCCGAATTAAACCGGATGTACCTATATATTTTGTCTATAATACTTAGTTGTTAACGATCGTCGGAGTGCTGTCGTATTCCCTGTTTATCAGTTGCTATTTGGTTTGGTTTCTTCTTCCCTGGAGACATTCATGTGTTCCAGGATGTACGGTCCGCCCTCATAATGATCTTTATTTACGACTTGGTCCCTTTTGGCGTTGGGGAAGCTAGCAGAACCCGCATTCCTGCACGCGTTATTGCGCTATCCCCAGTGATTCAACTTTCTTTTTCAGTTTCTCATTCCCTTTCCCTCTCTCCCTTCATCCGTCCGTCTTTCTTTCTCTCTCTTTACCTTCTCTCCCCCCTTTCATTCCATCTTTGAAAATCGATACGCTATTGGATTCTGGGGTGGTAATAAAAATTAAGACCTAAGTATCTAATAATTATTTATGATGTAAGATGGTAGTATAGAATTTAACATCCGGGCGCGGAAGTTAATTGATCGAGCGCTGGTGAGCTTATGCTAATCGTTTTAGCGTGTTCAGTTCTTTTAATGGTCAAACGCTGTATGGTGTTGTCATTTTCAGCGAAAATGTAATATAATAATGCGGTGGTGGGGGTGATGGTTTAATTGTCCTTATGGTAGGAGTATTTTCTAAACACTAACTTTCTCTACCACGTATATTGAGTACCGGAATTACTGTATTCCACAGAAAAAATCTGATACAGTGATTTCACTGGAAATACACGTTTTGAGGCTCCCTAAAAAGCATTTTTGAAAAAAGGATGTGTGTATGGTGTACTGTGTGTCTCTGAACAGCATAACTCAAAAACGAAAAGTGAGCATTCCAAGGATGCGACACGAAAATTTTCAAGAAAATCCCTCCCTCCCAGAAAAATTTCGAAAATTTTGATTTAAAGTGGAATTAATAATTTGTACATTATTATACACAAGGCAGTAAGCTGCTAAAACTCGTTTTTGTTTGTCATGAGATCATGGGTATAAAAATAATAAACAGTTGCGAATTTTCAAATTGCTTGTGTGAAAAGTACATACGTACTTGTCAAGTACCTGACAAAATATACTATAGCATGTAATCTTTTTAAAACGGTTAAAATAATGAAAAAAAAGTGATTTTGTGCATTTTAATGAACTCCAAGTATTTCCTGAAATACCTGCATGACTAGTTTGCTAGTTAAATATAGTTTTGCGATACTTATGGAAAGGAGGAGCTCACAGGCTATTCCGAGAAAATTCAAGATACCTATGCAGTTTTTATTTGTCATGTTAAAGTTGCGAACATAAAGCACTTAAATCTAAATCGTTGGGGCCATTTTAACCCTTTCAGTCCCGGTGTCCATTATAATGGACATAGGCATTTTTTGCCTACTTGTAATACTTTTAACGGTTTTTTCTGCTATATTCTTGTTATACTGTTCGTCACCAATTAAACCTATGTAAAAACAAGTTCTGAATTGTACAAAACTATTTATTTTTTACAATTTACACTGTAGTGTTTTTTTTTTTTTTTTAAAGAAAAGAAGCAAAATCCATGCAACCGCAGTCAAATGATACCCCGTCATCATCCACGCGTGCCATCACACCGATTATTTTACGTGGGCCCTCCCCGTCCTTTACCACAGGCACATTTGACTGCGGTTGCCGAGACTCGAACTCACGACCTCAGGCTTTGAGTGCATGGCCAGTGCACTACGTGTTGCCTTAACGATCATGGCTATCCAAGCCAGCAAGCTGAAGGTGTCCCAGACCGCCTAATCTAAACCGGTTTCGAATTAGAGGAAGAACGGCATAAGTAGCAAAATAATTCGGGTCTGAAAGGGTTAAACAAAGTAAAAGATAATCAAAAGTGTTCCACGTAAAAGATAGTTTGGAATGGATGGAATTTCACGAAAATTTACGGGTCATATTCTAGGAGGATGCAGAATATAAATGTGTGTGTTCGTTTTGTTAGTTACGCGCACACGTACACGAACACGCTGACACACGCACACACACACACACGCACGCACGCGCGCGCGCGCACGCACGCACAGAAGTGGTGAGGGAGGTCTATCAGGAGTGGAAACTCCCCCTCAAAAACCAGGGAAGGCGGCGTCCTACGGGGCTTTTCATTAGGGCGATACCTTGAGTCTAATACCCCCCCCCCCCCCGAATGTTACACAGGGACGGAAATGGATATACCACTTACGCGCGTCAAGCCAGACTGCCGAAAACCTCGGTCGGGCCGGCGGCAATCTACCATACCAGCTTGTAGTTTCCCGCGTTAGTGCCGGAGGACATTGAGCCGTCTCACAATCCTGTCTGAGCGTAACCGCGCAGGCTTACCCAATCACCCATGGACATCGGGAACCACTACCCCGCCGAGGCCAACCCAATGCGAACAGCTCCCTTACGGCAGTGGCTCGAATGTCCGGCCCGGCGTACTTCTAGTCTCGAGAAGTACCACGAATGCTCGGGGTGCACAGCGCTCGCACAACGGCAACTAAAGGATTCGGGAATCCCCCCCCCCCCCCCCCCCCCCCCGCTACGGGGACGTACAGCTGGACCCATCGTTCTTGGCCCTGGCCTTGATTGCAAGTCCTGTAGGCGAACCCACAGCTTTTGTTCTGTTTCATCAGCTCCTATAATTCTGCGAACGAAACCATCCACAACAGGTGGGGTGGGGAGGGGGGAGGTAGTGATGTTGCCTGCATCTGACACCCCTCCCCCCGGCACTATAGCCCATGAAGAGCCAAGCCTTACCGCCTAGCCGCTGCGTCCCCCACCTCGATCCACTACAGGCGACATTGGTGGGGTGCAGTATTGGAGGGTGATACGTGGTCAGCGTCCTGATCCCTCGCGGCCAATTATGCGGTCTTCACGACCTGGGGCCGCTATTTTTCTATCAAGTAGCTCCTCAGTTGGTCCCCCGGGACCTAAAGAGGCTGAGTGCACCCCGTGCCAGATAAAATCCATGCTGGTACCGGGGTCGAACCCGGGTCCTCCGCGCCAGAGGCAAGCGCGCTACCAACTGCGGTCGGCATCTGACACAGTCCTTGCTAATTCACAGTTGCTTTTTTGTGCAGTGTGCAGTTAAAGACAGAGTTTCGCGATAAGAGGTGACTATAGTGAATTTATGAGACGCTGATCATGGCATAAATCCATTATGTTACCACTACTTTCTAAACCATTACACAGTCACAGTAGCGAAATTGTTTCAAATGTATGGGCATACATGAAGAAAAAAGCTAAAGCAAAGAACTGCTGACATCAGAAGAGTTTTTCAAAAAACTGTCAGAAAGAACAGTTAAAAGAATTGTTCAAGAACGCAAACAACATGAAAATCAGAACACATCTTTTGGAATTCTAAGCAAAAAAGGAAAAGGAAAAAGAAATCTGATGACAGACTTCCTCTACACTTGTACTAGCCATTCTTGCCAACTCTTCTTCCTATGTCTTCTTCGTGTTGAGATAAACATTTGCAGAAACTATCTTATTGCTTATTTCCTTTGCTTATTTCCTTGTAGGAGTATAAGTTCTCCAAAGCACACAATTGACAAGGCATATCTCCTAAACGGTTCACTCTACAAAAATTTTTTATTTAGAAATAGATTGTGTATTTCAGCAAAATCTACGTTTTTCTATAGTCTATTTCTTACGGTTTACCAGTTATGCAAAATTCATCCAGAGTAAATACGACTACAGGGGCTATAGCCAGAAAATTCAAGATATACATTTCATTTGTCATAAAAGTATCTCAAACATATAGCATTTTAATCAAAATCGTTAGTCGTTTTCAAGAAAATCAAAATTTTCGAAACTTTTCCATGTAAAGGATAGGTTAGGGTGAAGCAGTTTTCTTAAATTTTCGTGTCGCATCATTAAACTTAAATATCAACTTTGTTTTTAACCGACTTTTTGTTTTTGAGTAATGCTGTCCGCAGGCAGGCAGGCAGGCACACACACACACATACACACACACGCGCGCACGCGCGCAGACCTTTTTTTTTTTTTTTTCCAGGAGGTCTCAAAACATATCTTTCAGGTGAAATCTCGACATTGAATTTCTGGGTGGAATACAATACTTCCTCTACTTGACTATACGTGGTAGAGAAAATAATAAAAAACGTTTCTAGACGACTTCGATAAATGTGTCGTTAGAAGAACGATTCAAAATTTTTATGTCCATGAAAAATGTGTTTCTACAATTGCTAAATTACTTAGAATTTTAAAAGAAGGCATTAAGTTTCAGGGCAGCAAGTCATCCTTAAACAGAATAGTGAGAGAACTGGGTTTTAAATGGAGAAAGATCAAGTTTACAATATCTGCAGTAGTATACCTATGTGATCAATACGAACACATTTGCACAGCTAATTAAGCTAGGTATATTGAGTAGACATTTTTTCTGGATGGTCTGTACTACTTTACGAAGAACGTTATGTGAGTAGCATATGAAGCTGACGCACCAATTCACGACAGCTCCATGTCAGTAGATTTACTGGCATGTAAAAGAACTCCTGCGGGACGAAATTCCGGCACACCGGCGACGCTGATGTGATCCTGGTAATTGACAGCGTCGTTAAACAACAAAATATATTTTAGACGCACCAATTCGCTTGCTTTCTGCTGTCACCTGGCTTGGTAAGTAAACTGGCTTTCAAGCTTTACATTTACTTCTTCCAGGGGCCAAGAACGATGAGTCCAGCTGTACACAAATCAAAATAATAATCTGCTCATTAATAGATTTGCTTACTACGAAATATGTGTGTGTGTATCACCTGTGCTGCCAGATCTAATAGTTGCATTGAACTCTGTGTTAGGAACTGCGCATTTATGCGACAACTCTGCATATACGTGTATGATTGTTGACGGTAGAAAATGTTTACGGAGCACATTGCTCCAGCTCGCCTTCTTCTGGTGGTCAGACAGTACAGGATGAGGATGGTTACATGTCACTCCTTTAGCAGAAAACGTAAAAGCAATTAAAAACTGAATATCTAACCAAGAAAATGTAGTTTTCTCAGGAAGCGTAGTGCGTTTGGTTTGGAAATAAGTAGGAATTGGTACTGCAACTCTCAACCAAACTTTGTGCTTACAAGGGCCCAGGAGGAAGGGATAGATTGTTATTTCACTGACATGGTCCCTTAACATCGCAACATTCCCTCTGCTCTCTACACAGTCGCGCAAGCTTTTCCAAAACGTACTCTGCCTCATAGTCCCTGAGAGATAGCAGTACTACAGAACCCAATGACAAGAAAATAAAAAGAAGGAAAAAGAAAAAGGTGTGACCCAGCATTCAACTAAATGAAGTGGAATTTCGTTGGGATTTCAGATGGAATTAACTTAGTAATAAGAGACACCGTCAACATCCGAGAGAGAGAGAGAGAGAGAGAGAGAGAGAGAGAGAGAGAGAGAGCGAAAGGCTATCCCTCTTGACTGATTCTACATGCCGAGCACAAAGCTGAACTTCAATGGTCGAAACCCGCCCTAAATATCTCTTGAGTCACAAACATTTACAGCACCTCAGCCAGATGTTCGGGAACTCCAAATGAAAGACCCTGTGGAACTAATCGAGTGTTCTTTGTAAGAAAAAGTCTTAGTGAGGTTCGTTGAACACCGGGATTCAAATTTGAAACATTGCGAAAGCGATAGACACTACAGAGATATCCCACTCAGTGAAGGAGCATAGGTACTAACTTTTAGATCAGATAGTGAGCATATAGTTATGTAGGTACTTGTGGTCATCATCACAGGCAGAGTAACTGTAAGCGTAAGCATTTACGCGATAACTTGAGCGAGTCCATTCTACTAATTTTTCCCAAGAGCGAGGCACTAAAAGGAAGGTTATCCTCCACGCCTGTTCTTTTTTTGTTTGTTTTTTTCTTTTTATTTTCCCGAGGGGTTAGAGTGGTAGGGCGCAACAAGTGGGGGTGCTGTAATGCGCTGGCTCACATCCCCGGGGGCTTTGCGTTATTAGAAATTAAATTACAGGCTCTTTTGGGTTCCAGCCTCGGAGGTTGATAGTCCCTTTAAACGTGGCATCAGCAGGCGCATGCATTCTGAATGGCTAGTTTATGGAATATGGGTCGTGGATGTCAGCACATTAGGGCGGGGGTGGGGGGAGGCAGGCGGCAAATTTATTTCAACACTTGCTACCCTCCCTTCCTACCCGTTTTATATAAGCTGTAAATTTGGTGTATAATGATTGCGCTGTCCTCCACTGGAATGCGCTGCAGCAGCGCGTTTAATATCGGACTGCGCGCGGGGCCGTCATTGTCCTCACGTTTAATTAATGCAGAAAGCTGGCCCTCCACAGCTCGCCACCGCACGTGGAATTCCGATTTCCCGGGCTCCCTTCGCTTTTTGTTGTGGTCCGTCGTTTAATGAAGAGGTGAGCCCGCTGCGGTGCTCGAACCCGGCACAGTTTCTTCCGCCTACTCAAGTTCCCCAACAACAACAATAATAATACTTAGTAGTAGGAGTAGTATCAGTAGGAGTAGGAGTAGTATCAGTAGTGTACAGCTTGGGCCAAATTCTATCACACATTGAAAAAATCGGATTGATAACGGGGTACCACAAACGTACAGGAACGTACCGAGTACTTTATCAGGTAATGTAGACAAAAAGATCCTTGTGTACGTCTCGTCCTATGAAGAAACAGGGAATTTGCATGGATTGTCGGAGAACTTCATTAAAAAGCCTTTAGGATTCCGTGTATCAGATTGGAAGAAAGGAAATGTACCCGTGTTATACGTTACACGAGTTTCCCGATTTACTACGAGATGACTATGAATGATATCTTAGAGGTAATGGAAATTATTTTATAAACGCTGGATTTTCAGAGGACACGGCTCTAGATGACAGAATATTATAACACAGCGGTACTCAACTACAGGCAAGTTAGGGGAGGTTGAAATCACCTCCTTCTACCCACTGGGACAGAATGGCGTATTTATCCGTGGTTACCGAGTTCCATTGGCGGGACTGTGCCATTGCCATCATTCTTTTGTACAGGAAATCAAAGGCGCACATATTCATATTCTACTACTACACGATGTTTCTGAGGATTACTTTTTCGTCACGATTTAAGTTTCAGAAGGTGTTCAATATTTGGTGCAAAAGATGAAGTGCACGGTCTTACAGGTATCTTGCTGCGGTACTCACTTCTTATGTAGTTCATTTTTGAAAATGTTTGTTCGCAGATATAAGTGGAGCCAAAGAGTGCCATTTAACTTGGTGCAAACAAACGTGATCTCGGATACTCGCAGCGGGGCAGATACCTAAATAATTCCCACCATTCTTTCTCAGAACATTTTAGGGTCGTGGAATTCTGCAATGCAAATAGTTCCATATTTTGTAGTTCGTGTGAAGCCTCACTACGAGGAAACCCCAAAAGTGCAAAATAAATCTTGATTTCAAATGTTTTTAGGTCTTCAAATTGTGAAGAGAATGTATCGTATAATTGCTTCAAAAGTTCGTTGTATTTTTCCAGGACAATAACGTTTATCGTAAGCAAGGGAAATGGTATAAATCTGCAACTACCAGTCTTACGAATCAAGCACTTGTCTTTATCGTCTTCACCTCGAAAACAAAAATATTCGTCCTCCCATTGAATTGTTTGTACTACTACACCGCGACATCCGCCTTGATTGGCAGGTCTGGTTCTACTTGCCTTGGTCAGTGGGGGGCGGGGGGAGGGGGGATAATGTGTAGGGGAAGCGAGTGTGTGCAACACTGTTGTGCAACTCTGTTATAATACAACTTAAATAAACTCTGTTTCTTTGTTTTTCTTCGTTTTTAATATAGAAGTTTAGTTTGTGGACATTTTTGAAATGAGTAATTTAACGCTCAGTTTTGTTATTTATTTATTCTTGTAGGAATAGCATACTTCTGTAACCAGAATGGGTATTTACAATTGCTAAACTAATTCTGCCTGTTTAATGATTCTTTATAAGCTTAAAAGCTGAACTGTATTACCTTATTAACAAACTAATATCCAGGCGTTTGTCCACATTTCCTTAATCTCTTTCTTTGGGATTCTTGGACCAAACGGTTTTTTACTATGAGGAATACACATTATCAAAAAGTATGATGTAGAGTATATATCTGCACATGTCCAGCAATTTCGTGGTCTTAAATTAAAAGATAAAAGCATTTTTACTTCTATACTAGGTATAAGTGGAGGAAGTATTGTATTCCACCCAAAAATTCGATGTCAAGATTTCACCGGAAATATGTTTTGAGGCCCCCCGAATCCACAAACGCATTTTCAGAAAAAGATCCGTGTGTGTGCGTGCGCGCGTGTCTGCGAGCAGCATAACATCGGTTAAAAACCAAACTTGGTATTGAAGTTTAATGTCTGTTAAGGAGGCGACACGAAGATTTTGAAGAAAATTCCTCCACCCTAGACTACCCTTTACATGGAAAATTAATTGAACATTTTGATTTTCTCGAAAATGGCTCCAACGATTTTGATTAAAATGTTACATGTTTCATATATTTGTATGGCAAACGAAATACATATTTTGAATTTTCTGGCTATATCCTATGTAGCCCTGTTTACTCCGGATGAGTTTTGCATAACTGGTAAACCCTAAGAGATAAAGCAAATCTTACTATATATACCAAAAATGTAGATCTTGCTAAAACACACGATTTGTGTCCAAATTCAATTTTTTGTTGAGTGAACCATTTCGGATATACTTCTTGTTATATGTGTGAATTTTTGGAAAAAAAAAAACTTTCGTCGAGTGGATCGTGATTCATTTTGTTTATATCTTAGCCGTGCAAAGAGAACGGAATCTCAAAGTTTCAAAAGATTTGTCTGTCGCTTAAAGCCTACTGTATTCCCACATTCCCCTCGTACCTACAAAAAATGCACCATATGATAATTTTTGCAAATGTTTATCTGAACTAACACAAAGATAAAGGAATGGTATTTGGTAAAAATGGTTAGTACAAGAGTAGAGAAAGTCACGTGAGTGCAATACATCACATTTTTTACTTTAGGATCGAAAACTTGCGAGGAGATTAAAGCTAAATTGGATGTTGTTTATGCGGACCTTCGGCATCTATGACAACAATTAGATATTGGCTCAACGATTTAAATATGGTCGAATATCCGTTTTTGAGGAAGAGCACCTGGACGCCCGGTAGATGTGGTTACCGTAGAAGTTATTGAGAAAGTCCACCATATGTCTCGCTGATTGTCCAATAAAAGTTCGCGAAGTGGCAGAAACCATAGGCGTGTTCGACGGAAAAAGGCAATTCTTATACAGGATGGAAGGAAAGTCATTACATTTCATCTAATATGTGCTTCATAGAAACATTACAAACAAAAACGTCGAATGGCGTTTTGTTCTTTGGTCAACCGATTTCGAAAGAATAAATGGTTTTTGATCGAAATGGGATGCGTGCTTCCACAAGAATATACGAAGGGTTCGTTGCTTGTAAAATGCGTAGAGTAAATTATTTCTGAAATACCTTAGGTAGTAATTATGAGACATCACATAGGGTTTCGAAATAATTAATCACTTAAAGCACGTGAAGCAATACTACGTTCAGCTCCGTCAGACGTTGAACATGTCGACAACGTTGCGTTGAGGTTGGTCAGGGAATTGACCTGGTTTGTGGATGCAAACACTTTCGCTTTCGCCTTATGTTTTGGAAGCTAACGCTTGTGATTGGCCTACACATGCACAGTAAGCATAGAACAGGGGAAGACAACTTCGGCCCGTGTGACGTATTTAAACGAAGAGCTAGCTTGTACGTTCGTGTGACGTCAGGCGAGAGCGGTGTACTGCTATGCTGCCTAGATCAGCGGCGCTACGTGCACTAAACTAAATGAATATGAAAAATGTTATTTGGTCATGTTTACAACACGCCCGGGCTGTTTAGGGAGAACCCTCTTCAACCTATCTGAGGGTTTTTATTTGTTGTGTGAGGGATCTTAAGGGCGTTAGTGCTAATTTTGTTTTTATTTTGTGTTTTTGTTGACGTTGTGTAGTGTTGTGTGTTGTGGTTTTGGGTTTGTGTTCAGTTCTCCGTGTTTCACACCAGTTTGAGACCAGGCTTCAAGATGTAGAAACATTGTCAACTACGTTTCAGATCTTTGCGACCCCGTATTCATTGGATGGTAATGTTTCCAGCAGATAGCAAATTGAATTGATAAATTTACAGTGCGACGATTTGCTGAAGGACAGATATAAACACAAGGAAGACTTGGCTGATTGTTATAAGAATGTTCCTCAAACCAGATTTCCGAGGTTGTATGCCCTTGTCGCACGGATATTATGTATGTTTGGTTCTACGTATGTGTGCGAACAATTGTTTTCTGTTATGAAACTTTCTAAGTCAAAATCCCGAAGCATATTGTCAGATCACAATCTAACATGCAGTCTTCGGTTACAAATGTGCCGTACAGTACGCCCTAACATTGACAAACTAGTTAAAGAAAAGCGAAACGGCAAATATCGGAATATGTCCATATATATGACATAAAGCTGAAATGTAAGACCGACGTAATTATTTATAATCTGTGACTATTCCGTAATTGAAACATTAAAATTACGATGTACCGCACGCCGTTTCCTCTTTCCCGCTGTGACGTCGCACGTTCAACTGGCCTTAGATGCGAGCATGTGAGCTGAGTGAGCTGACGTCACAGCAGCGATACCTGTCTTCCCCTGGCGTAGAAGGACAAGGCGCGGTTTTTGTTTATGTTCTCAAGCCGCACCGTTAGGAAGTTTATGTACTGTGAGCTAGGGAAAGTCCCACCCACACAATCTGCTGTGTTACCGGCTTGTTTATCACAAACTAAAATATCTCCGTAGGAAATGGTCAGAGACAAAAACTTAAGATACAAAATGTGTTCCAAATACCGAGATCTGCCACTGATTTAAGTTAATGTAATGATTTCCCTTCCAGCCGGTACAGTAAGTGGTGATGAAAAGTTGTCGGCGCGATGTGTCCCACGTTTGCCCACATTGGCCAACAGGTAGATGTGGCTTTCAGCTTCGAAGCTGTGTTTGGAGCTATTTAAGTGAAATTCGAAAGATGTTTTTGCATCGAGTTGTCACCGTGGATGAAACCCGGATTCACATTATACTCCGGAAGCCAACCAAAATTAAAACAATGGGTTGCCTCCGGTGAATCTGTCCCATCGGCCGGGAAAGTCATGGCTGTTATTTTTCAGGATACGAAACGCGTCGATTTGTGTAACAAGGAAACACGATTATAATAAAATTGTTGGACAATAATACAGTGAGTCCTGGTCATGAAAGCCAACTTTCCGGCTGGGGGTGTCGAGGTGCTGACCACATCTCCCCTCATCGGTGGGATGATCGCCTCTATCTTGCGTATGTGGGCGTGAGGCCGGCAGTTGGGTTGGCAGGCCGTGGTCCAATATGGACTGTAGTGCCACGGGTTTTAATACAGTGAGTTATTGCCCAATTCGACTAGAAGTTGGAGTCAAGGCCCCGATTAGCGAAGAAAAACGTGCTGTTTCGCCACAACAATGCACCTGTCATGGCATTTGAAAAATCTTGTGCAGCTTCTCTTGAATGGTTTTTTCACTTAAATATACGCAAAATGTTTTCCTTTTGACCATAATTTTGCAGGAACTTGGGATTACAGGTACTTGAATGGACATGCTCCACAGTTTAAACGACTATATGGCGAACTGCAGAGAACTAAAATCAAAGGTATGTAGCGTTTAAGAACGCTATAATCCATTTTCACAGCTCTTAGCATCATTTTTGGCCGTATTTCCACCGATGAGTATCCTTAAGGGCAGTTTAGGAGTAAGAAGCGCATGGTAAGCGCAATAGTGCTACTTCCAATGCAAGGTTACAATTTATTTGCGTTCTATAAAGGAAACGATTACAAATATCGCAACTGAACTGAAATTAATTGTGGGATATTCAGATTATTGTAGTGTAATATATAATATATAAATATAAATATAAATAAAATTATTAAATTGTTCTCTCTAGCGACGCTTTGCACGAATAACTTTTTGTATCACATCAAAGTAATATGTATTAGAGTAACACAGTTTAGTCTTGCTTCAGATTACAATCCTTAGCGTATGTAAGTTAATAGTATATTTTGTAACGAGACTATAATGGTAGCAATTAAGACGCGAGTATATATTAGGAAACGAGCGAAGAGAGTTTCTTAATTTTCATACGAGCGTCTTAATTACCATTATAGTTACGTTTCATACGACAGTTTATGCTCGACCATATACCTAATTTTATAGTTGAAATATTGTAAGATGTGCACTCACCAGGACAATAACCTACATATTGCATCACCTGAAATTTGGAGTTCTGCGCAAACGCTAAACGATCGATTCCTTTCCAGCACGTCACAGCTATATTATGAAAGTGATAACCTTGGAATGCTACGTAACATTGAAAAATACGAGAAGGCTAATTAAATATATTGGTTTTCAGACGAAATTGTATTTCATGTATAGGTCATTTATTGTACAATTAGTGCAATTAATTTGCGGGTCTGTGCTTAGTGCAATATTTTTGGAAGTTGCTGTATTGAGGTTAATTTGCGTGTTTTAGGTTTGTCCGACATTTTAGCGTTTTCTAAACTCGCGCTAGTTGCGTTTCGAGAATTAATCGATATTGCGCTTTGCCATTGCTGCATGGGAATTCTTTGATTGGTGGAACACCTGTCCTTTAAGTAAAATTGAATTCTCCGATTGGGACCAGTCCTTTAATCAAAGTTTGAACTTAAGGAGGTCTATTAAAGAATCGCTATCGGACTTATGATTAATAAATTTGGGTATGGTCGAGCATAAACATTATTATCTATGCCTCGTATTGTTTAGATTTGTTCTTTATTATTTGATAAATTAAGCTTTAAGACTTCGATTTACAACTACATATAGAGGATGGAAGGGAAGTGATTACATTCATTCTAATATGTGCTTCATAGAAGCATTACAAACAAAAAGTCGAATGGCATTTTGTTCTTTGATCAACCGATTTCGGAAAAATAAATGGTTTTTGTTTCAAATTGGGTGCGTAATTCCACAAGAATGTACGAAGATAATAAATAGTTTGTTACATGTAACTTATTTCAGACATAGCTTCGGTAGTAATTATGAGACGTCACACAGGACTTCGAAATAATTGATCACTTAAAAGACGTGAAGGAATACTCCGAGCAGCTCTTTCAGACGAGAAGTAACTCGACACAGTTGCGTTGAGATTGGTCAGGGAATTGAACTGGTTTCTGGATGCAAACAGGTCGGTCACTTGCAGGGTCGTGTAATGTTTTGGGAGTGAACACTTGACCTATACTCGCACTGTGAACGTGGAGGGTCACGGCGGGGTATGTGTTTATGTTCTCAAGGCGCACCGCTACAGTGTTGTTCATGTACTGACCGAGTGAAAGTGACAACCACACAATTTGCAGTGTTCCCAGTTCGTTTTCGACAAAACTAAAATATCTCCGTAGGAAGTGGTCAGAGACATAAACGTAAGATTTAAAATCTGTTCCAAATACCGAGATCTATCACTGGTTTAAATGAATGTATCACTGGTTTAAATTAATGTAATGACTTCCCTTCCACACGGTATGTTATTGTCGTAACTCAATAAACTGCTGAACTCCCTCACGTTTGTGATCGGAGTGACGTCACTGCGCAGACTGAACGAAAATAGACAGCACTTGTCCCACCCTTTACTATAATTTCACCATGGTTCTATTTCACCTTTCAAATTGAGTCCCAGCTACTGAATATGCGCTGACAGCCGAGCGGTTATAAGCAGGCACGTAGCGATGAGGCATTTAGCTCGCGCAATCGTTCTTGAACACCGAAACATTTAAATGAAAGCTAGGATGCGAGTCACTTTCTTACTCTCCGTAGCAGCGTGATGAAGTCAAGTCCGTTCAAGTATCTCTGGAATGTTTATCTCGCTTGTCTCTAACATATTAGTGCTGTATGAACTCTGTATAAATACCATAGTTCCAATAACGATATGGGTTCGCAATCAATAAAACGCGAGCTTTTTATCACAGTTTAATTATTTTATGTCTGACATCTTCGTTTCCTGTGGAATTATCGTCATTGTCATTATCCTCGTTACTTTTTGCAACCCATTGTCTTAAAATATAATTTTTTTTTTCAGTCCTTTCTCCCATATTTCATCACTTTGTGTTGCTCTCGCCTATACGTTATGTCACCCACCCCTAAGATCCCGAAATGATTTTCTTTCCTTTTAATATTTTTACTCTTCTTCCCAAATTATGTAAACAGAACTGTGTGAGACGATATGGGGTGCAGCAATGTCTTTAGTTTGTTCAAGCTCATTACAGTACCGATCCTTATGCTTGGCCTCTTCCTTCATGAATTACATGAACTGTAGCAATTACCTCACGAGTTTGACCATTAATTCGTTTTCCTTTTAACTTTGTGGTAATCCCTCCTTTAATTTCAAAGTTGACACAACATATGCACACTATTAGTACAATACTTTAGTCAACTGTACTCACTCACGCTACGTATTGCATCAAGTAACACGAGCCACAAGTTCACCGAATACAGCAGAGAGAAAGCTATATTCAGGCTCGCTGACTTATCTGGATCAAAGTCATTGTTAAAAAATTAATGCGCAAGTTATACCGAAGTTTGTATCACTAGCATATGTTTTTCGGCAACATGCAATGTTTATTACACATATTATAACTTACAGTTGCTAAGGCTTATATTATTTCAAAACATTTATATCCAGACGTAGAAACTGAAACAGTTTCCTTTTCGTTTTCAAATCAAATAGTAAATATTATATTCCTAAATGAAAAAGCGAATAAAAATATAAGTTAACTTAACATTAGGTATGTTAAAACCCTGTGCTTCTATTACTGCCCTCATTCTAGGAGGCATGGGTGATATCAAATGTCTAGTCGAATTTTCACAAGTGGTGCTTCCTTCCAATCTTCCTGTATTGCATCCTATAAACCCTTTTCTTGTGTTGTCTTGCAGGCTAATTTAACTCCATAACTTTCTTTACCTCTGTCCACGCATTTTCGTTGGGATTCAAACCTGGTGTGCAAGGAGACCAATCTAACACTGATCTCACATTTGAGAGAACCAATTTGAATCCTGCTGATTTGTGTGACCAGGGTGGTTATCCACCTGGAATTCAATTATTCCATCGGGATAACTAGTCCTTACAGAAGGAACCATGATGTTTTCAGGTATGTTTACTGCTGGCTATTTAATGTACCATCAAGCTCTCACAATGTAACTAGACCGTCGAACTCAAACACGACAGACATGCGCCACTTTGACGTTCCATTTGGCCGCCTGTTTTGCGTTATAACATTTTTTCCCTGAGGCGGTAGCCAATTATTCCCCCCCCCCCCCCCTCCCTATTTATAGTTGAAAATGTCCTCTGATCTGCGAATACAACCCTCTTGCAGTTATGGTTCACCAAATGCGAGACATCTGTGATCGTGTATGAATCTCTGCTTCTTAGCTGCCGCTTGTGCAAAGAAACCTGCTGTAGTCAAACAACTCAAATTTGTGCAGTTGGACCCAGGGAAATTAGAATTACCCCTTATTGTAGACACACGCTGGAAGGGATTCCTGTCTGCTTCTAGAAGAAGTGTCCTGATGAGGAGTGGACAAACGTTTTCGACCCAAAGCGGGTAGATGAACAATAGCTTCCCTGGGTAAGCTGAATCCATGCCATAGTCGTAGATATAGGGATTTCAAGTGTTCTTGCAGCCTGAGACACGGTAACGTTGTTTACAGTAAAGAGAAATCTTGTTTCTTCTTTGTGTGCGCGCATGATCGCGCAAGCGCCATTCGTAGCTGGAGAATGGGACAAAGTACCTCCATCCAATTATGCGCCCTTAGCGGGTCAAGGCTTACCGCTTCTCCATCCAATATTGTGAATTCAATATTTGGTTTAGTTTTTCACTTTACAATTCTTGCTAATATCGCATTTATTTTGAAAATGAAAAAGTAATTTGTTTCTATTCATATATATGAATATCTCAAAATTAAGAAATAGTTTATGTATGTAAAATATACGGCATTGACATATATCTAACAAATAGAAAATGTTATATACACATACATACCAAAGATTCGAACCCAGGATGTTCCAATTACGAGACATGCATTTCACACTCGACTACTATGCCGAGAACGAAGCTGAAGGGCATTTTCCCGCCCATTGTTGTATAGTTTTGAAATGAACGCAGCGTCTCCGAAGGCTTCAGCATGTTTTCCAAATTGAAATCCCTCTCTGGCTGTTGCTCACTTAATTTGTCTTAGGCTGTATATTTCAATGTGTTATATTAAACGCGCGCGCGCGCGCACACACACACACACACACACACACACACACACACACACACACACACACACACATACACATACACAGAGAGAGAGAGAGAGAGAGAGAGAGAGAGAGAGAGAGAGAGAGAGAGAGAACGAAGTCGAAAGTTCTGTGTCCGAATTAACTTGCCAGAGCAAACCATGCTTAATTGAATTAATACAGTTTTGAAAGTTACAAATACACTTACGAATCAAAAATACCGACATATAGGTAGTAGTATAATGTTAAGTTTAAGGGAAAAACATTGCTCTACGCACTGTGACCACTAATCTATTGTGCTTCCCTTTCTATTATTCAAGGGTTTCTGCCCTCTTTATGAACATATTTAAATATTTGAGATATTTCTTGGAGTACCTTCCGCTCCTTTAGCCCAGTATAGCGATCCTTTGCCCAAGTATACAGGGTGGAAGGGAAGTCATTACATTCCATCTAATATGTGCTTCATAGAAGCATTGAAAACAAAAAAGTCTGATGGCATTTTGTTCTTTGATCAGCCGATTTCGAAAAAATAAATGTTTTTTGTTCCAAATTGGATGGGTAATTCCACAAGAACGTACGAGGATAAGTTTGTTACTTGTAAGATGCGTAGAGTAACTTATTTCTCACATAGTTTCGGTAGTAATTATGCGACTTCACACAGGGTTTTGAAAAATTAATCACTTAAAAGACGTGAAGGAATGCTCCGAGCGGCTTTTTCAGACTCGAGGTATGTCGACAACGTTGTGTTGAGGTTGGTCAGGGAATTGACCTAATTTCCGCATGTAAACAGATGAGGACTTTCACTTTCCCTTTCCCAAATGTTTTGGCAGGTAACGGTTGTGATTGGCCTACGTTCGTACAGTAAACAGAAGGAGACATTCACGAGACGCGTGGTAGCAGTAGTGTTTGTTTATGTATTGAACCAGTGAAAGTGACACGCACACAATCGATAGTGTCGGCAGCTTGTTTTCGACAAAACGATCTCCGTAGAAAATTGTCAGAGACAAAAACGTAAGATACAAAATGTGCTCCAAACACCGAGATGTACCACTGGTTTAAATTAATGTAAGGACTTCCCTTCCACACGGTATGAATCCTCTGAGTTTTTCTTCTGGGGAGACGTGAAAAGCAGGATCTACAAAACAGCAACTACTGCCCTCGAATCTTTGAAGGAATGCATTTATGTGACTGTGGAAGAAATACGCAACAATGAGGGTGTTTTTGTTAGAGGGGACGTAATTGGTTAAAACGGTGTGAGGCTTGCAGGTGCGCAAATGGTGGGCATGTTGAACAATACCTGTGAAGTGGGTGAACCATTTGGTTCATTGCTTATTCTTTGCTGTCACCTTAAAAATATCATTTGGTACACTGTAAGAGCCTATAAATGTACCTTTGTGTTTATAAGTCAGATGGTTTGGTTTATTAAATTATAGCAGTATCAGCTACGAAATGATTTTTAAGTTTGATGATGATAAACAATATACTTAGATTGTGAGTTCAAATTACAGTATGCGTTACTGGAGAATTCAGATGTACTTATTTATTACGACGTAGCAGACACTATATGGTATGTCTTTGTTTACGCTCACGAGCCGCGCGGCTCCGTGACGCGTGTTTGTTTATGTACTGACCTAGTGAAAGTGAAACATGCAGTGTTGCCAGCTTGTTTTCGATAAAACTAAAATATCTCCGTAGGACATGGTCAGAGACGAAAACGTAAGATACAAAATGTGTTCCAATTACCGAGGTCTATCACTGGTTTAAATTAATCCCTTCCACTCTGTATTTCTCATAATCTACTCTGAGAGTTTCGCAGTCATCAAGTAGATGAGACACAGTTTCGTTTGCTTTATTACATCTACGACATGTTCAGTCTGTTATTTTTCCAATTTTGTGAAGAAGTCCTTTTAACTGGCAATGTCCTGTTATCATGCCTAAAGTACAGTTGAGTAACATTATGTTAGTAGGTGATATAAACGCGCCATTCTCCTATGGAGATGGTGGATCATAGACTTGATTACCCTGGTCAGTCGAAGGTCAACGAACTTGATTCGGACATACAGAGTATGAGTAGCTGTATTCAGAGCACTGCTGAAGGTAATGATAGGTAAGGTGCTAGAAGCCGGCTGCGGAAGGAAAGCGAACGTAATAGCACATTTTCTTCGCTTTGTTTTATCAAAAAAAAAAAAAAAAAAAGGTTGAAATATAGGGGAATGTTTATCCGAGAGGGGCAGCTTTATACAAACGAGCGATATATCTCTAATTCAATATACTGGGCACGGAAAAACGAAGTATGGAAAATTGTAGAGCAGAATGCAGGTAGGTATAACCGTGCTGCTCATATGGTTAACCTCGCAGCAGCAAAGGTGCGATAAGAGTGCAGGTATTCAGTGTCGCAGAAAGCAACTTTGCCAAGTTTTCTGCAAGTAAACATACACGTTACAAGCATGGTCATATATTTCTAGAGTACCAATGAATGAGAAGAATGACAGAGAAAACAGCGAAGAGTTACAACGTTGTGTTGTACTTCACGTGGAGTTAATATCTATCTGTCGTTTCTACGCGTTCTTTGGTTGAAGTGGCGCGCTCATTGATGCAGTTTGAAGCGTCGGCGCCTTCCAAGGATAATCAGCACGTTATCTGAGAGGTTTCTATCAACAAAGATGAAGCGCAGGTTACCTATTTGAGCAGCATGATAATACCAGGATACACAGTTTTACCTTTGAGGATAGAGACGAGGATCGGAGACGTAGTACAATAACTAGGGCTCGGAAGTTCATGCCCTAAAAACACTGAAATATGCATGCATATATGCGCTTAAAAACTTGAAAATATGCCAAGAAATATGCACTATTAATTAAAACGATTGATGTCCCTTTGACAAGACGAGTTAGTATAAATAGTACATAAAGTTACCGTATTCCTTAGACGTTGAAGCAGAAGTGGTCCGGCTGCTAGTATTAACTGCTAAATTGCAGTTCACAACAAACACTTTGCAAAAATGTTCAACTGTAAAACATCGTATGTTGTCTCGCAAAACACTTTTGTAACGTGAAGAACTTCTCTCTACGTCATAAGATGTTATCGGACATATTTAAATGATGTTAACTACTTCACAGAGAGAGTCAAGTCTCTTGGTATGACAGATGGTTTTCTTTCGAGGATGTCTCGAATATCGCACATCTGGTTATAACCAGAATTTTTTGAAATTACATAATTCACTTTTTGTCCTGTGCTACCAGGAACCGAACTTAGGTCACATATTGTTTTCTCAAAGACAGTAAGTGATTCATGCAAAGGAGATCCTACAGCTTCCAATGCCGTTATGGTTGTTGGTAAGAAAGAAAAATGGGCAGATATGAAACTAAGATCGTTTTTTAACCCAGTGTCTGACAGAATATTTTGCACAGTTTCCATTGATGAAGCATCTTTCGAGTCCAATGAACTAACAACCTCTTCGACTATTTCTATGTGCTCAGTATAATATAAAACTGCATCGACCCATGTTCCCCATCGAGTTAACACTGGTGCAGGTGGAAGTCGGATATTAGGTGCTGTTGATCTAAACAACTTAACTCTTTTAGGAGATTTAACAACAACTTTCTTGGTACTGGACACAAATCTATTTACCAGTGGGAAAGAATCACGTATTGTCTCAGAAATGCGATGAAGAGCGTGTGCCAAACAAAATAAAAATCCATAGAAATCATTAAAATATGCAATATAGGGGCTATAGTATTGAAATAATATGCATTTATCAAAAATCAAGAAAATATGCGGTTATATGCACTATAAAATCATGTCCAAATAACAGAAAATTCCATAATTCGTGCACATAATGTAAAAGCATACATTTTTAACTCCTATGCAAAAACATGCAAATGCATGAACTTCCTAGCCCTAACAATAACAGAGCACTGCATGAGTATAATGAAATCTGACTTAACCAAACGTCCTTCTTTGCCAGTCAAAATGACATAGCTCGTGTGACAAATACTATCGCATTGTGTACGTGTACGTATGCTATCTCAAATAATGAGTTCTGGTACTCAATCAATCATTACATGATTGTACTTGTGCAACACGTCTTAAACATGCTGCAAGGACAAAATGAGCGTGTGTGTGTGTGTGTGTGTGTGTGTGTGTGTGTGTGTGTGTGTGTGTGTGTGTGTGTGTGTGTGTGTGTGTGTGTGTCTGTGTGTGTGTGTGTGTGTGTGTGTGTGTGTGTGTGTGTGTGTGTGTGTGTGTGTGTGTGTGTGTGTGTGTGTGTGTGTGTGTGTGTGTGTGTGTCAGCAGGTTCATTAAAACGCTATGATTTACAGAGCGAAATGTCTATTGGGATCATTGTGAGGACTTTTATCTCCACACGTACATAAATTTTAATTAATGAAAAATTGCATTACTTGTAGGTTCATGTGTGTATGTGACACGGCAGTATCAACAGGCAGCGTGTGTGTTTTGAAATTAATTAAATGCCACGGTACTCAGTCGTAATTCTGCGAATGACTCACATGTTTCGTCCGCCTCACATGCACACATAACCAAATGGTTCGCGTTGCGAGCGCCGCTAGTGGTGGGGGGGAGGGAATGGTTGTGTATGTGCAGTTTGTTACCAGGTTATGGATTTATTCCTGCCAAACGGCGACTTCCGATTTGCCCTGGAAAACCAAATGGCCCTCGCTTCACGCCCGATTTGCTGGCTTGCATGTCCAAAAACCCGATGAAACGTTATGAAAAGCGTATTGAGCAGTTGATTTATGTGCGAGGACTTCGGTTCGGCTCCCGCGAAGGTAGATATTGGCTTCTCTCCTCGTCCATACGTTAACGGTAGGTACATAGGTTTATTTCCCTTTGTTGATAAAATGAGTTTCTCTCCAGGGAACACAGTGGAGCCTTAAGCAGTAGATGCCGCTATTCTTAATTAAAATTATTACAATTATACGCAGTACAGTGCTCATAACGTGTACTATTGGTGATAAGGTTAACTGAGGAATGTTCGCTGCGCGACATTCCAGATGCGTTCGTTAAAGTTTGAATCTTGCGTTTTGGTATTTATTAGACATTTTAGGAAACGGCCCTAAAAGCGTATAATTTTTAACACACTTCCCATGTGCACTAGTTTGACATTTCTATCGCTTTCAAACAAATTACATCCATGAATGTTCGTTGGCACATATTAGCATTCATTATTTAACATGATCTGCTCTCACGTCCTTAAATAATAAAATATAACCGATATGTGGGTTCGTTGCATACCAGTATATCAGTGTACTGTTTACATTTTGCAAATCTACTGAAATAAGAGGTTTTACCGTTACACTGTATCACAAGTTGTTTTGTAATGAAAAGTAAATAATAGCATTTGTATTGTTTAAATTCGTGAAGATCCCTAGAAGGTGCCCAGGTAAACCTGCCGTTTTTATATTCAGCGTTCTTTCTTTACTTTGACTATTGGTTAGGTTGTTGCCTCAACAATTGTAAGCCACTTGTAAAAACGTGATGTTTGTAATTAAATAAGTAATTGATATACTTATTAATTACGGAAGTGCCACTGCAAGTTATTGCAGTATTATTGGAGAGATTGAGAAAAATTTGTTTGAAAAGGCGCCACTCAATCCTCCTGACACTTATAGTTAACTTAGCATGTAAAATCCTCTTCTTCTCGTTCAATTGCTAAGTCGTTATTACTTGTTCAGTAGCTTTGCCTGGCCAGAGACTGCTAGAAAGGGCGTGGAGTCGCTTACAAATGGTTTTTAAGCTACTAATTAGAACAAGTTTGAGTAGGAAGTAATTATGTTACCTTATTGTGTACGAGGCACAAAGGAATTTAAAATATTACAATTACAACACACACATAATTTGACGAAGATTGCAGTTTATAGCTTTACCGAGATTTTTAATTTATGTATGAGTCGCCGCGCATAAGCCAAAAGTTTAAGTCACTAGGATGAGAGCCGAAATGATCTTGAGGTTAATTTAGCCTACTCTATGATGAGCCCAAATAATTTCTTGAAGTAAAATTTTCCTATTCTACGCGATGTTGCCAAATAATTCTTGATGTGAATTTAGCCTATCAATTTCAAGTGTACTTACTTATTTCGCGCATGTTCTAAGTAATGTCTCAGTGTAATATTTGACGACTGTTCCGTTCGTGTAGTAGTTTGCGACTTCTCTGCTCGTGTGTTGGATGACGACTTTTCTGTTCGTGTGTTGGATGACGACTTTTCTGTTCGTGTGTTGGATGGCGACTCTCCGGTTCGTGTGTTGGATGGCGACTTTTCTTTTCGTGTGTGATTCTTCGACTCCTCGGTCCGTGTGTTGGATGACGACTTTTCGTTCCATACGGGAATACGAAAGACACATTCGGTTCCCCTCCACATAACATTTTTGAGGTTCACTCATTGGAGCGGGTTCTGCTGATTATTTTAAATGTGTGTAGTTCTAAATTTTCTGATTGGCCCATGTCGTTGGACAAGACGGAACTTTGCCGCTGAAATGCCATATCCTGCCCCCTTGCGGTAGCGTTTCGAGCAAGCTTGATAGACAGTTTTACGATTTTTACCTGACAAAGGAATAATCCTGCCTCACAATGGAGCTTACAATTTGGCTGGCGTCAGTTTGTCGCTCTTTCAAGCAGAACTAATTCGGGTCAAAGACTTCATGTAGTGTCTCTGAAGCGAAATCTTATCAACTTTTACCCATAAACTGCATTCTACGTGCGTTATTTATTATTTTAAATATATACACTAACATTTGATTATTTACATGTACACGTTTATACAATAATTTATATTAATCCTAACACTTGCCCTGTGAGTGGTTCTAAAATAAAAGAATGCTGGAACTTATGGGTTATAACGTTAATTTAATTTTATCTTGGGCACGGTATAATTACCGTCTCATATATTTATCTGCGTTGCACAGAAATGCTGTCATATCATTTTTAAGGGTCCGTGAACATTAGGTTAAATGACTCCTTAGAACTTAAAGGTGTTTTTCTGGCTTTCCATTTTTCCTACGCTGTTGAATTTCCAGAATATTCCATTCAATGCAATTTTGGCTCAGTTTTCTTCAGAATTTTAAGAGAAGTGCGGAAAAAGATAAAGGAAAATTTTAGAGATTTTTTTTTCTGTAATACTGCTAGTCACAAATCATTAATTATTAGATATGTCATATGAACGCCCTACATTTTAAGCCAAAACTCGAAGCATAAGGAACGATATTTACCTACATTTTTTTCCCTGCAAGATTCATCTCCATCGAAATACCTATATGTTTAATTCAATTTTTATTCCTTCGCTGTGCGGAACTTTTCAGTATGTTGTCAATGAATGCAAAACAACTGGGATATTGTATTAAAACAGGGCTGGGCAGCTGGTGCTCAGAGAGCGCAGATTGCTCACCACCTTAACTGACAGCTGTAAGTTTAGTAGGTAAAAAAGTAAAGGTGGCTCAAGGTATCGTGAGAGTCGCCCAGCCCTGTATTAAAATTTTGTGCGTATATCCTTCTGTAGCCTGTCTCACCGTTAGATGACAGTACATATTTAATTGGGCGCAACGTTGCAATATGTACTATATGTGTGTGTCTCGACACAAGTGAAACTGAAGATAACACTCTATTGTTTATTTCTCTCTCTCTCTCTCTGACGTTTTACACCCTGCTTTAAATGTGATTTTCTTCCCAGGACAATAAATAATATTACGCTAAGTAGCATCAGCAATACATTAACAGTATTAATACATTAAACAAAGTAATTATGGCCATAGTTTCAATAAGTAAACCTGTTAAACCTGTGTACATTATACTAACTCATCAAACAGAGCAATAATGATCATACATTCAGTAAGTAAATCTGTTAAACCGCTATATATTATATCAATGCATTAAACACAGCAATAATGATCATACTTTCAATAAGCACACCTGTTAAATCTCTATATATTATAAACCTGATGAAGTTCTGTTACATACAAGACCGTACACAACAGTATCTAAAAATGAACAATTTGCCGCACTCGGCTTTGCACTATTCCATCATATTGCGTTAACCTAGGGGTTCCCCCCCCCCCCCCCCGGTCGTTTTTGCTTTCTTTTTTTGGTGTCGTTCAGGTCCTTCCATTAGTTCCTTTTTAATCCTACACACTACTGCTTCTGAACACCCGATAACCTTAGCTGTTTCTTTTACTGCCTTGCTAACACTCATTTTACTTGAAAAACAATTTAACACATTCATTATTTGGCATTCCTTACTTCTTAATTTACCAATATACGTATCTTCCAAGCTTCCACTTCCATAACTATAAATATTTACGGAACATTTTAAATAACACCATAACACTTCACAGGTTCGACACAGTACACACACGCACAGCTTTCGAAATGTTACTGCTGCTCCTTATACTGTCTTTGTGTCGCACCTGGCGCGTTTTAGCAGAATAGATGAATACCTTTTGTTTGCTTTACACGATAAAAGAGAGGTTACAGGCTTCTGATTTATTTTAAAAACTGTCCCTAACCCTCCTCAACATTTGCTCTCGCTTGGTCCCAGATGTAAACTCAATAACAAAAAAGTTTCCCACTGTGTAACTTTTGTAGTGCACGGATATAAAATTTTCCGAAAACATTTAATTTAAAAAATTGTAGCACTTAACTGAGTAACCATAGGAAGTTTAAAGTAGGCAAGTAACATCACTATAGTTTACTTTAGCTAAGAATAAATATAGACGTTGGCAGTTAATTTGTTAGTGCGTGATGAGTATAGAAACAACTGACATCGGACATTTACTGAAAAAAAAATTCTATGGAAATGTGGGCTTATAGAAATGTATAATGACTCTAAAAAGTCATTTTCTCATAGAGAAAAAATTCTGCATGGAATAGTGTGTTCAGAGCTGAAAATGGCAACAACTGAATATTTACACCATGCTATTAGGGACCTGGCAACAGCGCGAGAGTAGAAAAGGACGAAGCTAATGGCAACTTGTGCGCGCTAGATAGAAACAGATATATCCCATTTAACTCCATACTGTCAGCTAAGGGTGAAACAGGCTTCATTTAGATATATGCAACTTTTAGTGCCAAAGGGCGCACGAAATAAGAAGGCACATGGGTTATCTCCAATTCCTAACCAGCTATGGTGCGCTGTTGCCGGAGCATATCGCTATGCGAAAGAAAGAGAGGGTTGTTGTTGTGGTGTTTAACGCCCGCTTTTACTACTATGGCACCGCAGGCGGTAACACTGATGATACATGGAATGAAGATGGAGCACCGGTGGAATGAGATGGCAGGGGAAACCGGAGCACCCGGAGAAAACCCGCCCTGACGCCGCTTCGTCCACCACGAATACCACATGCGGGTCCCTGGGATCGAACCCGGGCCGCCTAGGTGGTAGGCGAGCGCGCTAAAAGAAAGAGAGGGGAGATATGCACGTGAGACAGTAGCAAAGGAGGTGAGGGGTTGCAAGGTGCCGAATTAAAACCAGTCATAACAATGTCTCTCCCTTTAAAACGAGACGATAGCTCTGTAATCCTATAATTTGCTTCAAATATAAATTCCTCCTTCGCATTCTATTGTTTCAAGGGAGTTTATATCCTTCATGATGAAAGTTGAGCCAAGTGATTAAAAATTGCAATTCTGGCTTTTTAATTTTTTATTATATCAGATTTTCTAGGAACGTTTTCGTGTAAATATTTTTGTTATCGGAGTGAAAATGAAAGAGTTACGCGGCCATTTAAGTGGAGGGCGTGGTTGCGTATTTGAGCCATTTACTGATATTTCTCATATTTTCTAAAAGTGTTATGCAAAATTTCTGCACATATGTTAATCAGTTTTTAAATTATGTATTCTAAGTGACAATGTACATCATTTATTAGCAATTGCTTAAGCATCATTTCAGGCCAGATTTACGATTATTTTGGCTTTGACTTTCTCGGTTGTGTATTTTAGACTTTTTTTTGGCATTTAAAATGTTCCTTACGGTACAATTTGTAAGTTATCAGAGTGAAGCTACGGAAATGTTTCCCCAATATGTGCTAACTAAAACTTGCTATGCAGTTATTAATGTAAGGCAAGTGTGCTACGGCAACATGCCCATCAAGTTTGGTATATATACATTTGTTTTCTTTTTTCAAAGCGAAACCCACAATTGAAAAAATGTATTTATTTTTTTAAATCCTATTGTGTTAAAACTACATTTTTAGCAAACTTATTTTACAGCTCAATAAGCAACACAAACATGCAGTATTGTTTAAAAATTGTGAACATTGCATCGTAGTAGAATTTTTTATAAAATGGCTTAAATTTGTGGTTTAAAACACGTAATCCAGGAACGACTTAACATATATTCACCAAACTTTGCAACCACACTTCTTTATAACAGGTACAAACTTGTTATAATTTTGGAACACCCAGGAAAGCACTTGGGATTTTCGAAAATTCACCCAGCGTTCCCCTTAAAATACAATACATAAAACCAAATACTTTAAAGAACATATAGGTACTTGAAATCACGAAGTTCACTGAATGTTCACTTAAATTGCATGCCTTAGCTGTTGGCACCCGACTCTTTTTAAATGCAGTACTCGCACGCATTTCTTCTGAGCCCAACACTTTTAAAAATGTGTAAACACTGAAAATAATTGCCCGTACACCTGCCACTAGGTTTCGATAATGCCATGTTTCTTATATATATTTCTTGAATATGATTCAGAAGACTAATAATAAGAAACTAAATTCCTTTCCTTTTCTGCAGGCATCTCCCCTCTCGAAAAAAAAAAAAAAAAAAAAAAAAAAGATTTGAGATGACTTAATAAACAACCATGATGCAAGGCATGTGGCGTTTGCTTCGCTGACGGCAGAAGTTATTTAATTACTGATCGTGGACTACAGACCGCCAAAAATATTGTTTCTTGGACAGTCAGCTTCAACATTTCCAGCTCTTTTCAATGGAATACTTTATAATAATGAGCCATTGCTGGATTTGTTGAGCGTAAAGAGAAAAGTGAAAAGCAAATATTGCGCTAGACAGCACGTTACCGAACTGGGCAACGTCGCCTCTCTAGGATTGGCTACTTGCTCTCACACACCTTCTTCTAGCTCCGCCTCATGTGCCTTCTTATTCCGTACGCCCTTCAATTAAAATGAGAATACATAGTTATAAAATTTAAAAATGTCACCTATAGCTACCCTTTATTAGTGCTAAAACTAATGATTCTATCCAGTTTATGTTAAACACAATAAATGCTTGCCAATAAATAGTTTCATTAGGTCAGATTTTATATGCCCTACTGTGTTTGCTAGCATCCCACAGAAAGAAAGGATATTGTTAAAAAATAAAGTTAAGTATAGCGGATAGTTCAATTGCTCACATATTGAGCATACTAGATAGTTAAATTGCTCATTTTTAATGAAAATTATGTCTCATCCTCGAGAAAGTAGGTACAACATAACGAACAATTTTTTAAATGGAGGAGTTTGTGTGTAAAAATATCTTAATGAAAATCTTCGACTTGAACTTTTGAAGCTGCTTGACTTATTGTTGTGAGCCCTGTTGTTCTATCTCTCTCTCTCTCTCTGTCACACACACACAGACACGCACACATATTCACACACTCGAAACAACTGACAACCCTAACAGTGAAGCAATCGCAAAATCGTAGATTTGCATTGCATGCAGCCTTTTGCTGTAGGTACAGGAAATGAAAGACAAGAATAATATTGAGTAATTAAAAAGAAGAAAAATAAGGCCAGACCATTTTCAGACATTTTATTAAGACAAAGTGAAGGGGTGAATAGGAAGCAAGTTGAGATACAATATCTTCGAGTTGAGAGAGAAAACAGGCCTACTGTACATGAATAGGAAAGTGTGGGTGCTGTTAGCACCAGGATGATGTTACGGTCTGTGATGAAGGAGAAACCTTTGTTCATATCTGTGTTACGACAAAGAGAAAGTAGCATGTGGAGGGAGCACTCAACCAAGAATAATTGTATCACAATGTTGTAAATCTTTGCTTAGAATTATATTTCTGATTGCTGCTGACAGCGTTAGAGGGTTAAATTTTACATTCGCCTTTTGTATCATCAAGCAGATGATGATACAGGGTGCACCATTTATATTGAAAAAAGAGTAGTGTAAATGTGTAACTCTCCGTGTTAAGAGTACCCGAGTTCACGGATTAAGGTAAATGGAATCTTACGAGCAGCACGAGTACAGTAATTTTTTTCAGGGCTCGGCAATGGTAGATTGTGGATTCATAGTTGAGAATGGAAAACAACGAACAAAATGTACAGCTTAAATTATACCTGTGAGGCGAGGAGGGTGAGGTACATGAAATACATGTCGTGGTTACCGGTTCCACTTTCGTCTCGGCAGCAGGTAAATAACAAGGATCAATTGACATCTTTTTAAGAAGCTAATAAGATGCAATACGTAGCAAATATGGAACTTAATTATGTGTTGAGTGAAATTCTTTAATCCCAGTTTTACATAGCAATTTAAGTCAATGTTATTTTGCTTGAAGGCAATAAATTTCCAACTATTTCGGTAAAAAACGTTATAGCCCTTCAGGTGTGTTGTATTGGTGTTACTGCAAACAAATGTGACTTGTAAAATTAACATTGCAAAGGATAAACACAAAATTATACAGATTAATATCGAATATTATTTTTGGACCCAGTGGCAGGAAAGAGAAATTATCCAACATGCTATGTATTGTTGCAGTCCAGGCACGGGTTAAATGAAATTATCCTTAACTGCTCGTCTTCTGCTATGTTTTTCTGTCTTACGTGCCACTCGCATGTGGTACACCTGT
This sequence comes from Tenodera sinensis, assembly GCA_030765045.1. Lineage (NCBI taxonomy): Eukaryota > Metazoa > Arthropoda > Insecta > Mantodea > Mantidae > Tenodera > Tenodera sinensis. The sequence continues at coordinate 148,810,394 of CM060962.1, forward strand.
CCCTTTCGACAGTTCTTTGCGGCTCCAGTTAGAAAAATACTTGCTCACTTGTGAAGCACCCTTGAACAGATGCTAAACCACTTAACTAAGCTTGCAGTTATATTTCGCCTTATCTTTTACAAGAAATGGTTAAGCAACGGTGACCAGTTTTCTGAGTCTTGAAACTTCTGAAGCCGAGACAACGCTTAATTAGCTGCGGAGATCTTCCTAACCAAGCCAGGTGGACGCTGCAATAGTGAGTCCAACAATGCATCGACCCCTTCATTAGAGTACCAACTTCGATACGACTGTTATTTGCACGATCTTTAGCACAACGAAATGAGTCTCAACCCACACGAAAGCACTAATCGCTATCGCAACATCGAAATTCTTACGAGGGTCATCACTAAAGTTTGAGATACACCAAAAGTACCTGTTTTTAAATTATTCTGATTGTTGCACTTTCTCAAAGTGCTCGTCATGCTGTATACACTTCTGCATTCGCTGAAACCATTGCTAGAAGCACTCCTGCCACATTTTTTTCTTCAATGGCTGCAAGCTCCCCTTCGTAGGTGGTAACAGCATCTTCAGGGATTGAAAAATCTCTTTACATGCAATACTATTTTTTACCATCGGGAACAGAAAAATATCACACGGAGCCAGGTCGGGACCATATGGTGAATGGATCATAAAGTTTGACCTCCGTAAACTCCAGAAACTGAATAGTGATAGTGATGTTGATCATGTGTGCAGACGTGCCACCGTGATGGAGAAGCATTGCCCGCTTCCCTTGCGTGGCCGCCGTTCTTGAAGTTCGGCGAAAACTTTCAGCAGGCAGACCGTGGTGCACCATTTAGCGGTAACTATCCTTTGGTCCTCCGTAGGAATGGTTGCCACATGAGTACCCTTTGAGAAAAATGAAACCACCGTTTTCTTGCCGATATTCATGGGCGTCGCGAAGGGGAGGGGGGGGGGGGGCGTGGCCCCCCTCCAGAAATAAATGCAATGTGCAGTTAATTTAATTACTATTAACTATTGGGTTAATGTTGATGCAAAGAACAGTTTTTATTGAGCATAAATTAATATGCTTATCAGCAACAGATACTATAACTCATCTTTTACAGTTTCTGGCAACAGAGTAATGAATTAATATTGTTTAATTGCAAACTTCCAACATGAGCGGGCCCTAATGACCTAGCTGTCGACGGGCCCTTAAACAATACTCACTCACTCACTCACTCACTCACTCACTCACTCCAACATGAGCCCCTCCCCACCCCCCTGTAAAAAGTCTGCCGACGCTTATCCCGACATTACGGAGACGTTTCACTTTTGTCTGTGGTTTGTCATCAGGAAAGATCCACACCGCCGATTGCCATTTTGTCTCCAAATCAAACTGTTAAATTCAGGTTTCGTCACCTGTGATAATGTCAGAAACTCGTCTTAGAGTTCCCTCCTTCGAATCTTGTCAGCATTTCCTCACACCATTCAACACAGGGTGTTTTTGTTCTGCCAAATTTTGAGGCACGCATCGGGATTAGACCTTCCCCACACGAAGGCATTCATACAGGATTATCAAAACTGCTGACATACTAATCTGCAATGCTGCCTCAATTTCTTTAAATATTATGCGGTTATTTTTGCGAACCGTTTTCTCTAAGGTTACGATGTTTTCCTCAGTCACCGCCGTCGTCGGATGCCCGCTTCTCTCATCTTTTAAAAAGTTTGGCCTCTTTTAAACTCCAGAAACCACCGAAACGTGGTGGCATTGGAAGGAGCAATGTTGCAAACGTTCACGGTTTAGGCATTGGTTTAAACCATTTTAAAAATCATCGAAAATCGTTGATCGAAAATGCTCTTTTTCCACTTCCATTGCAGGGAACTAGCTGCGCGCCGTGATTTGTTCATCCTTGTACTGCTAAGAGTTCCTGAAGTAGAACTAAACTACCCGATATTAGTTTACTACCCCATCGTGCATTCACTTTCTCACATTCTAAACTTCTGTGGTGGCCCTCGTATGACTAGGGCCCAACTCTTCTTTTCTTTTCCCTTTTTTATTTTAATATCGAAGTGCGAAATGTGCACCTAAAATGTAACTATGTGCAAGGAAAATATAATAAAATGTGTAATAATATGTAGTTTAAAACGTATTTTAATGCAATACATATATGAAAATGTTCGCATTAGCTTCTACATGCTACCTCTAATTTTGACTATTCATTAGACAATTTCGTACAGAAAACTTAACCTGGATTTCAGCTCAAGACTACTTGAGGTTTGTTATTTGGAGGTGTTAGAAACTGATGCGGAGTTTTCCTGTCATGGTACCATTAAGTTTCAATTTAGTATCGTCAATTTTTATGGTTTCTTAAAAGGGAAGCTAAGAGTCTTTAGGTGTTTAATACTTTCTGCATTCCAAGCAAAATTTCTGTCAATGTATGCAATATCGCGACGTCCATTTGGTTCACCAAATGCGTTCTCAGAGTCTCGTACTGATGTCGATTTAGTTAGAAATGTAGAATGATAGCCAAAGATAATCTCACTGCACCTCCGGTCTATGTCACATTATTTATATTTGTACGAAGCCATGGCCATTTCTTTGGCTGTTTTAGACCACGGTGCAAGGGTACGTTGCCTAAATCAACCAATGAAATGGCCATGGCTTTGTGCAACGATAAATAATGTAACCTAAACCGGAGGTGCAGTGAGATTGTCTTTGGCGGTTATTGTACCTACAGTTGACTTTACAAGTTCAAAATGTTCATTGTAGAAACTAGCAGCTTGAAACCAAGTTGGCCATCATGTTAAAATAGGCTCGGATGGCAAGGCAACGTAAAGTAGATGCTTTTTAAATTTTTGCATCACATTGGAGATTTCAGTTTAAAGCTAAAGACGTGAAATGAACAGCACTTGGATAAAAGACGTTCTACGTTTTACCGGCTTTCACCATATATACTGCAGCATCCGAATACAAAGCAAGCACTTTATCTGCTTGTACACCTCCAGGCCACAAAACTGCCAAACCGTTGTTAACAAATCGTTCTAGTGTGGTATGGTTTGTTTCCTCAAGGTTTCTCGAACAGATTGTGTGGTTTAGTGGGTTTCTGGATCCAGTTTCCCACAATGTAGTTGACTATGTAACGTCCCAAGCCGTCTGTTGTTTCATCCACTGTGATCCGTATGCGAGAGTTCCAAATATCACTTCGAATAGCTGCTAGTGCGCCCTTATAACACTTGTCAAATTATTCTTTCGAAATGTGGACTCATCTGGAATTACCTATTGCAGTACTTTTCAAGAAATGAACAATATTTGAGCACCTGAAGTTTATTCCACGGATTGTTTGTTGTTATTCTTCTGCGGTCATATCTTTAAAGGACTAGGTTTTTTAACCCCACCGTCCCTTTTGATTTAAGAGTACCTGTGAAGACATACGATGTTTATTGCTTGTGTGCAATGCACTGCGTGTATGTTGATCAAGCTGTGACTTCATGGAACACCATAAAGTTCTGTTACACATTCGGCATATTACTATTTTCCTGTCCGTTGTAAAACATTCATCAATAGTGGATTACTGCCTTAGTTTTGATGCAACACTAAATGTGTCGATCTGGATGGCTCAGCTGGTTAGGCGGTGGCTTACTGATCCCAGGCGGGTTCAAAACCAGCCTAGACTGGTGGTTTTTAAGTATGCCTAAAAGCGACAGCTCCATGTCAGTAGATTTGCTGGCATGTACAAAGAACTCGTGCGGGACGAAATTCCGGCACACCGGGGGCGCTTTTATTTTGGAAACTGACAGTGTTGTTAACAAGTAAAATATTTATCATTGAAACTAGATGCCACTACAGACATTTTTAACAAGTAAATTTGACACACACTATTATCAGCGTTATGAGCTAACTGGTCAGCTGAGGTGTGAGGATAAGCATGGGAAGTCGATGCTTATTCCACGCAATTACCTCTGCCACGTTCTTTGCCTTCTCCGCCTTGAAACCTCATAGAAAAATTATACTTTGTAAGGCTTAAGTTGAAACGTGACCATTGTGCTGCAGTCTGACGGTTCTAGGAGGGGCAGGTTCGGTAATGCTCAGGAACACTGTCACAATCACCTAGGGCAGGGGAAGACAGGTATCGCTGCTGTGAAGTCAGTTCACTCAGCTCACATGCTCCCTACGACGGCCAGTTGAACGTGTGACGTCACAGCGGGGAAGAGGAAATGCCATGTGGGACATCGTAATTTTAATGCTGTTTCAATTACGGAATAGTCACAGATTATAAATAATTACATTTCGGCTTTATGCCATATCTATGGACATATTCCGACATTTGCCGTTTCGCTTTTCTTTAACTAGTTTGTCAATGTTAGGGCGTAATATACGGCACATTTGTAACCGAAGACTGTATGTTAGATTGTGATCTGGCAATATGCTTCGGGATTTTGACTTAGAAGGGTTCATAACAGAAAAGAATTGTTCGCACACATACGTAGAACCAAACATACACAATATCCGTGCAACAAGGGCATACAACCTCGGAAATCTGGTTTGAGGAACATTCTTATAAAATCAGCCAAGTTTTCCTTGTGTTTATATTTGTCCTTCAGCAAATCGTCGCACTGTAAATGTATCAATTCAATTTCCTACCTGCTAGAAACATTGTTAACATCCAATGAATACGGAGTCGCAAAGATCTGAAATGTAGTTGACAATGTTTCTACATCTTGAAGCCTGGTCTCAAACTGGTGTGAAACATGGGGAACTGAACACAAACACAAAACCACTACACACAACACTACACAACGTCAACAAAAACACAAAATAAAAACAAAATTAGCACTAACGCCGTTAAGATTCCTCACACAATAAAAACCCTCAGACTAGGCTGAAGAGGGTTCTCCCTAAACAAATAACATTTATCATATTCATTCAGTTTCGTGCAAATAGCGCCGCTGATCTAGGCAGCATAGCAATACACCGCTCTCGCCTGACGTCACACTAACGTATAAGCTGGCTCTTCGTTTAAATACGTCACACGGCCCGAAGTTGTCTTCCCCTGACCTAGGGTTACCAGACGTCCGAAAATTCTCGGACATGCCCTACATTTTAACCATTTGTCCGGCGTCCGGGGGAATTTTTGAAAAGTCTCAAATTATTCTCCATTTTCAGAAACAAACGGTGAACATCAGAAAATGAACTGTAAACTACAAAAATAAAAATGAATAATTGGTTACTAGCCGCAAGTGCAATTGGCTATGGCAACTCCGCTACACCGTCTACGTCAAAGAGTATACCGACCCACTGTATTTTGCATTTGTGTTGGGACTCACGATGTGAGGAGAATGATCCCTATGCCTAATTTATTGACAACTGGGATGTTTCCTATATGGAAGAAAATTAGCTATTTAATCTATTACTCGCTGAAAAATAAAATAAAATTAAATCTTAAAATTTTAATTGTTTAAGATATTTACACCCGTGGAAAAAAAAAAAAAAAAAAAAAAAAAAAAAAAAAAAAAAAAAAAAAAAAGTCATGTCCGGAACGCCAGGCTACTTGCAGGCAGAGAACAACTCCACGAGTACCAAATAACTTGGAGTTTTCAACAAGTAGGTATGTCGATCCGTCATGTATGTATGTAGTACTTATGAAAGTATGTATGCGTTCCACCTAAAAACAGGTCTTCCGGGCGTGAAATGCATTAATGTGAATAACCAGAGCTGTATACCACAGTAGCGCTGTGCTGGAGTCCCGGCTTCTAAAACTGAAGTATGGAGCTTCAAATACTAGCGGATGTTGTTTGCTTTTTTTTTTTTTTTTTTTTTTTTCTTCTTCTTCTTCCTTACCGGATTCTATCTAAAACGGGAAAGCTTGTTTTTCAGATCTGCATTTTTTTTACAACGTTCCAAAGGTATACGATACAATTGTTTAGTTAACTGAAACTCTTTCATTTTACAGGTATAAACCAATTATTATTCATTTGCAATTGAATAGCTGATTATAACCAAATGTAACCAAAACATTGCTTACACGTGTATGCTATGATTCATAGTACTTCCACTGATGCAAGCTTAGAAAGTTAAAATTGATGCTATTAACCTGTTATGCTAGAGCAGTATGAAGTTAAACTACTCCCATTATTACTACGATTAGTTTAAGTGTTGGTCATAACATTTATTTGTCAAGAGCAAAGAGCGAATATGACCATTATATAACTTAATTTTATAGCTATTTAAACACGATTTATTTGTAATAATTGCTAGAAAAAATAAGCATTCTAGAACCAATTAGTACCTATCCTTAATTAAATTAGCAAACGTATCGTCGGACTTAAGTATTTCAATTGCATAAATGTCCTATGCTAAAGATGCAGAACTATTTCTTCCTTGATCCTCCCTCAATTATTCAAAAAACCGGTGGCTCACCTGCTGCTTAAGTAGATAAGGCCTTTGACCTCAAACAACTTTTGCTCTCCCCAGCTAGGGATGACCAAAGAGCGCGACTCTTTCTAGCGAAACGTGATCCCATGTTTCCTTTTATGAGTGATTGTAGCTGTTTCTGCGTTGCGTTCATCAAACAATCGCATCACAAACATTTGGCAGTCTCTGGATAGAGGCCCGTGCCTCGTTTTGCCTAAAGTTTCTCTTGGCCTCCAGAATGACATTGTGCTTTACACTATAGTTTAAAAGTATTAATGCCCGTCTCGGAAGCGTGATGGTTAGCGTGTCTGCCTCACGTTCAAGAGGTCACGAGTTCGAATCTCGCTTAGGGTAGGTTATCCAGATAAGTTTTTTTTCCGAGGTTTTTCCTTATCCTGAGAAGACAGATGTCGGGTAACTTAAAGCTCTATGGACCTCGGGCTCATTTGAGCATCATTTCACCCATTTCATTCCTTCACCGTCCGATATGACACAATGTTGGAGGACGTTAATAAAAAAAGTATTAATAAAGTCGGACAGTCCTGATAACACTGACACACTATCGTTTCTTGCCATTCCTCCTACTGTGACGTGCTTCATTGGCTTGAGTAGAGTTCATCGCTGCCCCGCTTTCATCAGGAAGGAATCGATTCACATCTAGCTTTAGCCAATCAGAGACATCAGAATAGCGTCTCCGCGTGGAGTAAATCATGTGCTAAGAGTGGTTTCGCTTTAACACTTTAGTTGCGATGTTAATCTTTAATTTATAATGGACTGACTATGCTTTCAGTAGTGCTCGGAGTGCTACTGCGTATGCTCTCTTTATCCTACTCCTCACTTTGATTGGCCAGGTAGTGAAGTCGAAATAATGATACGACGAAATTATAGGAAAGTAATCAAAATTAACAATTAAAGAAAATGAGAAATAATAGTAAGATAAAAATATTCAGATTATATGTTAAAGTAGAGACACACATTAAGAGCTGGTTAACACTTTTGTGAAAGGTATCAGTAGTGCAAGGGCAGTTGTTAGCGTATATGTTTTGAACCAGGTCGTTAGGCTAATCGATTTGTCCCGTCTCAGCTGGCAAAAGTCATTAATGACAGTGCCAACGTTACCTAGGCAGCGTCGTCACTCTGGTTAAAATTCCAGGTAATGCTAGGCTCGCCGACTGCATATGACGCGCTAGTGAGATATACTCATTACTGAAAAACGTGAAAGGTCTGTCGCGTCTAGGGAAGGTTTTGAGTTAGTCTCAGACACTTAGCGATGGGACACTCAACGACAAGGCACGCTGCGTGATAGCTGCGCACTCAACGACAAGGCACGCTGCGTGATAGCTGCGTCTTTTTGTAGCGCGGTCAAAAGTATTTGCCCGTCACGTGGAAAATTGTAAACTTGCACATTCTCCAGTCTACGAATTTAACCAGCAGTATTATCATTACTCTTGTAGTGCTCGGTCGGCAATTTCTCAACAAATCAGGAAGTTAAACTTGATTCACATTACAAACCGGTGTTGTTATTCACAAACATCCACGCATGCCCAGAGCTTAAGAGTAACATTGCTTGAGCTAGGCCCAGGAAACAACGAGAGCAGATATTGTGTATTGCAAATACACTGGCGCCCAGAACATCAGATCCTCAGCAGAACGGTGAGTTGCCAACTTACCGCAGCGGTAACGGTTGTTGGTTCAAATTGACGACAACCACGTGGAGCATAACATATTTGCTTCAGTAGTCAAGTCTGTAGTGGACCATTTTTGCGCAATAATGGCGTTTGTGTATCTCCCACTGACAGTTATTTCTCAGTGTGTATTTGATAGACTTGTTAGTGTATCTTAACTTTTCAAGTTGTGTATCAATATACAGGAAGAGCAAAAAAACCTCCGAGCGGGCTGCGCGGTGTTTTGGCTTTGCACGTTCTCCGCGCCCGTTGCCGCCTGCCGCTGTCGCAGAATGGCGCGGATGAAACCATACAACATTTTCAAAACTACTTTTAAAGGCTTTACTTACCAACTTTATCAAAGGAGATGCTGAAACTGGCCACCGTCGTTGTCCAGACATTTTTGGCACCTCTTTAGGAAACTATCCATCATTCGCCGTAGTTCACATTGAGAAATGCTGACAATTTCCTAGCGGACATTTTGTTTTAATTCCTCCAAGGTGTGTGGGTTGGTCTTGTACACTTGGATTTAAGTTTCCTTTGAGATAGAAATCGCAAGGTGTTAGGTCGGAGGACCGAGGGACCAAAAATCTCTACTAATGATCCTGTCCTGAAACACAGTTTCAGTCGTTCTCATCGAAAGATTGGACGTATATTAACGTTAATTAACGTCATCCAACGTAATGTCATTTCGGACGGTGAATGAATGACGGTGAAATGATGCTCAAATGAGCCCGAGGTCCATGGAGCTTTAAGTTACCCGACATTCGTCTTCTCAGGATAAGGGAAAACCTCCGAAAAAAAAAAAAAAAACCTTACCCGGATAACTTACCCTAAGCGAGATTCGAACTCCCGACCTCTTCACGCTACTGAAGCGGGCGTATGAGTAACTTGCAAAGTCTTCCTGAGGAAAGGCAAAATCTCACTCCCTGTTTATTAATTCTCTCAAAAAGGGGGCAAAATTCTATTCACGTATGTACGGGTGTCGACTGTGGACTCAGGAGAAGGGGGTGGGGAAGAAGGGAAAAAATCTGATATGTTGCACTCACATGACTTTCTCTACTCTTGTACATACCATTCTTACAAACTCTTATTCCTACGAGTATATCCTTCTTGTTAGTAAAGATAAACATTCGTACAAATTATCTTATTGCTTATTTCCTTATAGGTGCAAGGGGAATATTAGAATACAGTAGGCCTTGTGCGATAGTCAAATCTTTTAAAGCTTTGAGATTCCCTTCTCTTTGCACACTTAACATATAAAAAAATGAACAATGATGTTTCATTTCACGAAAGTTTTAAGTTTTCCGAAACTCACACACATAACAAGGAATATCTCCGAAATGGTTCACTCTACAAGAAAATTTATTGATGCATAAATTGTGTATTTTAGCAAGATCTACATTTTGTGTATAGTATGATTTGGTCCATCTCTAACGATTTACCAGTTATGCAAAAGTTGTCCAGAGTAAATACGACTACAGCAGCTATAGCCAGAAAATTCAAGATATACATTATTCCAAATGTTTAGTTCTTCCGGGCTTGTAGGCCGTGGCCTAGAAGGCATGGTAGATACCAACGTTTCGCCAAAGACAAACGCCACCCACACACATCTGCAGGTGTATATAAAGTTCCCTGCAGTTGCGGCAAAGTATATATAGGCACTACTATGCGCAGTGTAGCCACCAGAATAAAAGAACATGAGCGTAACACCAGATTGGGACATACGGATAAATCGTCTGTGGCGGAGCACGCCTTGTTATTCGGCCATGATGTCAACCTTAAAGAAACCCGAGTCCTGTCTTCTACAGTTAACTACTCTGCCCGACTACAAAGGGAGGCCATAGAAATCTACAAACACAAAGACAACTTCAATCGCAAAGAAGAAATACTACGTGTACATAAAGCATGGATACCGGTTTTAGATATACTTTCAGACACACACAACAGTTGTAATAAAACCCCACCTACAACCGGCCAATCACTACCGTAGACGGCGCAACAATGCCCCGCCCACCCCCACCCATATAAATAAACGTAACGGACATTAACGGTCATTTCTTCCACTACTTCTCTGCTTCCACATTCTAACTCTGACCAGTACAGATGGAGGATCGTGTTACCCTGATGATGCCAAGCGCAGTACTTGGCGAAACGTTGGTATCTACCATGCGTTCTAGACCACGGCCTACAAGCCCGGAAGAACTAAACATTTGGAATAATCAAGACACCGGCCGTTAAAGCCTAAATACATATATCAAGATATACACTTCATTTGTCATTCATAAAATATCTCAAACAAATGACATTTTCATCAAAATCGTTAGAGCAATTTTCAAGAAAATCAAATTTTCGAAACATTTTCCATGTAAAGAGTAGTTTAGGGTGGGGCTATTTTCTTCAAAATCTTCGTGTCGCATCCTTAAGACATTAAACTTAAATACCAACTTTGGTTTTTAACCGACTTTTCGTTTTTGAGTTATGCTGTCCACAGACACACTGACAGATGAGACGGGACTTTGTAATTTTAGAATCAGAATGTACATATATAAGACTTTTAGGTATAAGTATAATTTTGTATTGTGTAGAGAAGCCGCCTCTTGAAAGTATGTTGACCTGAGCACATTTCTGAAGGCCAGAGGACAAAACCTCTTTGGTCATCTCGCGCCGAGGCACGTTTTGCCTAAAGTCCAAGGACACAGCTGGGGAAAATACACCCCTCACCCATAACGGGACTAGAGAGAAAGTGCGGGGGTGAGATACATAAATAGGAACAATTGGAAGAGAACGGGGACTGACTGTCTGTTTGTTGCGATGTCGCTTCGAGGGTGAACCTGTATCGCGAAGGTGATAGTTTCGCGCCAAAAACGTCGATGTGTGAAATGTGACAGGGATTAGCGTAAGGTGAAGTAAATAGCGATCTTAAAACGCAATACCAGAAACTCGCTCAGGTCGGCACTTCGAGGCAATGATGTGGTGGAGAATAAAATTAGTAAACGTCTGTGCTGTGTCTGTCATCTAACCTTGCGCCTGAGAAATATCCTACTCATGCCTCGCTAATCCCAATCAAGATCAACGCAGCGGCGCACAGCGGAGAGGCAGCTACTGCACCGGATGAGCTAGCAAGGCATTTCATGTGACAGAAAAGAATCGTCACAAAAGTGGCACCCAACGTACTCTGTTACAAGTGGCTACCCAACCCCGTTACACAGACACACAGACCTTTTTCTAAAAATCTTATGTGTTGCACTCACATGACTTTCTCTACTCTTGTACTAACCATTCTTACAAACTCTTACTCCTATATCTTCTTGTTAGTTGAGATAAACATTTGTACAAATTATCTTATTGCTTATTTCCTTATAGGTCCAAGGGGAATATTAGAATACAGTAGGCCTTGTGCGGTAGTCAAATCTTTTAAAGCTTTGAGATTCCGTTCTCTTTGCACACTTAACATATAAAAAAATGAGCAACGATGATCCATTTAGCGAATGTTCCAAGTTTTCCGAAACTCGCACACATAACAAGGAATATCTCTAAAATGGTTCACCCTACAAGAAAATTTATCTAGACATAAATTGTGTATTTTAGCAAGACCTACATTTTGTGTATAATATGATTTGGTCTGTCTCTAACGGTTTACCAGTTATGCAAAAGTCGTCCAGAGTAAACACGACTACAGGGGCTATAGCCAAAAAATTCAAGATATACATTTCATTTGTCATCAAAATATCTCAAACATATGACATTTTAATCAAAATCGTTAGAGCCGTTTTTAAGAAAATAAAAATTTTCGAAAAATTTTCCATGTAAAGGGTAGTTTAGGGTGGGACTATTTTCTTCAAAATCTTCGTGTCGCATCCTTGAAAGACATTAAACTTAAATACCAACTTTGGTTTTTAAACGACTTTTCGTTTTTGAGTTATGCTGTCCACAGACTGACACACAGACACACACACGGACCTTTTTCTAAAAATGTTGTTTTTTTTGTTTTTTTTTTGGATTCAGGGGGCTTCAAAACATATATTTCCTGTGAAATCTCGACATCGAATTTTTGGGTGGAATACAATACTTCCCCTACTTGCCGGTAGAGAAAGGAGAGAAAAAAAAAAAAAAAAAAAGGCCTATAACTCTTCCTCAGCTAACGGTGCACCATACACCTTTTTTCCGTCTTAGAGGAATATTAGGTTTCTCAAGTGCTCCAATAACGATTATTTTGTGCACACACATATCCATGAAGTTGGAACCAAGCCTCGTCCGTGAAAAATATTAAATGTGGCTCTATATCGCCATTGTATAGTACAGTATTGAGAGTCCACTCACAAATGTTCACCTAATTGCATGATCACCTGGTTGAAGGGAATGTACCAGGCATTTTATATAGTTTTTAACTTCAATATAGTAGCTGTTCGTACAGAACCATAAGCAATGCCTGCCTGCCTGAAAGACGCCTAAGTGATTTTTGGGGGGAATTCTCCAAACGAGGGCCGATGTCGTCTAATGTTTCTTTGGTATGAACCGCACACCGTCTTTTAGATTTCTTAGTCTGAACACTTCCTGTGGCCTGTATTTTATTGTAAAGCTCACAGATTGTTGTACGGCGTGAAACTTTTACACCTGAAAAGTCTTTCTGCCAATCTTACTTTCACTTGGCGAGCTGACTGAGTTAACACACACGAATCTCAAATAAATACACGCTGTGCAGTAGAAAACATGCTGAGTCATAATTCACTTCGTGACTAAGTACAGGATGAAATAAGTTACTCGTAATAACTGAACCACATCACAACCGTCAATTCTATAATGCAGAACAAAACCACGTCAGCAGCGTGACCTTGTTTACGTGGCAGTCCATTAATGTTTCCACACGCCCATTGGAAAAACACCGAGCAGCCCGTTCGGAGGTACTTTGCTCTCCCGTTTGTTGAATATGGCATGTTCCGAGAGTTTAATACGGATAGCAGAACTTCGGATTCCGTTTTGTTTTGTTTATTTTCATACATTCAATATAAAAATTAACCTTCCAATAATAAATGGCTTGTTTGATACCTAATGCACCTATGACCCATCCTAAATGCTTCTCTGAAAGATGGAAAAATTACAAGAAAATTGTATTGTAATTGATACTTCTAGTACAGAAGCCTCCTAAGAAAATGCTTCGCCATTATTACTGCGGCGAAGGGTTATGAAGCCCCAATTAAATATTTTAAGCCAAAGCTAAGAAGCATAACGGAGGAACTGAAGCTCGTATTTAAATCGCCAAAATGGTTCATATAATGAGACGCAGGATTGATCATTGTCTAAAATCTCTCTAGGGTAAGTTGTGAAACGGCGAAGTGATACGCAATAGAGGATATTCTTCAGCAGCACCACCAGCAGCAATGGGATTATATATATATATATAATCCCAGGGCTTTCGAAATGGTTCTTCACCGCCACACGGCCTTTTGCCTGTGCGAATTTGAAGCTGCCGCGGCCGGGTTTGCCGCTAGTAACAAGCCGCACAAATGTCGTGAACGATGGTTTAATCGATCCACAGCTTCTGTTCTTTTCAGATGAGGCGAGGTTTCATCTAAATGGTCGCGTGAACACTCATAACAGTCGGTATTGGGCATCTCAAAATTCACATCGCGTTCAAGAAATTGAACCAGACTAGACTGACCAGAAATACGACCAGAGTGTAAATAAAGAGAGGTACCGAAATGACATTTTGACCCCATTTTTTCGGGAACTGACAGAAGAAGAGTTATCATATGGGTGGTTTCAACAAGATTCTGCTACTGCAAGTACAGATAGTGACTGAAGAAATGGGATCAAAATGTCATTTCGGTACCTCTATTTACAGCCTGGTCGTAAAATATTGGACCAATTATGCGTCGCGCTAACAGCACACCAAACTCCAAATCTCCGATCATAATGAGGGATTTCTTAAACGCGATGTGAATTTTGAGATGCCCAATACCGACTGTTATGGGTGTTCACGCAACCATTTTGATGAAACCACGCCTCATCTGAAAAGAACAGAAGCTGTGGATCGATTAAACCATCGTTCACGACATTTCCAGCATTTTCTATAAGGTAAGATTTTTATACATGTTTTACGTGCGGCTTGTTACTAGCAGCAAACCCGGCCGTGGCAGCTTCAAACTCGCACAGGCAAAAGGCCGTGCAGCGGTGAAGAACCAATTCGAAAGCCGTGTGTGTGTGCGTGTGTGTGTGTGTGTGTGTGTGTGTGTGTGTGTGTGTGTGTGTGCGTGCGTGTGTGTGCGCGTGCGCGTGTGCGTGTGCGTGCGCGTGTGTGTAACAAAGTATTCATACGCCATTGTTTATGTAGAATAACTTCATTTGTTAGAACTAAAGATCAAAACCAGAGTTGATATTTGCTTAACTAACAGTATGGGGTTTCCTCGTGATTCAGTATGTATAAAAGGATTAACCAAACTAGTCTTTTGCAAAAAGTAAATAAACACTTCGTACCACATGGCTTCACACAATGGGGGAAAAATATTCATACATTCAAAGAAAATGACAATTTATATAAATATAGTAACAATATTAATACTTCGTAGACATTCTTCTTCTTTTATGTATTACTTCTGTTAATCTATTTGACATGGAATGAACCAGTTTTTTGGTAGTCTCGGAGACTTTGATTTAATATTTTGCGATTCTTGTGATGGATATTGTATAGAGCTGTCTTACTTCATATTTCATGTTTTCTGACCATTGTTTCAAGTGTATTACAAAGATTTCAGCTGTATGGAGGTCTGTGCTCTGTGCTGGAAACTTAAGAATGTGGGGAGTAGGTATAGTACAACAACCATGTAAGAACAATTTCCGTTGCATGATTACTTGATTAGGGTCATGTTGTGTTGATGATAGCAATATGAGCGTAAATTTAAGCTATCAACACCTTTTTGTAGATTTTCCTTTAGGATATTTAAATACTGGAATCTATCCATGTTATGTACCTACATGAAAAGTAAGTTACCAAACACCAGATGTAGCCATATACCCCCATAACAGAACTTCTCTACCACCGTGCTTCACTGCGATTTCAATGGTTAGGGTTTAAGCTCAGTATTCGGTCTTGTACACACCAAAATTATTGTGCTATCATTTATAAATATGTTGAACTTACTTTTATCTGTGAACAGTAGCTCGTAGCAGAAACGTGTTCTTGCTAATGTCTCGCTCAAATTCAAGTGTCAATTTCTTGTTCTGCTTACTGACACACACACACACACACACACACACACACACACACACACACACACACACACACACACACACACACACACACACACACACACACACACACACACACACACACACAGACAGACAGACAGACACACAGACAGACAGACAGACACACAGACAGACAGACACACAGACAGACACACAGACAGACAGACACACAGACAGACAGACACACAGACAGACAGACAGACACACAGACAGACAGACAGACACACAGACAGACAGACAGACACACAGACAGACACACAGACAGACAGACACACACAGACAGACACACAGACACAGACAGACATACATACATACATACATACATACATACATACATACATACATACATACATACATACATACATACATACATACATACATACATACATACATACATACAGACACAGACACAGACACAGACACAGACATACATGGTTTTCTTCTAGGTACCCTGGTTCCATAACCTGCGCTACTTAAATACAGCGAACAGCCCTTGGTGTGTTCCCCTTCCCCAACTGAACATTAACATACAGACAATGCAGAAGCTGTCAATATAGCATCTCTTTTTACCATCCTTATTAACATTTTATTTTTCTCTGCGTTAGCTTCTGTGGTCAACTCTTATTTCACTATTAATGACTATTCTTTTTTTCTCTATATCGCATTATTATGGTGTGCACGGTAGCCTGGGTTCTTCCAATAACATCAGACATTTCTGAAAATTATTTTCCCTTTTTGATATTGGCGCCAACTATTTGCCTTCACGCTAAAGTATTTTTTTACTGGCCCATTTTTCTGTTGCACGTCATTCACCACATACCAACACGAAAGAGGTGCAGCTTGCCACTGAAGGCGTTTCTTGCTGCAAACAGTTCGCTAGTGGTGTATGAATATTTTTTTCCCTATCAAATGACGGCAGAGTTGGGGTGTTGCTAATTTTCTTGTAGTGTGTTTATTTAATTCGCAAGGCTATGTTATCATTACAGTGTCTAGTGGTGTATCCGTTTTGTTAAACGCTCTTATTTAATTTAATATGGACGTATTAGTAATAAATTTAAATTGTAGTACTGTATGAATACTTATTTCCATGACTGTACATGTATTGTCTAGCCAAAAGCTTCTGTTAGGCTACGCTACTGTCATGTGTATACAGGAGAAACATATCGACGCTAATTGATGTTTGATAGTGGTGAACACACCTGCAATTGGGGTTGAAGGAGGTTTCCCAAACACGAGCATTTAAGAACTTTTGTATCTGAGAAGGAGTGACAAAGAAATAATCTCAAGCGAGTAGGAACTGCTAGTCCCTTGCCGCTGTTCAGAATCATGAGTAGCGCTAGGAAGTTCATGCATTTGCATGTTTTTTCATAGGGGTTAAAAATCTATCCTTTTACATTATGTGCACGAATTATGGAATTTTAAGTTATTTGGACGTGATTTTATGGTGCATATTTTCTTGGTTTTGATAAATGCATATTATTTCAATACTATAGCCTCTATATAGCATATTTTAATGATTTTTATGTTTTTTTTTTTTTTTCTTTTTTTTTTTCTTTTTTTTTTTTCTTCCACCTGGATAATATTTTTCATATTGGTAGTGTTGCATATAATGATGTAAGTTGCGAGGTGGTGAGAAGCAATGCTGAGTCATGTTGTTATGTAGTGAATCCCCTGTTTCCATCCTTTCATTATATGTATGTGCGTAGAGAATAATCAGTGCGTTATCCGAGAGGTTTATATTAACAAAGATAAAGTGCAGGTCAACGTTTTGAGCAGCACGATTATAGCAATGCTTGCCTCTGCGTGGTCTTCAAACGTAACAGTGTTGTGAACTGGATATCTACAGATAATAGGGCACTGTTTTGTGGAGCGTGTGACAAAAATATAGGGAGTTAGAAAAGATTTCAGATAGTTCGGCACATAAACACAGCAAAACATAAGGGGGATTTAATCAGAAAACTCGCAAACAAATAACCTGTTCTAAAACAATTAGTAGAGTGTTTAGGAAGTAGGGTTACTGAATTTTCCTATGACTTGTGCCAAGTATTTTTAGCTGCTGATATTCCCTTGTTCAAAGTTAATAATCCGATGTTCAAAAACTTTCTTCCCAAGTACACTCAACAACATGTGCCTGAAGAAAGTACACTGCGTAAGACTTATGTAGGCCATTGTTACAATAACGTATTGTCAAATATACAAAATTTAGCGGATCAGTTTGTGTGGTTGTCTGTTGATGAAACCTCTGATTCTGAACGCCGTTCTATTGCTAATATAATCATGGGTGCCTTAAATAATGAACAAAAGACTACAGCTTATCTCCTTAATATGTGAAAATTTTCGACCATTGACAATGTAACTGTGACCCAGTTTGTGATGGACTCTTTGAAATTACAATGTGCATGTGGAATCGAATACAACTGGTTGCTTTTATTTGTTACCTTGTATGGTAAAATCAGGAAAAACTCGAAAGGTATTTTTCCTAACTTAATTCATATAACTTGTTAGGCACACGCTCTTCATCGAATTTCGGAGACAATACGCGATTCTTTCCCACTGGTAGATTTGTGTCCAGTACAAAGATAATTTTTGTTAAATCTCCTAAAAGAGTCAAGTTGCAGCACCTAATATCCGACTTCCTCCTGCACCGGTGTTAACTCGATGGGGAACATAGTCGATGCACTTTTATATTATGCTGAGCACATAGAGATAATCGAAGAGGTTGTTAATTCATTGGATTCGAACGATGCTTCATCAATACAAACTGTGCAAAATATTCTGTCAGGCAGTGGGTTAAAGAAGGATCTTAGTTTCATATCTGCCCATTTTTCTTTCTTACCAACAGCCATAACGGCATTGGAAGCTGTAGGATCTCCTTTGCATGAATCACTTACTGTGCTTGAAAAAACAATATGTGATCTAAGTTCGGTTCCTGGTAGCATAGGATAAAAAGTGAAAGAGAAAGTGAACTATGTAATTTCAAAAAATTCTGGTTATAAACAGATGTGCGATATTCGAGACATCCTCGAAAGAAAACCATCTGTCACACCAAGAGAGTTGACTCTCTCTCTCTCTGTGAAACAGTTAACATCATTTAAATATGGCCCTATAACATCTTGTGACGTGTAAAGAAGTTTTTCATGTTACAAAAGTGTTTTGCCAGACAGTAGACGACGTTTTATTGTTGAAAATTTGTGTAGTGTTGGTTGTGAACTGCAATTTAGCAGTTAATAGTAGCAGCGGGACCACTTCTGCTTCAACCTCTAAGGAATAAGGTAACTTTATTATTTACACTAACTCGTCTACTGCAAAGGGACATGAACTGTTCTAATGAAATAGTGCATATTTCTTGGCATATTTTGAAGATTTTAAGAGCATATTTGCATGCATATTTCAGTGTTTTTTAGGGCATGAACTTCCGAGCCCTAATCATGAGATAGAGCTGCTGTTGTCAAATATTATTTCGCATGATATGTGACGTCAACTCACCAAAGCTGCAGCATATCATTAGATCTGCCAGCAGAAGTACTATAAAGTCGCTGTTACCGTACAGAACAAAGAAAGGGGAGAGCAATGTTGCCACATCATTCGAGTGGAATATAGGCGGCCCGACCATTCAGGTCTTTTATTTTTATTCTTATTAATAGAAAAGGAAGGGAGAGGGGAAACCTGTTGCACGAAGCAGGGTGAGTCATTTTGATGAGGTCATCGCGGTCTGCTAGCTGCAGAGCCACTCCCGCCAGAGATCACTTGCCTCGTACAATCCTTGTAGTGCATCTATGGGCACCCGGCGGTGCTTACTTCCTGACTGCTCTTGGTAGCACTTCTTCTCGTACCAGTTCCTTCTTTGGGCTTTATTTTCACTGTCGTTTGTCCATTGCGTTTATCCCTCCGTTTCTCATCTTGGTCGTCTGTAATGCACAACGAGCGACCGGCCAATACTTATGATGCTATTTGGAATATTTTCTAAAATAAAACCTGTACATATGCAAAATAAAATTGTGAAAGTGTTCTGCAGTTTTCCATTTTGGTTAAAATTAAATCTAAGTTGATAACATTGGGCTACCCAAGTTAAACGTTCCACCCAAGAATGAATTCAACGATAGTTACGAAACGGGGTGTAACCCACGTTAGTTTTCACTTATAGAAGAAATATGCCACATGGCATTTGAATTGTACAACCGATTGGGGAGGGGTTTAATGGGTCACAGCTCAAAATCAAACTCTCTCTGAAAACTCAAATATTCCATTCATGGATCCCCGGCGTTCCTAGTGGATGGATTAGTTCTGGAAAGGAGACACTCGGGTGTTTCTAGCGCATGAGCTTCACACCTGAGTAGCCTAAAAGCAGATCTCCCGAGCGTCCAATATATTAATGTTACAGTAGCACAGGTAGCTCTTTGGTAGAGTGCTGGCTTCTATAACTGAAGTACGGAGGTTCAAATAGTGACAGATGTTTGTATTTTACGATCCTTTACGGATTCTATCTAAACTGAAGAAGCGTGTTCCAGATTTTCAATTTTTTATAACATTCGAAAAAATGCGTAGAATTGTTGAATTAATTTAAGCTCTTTTATTTTACAGGTATAAGACAATATTCATTTGTAATTGAACATCTGATAATAACCAAATGTAGACACAACATGCGTGTCGTATATTTAATATTATTTCCACAGATGCAAGCTTAGAAAGTTAAAAACGTTATTAGTCTGTTAGGTTGTTGTTAAACGCTAGAGTTAAATTACTGCCATCACTGTCATGTCTTTTGTTCTTAACATTTGTTTATCAAGAGCAAAAAACCAATATGATTAGTATACAGTTTAATTTTATACCTATTTAAACATCCTTAGTTGTAACAGTTGCTTGTAAAAAGCACTCTAGCTTCAATTATTATTCTTAACCCTTTAACTGGCAATGTATCTTATGAGTTACATATAAATTTAAGTTTTGACATACCTTATCGGGTCTTTCTTTCTGATTTCTTGTTATGCTAACCTAAATAAATAGTTTTTGCAGCTATCTCCTATCGTAAAAATATTATATTTTTAAATAAATCTAGTGTTTTTTTTTTATTTATTTATTTATTTATTTATTTTTTTTTTTTTTTTTTTTTTTTTTTTAAGAAAAAGGAGCAAAATCCATGCAACTGCAGTCAAATGTAACCCCGTCAGCTTCCAAGCATACACCGATTATTTTACTTGGGCCCTCCCCTTCCTTTACCATAGGCATATTTGACTGCAGTTGCTGGGATTCGAACTCGCGACGTTTGGCTTTGAAAGGATGGCCAGTCCATTGCATATCGCCTTAATCATCATGGCTTCGGCTAAGGTGCCTCCGAAAGGGATATGAAAACTGGTTAGGAATGCAGCAAAAAACATTGATATTACTGTGAAAATACTGTTCTATTTACTTCTTTCTCAGCAAGTTCTGCCTTGCTATGTATTTAATGAATACCATTCAAGCTTTAATTTGCATGAGCTGAAAATCTTCTCACACATACACGTTGTACATTTGGCTAACCTGGGCGCTCATCAAGTTTCCCGTCAGGTTTTAGCCCGTTCAAAGGCTCATCTTGCTCTAGCCAGTAAGGTATGGCCACCAACTATAACACGTCGGATGCACTCACTACTTCTTTCTCTTTTAACCAAAACGGTCGAAAGCATAAACATATATTTCGTTTCTACACCGTTTTGTATCCTTTGTTTTGGTTATTGATTAAGGATATTTAGCAAAAATAGTGGCACATCCTTGCACCGGGCCCAAAGCAACCAACGGAATGGTCAAGGCTTCGTATAACGATAATTAATGTGACATAGGCGCGAGATGGAGCGAGATTTTCTTAGACGTTCTGTGTACATCCCCATCTAAAGTTCCTTCAATATGTGTAAACTCTCCACGTTACCGTGGTATCCGTGGCAGGCATCCCTAGGAAGATGCGCTGGAGCAGAGGCAGTTCTCTGATAATATACTGACAACAGAAAAGTACCGCGTAAGTATTTCCTATCCTTTCTTGCTTAAAAGTATGAAACAAGCTTAGCTTCAAGTGCGCATTCATTCACAATCCTGTAGAGAAATTCATTAAAGCACGGCATTTTATTCAATACGGTTGTTATTAAAGTCGAACAAACTACATAGTAAATACGACTGGTATCTATGTGAAAATGTAGTCGATTGGCCAATAAATTGAATTATTATATAATTTGGTAATAAGGTATAAACATACATCATTATGTGTTGTTGCTGTAACCAGTTGTTCAGTCTTATTGCTTCTGAACGATATTACCGCAAATAGAAGTTTACTTGGGTTAATACCTGAGTTAACCAGAATATTGACAGGTAATGATTTTGTTTCACCTATGTGCATTATACGCTTAGCGAGTGTACATTGTTATTTAGGAAAAACGTTATTTTAACAATTTACTAGGTTGTTTGTTCCAAAACGGTTCATCATTAGGTGAGTGTATTTCTCTTTCATGCTATTCTATGTGAGTAAATATGTAATTTTAATCTCTTCATTTTTAAGCTTTGTTAGTAAGTAAGGCCTCCAGCATTTATTTGCAGGTGGCCCACAAAACCTTAGCTACATCACTGCAATCGACAGTATAAGACTGTATAACATTTCCTTGGAACTCAAGGGTTAACTGTTGGTAGCCCGGCACTACGGCAGCAGATAATACATACACAAGCAACAGTGAAGTGGTGACTCCCAGCAGATCTTTAACTGTGTCTTTATGTAATATATTACCACAGGAGCTCATGATTAAAAGTAAAATTAAGCATTCGTTGACCTATAACCCTTTGTATGACGGGAATATTGTGCATTCTTTGCTTTTATTTAGTTGTTCTCTTGTCTAATTGCCTTTTTGACACCGCCACTGTATGAGCTTACAAACCACTTAGAGAACACCACTGTACGGGCAGCTCTGTTAAGTGTTACGCAGTTAAGCAGACGCCTATCCAGACAACGCTGGGAGTGACATTTTGTGCGTTAACATGAGAAACTGTAACCCAAATTTCAATTTATTTGGCTTAACCGTTGTTTACTATAACCCCTCGAACACCTACCTTTAATTACCTACGGTCACCTTGTACTACTTGGCAAAGCGACCAGGAGTATTGACCTTGGTTGTTGAGCGCTAAGATCTCTTCTTGTTTACTACAACAGCGAAATATTATACTACTCTCAAAAGTTAAAGGCATGTGAACGCCTGCCAATGCTCAAGCGGAGCGCTGTTGCCAAGTGTAGTGTGTGTACCGGCAGAGGTTCTGTACATAAGAGCGTGTGAGTTGCGTGTACCACATTCAGCAGCGCTGGTAGGAGGGGCAAGCTTAGGATTCGCTGAAGTTTGCAGTACGGCCCGCCTCCATATTCCTTTAACTTTTGCGAGGATTATAGTAACTTGGCGTACAGTCAGTAATACAATACAAATGAATGATTTCACGCTCCTGCCAATATATCAGATGATGTCCTGAAGATATGATTGCATATGAACAGAGTGTACACTTTCTCGCCGTGTTTGTGCGACAAGCTCGTGTAAATAACTAGACAGTTTCACATTCTTTCCGATACGCCTTACGGCTTTGCCAGGTAACTGCAACGGTAGAGAGAGAGAGAGAGAGAGAGAGAGAGAGAGAGAGAGAGAGAGAGAGAGAGAGAGAGAGAGAGAGAGAGAGAGAGAGAGAGACAAAAATGCGCCGTACAAAAACCATAGATCTTTTTTATGTACGCAATTTATTTCAAAATGAAACTTTTGATGACTTCATCTTTTTATGTCTAATTCATTAATGGGTTTATGTAGATCTATTTAAGAATAGCAGGAGTTAAACTAGTCATATTTGTGTGGGACCTTCTTTTTGCATTGTTAAGTACTGTGGGTAGTTTTATTGCATATGCATGCATTTTTAAATAATGAAGGTAATTCTGTCTTTCTGGTTTCAAGGGCAAAGGAATACTTCGATCTTTACTGCTAATTTCTTAGTAGGTTATTTTGTTTGGTTCTTAACAGTAGCAGATTTGGAATTGCACCTAAGTTCCAGGAAACTAGACAAAGCTTACTTCCTCTTCTATGGATTAGCAATGAACGTTACCGGTTACCTGTTTAACATTACTTAGTAAGCAGCAGGCAGGCAGGCAGGTAGCCATATTCCTTAGTGTATGGCTCGTTGTGTTTGCTGTTTTCTATATCATTCTTTTACACAGTATAAAGAATTGTAGAGTGCAGTTCATAACGCCTAAGTAAAGCAATGCTTGGCACAGGAGTAAAAATTTTGTTTCTCGTTAAGGTGAAAAGGCGGCGCCCTGGGCGAGCGGTTAGACCGTTCGTCTAACACCTAGGCGGCCCGGGTTCGATCCCAGGGACCTGCATGTGGTATTCGTGGTGGATGAAGCGGCGTCTGGGCGGGTTTTCTCCGGGTTTTCCTGTTTACCCCGCCACTCATTCGACCAATTGTTCCATATTTCCAAGCATCGATTTCGCTTGCATTTCATATCATCCTCTTCCTCACTATCATACCTGGCGTTTGGCTGACCACCCGCTTCCAGGTCTCCACTCTGTCCGGTCCATGGGTTCCTGTGCTCCCTGACAGGCATCGACCCCGGCACTGGCTTGTAAGTCCTACATAAGGGGAGGGTATTCAGATGATGACGTTAAGGTGAAAGTTTCATTCACGAATGGGAAAATACTTTTCTCAACGTATGCGAAATAACAGTGGAGGCCAACAAGTTTACTGTTGACCAATACGTTTAAAAAAAAGTAAAAACGTATTCGACGTCTAACTGCGTGAAGGTGAAAACATAGCTCACCAAATGTTACCAGGCCATGCTGGCTTTTCTTCAGGTTAACCTTTCTTTAAAGCTATTTGTGCAAATTTGCCACTGAACAAAGTGAATAACCCAAAGTTATGAGCCTTGCTAGAAAGCACACTGGAAATCCCTGACCAGATACTTCAATATTAAGGAATTTGTAAGTGGATGCTACCAAAGAACAATGGAGAAAACTGGGTAAGAAGTGTCGGGGGGGGGGGGGGGTGACATTTCGGCAGTATATTGACAAAAGAATGGACTCACTAGATTATGTGACAAAAGTTGATTGGCACAGTGAAAGATAATTCAGGAAAGCATTTCCTAATCAGTTGTGAGCAGTTGGAAAAATCATTTTTCAGCAATTAGAAAAATGTTTGAGAGGTTTTTGGGTTTTAATATATCGGAATGGCGTTCAGCATGACAACGTACTCTTGTTGATCGACCATACAAATACACGCGAATTCTCTTCAAGCTCTTTACTCAAGGTTATACAGGTGTAACAGAAAGGTAGGTCAAAACTTTGGGAAAACATTTCTTGCATATAGAGGATAAAAAATGTTATATGAACATAGGTCTGAAAATTGTTTATTTTCGTGGTAGCGCTGTTTTTCTACAACTCCGCTTATACGGCGAGATGTTTAATGCGTAGCTGTCCTGTGGCAATAATAACCCCACAACAGAATACTTGTTTAATTGCACAGTAGTAAACGTCTGCTTTTACATCTAGTTAAATCAGGTGGAGGTGATGTAGTCATTGTGCTACAGTACAGTAGTCACTCCAATTACCAATAAGACGAGGTATCTACTTCATGCATGATGGAACTCCTCATTTCAATCTGTCTGTGGAGTTCTGAATACTAGGTTTCCTGATGGATAGGAAAAGGTGGACCAATTCCGTGGCCTCCTCGTTCACCTGACTTAAACCCACTAAATTTTTATTTGTGAGAACATTTGAAATCTCTTGTTCATGCAACTTCAGTTGCCGATTAGAGGCCCTTCGTGCTCGTATTGTGGAAGGCTGCCAAATAATACAAAATTCTCCAGGAGTCCATGCAACGGCGGTTGACGGAAGCGCTGGAGCTAATGGAGGCAATTTTGAACATGTGCTGTGATTTCTTGTTTACCCATAATTCTCTCATCGAGTGTTCTTGTATGGAATTCAGCTGTAGAAAAAGTGATCTAAGAAGGAAATAAAAATTTCTGGACCTATGCTCATATAACATTTTTTATCCTCTATCTGCAAGAAACATTTGCACAACTTTTTGACAGACCGTTTCGTTACATCTGTATATGTAACGTGCGTAGCACATGCTTTACACCAGTCCGTTTCCTGAAGCTGATCGGCTAGTGGGACGTATCAATATCTTCTTCTAGGCATCCTCTCGAGTTGCAACGCTCCAAGTCCGACGCCCCTGATGTTCCTTTCCTTCCTTCCCTCCCTCCCTTCCTTCCTCCCTCCCTTCCCTCCCTTCCTCCCTCCCTTCCTCCCTTCCTTCCTCCCTTCCTTCCTCCCTTCCTTCCTCCCTTCCTCCCTTCCTTCCTCCCTTCCTTCCTCCCTTCCTTCCTTCCTTCCTCCCTTCCTTCCTCCCTCCCTTCCTCCCTTCCTTCCTCCCTCCCTTCCTCCCTCCCTTCCTTCCTCCCTTCCTTCTTCCCTCCCTTCCTCCCTCCCTTCCTTCCTCCCTCCCTCCCTTCCTCCCTCCCTTCTTTCCTCCCTCCCTTCCTTCCTCCTTTCCTTCCTCCCTTCCTTCCTCCCTTCCTTCCTTCCTCCCTCCCTTCCTTCCCTCCCTTCCTCCCTCCCTTCCTTCCTCCCTCCCTCCCTTCCTTCCTTCCTCCCTTCCTCCCTCCCTTCCTTCCTCCCTTCCTTCCTCCCTTCCTCCCTCCCTTCCCTCCCTTCCCTTCCCTCCCTTCCTTCCTCCCTTCCTTCCTCCCTCCCTTCCTTCCTTGCTCAGTTGTGGCCAGAGGAGAGAACTGGATAGAAGCATGTAACAACTACTACGAAAACATAAAGGTGATGGAAAAAAAGTGAGTGACGTACTGGACAGTAGTGTTACGGCCTGAATCAAAGTTGCTATTTTACTATTGTCTTCGCATACGAATGTAAATAATACCCGCTATACACTTCTGGCGCAATCCAATCTTCTTTGTACACACAATAATTCTGATGCGCTCTCCGCGAAGTATCAATCCCTGTTCGAGCAGTGCTTGAAAATCGATGGACAAATTATGAATTTATTCGGGGACAATGGATATTGCTCTGAGTTAAATCCAAAATATTTTACGTCAACAGTTAGAGGTGAGAGAACTTTGTGAACGAATTCCACATAAAGTGACTCCTGATCAAAGCAACGCAATGATTGGTGCAGAAAAACTGGAAAAATTCCAACACAGCACTTCAAATTTGGTTTATAATATCCTTGCTGGTAATGAATCTTGGATCCTACAAGGGAAAGTCGATCGGCTCAATGGGTCTTTCAGACAAAACGTAAGGATACAAAAGTTCGACGAATTCGCAGTGCTGATGGGAAGATGGTTGCAAGTGATTTTCCAAAACCTATAGCATTATGCTGCTGTGGCATTAGAAGATGTAACGTTATTGCCGATTGTTACACAAATGGCTGTTTACCGGAAATTTTCGAAAACGTTCGTGAAAGACGCTCAAAAGAAAAAAATAGTTTACATTATGACAACGCATCGTCTTGTGCAGGAAAACTGAGTAAAGATTAGCACCATGGATCCTCCACTTTACAGCCCTGACCTAGCACCTTGTGATTTCTGCTTGTTTTCAAAAAACTAAATATAAATTGCGTCTAATCGCTTTTCCGTCATCAAATAAAGAAAGAAAAGAAAAGGGGGGGGGGGAAACAGTAAAAGTGGTATAAATGCTTCATCGAATGCAAAAATGCATTGAGAAAGGGAAATGTTTTTAAAAAACAAAATCATTTAACTTTTTTAAAACTAATCTTTTTTCCCTAAAAATTCAGTCTCACCCTTGTATATCAATTCAAAGCATGTAAACAACATCGGCCAAGGGTCAGTGAGAGGCAGGTATTATTGTGCTACTCTAATGGTTAACATGCGCTTTACCTTTGATAATCAGAACCTCTCGTGTAACATACACCGCGTGCATTATTCTCGGAAGTCGAAGAACTTTCACATCTTACCAATGAGCGTCTCACTTCAGCCAATGAAATCTAAGAAATCACAAATGATAGGTGTTAACTCCACGTGGAGTGAAACACAGCATTGTAACATCTCCCCTTTTTTCTTCCTCACTCTGTTAGTTTTCTCGTGACATTGGTCTTCTAAGAAATGTGTCCACACGTGAAGTGAAACCCTTACTTTGGGAAAACGTTGCTTTTCGCGACACTGAACACCCATATCTTCTCACTCGGCTTTGACGAGCCGTAATATATTTTTTTAAGGGGAGACAGAAAGAGAGTTGGAAATGAAAGGTTGGCTTATTGCGCCAGGGAGGAAGGGAGATAGGGGGAGTTGGTTTTTCGGTGGGATTGGGGAGAAGTGTAGGGGATTTAGCGAAGTTCCGCTGAGCACCCTCGATAGTCCGGGAATTTTGCCGGCTATTTGCCGGTAACGAAGTGGGGATGTCCGGGTGACAGCCATTACCAAGGTCCTGACCGCCACACTCGGGGAGTGGACGTGGGTTGGGTTGCTTTCGCTGAAGAATGTCATTTACTGAAGTCCCATCGTTGTTGTCCTCTGTACTGTGGTGGTGGGTTGCCCGTGGTTGTAGTTCCATTTCCATTATGAGCGTAGGCAGTTGCACCGTAGTCTGGTTTGGTTCCCAGAAGTAGATTAGTTATCAGGTCTGCTAATTTGAATTACATTAAGGTGAAGCGGTTTTCGGAGAGTTGTAAGTTTGTGGTGATCTCAGAGTTGATGGCCGAAATTTGGGAAGTAATGCTTGTGTTGTAGCCTTGAAGTTTCGAGGTGATTGTTTTGTCCATGTTCTCGTGTATTTCTTGTCGATCGTCAGCTTCTAGGCGTGTGAGGATGCCGGTGAGCTGCTGTGGGAAGTCTCTCAGGTGCTTTTGGTGACGAGTGATTGTTTCATTCAGCGTGGAATTGAGTTGTTTAACTGTTGCGGCGATGTCTTGAAAAATAGAGGTGATCTCATTCTGTGCTGCGGTGCTGGCTTCTGCTAGAATGGTGAACTTGTTCCGTGCTACGGAGATGGCTTCGAAAAGAGAGGTGTTCTTATTCCGGGTTGCGGTGGTGGTTTCAGACACACTAGTAAGCTGTGTCTGAACGGCGTTGTTGGTTTCCATGAGGGTGGTGAGTTGTGTCTCCAGTTTTCTAAGTCGGTCTTTGTGGGTATGTGTTGATGTAGTGGAGTCGTGCCGTGCTTGAGGGCTTTGAGTCTTCTGCTAGTTCTGTTGTGGTTGCACCTGTGTCGAAGTTGTCCAAGTACTGGCTGCGTTGGTTGAGGTTGGAGTAGAGGTGTGCAAGTTCCGTGGATATAGTGGACGCTAAGCCCTGCCCTGTGAAATGGTCGAAGCCATTGCAGGAGGTGCAGTATCGGCGGCGTCTGCGTAGGTCATGCGATGTGCAGCCCTTTGTTGTGCTCAATGCACCACAGTAGTGGCATCGAGGTGTAGAAGTGCAGTTGGCGGGGTTGTGTCCATATCCACAGCAGCGGCGACAGGGTACATGCCGGGAAACTCGGCTGTCCTCGATACGTAAGCGCCGCCCGTACAGGGATAAACCAGCGCTCAAGACAGCTTCGTAGTCCCGCGTGTCGGCGAGCACCAGCCTGACGAGACTAGATGGTCCACGATCCGTGATGATGCGAGTGGCCACACGTGTTGAGCTGCGGCGAGGATGTAGCGTGTCGGTAGATCCCGTGGAACACTGTATATTACTGCGCTGAGTCTCGTAGGAGGTGCAGTAGGCGTAGGCGGCGGCGAAGGGTTGACTGAGGAACTCGAGCGTTGCTGCGGTGGGGCTCCCAAGAGAGGCACTGCCACTGTCGATCCCGGGGCTGAAGAAGCGGCGCTGTCTCCCGGTGAAGGTCCACTTGTTGCAGCGGTGGAATTGTCGGCCAGGGCTAGCGTGTGGAATCCAGCGGTGGGTCTTCTTTCCTTTAGGCATCCTCAATCTGCGTAGAATCCGACGAGCCGTATGTTAACCATTGGAGTAGCACAATAATAGAACTGGTCTGGTGTTACCGTCTGCAAATGCCAACAGACTGGTAGGGTTTTCCCTCTTTTATAAATAGAGATTCCAATGCCTGCTGATAACGTACATAAGTTCACTTGGGCAGCTACCCAGACTTAATCTTGTGACAACGCGAGATATCGGTTCACTCCTGCATATTTCGCTAAAGGAAAATCGGACTGCATTCCATTGTAGCCCCCAGTTTACAAGCCTTAAATATGACATACCTATCTTGTTTGTAAATTTCCTCATCGCGTTTGCATTGGAGCTCTTGAGAAAGCTCTATAGTCTATTGTGCAGTGTGTGCAATACTGCTCGAGAATTAAATAGCGCAGTAAAATGTTAGGTGTCAGCACAAACCACACGCGACACCATCGTTCCCACGCAGAAAGATGCATATTGTGTGCTGATAGTAAGCAAAAGTGGAATGTTGTTGCAACGGACCAGCTGTTTGTTGCTCCCTGCGATTCATTCACCTGAAAAAGAGAAAGCACCTGGCTTGCAATGACTTTGCAGTTTTGCTATTTCTTAATCGTGAGTTTTCCATTAAAATTGCATTTCTTCTACCTACTTTTAACTTCCTACGATTCTGTGTGTTGCAAAAACGAACTCATTCTCTTTGTGATGCTGTGATGTTCGCGATGTAAATTGTGATCATGTGTTGAGTTTATACGATTGGAATTTTCAAATACTTATATTTTTCTCAAACAATAAATCATTCGCTTTTTTATGTCCTGGGCATGCAAAAGGAATGGTAATTGAAAGCCATCACATAGTGACCAACTCTTAAAGGATTTTACTACAGCTTAAACAAACTGCATTCGCCTGTTCTATTGTACAGCCGGCTTCAAATACTTTTCCGACATGCTTCTAGCCAGGATGGCTTATCTATTAGTCATGCCAGGTTGTCTCAAAGGTCGACTTGCCAGCTCATAGCTGTCTACAAGGTTGAGGGGCGTAATGTGAATATAATTCCAACATTTCTTACACTTGGAACCTAAGAAAGTAATCGCAATGTAAAGAAAACAGCATTAACGTTATAAATCTACAACAAACTCGCAGCGAGGATGGAAATTAAATGTTGGGGATTAGAGGCGCCATATCACTTCATAATGAAATTAAATTTAGAATGTTTAAATAATTGTAATATACCACGTTTTTTAAAGCTATTCATAGAGACACACGCATGCGCGCTGTAAAATGTGTGAATTTTTTTTTTCAGCGAAGATGAAATCGTGTATTTGACCTGAAATTTCACATCGAAGTTTAAGACATTGAATGGCTGTTTGTAGGAAATAGCAGGAAAACAGAACTTCAAAGGAAAGTAAAGTTGAGCGTAACACAAGTAATAGAATTACTACAAATCGCAAAAGAACATGTTTCAAAAACAGCTTTCTTGCCTATCACACTTTAAACCTGAACCGGTTTCTCTTCCTCTTCTTCTTCTTCTTCTTCTTCTTCTTCTTCTTCTTCTTCTTCTTATTATTATTATTATTATTATTATTATTATTATTATTATTATTATTATTATTATTATCATTATTATTATCATTATTATTATCATTATTATTATCATTATTATCATTATTATTATTATCATCATTATTATCATCATTATTATTATCATCATTATTATTATCATCATTATTATTATCATTATCATTATTATCATTATCATTATTATCATTATCATTATTATCATCATTATTATCATCATCATTATTATCATCGTTATCATCATCGTTATCATCATTATTATTATTATTGTTGTTGTTGTTATTGAATACGTCATATGCATTATCTTGCAGGAATTGCTTAACCATATTTCTTAAATGCCGTTAATGGTGCTTGTTTAAATTCGTGTAGAAAAGGAAGTGCTGATTTTTTTGTTTGGATAGAAAAACATTGATATTTAGCTTGCTGACCACATATCAGAGGAACACGCACAAAAGTAAATAATTGGTGAAGCCATCGCTAGGCTGGGCGGACCAGGCGCATGTAATTCATAAGAAAATTTGTCTCTTTCCCCTGCACCCTTTCGTCCTTCCGAAAACATTTGGAGCCGGCTGTACCTTCAAGGAAATGTGTGATAAAGCCATTTCTACAAATGTCTCTCACGATTAACATATAGTAGGTAGAAGAATAAGGTTTCGTAGGAATAATTTGTTGAAGAATGGTGAATGTAACACATTATTTATCTCTTGGTCGTGTAAAGAGAACAGAAGCATCAAATAAAAAAAATCTGCCCACCCAAGGCTACCCTTTACATGGAACATTTTTTCGAAAATCTTGATGTATCAAAAATGGCTTAAACATTGGGCATTTTAATCAAAATAGTTAAAAATATTTTCATGGTAAATGAAAGCTATCTTGAATTTCCTGGGATGAGTTTTGCATAATTCGTAAACCGTAAGATGAAAAATCTTACTGCTACAAAAATGTAGATATCCTTAAAACACAATTTATGTCATGCATTCTTTTGTGGAGTGAACCATTTATGATATATTGCCTGTTATTTGTCTGAAATTTCGAACACATACTTTTCTCAAATGAGAAGTCATTAATTTTTTATCTCTTCACGATACAAAGAGAACGGAATTTGAAGGTCATCACATTGCGACCAGCTTTACAAGATTTGGCTAAAGCCTACAATATTCCTATATTGCTCTTGGAACTGCAACACAATTAGCAATAAGATATTTTATACAAATGTTTATATCGATTAACATAAAGCAGATAGAAGAAGAATAAGCGCTTGTAAGAATAGTTTGTACAAGAGTAGAGAAAGTCGTGTGAGTGCAGCACATCGGATTGTTTATATATTTATTTATATTTTCATTGTAAGAGGTTATCACGTTCAAGCACGTAATGCTGTTTCAGAATGTTGCAATTACAATATAAGTACTTAAGCACGTGTTACTTAACTTGAAATCACCAAGTGATATGTAGGTACGAGCGTGAATGGATAGAACAGCGTTTTATATTTTTTGTCGTTTGGAACATGAAGAGAAGTTGCGTAGTGATTTGTTCCTTTAACAAAGTTTTTAGTTTTTTTTTTTTTTTTTTTTTTAGTTTTTAGTTTTTTACTCCTTAATCTATAGCATAGACGGGGAGAACTGACACAGTGTGTCATTTCCCCTACATCCTAGTTTTCACGCCGTCCACTCTGCTACACACCGGTTGGCTACGAGGCCACGCTCCGCTGTTATCTACCTAGTTCAGAGAACCGGCCAGTCCCTCAAATTGTGTCAGTGGTGGAATAATGTCGCATAACAAGCTGATTGTCTTCCCAAGAAAAATAAAGCTATGCGTTCGCTATGCCAAAAGAAAATGTACGTAATATAGTTAAAACCACGTAACCACAAAACCATTACATCATGTTTCTATTTGGTTCCGCCATTGCACGCCTTGAAACTTGTTTCTAAAGACGTGTGTATCCGATAACAAGCAACCGGAAAAGAGAGGTTGCCTGCATTTGGAGATGGGGTAGGCGGAGAGGGTAAGTACTGGATATCATTCCTGTCACCCCTCTTCCCCATGCCTAACCTATAGTAAACAGAGGAAGTACTGCATTCCTCGCACGCGTGTATATGACATGTATGAGCGTGTGCATGCGTGCGCGTGCGTAGGAGAGCCGCGCGCGTGTGTGAATCAGAAACAAAAAGTCGATTGAACACTATGCTTGGTGCGAGTATTGCAATTCAGTGTCTTCCCAGGATGCGACAAGAAGATTGCCAAGAATATGCTCCATCCAGGTTACATACGCTTTATGTGGAAAACATTTCTATACTTCTTGTTTCAAAAATGACTAACGATTTTGATTAAAATATCACATGGTTACGATATGTGCATAACAAATATAATGTGAAGTAGGTACACGTACTACACAAAATATGTAGATGTGGTTGAAGGACTCAATTTATGCGCTGTGGCGTTAACAATTTGCGAGACATTCTTTGTTTTCGGTTTGGATGCTGAAATACTTAATTTTTCAGGTGGAAGTGGGCACACAAGGAGCATAGAATTTCAAAGCCATGACATACTGACCACTTTTCAAAAATGTTGATCACTTTACCAACCGTATCCTGCTTATATCTACAACGATATATGTAAATGTCCATTAATATAAAATAGATAGAAGAATAGTTTGTAGAAAAATGGGGAAAGGCATATGAATGGCAGAATTTGTACTTCCTGTACTACGTATAGTAAGTAGAGGTTGTATTCCACCCAAAAATTCGATGTCGAGATTTTACCATAAATATGTTTTGAGGCCCCCTGAATGCAGAAAAAGGTGTGTGTGTGTGTGTGTGTGTGTGTGTGTGTGTGTGTGTGTGTGTGTGTGTGTGTGTGTGTGTGTGTGTGTGTGTGCGCGCGCGTGTACAGGGTAACTGAAAAGCGAGAACTCGGTTTGAAAACCCAAGTTACAACAAAACGGCAACAAATTGTGGGTTCTTTTAAATTTAATTTACACAAAAACCGTTGAATCTATTGAAATACGCCAAAGGAAAAAGTTGTTTATTCAATTTTCTATGAATAGCCATAAATCAAGAACCTTCAGTTAATAATTCAGGCAGGTGATGAAACATTTTTTTCATAAAAATATTTTTCCTAGAAAACTATAAACTTTTCAACATTTTGGTATTAGACTTTCTTGTTGTTCACAGCATGAGAAATTTGCTGTTAAAGTCTGGCGGATCATTTCACTTCCATCCTGTATGTACATTTATTTACCATGCTAATATCTTAAACATGCGGTACTTTAATAAAATTTATTAGAACCGTTTTTGAGAAAATGACATTTACGAAAATGTTCCCTATTTAATGGTATTTGGTATATGCATATTCCAACGATGCGATGCAAAGTTTGGTACTATTCAACTTTTCGTGTTTCAGTTATATTCTTTTCTAAAGTGTATTTTTCCTTTCTCTACTACGTATAGTAAGTAGAGGAAGTATTGTATTTGACCTAAAAATTCCATATCAAGATTTCAGCGGAAATAATAATTAGGTCCCTGATCAAAAAATGAATAAATAAAATAAAAGCATTTTTAGAAAAAGGTCCGCACGCGCGCGTGTGTATGGTGTCTGCCTGCTTGTCCGTCCGTCCGTGAGCAGCATAACTCAAAAGCGAAAAGTCGATTAAAAACCAAATTTGGTGTTTAAGTTTAATATCTTTTAAGGATGCGACACGAAGATTTTGAATAAAATTCCTCCATTCTAAACTACCTTTATATGGCAAATTTTCCGAAAATGGCTCAGACGATTTTGAATAATATGCCATATGTTTAAGATATTTAATGGCAAATGAAATGTGTGTTTTGCATTTTCTGGCTATAGCCCGTGTAGTTCTGTTTCCTCCTGATGACTTTTGCATAACTGGTAAACCGTCTGAGATGGACCAAATCTTTCTATACAGAAAAATCTAGATCTCGTTAAAACACACAAGTTGTGTCAAATGATTTTTTGTGGAGTGAACCATTTCGGAGATATGCCTTGTTATTTGTCAGAATTTTGCAATATTTATTGTATAGCTGATACTTATCTCTCGGCCATACAAAGAGAACAGAATTTCAAGGGCATCATATAGCGGCCACTCTTAAAACATTTGACTATCGCTTAAAACCTACTGTATTCCCCTTGTATCTACAAGAGAATTAGCAGTAAGATAATTTCTAGAAATATTTATCTCTATTAACATGAAATAGATATAAGAAGAAATGTTCGTGAAAATAGTTTGTTCAAGAGTAGAGAAAGTCTTGTGGGTGAAATACATCAGATTTGTTTTAGTTTGGGCTCCTAATGCGATAATAGAGCACGTATTAAAACTTATTTTAGATAATATTCGGATATTTGTCCAGAAATAATTTAAACAATTCTAACATTTTTGTGCATAATAAAAGTGGATATATTGAATAATTATAGTGCGCGAGAAGCGTAGCTTTGCTTTAAAAGATGCATGAACCAATTCAATGTCAATGCCCCACTACAGCACACCTACAGATAACAAAGACATCAGCTGAACAAAAGCCAATCGGCATCTCTTGGCGGATGTGTATAACCCCTGGGCTATTGGAAGACAATCTTCCAGGAAAACACACTGCCATTGTAATGGGAGGGTTCTCTATCCGATGACTAACAAGGAAATCTAAAATTACGTCACCGCGGTCTGAGGTGAGTAAAAACCTAATTCAAATCTTGACACCCACTTGTTCATTACGTTATCCCACGCCAAGGAGCAATGGCTTCACACAAGTGTATATAGCGACAAACGCCTAACATAGTTGGTAGTGTCAGTTGGTCGTAATGTAGTAAAATAGAAGGCGTAAGATTTACTGTGGTGGGGCCGATAATTGAATATTGGTAATTTTGGTATTATATATTGAAAAATTCAAACTAATAAAGTAATAACGAATGTTTCGGAAATGGTTAATGCCACAACCATTTGTTTCAAGTAGACTGTATTTTGAGGAGATCTACATTCTTTGTATAGTAAGTTCGTGTGCATCTCCTATTCATTCAGAATAAAAGGACTTGAGCATTTTGCCATTCATGCGATTATTCTAAAACAGAATATTTTACTAAAAATCAGTAATCACTCATGAGAAGATATACAGCAATTTCTTTACCTAGAAATGCCGGAACTTCAATACCAATTTGGTGTTTATCCGACATTTTGTGTACTTTTTTATTTAGGGGGCCATCCCAATACGGAATTTTTGGGTTGGATACAATATCTTATCTAGGCAATGGAAAAAAATCTGATGGTATATTAACATGGTTCTCCCTCTATCGTTTATTAGTGGGTATGCAAACTATTTACTTTATTTACCACATAAGTACCCCTGTGGACCACAAAAAAGTGCATAGTGCTTAGAGAAAATATTGGATTCCACCCAAACATCCGATACCGAGATTGCGGCGGAAATACACGTTTTAAGGCACCTTGAAAAAAAATGCTGTTTTAGTGGGGGAGAGGGAGAGGGAGAGGGAGGGAGAGAGGGAGAGTCATTCAAAAAAGAGAAGTCATTCAATACTTGATCGCAGCTTTCAAGGATGTTACACGCTTTTCATGACAATTCACCCAAAATTACTGTTCCAGGTAGGTTCACCTTCGACGCGCGGAAGCGAAGCGAAGCGCGGCGCGTCGAGGAGAACCAACTCGCTCCAATTTATTGAAAGCAAGACGCGCCGCGGAGTTGATGTGCCAAGGTCAGTCATTGTCAATCAGCACAATGGATCGCTTGGCTGTAATAGCGCTAATTTGCGAAGAAGCAGAAAAAGAGGATCGTAGGCAAAGTAAAATATTCTGGCTGCATAATATTAATGTATCCAACAATTTATAGGGTGGACTTTTCACACTGATTATCTTTCGAGTATGAAGAGAAGTTCAAAGTGTGCTTCAGAATGAGCTTATAGAAGTTCCACAGATATAGCAAGCGAGATGGCTCCGCGGTAATGTGTTAGATTCGCATGTGTGGGTTCGATTCCCGCGACCTACCTACTTGACCCATGGTTTTTCGAAGGTTTTCCCGGGTCGTCAGTCGAATGTTGGGTGGGTTACTTTCATCCCCCGAAAATCCTCTCCCCCATTTGATTTCACTACTCATTTCATTCATCCTTTCATCCGTTAGGTCTGTTTCACGGGGCGCAGGACCAAAGCCTCCCGGTAACTTAGCAGGTGACAACCCCGAAGCCTCCCGTGAAACCGGTCTCATTAGCCAGCAGTAGGGTGGAATGGGTATGCGTAATCTTTTCCATAAATTTCATCTAACGCAAAGCTGGTGGCGAAAGATACAAAATTTGGGACTTGCGCATGACAACTATTCCAAAAACGAAATCGGAAAATTTCTGAACTGCATATTTGGTGTGCCAATGCTGGATCCTGATATGGTTGGTGACTGTTTTGCTGAGGACTTTTATGGCAGTGGTGCCTGTCTCGGAAAAACTACAAACGTTTGGTGACTATTTAGTGGATACTTACATCGACGAAAATGCACTCTTTCCTCCTTCCGTTTAGGCAGAACTAAGTTGCAATAGACCGAACTACCAACGCTTGCGAAAGTTTCCACAACAGATAAAATAATCAGTTCTACTCCTGCAGCCCAGATCTATATAGATTTCTTGAGGTACTGAAGCAAGTTCAGTTGGATACTGAAATTGTAATCAAATCCTCAATGAATAATAAAAGGGAATGATCTTATCCACACTTCAAACTCATGATGCAGCAAGTAGAACATTTCAAAGCTGGAAGAATTTCAAGAATGGAATATGTTAAGTTGATTGCTTAGGGAACCAAACCTGGAAATACATGAAAGTAAAATTTAAAAGCAAAAATATCGTTTATTTTAAAGACTAAAGTACATATTACTGTTTGATATACGTTGAAAATGTCAAAAATAACGAAGCATCTAAATGCGGATGTAATTTGAGTATATTAAAGAAACAAATAATGAAGCTGATAAATGTGGAATCTTTTGGGGTGCGAGCCAGTTCGCCTTCTGGTGGTGCACCCTGTGTAACGGTAAATGAACTGGAACAAGAACCCTAATTCAAATTTAAGCATTAGAGGTTCATCTTTCTTTGGTATTGGAGCGGTGTTTCTTTGTTATTAAACATCTTTGCGTTTATGATTAACATATTCAGCTAGAAGTATGTAATGTTTCATAAATATTATAAACACCAAACTGGAACTGCTACCTGCTTTGACAGGGTGGCTTCGGGGTTATGTAATTAGGTCCCTTTAAGGGCCCGGGAGGCTTCGGGGTTATTTTTATGACCACGGAAGGTTTCACTCCCGCCCACACTTCAGGGTAGAAAGTGTCAACAGGCGTTCAGGTGCAGCATGGTGGGACGAAATGGTCTGAGTGACCCCGTCCCCTGTCGCGGTGGCTGGGCTCCGGATCGTGTCCACACCGAGGCCCCTTGAGTCACGGAGGGGCCCGTGCAGGCGGCGCTCTGCGCGAACCGTTCGGGCCGGTGTACTGGCTTGTGTTTGGGATCTCTTACTGGGAAAATGTAGGTACCATGCCCTCTGGTGTGCCTGCTGTCTCCTGTGGTCTGGCGGCCCTCTGTCTCCTCTCGCCTCACCCCTTCCTCCCGGGGAACCCTTCGGGGCACAGGCACAAATCATCTCTGAGGTCAAAGTGCCGAACTCCGCCTCCGCGTCTGTCCTACCTTCTCCACAGATATTCCATGTTGTTGAGAAACAATTCTTCTTGTTCTACTTCTTCTTCTTAGTCTTCGTCTTCTTACATTATTATTATTACTACTATTATTACTATTACTATTGTTATTGTTATTAGCATTATTATTTGCATTAGTATTAGTGTTATTGGTATTAGTATATATATTAGTAGGAGGAGGATTTCACATTGAAGATATTGTAACATGATTTGAAACAATTATGCTGTTTTATACAACAGTGGATAAATTAGCTTTTATTATTTTTTAACTGGGTGCCCAATTAAATAATATACATAGACACTTTTGAAACCTTTGTTTATTCATTATAAAGTGATCAAGAATTATAGAGGTGTAAAATTGTTACTTAAAGTAAGGTTTTACTTATGTAACATTTCTATATTGTT
The DNA here is from genome assembly GCA_030765045.1 of Tenodera sinensis. Lineage (NCBI taxonomy): Eukaryota > Metazoa > Arthropoda > Insecta > Mantodea > Mantidae > Tenodera > Tenodera sinensis. Next base: position 148,849,262 of record CM060962.1, read on the forward strand.
CTAGACTTTTGTCTGTTAAATATTGACGGTTTAGTTTAATAAAAAGCTCACAGCATTTTCTATGAAACAGAGGTTGGTGTCCTATCTATATTAAAAAGTAAAATAAAACTATTGACACTGTCAAATTTTAACTTACAGTCCTTGGCACGTGGAAATACAGACACTAATGTCTTCTCCGTGTAAAATAAGCGTATTTAAGTATATTTATGATGACGTTTGTTGTCTGCAGATGTTTGTTCCGAAGCATTATTCCTTACGCTGTTGTTATAAAATTTGTGGCATTTATCGAAGAAAAAGGTATATTGTTGCACCAAAGTAAAAGCTTCTCCTTATCCTTACTGCAGATGAAGGTATAAAGGCACTATCTAAGATTTACTGCCACCAAATACTGATGTCACAGAATTAGAGATGACCTTGATTAGCACGAAGACTTCCGACGGTGACACGTTTAATACCGATAGTGAAACTCCGCCCATAAAATAAATATTCTCTGTGAGCTGAAGCCGCGTTTAGTTGAGGACCGTTCTATTTATTAAAAAGCAAAAGTATTATTCGGCATGCCGAGCTTCGCCTCGGCGCGTCCAAGTGTGAGCCTACTTTTTATATGGAAATATTTTCAAAAATTTTGATTTTCTGAAAAATGGTTCTAACAATCTTGGATTTACCACATGTTTTAAGATGTTTTCAAGGGAAATGAAATCTGTTTCTCGTTTACTGGGAATGGCCTCTGAAGCCCTCTTCATTCTGGATGACTTTTGCATAAGTGGTGGGCACAACATAAAAATGTTGGTCTCGTTAAAGGAATTTATGTGAAACTTTATTTGTGGAGATAACCATTTTCGAGATATTCCTTGTTACTGGTTTGAATTTTCGGGTACTTATACTTAATTCAAATAGGAAGTCGTTATTCTTTTTGCTTTATGGTCTTTTAATGTCAAAGCCACCACATAGCGATCAGCACTAAAGATTTGAGTATCGCTTAAGGCTACTGTATTCTCGCATTCTCATTGTACTTATAAGGGAATGTATAACAAAGGCATTTCGATTAACATGAAGTAGAGGAATAAGCTCTTTTAAAAATAGTTTGTGTAAGATTTGAGTAGAGAAAGTAATGTGAGTGCACACATCAGATATTTTTCTATCAACTTTGTTTTAATCGAGATAGCTATTTACAAAAATAGCTGCAGTATAATTTCGTTATAGGCACCAAAGTAATATCAATGTACATGTATGTGCGAGTACGAGGGTTTTAAATAAAGTAGTGACAACGTGTATAAAACTGCTTTGTAATGATCTTACAAGTTACATTGCTTCACTGTAATTACAGCAAAATTTATTACCGTTTTCCAAGATATGTTGCTGGCTGGGCTTAAATTCCATGACATGCCGAAACAACTGAATCTACAAGACCTTAAAGGAATGACAAGGTGTATAATTCGAACCATTAATAGCGGATATCTCGGAAATGGACCACGCTACAAAAAGTGGGAATTTCAAAGTTGTGTTTTAAAGATATTTGCATTTTATATGCGTAGTGTACTAGCCAGTTCAAGATTATACAAATTTTCCTCCGAATGAAGAGGGTTTCATTGACTATTTCCAGAAAATTCTAAATAATATACAATTTATCTGTCATGAAAGTATAGTGAATATATGGTATTAAATAAAAATAATTAGGGCCATTTTTAAAAACAAATTGGAGAAATGCTTCATGTAAAGGTAAGCTGGGGTGGGGCATGTTCTTGAAAATCTTAGTCTTTTATATAGGCGCAGTGCTTGGGGAGGGGAAGGTAGCAATGAAACCGTGTGTGCACGTAACAATTGGCCAGGCAAAGTCAACGAAACAGCAACCACGTCCGAAGCCTACTTGGTGAGTTTGGTATTTATCCTACTTTTCGTTTTTGGGTTACGGTGATCACAGATCCATTCACACAAACCTTTCTCTAATTTTTTTTTCTTTTCCCTTATTAAGGGGATCTCAGAACTGACATTTCCTGTGAAATCTCGGTATGGAACTTTTGGGTGGAATACCATCTCTACCTACTCTTTAAAAGGTAGGGAAAGTAAACATTTAAAGTGTCGTTTTCACATGACTTTCTCTACTTATTTTCAACAACTACTCTTAGAAAAGTTCATAAACACATTTCCATGTAGGTACAATGGGAGTAGCTGAGTACAGTAAGCTTAAGTGATAGTCAATATTTTAAGAGCTGATCGCTATGTGATGACTTTGAAAATTACCTTTGCATGATCACGAAAGGAAAACGAATGACTTCCCATCAGAGAGGCGGAAGTATTTGAAAATTAGAGTCAATAACAACAAATGTCTCGGAAATAGTTAATTTGCAAAAAGAGTATGTGGCTATTTGACTAGGTGTATGCTTACATTTTTTGTAGTAAGATTTCTGTCTGTCCCTTCACCAGCTATGAAGTGTGATCCGGAATGAAGAGAACTAAAGAGGCTATTCCCAGAAAATTCAAGATACACCCTTCATTTGCCCGGCATTTTGATTAAAATCGTTGGAGCCATTTTTTAGAAAAAGCAAAAGTAGGAAAAACTTTCCGTCTAAAGGGTAATTGGGGCATGGGATTTTCTTGAAAATCATGTTGCATCCGTGGAAGATGAAGATAAATACTAAGCTCAATATTTAATCGACTTCTCGTTTTTGAGTGCAGTTGTTCCCGGTCACACAAGCAAGGGCGCGCGCGTTTTTCTAGTTTTTGGATTCAAGGGATCTCAGAACCTGTGTTTTCACTGAAATATGTGCGTCGAGCTTTTGGGTGGAATGCATCTCCTTGCGGAGTTGCGGGCCCTGAACCGGCTGGCTACCTGTGTTATTGACCGGCCCTTTTGACTGAACAATAGTCTGGGCAAAGCCATATACAGAGAGATCCAAATACGTGTGAACCGCTACGCGGTGTTTTTCCACTGCGCACGCAGAAACACGTCACCAGCAGCTGATATACACAAGGTCACGAGCATGACTTGTTTTTCTCTGCTCTGCTATTTCATGATTCGTATGTGTTAACTCAGTCAGCTCGCCAGGTGTATGGTGCGCCATTAGTGGAGAAAGAGTTATAGGTCCAATTTTTTTCGAGTCGTCAGTTGAGCCCGTACATACGTGAATACAATTTTGCGCCCTTTTTTTTAGGAGAATTAACCGACAGGGAGCGAGATTTTACCTTTATTCAACAAGACTCTGCAACAGCTCATACAGCCAATCTTTCGATGAGAACAATTGAAAATGTGTTTCAGGACAGAATTATTAGTAGAAATTTGTGGCTCTAACCCCCAGCGATTTCTACTTCTGGGATAACTTAAAGCATAAAGTTTACAAGACAAACCCACGCAGCCTGGAAGAATTAAAACAAAATATCCGTCAGGAAATTGCCAGCATTTCTCAATGTGAACTACGGCGAATGATGGATAGTTTCCTAAAGAGGTGCCAAAAATGTATGGACAACGACGGTGGCCAGTTTCAGCATCTGCTATAATTACATTGGGAAGTAAAGCCTTTAAAAGTACTTTTAAAAATGTTGCATGGTTTTATCCAGGCTGCTCAGTCGGCGACGAGCGCAGAGGGTACAAACAAAACACAGCGCAGCCGGTTCACAGTCGTTTGGATCACCCGTTACTTTGTGTTCGTTTGTCGCTTCCAGAGAATTCCTTTGGACTTTTTCGGGAATATTCCCTTTCGAGAACTTCCTTGATTTGGGCACTGTGTAAGGGCAGTATCGTGTCCGGCGGAGAGTTTAACGAAGTTTTGAGTGAATAGTTGATGGGGGCAGTGGCGTAGTGTGTCCATCAGACTCGGGTATGTAACGCAACGAATATTGTAAAATTCGTTAAAATATGACCCCATTATAAGCAGAATTGCCCCCTTCATATTTTTTTTTTTTTTTTTTTATATAAATTTTCTGTTTCTTAATTCCATATGTCATGACGGCACTCACTTGAAATTAAGTCATTCTGAACATCAGGAGAAGTTGCATTTAGTTGCACGAAAAACAGTCCATTTTTCCAAGTGCACTTTCAGAGAATATATTGCTAATTAATTTAAATATTCAATATAAGTGCCTTTGTTTGAAGATCCTTTATCCTCATTGTGACCATGAAAAGCAAATGCCTATTTTCGCAGAAAACATGTAGCCCGTACAAAATAAGAAAGTAAAACCCTGTTCTTTTTCACTTCGTTGTTATGCTCTTCAACTGAGAGCTTATACTGATTATTCCATGAAAATTCTATTCCTGGATTTATCCCAAACATTTCGAGTTGTTTTTCGCATATTATGTGATTACAAGAATAGTGTTTTATGGTTGCCTTATAAATGTTATTTAAATCTTCATAAACACTGGAATTCCAAACTCACTTTTCGTTTGAAAAAGACCAAAAAAATATTTGTTTTAAGAATTTCGACTCAGCCAGGACCCACCTTCATGTATTTTGATGTTGAAATGCGTTATACATTTGTTAGTGTTCGTCGTAATACTGAGGGCGCGCTTTGGAGGGTCTGCTTTAATTGCATATTGCTTTTTAGAGAAATGTTAATGTTTGCGAGCTTCTTACGTCCAGTGTGTCGGTCACGAGACAATTTTTTATTTTCGTTGCCACAACGCAGATTGTAAATGCAGTAAACGTTGTAAGCGCAGATTTGTTTACGCTCTAGCTCTGATTCATTTCGTGACCTGTCGAGTGCGATTGCCTCGGTCACAGACCTGCGTCACATAATCCGCCCGAATCTTAAACTACATTTTGCTTTACTAGTAAGTAACCAAGTGCCCAAATCATGCCCATATGTCCGCAGTTGAAGATCACAAATACAAGAAGCAAACCAAATCGCGAATTACCCTCTATTCATGACTATAAATGCAATAATGTGAGCGCACACTTAACACGGGATGTGGTCTTGCATACCACATACCTTGGCTCAGGCAAGGCCATCTTTATCTAACAGGCCTGTATACGGAAAGAGATTACGTTAATGACGTCATCACGGGAGGCTTATGTTTATCACCTATTTGTTTATTACGGGAATGCAACACAGCAGTACGTGGTTGGAACGCTAAGAAGTTGCTTGTGCCTTACAACGTGTCAGTAAACAATTAAGTGAGCGAACAATTAAATTACAAAGTGGTGTAGTTTTCAATACAAAATGCCTAGGAAGTGTTGTGTGCCGGGTTATACCTCAAACTATAAAACAAGTGTAGAAAAGTATGTTACAGTGTTTTCGTTTCCAAAGGATCCACACACGAGAGACCAGTGGGTACGTGCTACTCAAGGGATATTTATGAACCAGGTGTGGTATGTATTGAACATTTTTCTGAACAGCACATAGTGAACGAATTTCCTGCTACGCGGAATGATGGAAGCGTTTTGTAGCACCCAGAACAACTCCTAAACTTACTGAAAATCCATAGCATTTCGTAAATAACTCGAAGATGGAAAAAACTGTTGATTTTCAGAGATTTAAAAATAGAATTAGTGACATGAAATTAGAGGGATTCATCATAAAAGAAATAATTTTTTGTGAAAATTGATACTGAAGAAATTCCTAAAATTGTAGCAGCATTAGGGGCTCTAATGACCTAGCTGTCGACGGGCCCTTAAACCCCAGTCACTCACTCACGTAGCAGCATTAAAAATTAATTCCAATTTTATTATTTAGGTTCTATAGGGTAACACTGTAATACCCAATAGTAAATTTAAATGGATTCTCGGTAAACAAATGATATTGGATAAATGGTCTAAATTTGATGCTCTTTTGGTTCACAATAGCAAGTGAACAAACAGAACATAAAGTACTTCAGGCCGCCAAAATTTTAAAGGAATACTGGGAGGACATGAATGAAGATTCCACAGAATATCTAAAACCTAAATTCCTAGAAGAGCAGGTAAAATTGGTCAGTGAAAAGCCAATTAAATATACGCCCGATACCCTGTTATGGACGTGTTCAATTTATTTTTCTCACCCAGCAGCTTACAGACAGTTACGTGATTCCAATGTTCTTTCTTTACCCCATCCTGATTACCTCAGACAACTTTCTCAACCCCTCAGTCCTGATAGAAACTCTTGCATTTAAAATATTTATCAGAGAAGGTGAAAATGCTTGGTGATCACGAAAAAGTAGTAAATTTGTTGAGACATATGAACAAGAATTTCTTAAAGTAGAAAACCAGAGAAACTTAATTCTACATTTAGGTGCTGAGACATGTGACATTAATAATATCGGTGTTGACTGTAATGCTAGTGATTGCAAGTTACCGGGTGCTATTTTGACGAGGAAAATAATAAAAGTAATAACCAACATCCTCTTGAAAAACTACTGCATTATTAAACAAGACAGTTTGGTATTATCTACAGGAAAAAGAAAGGAAGAAAGAAAGAAAGAAACTGGAGATATATTCGCAATGCGAATGTAAGAAGCATGCTCTGCCATTAACAACTATGCAAAGCATGTTTTCCACTAACATACTAACACACATTAACTTTTAATACGAAATGTGAAAATATAAATGAATGCACGCTTCTTCCAGCGCAGAAATGCTGTAAGACATGTGTTTATTCCGTATGAATTGCTTGGAACGTCGGCCTCGCGTTGTGACGTCACGAATCGCATATCCAGGCCTGTTAATTAGAGATGGCCTTGGCTCAGGCACACAGCACCTGCTTCGTGCAGCTGACGACAGGTGCCGTTGATCCAAGTTTTGTTTGCAAACATAATGCAGCAGAGTGGCGCGAATTCAAACCACATGTTTACGATAACTTGATTTTTTTAATGGCATTAAAACGATTATGTATAAGAAAATTATAATGAATATCAATTCGGCAATCAGTTCTAGGGAGATTACAGGGTTTGTAATACCTCTCTCGCATCCGTTGACGCTACGCCCCTGACAGTCGGTAGCACTGATCGTAGTTCAAAGTGAGTGGTGTGATTCAGTGGTGACAATTCGGTTGATTCGATTTGACGGATCAGTTGTTTTGAGTGTGTGTGCTACAGAAGCAAACGAGCTGCTTAAGAGTCAAAGTATGATTAAGAGTAATTGGTGTTCTCATTTGTTACATTAGTATAGGTAACAGTAAAGAAAGTAAAACTTCCTCTTACATATTTTCTCGAGAGAGAACTCTTTATACTCGATGTAAAATAACACGGACACTATTTGATGTAAGTGTCCGAAATCTACTTTGTCGCGTACTAATAAAGGGTAATAATAAATATAAGATGCATTGATTAAAAGTTGCAAACAACAGTTCAAAGATTTTCTTTAGCATATTTTTGGAGTGTTTATTAGCTTTCTTTAAGCTCAAATTTAAGTGTTTATGTGAAAGAATACAACGTTTTCAGTTTGTGTCTTTTTTCTTAGTTTGAGTAATGAAAATGTAGTCCATTGAATTGGTCGTTGTGCTACTTGAACATGGCCGTGTGTTAAAATATCTTGTATGGTTTTCGTTTAGTCTTCCTGTCGCTCAGCTTTGGATGCTGCACCACACGATCGAGAAGACGTTAGCCTGCTATATAGGCAGTATGCAAGACCTAGTTACGCATATAGCATATTTCAGTGGTTTGGATGCGGTTGAGCGAGTTAGAAATCATCTGCAAATGGAAACAAACATGGTTCGATAACTCAAGAACAAGGTGTTGCTAACATTATCAGTTGATTGCCCTGAGCGGCTTCCTTCACATATTCTGAGATTCGAAATTCTACTGCTGTCTCTAGTATCACTATAACAATGTGTTACACAGGCGTGAGTAGATTCCCTACTTCATGGAAATGTAAAGACAGGCATTAGGGTTCAAACCAGCGCACTTCCCATTTGTAGTCTTGCGAATAAGTTGCGCCTACTCCACGGTGTGTGTTTTAAGCCCGCCAGAGTAAATCTGAGATTATTTTATTTACAAATATTTGCCAGTATGAATTTAAATCTCGTGGGTGTTGCGATAGTTGTCCCTAAAGTGATTATAGCCGATATAGTTATGCACCTTAATTTTTACATTCTCTACCATATGTCTATAGTGGGTAGAGATAGTGTTACATTTAACCCCCCTAAATTTGATATCGTGATTTCAGTTTTTAGGTCCCGATAATAAAGAGGCATTTCAGGAAAGGTGTGTGAGGGAGAGAGAGAGAGAGAGAGAGAGAGAGAGAGAGAGAGAGAGAGAGAGAGAGAGGAGGGAGGCAGGCATGGATGGAAGGAGAGAGAGCATCTTAGTGCAAAACCCAAGGTCGGATAAATATATTCCAGGAACGTGACACGAAGATTTTGAGCAAAAACCTGCCCTTCCTTTTTAGGTGGAAAAAAAATCGTAGGAGATACACAAAAACTTACCCTAATAAAATGTGTGAAACAATTTTTTTCATACCGTTGTTCGTTTTCGAAGTATTCGAATGGCATGTTTACCTTTCCCAAATCTCAAGTAGGTCATCTGACGACATGCGTTAAAGTTGCGATTCTTCGTTTTCTTTCCATCTTACCCGACCTTATTTAAGTAGTCTGAATTGTATTCGGACATAACGCGACCTTTCATGTGAGTGGAGTATTTTGGTAGGATTCAATTGGAGTGCATAGAAAAAAGGAGGTGGCTGATGTTAGAACTTGAATGTAGCTATATTGTAAACTGTATTTTGTAGAACTGGTGATGCATTCTGTGCAGGTGGTTCGCTGGCAGCCGGCAAGATTTCCTCGCCGTGGACACCCGCCAGTTCCGGGCCGCCGGCCGACACCAATGGCTCCGGCTCGGATACCAAAAACCTCGACGTTGGGGACGAGGTAAGCGACGAGGTAACGTGTGAACCAATTGTTTTTCTCTCATAGCATGCTTCGGTTATAAGTAGCTTAGTTTGCTGCCACTTTCCTTCTTGTCATAGTAGTTCGTTTCATTCGGTACACAGCACCTGTGGCCTGTAGCAGTTGGTTCGCTTCCTTGTTCGTTGTTCATTAGGATTCTGAAGCCAATCACTTGTTCAAGATCACGAAGTATGATAAAAAAGTTTCCGTAACGGCTTCACAACAATTTTGCCATTGAGCTGACTTAAATTCTTACTCTAATATTCGATGCGGTGCTCTCTTCTTATAAAAATGAGAGGACAGATGCCTTTCTGCGTGCTCGCAGTGCAGAGGAGTCATTCCATGTCAAATCGCACAAAATTTGACCTTCATGTCTCCGATTTCATTAATATTAAATGTACGTGTTCTATGAATGAGAAAATGATACCCCTATTTTTTTTGTTTGTAAATTAATTATTTTGGTAAATATAAAGCATTAAATGTTCGGATATTTGTTGCACACCGTTCTACATAAACATAAATATCTCTGGTATTATTGTTCAGATAAAAATGATCTGTAGCTCATTTTGAACATTGAAATGTGTACTTTATTTATACGTTAAACAAAAAACAATTAGTTTGATAATTCCTATTTTTACAAGGCCATTAATATTACAAATATCATTAACAATACTTACTTTTAACTAAAAATTTCCGGGAAAATTTTTAAAACGTAGCTTGATGATGCCATGTAATCCTAGAAAAAGTTCAGATTGGAATTCTAAATACATGCAGAGAAATTAAATAACTTAGCAAGCCGTGCAGACTGGAGTAACGCTGTTTTCACGGCCAGAAGGTATACACACCGCGTGCCGCTGATTGCGTCTCATGCGTGGTACTTCCGTCAAGGTCAAACTGTTAGCATAAACACTTTTTTTTTTTTTTTTTTTTTTTTTTTTAATTTATTAAAGGTCGATCAGCAGTTTCCCGCTTTACAAACCAGGCAGAACATAGACATAGAACGACACAAAAGAAAATACAATTACAAATAAATACACAGAAAATAACAGTACATAGAAAGGACAAGATGAGGTCAGCCCCAATCGGGCCCCTCTGTGACGAACTTATCGTGGTGAAAGAATCCAAGGTAAAGTTAAACTGCCATTTGGTTGTTTTGAGAAGGCAAGAGCAGGTCTTGCGGTAGTCGACTGCGGATTCTGGTAGGAACTGTAGTCTGACGACCAAGGGAATAGACGACTGCACCGGGAACTGATGGTAACTTGCTAAAGAAGGTCTGAGCTTGATGACGGATGAACTCCTCAATGGTAAGGACACCAAGTTCTCTGTGAAGTTGTGCATTGCGCACGAACCATGGAGCGTTCAAGGCGATGCGTAACACTTTGTTTTGGAGTGACTGAAGCCGCTTGAGCACGCCAGATGCAGCACCACCCCAGACCGGACAGGCATAGGTCAGCAAAGGTCGGATCAATGCGGTGTATAGTAGAATGGCGGTATCACTTCGGATGGACGACTTCCTGTTGATCAATGGATATAGTTTTGATAGTCTGGCATAGGCAAGATTAAGTTTAGCATTAATATGTGCTCTCCAGGTGAGACGTCGATCAAAATGCACCCCCAGGTATTTCACAGTGTCGTCTGGGCGTTTCCAGGGTATTGCTATACCGTCTATGGTGAGGACTGGTGAAGGTCCAGGTCGACGGAGAGTGAAGATCATAGCTTCGCATTTTGACTGGTTAAGCACGAGACGCCAATCACGGAACCAGGAGGTGAGAGTATTTAATGCTGATTGAAGATTTTCGGTGGCGGTCAATAGATTCTCATCTGATACAAACAAGGCGGTATCATCCGCATATACAGCAATATGAGCAGAAGGTAAAGCAGGAATGTCAGCGGTGTACAGAGTAAATAGAAGAGGTCCAAGTATCGAACCTTGAGGTACTCCGGCCAAAACAGGCCGAGGGGTGGATCGTTCAGAGCCCAACCGAACTGAGAAAGTACGGTCGGAGAGAAAGCTATGGACGAGTTTGTAAAGATAGGTAGGAAGACCAAGATTTCGCAGTTTGTGGAACAACCCAGGATACCACACTTTATCAAAGGCCTGCTTGACGTCCAAAAAGGCAGCCAAGGTGTGCTGCCTATTCTAAAGCACGTGCAATGTGTTCGGTGACTCGTAACAGCTGATGAGTAGTAGAGTGGTGACTCCGAAATCCAAATTGAAAAGTAGGTAAGGCAGAGGTGTCGGTTAGGTATTTATTGATTCGTCTATGAAGCAATTTTTCAAAAACCTTGGATAGTGAAGGCAGTAAGCTGATTGGGCGGTATCCAGAGGGAAGATCAGGAGGTTTACCGGGTTTATGGAGAACAATAAGATCTGCATGTTTCCATAGAGAAGGGAAATGGCCTAAACGTAAAAGAGCATTAAAGGTAGAAGCAAGGAAACAATGCGCTTTTCGTGAGAGATTTTTCAGCGCGATGTTGGGTAGGCGGTCATGGCCAGGAGTTTTCTTGGACACCAATGTACGCAGAATAGATCGGACTTCACCAGGGGATGTAAATTTGATGGGTAACGGGACAGTAGGATAGAAAAGAGATTGGTTGTCAATATCAGTATGACTGGGAGTAGACGCGGGATTGGGAGTGAAAGCGTCCTGGAAGTGATTGGCGAAGAGCTCACATTGTTCTTGAGGACTTACATAGTGTCTACCGGCGTTCTTCAATGGCGGAATTACCGTGGGCTCTCGGAGAATACGCTTGGTTTCCTTCCAGAGGGAATGGTCCAATGGCGAAATGGAAGAAAGATGGCGCTGGTAGCTCGTGAAGCGATGATGATCAAGAGCAGCTTTAACTTGTCGGATTAACTGGTTGAGACGAGAGCGTTGCCAGGGTTGCCGCTGACGCTGCCACAGTCGGCGCATATGGTTCTTAGCGCGTATCAAGCGTAGAGCTTCCACAGGAAGAGCGTCGTGAAAAGGTGTGTACCCACGATTGCGACGTGGAGTGGAGTGTGCTGACTGTAAAGCTAGAACAATATTGCAGGTGAAATGTTGAATCACATTGTCAGCATCGGTCACAGTTTGAAGTGGGAGGTTAGGGCGTAGAAGGGCATCTAAACGACGACGGAACGTTTCCCAGTTAACGTGTCCTTGTATTAAGGAAGGGAAAAACGGAGAAATTGGTCTAGTGGCCTGAAATGTGGCTACTACAGGATTGTGATCCGAATCCAATTCGGGTAAGGCAGTCAAGGTAAGTGGATGAGTGAAGTTCTTCAACAACGCTATGTCGAGAATATCTGGCAATAGTTTGGGGTTGTAAGAGTAGTAGGTGGGAGCATTTGGAGCCAAAACATGAAAACAATGGTTATCCGCAGCCTGCTGTAGGCGGCGACCATTAGGAGTAGTAACTCGGCAACCCCATGATTCATTCTTGCTGTTAAGATCGCCAAGCAAGAGGACAGGATCGGACGTAGAGAACAGGACCTGGAAATCTTGATTGGTCAACACTTTCGACGGAGGTTTGTAAGCAGCTATAACAGTGAGATGTTCACTGGCGTTAAGAGAAAGCTTAACTGCGCAGGCCTCGAGACTAAGCAGTGTAGGTAGGAAAAGTAGGTGATGCGGGAGATTACGCCTAATGATAATAGCGACGCCACCAGAAGCAACTACTGCTGCTCGATCTTCTCTGTAGATTTTGTATCCCGGTAAAGTAAATTTGTCAGTAGCAGCGAGATGTGTTTCAGAGATACAAGCAACATCAATATTGTGTCGGGATAAAAACTCAAGAAAACTTTGACGTTTCAACTTAATGCCATTGGCGTTCCAGTTTAGGAATGTGAGTGAAGAGATTCGAGGGGGGAGATCAGTTTCCATTGGAGAAAAGTTGCTTTAGAAGTCTGGAAACAAAGGAAGTGAGTATAGGCAAATAAGGCTGAAGAAAGGAAACAAGGGAGTTGAGAACTACAGAGAGAAAGCCGTCAGTGTCAGAAGACGGAGAAGTAGATGATATATCTGGGGTAGGAGAAGGAGAAGAGGTTGACTGAGAAGTTCTGTGAGGCCACTTGGGTGGTGGAGAGGCCGTGTGAGTCTGACCAGGAAGTGAAGGGAACGCAGTTTCATTGTTAAGGGGTACAGACGGCGAGGGCGGCGTCACCTTGGTTGATGCCGCGTTAGTAGGACTACGGCGTTGTTGTCTCTCTTTGAGGGCAATAAATGATGGACAGCCCCTATAATTCGCGGAATGTTCCCCATTGCAGTTCACACATCGAGGTGGCACGGCCTTAGACTTCGGACATGCTGAGAAGTGGTGACTTTCAGGACATTTGACGCACCGTGATTGTAAATGACAGAAATTTTTGGTGTGGCCATACCGTTGACAGTTTGTGCACTGAGGAATGAGGGAGGATTTACGACGATGTTCCACAGAGATGATTGCATGTTGCAGACGCTTCACTTGAAAAACGCGCTTTGCGTCCTCAGTGTTATCCAATTCCACTACACAAAGTGGCATGGGTTGTTTGTTTTTGTGAAACAAGCGGACTACTTTTCTGATTGGTAACTGTTGGCCTAGTAACTCCTGGTACACTTCTTCGTCGGTTAAGGAAAAGGGAACATCTCGGATCACAACCTCGAAACGTTTACTTCGCGGGTCCTGAAAGGTATGATAAGGCAATCGGGCTTCGTCAAGGAATTTGGTGACAGAACGAAAATCGTCAGTAGTAGTGGTGTTGATTTTGAGCACCGTTCCACGTTGCTGTGTAGTAAACTCATGATGAGTGAGCGAGGTTAGGTCAGCTACTATTTGTTGATAATGATTGACATCGTGAAGCAAGATAGGGGGGATAGTTAGCTTGGAAGGTTCTCCAGAAATAGTAGGACTATGAGGATCTTCGTCCATAGTTTCTAAGGCTGCATACCTGTTGTGCACTGATGGTAGATCAACCACGTATTTGTGACGAATCCGCGCAGCGGACACCGTTAACTTCTTGCTCGGCGTTTGAAAGCTTTCCATTGACGGGGATTCAGAGTCGAAAGAAGCGTCGAGATTGCGCTTTGAAGCAGTCGTTGCACAAGAATGCACAGAAGGTGTAGTAGGAGGTCGCATGTTGGTAGTGGAACTATCATTCAGTGACGGGAGTCGATCTGAGGACGAAGATAATCTTGGCGCTGGGAACCCTGACATAACTTCAGGATGGTGAACAAGCTCCAAAGAAGAGCGAACCAACTGCCCAGTATCAGGCGCGAGAGCCATGAGATTGTAGAGCACTCACTAAGTTAATAACGTTTATGAATGAGACGAAAAAAAATCACAGGGAAAATAACGGCCTATTTGACCGCAACAGCACAGCACGACACAAACACTCGATAGCACGCGCTAACTCACAGAGAGGGCAGGGCACACAACCGTCCCTCTCGACCGCTAACAACGAACTGAGCATAAACACTGAAATGGATCATTCCATGTCAAATCGAACACTTCTGAAACTATTTTCTCCAATTTTTTAAATCTTATCAGTAGATGAGATTAAATAATCCGTATGTTTTCTTTTTGGTGTGACACGCTTATTTTGCGCTTTATTGATATTATTTTTACGGTATATTCGCATACTGTATTATATAAAAATCATTATACCGAATATTATTTGAATTTTAGAATTTTCGTGGTTGCAGCACTCTAAAGTTAAAAAATTGCAGTTTTGCATGCCATTGTTTTAGGATCACTCAAAATATAAAATAGGCCCCTTTTAGGGGGTAGTATTTTTCAAATATATTTTAATTATATTTATTTGAAAAATAGTACCAGAGATATTTATGTTTATGTAGAACGGTGTGCGCAAAATATCCGAAAATTTAATGCTTTATATTTACCAAAATAATTACTTTACAGACAAACAAAAAAATAGGGGTATCATTTTTTCATTCACAGAACACGTACATTCAATATTAATGAAATCGGAGACATGAAGGTCAAATTTTGTGCGATTTGACATGGAATGACTCAGAGGTGGAAGCTCTGAAGTGAACCAGTGTTTCGCAATATTTCTCCCTATTGAAAATGCTAGATTACGAAGAACAGTGAACAAACAAAATTTTGCTTCAAAGTATGTAGATAAAACTGCAACAGAAGCCTATGAAATGTTAAGAAGAGCTTACAAGGGAGAAGTAATGTCAAAACGAAAGCATTTAAGTGGTGTGACATCAGTTAGGGAGGGATTCGATCGTTAGATCAACTCTCCTCCACCAAAACTGACGAAAATATCAATCATGTGGAATGGTACTGAATGATAGGCATTTAACAATGAAGTCATTCCTGATTGGTTAAGATGCTCCTTTGGAAGTGTTGAACGCATTTTGAAAGACGATTTGGACATAAAAGAATTGCTGCAAACTTCGTGCTCCGCCTCCTTTCACGGCCACGAACAAAGAAAGCCTCTTCTGTCCAAGTTTTGGATAAAATAGTACGGATACTGTTCCCCATCCCATTTGTCTTCAGTGGACATTTTTCCCCGCGACTTAAAATGTGGTTCCAAGGACACAGTTTTGAAAATATTGATGTTGGCCATCGCGAATCGCAGAAGGGTGAGAACGTGTTTAAAGATGATTTCCAGAGGTGCTTCCAGCAGTGCGAAAGGGCTGGGACACGTATATCAACTACCAAGGAGACTACTTCGAGGGTGATTGTGCAGAATAGACAAATCAAGGTATGGTGTTGTGTTTATTAGCTTATTCTGGAAATTTTTTGATCGCACCTCATAGTTCAGATTATGTACTTTCACCAACAAACTGGAAAGAGTAACGTTACAAAAAGTCGGATCATGACCAGTATTCAAACCACCGATTTGGGACCACCTTGTTCACGCTCCCAGTAACTGAACTGCCGTGGCCGCTCTTTGAAACCTGACCTGGAACCTTTCTTGTATAATAATGTTTATCCTGGAGACTACTACGATATCTCAGCACACAAAGCATTTATATAAGTAGAGTTGAATCCTACAAATAATTCAATGTTAACCTTAACTGTATCTCCAACATTATTTCATACTAGTCGTCTTAGCCAAAGGTTGCTTCCAGACTATCCTTAAAGAGAAAGAAGATAATGTAACAAGAATTGAACCCGGGTGTTCTTTATCCAGAGCATTTACGTTAATGCAGCAAGAAAAACATTAGGACTTGAAATTAAAATCTTTTTAAAAAGGACTCGCTTTCGTATAGCTGAAGGTGAGAAACTATTCTAGCCTTTCAGCGAACAAAAATTATTGAAACGTTTTTGTCAAACCGGAGTCCCAAGCCCATCAGTGGTACCTCATTACAACTGTCAAATGTGGGGAAGTTCTTCTCGTAAATTATCATTGTATCCGTTAACCGAAAATGACACTAAGTTTCGAGCACACATTCCCACACGGAAGAGAAACGAGCTAACTACTAGAGGGGCATGGCCCTACCCTAGAGCTACTGGACGTTGAGTAAGGAACATGAATACTCAACTTTCCATGCTTCTGAATTAGCCTGATACTGACCGAATCAACGGTCAATTATTATCTTTAAGTATATACGCCTCACGACCTTGTCAAGTAGTACCTATCCAGGAGTTACATACACTTATTAGATATGGCAGCAAGGTTGATTCGCATATACAAATTCCAGTACCTGGCCGACCGAGCTTCGCTCGGCTTTTCTTTTCTTTTCCTTTTTTGTAATCGTGTTTTTTTTGGGGGGGGGGGTGGAGAAGATACTTAGATGAACTTGAAAAGCAAAATGTTTACTAAATATAAATTTTCATCATAATTGTTGGAGCCGTTTCCGTGATGTGACCTTTAATATCCTGGCTTGTTTGTTGAAATTGGCCCATTAACAGAGAAATTATGGCCAAAATAAGATTTCGACTAATTGTGACTGTTGCGCGTAAAATGGCGTATTTTCAGGAATGACACCTTTATAGATAAATTTAATAAGCAAAACCCTGCCTGAATACAAAATTTGATCGAAATCGTTAGAGCCTTGTTCCAAGTTGCGACCAATTCTTGTATACGCATACGCGCGCGCACTCTCTCTCTCTCTCACACACACACACACACAGTCACACACACTCTCACACACACACACACACACACACACACACACACACACACACACACACAAGAATTGCTCGTTTAAATATATAAGATAGTAAACAATTCGACTACTTTGGCAGATGGACAGTTCAAGCTTCCTCTCTTACCTCAGACTCCACTCACCTTCGGGCGATCAGACGGTACTCCTAAGTGTAAAGGCAAAATGGATGTTGTACATTGCGGTAACTTGGGAGGCATTTAAGAAGAAAAAATCAGATGTGCTGCATTCAAACGAGTATCTCTACCATTGTACAAACTAATCTTACAAATACTACTTATTTATGCCTACAAATTAAAAAAAATAATGTTACAAATACTTATTGCCCACCTCTATGGTGTGGCGGGGGGGGGGGTGGGGGTGGGGGGGGGCTAACGTGTCTGTTTCACGTTCAAGAGTTCCGAGTTCAAATCTGGTTAGGGTGAGTTACCTGGATAAGGTTATTTCCGTGTTTTTCCAATGCCTCCTAAATAACATTTAGGAGGCATTGGTTTTTCCCTTATCCAGAAAGATGAATGTCGGGTAACGCTTAAGCTCCATGGGCTCATTAGAGCATAATTTCACCCATTTCAATAATCATCCGATATGACCTAACCGGTCAAAGAACATGAAAAAAAGATCTGATGTGTTGTACTCACATGACTTTCTCTACTGTTGTACTAACTATTCCTACAAACACCTATTCCTCTATCTGCTTCATGTCAGTTGAGGTAAACCTTTGCAGAAATTATTGCTAGTATTGTTGTAGGTGCAAGGAGAAAATAAGATAAAATCCAGTAGTTAGATGGTTGTCCTATTTTAGGGTTGTCATAAAGGCACGCCCGCTAATATATCTGTAGAAAAAGACAATTTTAAATATGACTGATAAGAGAAATAATCGTATAATGTAAAACTATTTGGTGTAATCATGTACAAAATTAAAAAAAAAAAAAAAAAAATGGGAACAGGACAGCTAACCATTAGGCGTGTGATCCTAGGCACTGGCGTGCAAGTCCTAGGGGTGTAGGTTCTACATAAAGGGAGGAGTGAGTGAGTGTCGGGTTTAAGGGCCCGTCGACAACTTGGTCATTAGGGCCCCTAAAGGGAGAATAATAATAATAATAATAATAATAATAATAATAATAATAATAATAATAATAATAATAATAATAATAATAATAATAATAATAATAATAATAGTAATAGTAATAGTAATAGTAATAATAATAATAGTAATAATAATAGTAATAATAATAATAGTAATAATAATAATAGTAATAATAATAATAGTAATAATAATAATAGTAATAATAATAATAGTAATAATAATAATAATAATAATAATAATAATAAGTAGCATTAGTATTATTAGTATACAGATGATTGTGTAAACTGTACAAATAATCACGGATAATTTGTAAACCAATATCTTCTAAAACTTAATTGCAATTCAAAACTTCGGAACAAATTAACAACAAATTTAGTAATCACGCCACTAGCACCAAAAAGTACACCAGTCACCTCCCAATTTGAAATGTTGTATTTGTCTCTTATGTAAGGAATGCATTATGTGTTTTTTCCCCTTATCAACCTCCTTAATTTAGTGTAAATTTATTTCAAATCGGATTGTAGGGAGAAGAATTAATTCCTTATTTTGTTGCCTGTCAATGACAATTACGTCTATTCTTTCATACAAATAAATTTCGAAACGATCACAATGTAGACGTTTCAATAAATCGTAATTAATTATTCCTGGACATAAAAAGCTTCTTGCTAATATTTCCACAAATTAGAATGTATATTCTAAACTTAAGCGAACAAGAAATATGTATACAGGTGTCCCAAAATTCGACCGACAAACTTTGGGAGCTGATAGATAACATTATTTTAAACACTTTTTGTTAAGTAAAGTTTTTTGCTGCGGGGCTTCGTTAAAGCGCTAGACGAGTTAATGTCATACATTACTCCCTCCCACCCAGTTTAAGTATTTATGGCAAAATCAACAATGCAAATTAGTATTGCATTTATCTTAGTAAGGCACGCAATCTTAATCCAAGAAACAAACAAAACACATAAACAAAACACAAACATGTCATTGTTTACAGTTAACTACAGCTTTACTATTCAAAATTAGACTACAAACTTTTAAACCAGGGAAATGGCTGGTGTTTGCGAGAGTACGGCAGAATAGGGCACGTCGATGCACTCTTTGTGTTAATCGCAATGGGCGTGCGTTCCAACATTTACTTTGAATAGTAAAGCTGTGATTAACTACACAATGAGATGTTTGTGTTTTGTTACTGTGTTCTGTGTTTGTTTCTTGGATTAAGATTGTGTGCCTTACTAAGATAAATGCAATATTAATTTGCATTGTTGACTTTGCCGTAAATACCTTAACTGGGTAGGAGGCAGTAGTCCATGACATTAACTCGTCTAGCGCTTTAACGAAGCCCCGCAGCAAAAAACTTTCCTTAACAAAAAGTGTTTAAAATAATGTTATCCATCAGCTTCCAAAGTTTGTCGGTCGAATTTTGGGACATCTGTATATACAGAATGGAAGTGAAGTGATCCGTCAGACTCAGGGTTGCCAATGTTTAAAAGTAAAATTATCGTACCGGCCACTCAAAATTATAGATTTGGATTCAAAATTATCGTACATCATAAACCAAATGCTACAACAATAAATGTATCAGCGCAACACTTATGAAAAGGTAATAGTATCGATGTTTATGGTATCCGCTTACAAGATTGATGATCTCAATCAGTATTACAACTTTAGGACTTATGTTTCTCGCACTGTTCATCTGAAAGTTCATCATCTTCCTCAAATGTTGCAGAATTATACAAATTTGTTGTTGAGATAAACTTTAACATCTCACTTGCAGGTTTTCGGACCCACCGCGTTCTTTCATAAGCTGAGACGACCGCAAAAAATCCATTTACCGTATCTAGCGCCAATCTGTTTTAATTTTGGTTTTTATTAAACCTAGTTTGGAAAAAAACTCTTTCACAAGAAGTATTTCTGTGGGGCAACGAAATCACTGATCATGCAAACTCCGCCAGTTCTTTTAAGTCAGTATTTCCACCAAGGTGACGTGTTTAACAGCACTCCAGAAACTGTCAGGTTCAGACATGTTCTTTATTTCACACGGAATATCACGTATTCCGAGTTTTCTCCATTGATCATCAATTTTCTGAACAGTGCCTTCTTCATTGAGATTGCCAGATCTGGGCACACTGGCAACAAGAGGGTAAAGGGTAGGAGGTTTAGTACGGTATGAAATGGTTGCTTCAGAGAGGTGGAGACAGGCTACGAGGGCAAAAGTGGTGTCGCTATTTGTAATTAATTTCATTTCGCCGGCATCAAATTTATCATACACCCCCATAATTATCGTACGGGTTGGCAACCCTGGTCAGACTTTAACAGCAAATTTCTCATGTTGTGAATAACAGGAACAGAAAGAGTAATACCAAAATGTTGAAAAGTTTAGTTTTGTAGAAAAAAATATTTTTATCAAAAAAGTTATCACCTTGCCGAATTATTATTGATTGAACATTTTTTATTTATGGCTATATTCATAGAAAATTGAATAAATGACAACTTTTCCCTTTGGCTTATTTCAATAGATTCAACGGTTTTTGTATAAATTAAATTTAAAAGAATCCACAATTTGTTTCTTTTTTGTTGCAATAAATGGGTTTGAAATTTAATTGACACACAAACTGTCAGCTGCCCCTTATTTTCCAGTTTTATGCAATCCTCATTTTATACTCTAACATGAAAACAGCAGCCCCTGTACTAGGGTCCGCCCAAATATTCAACATGGGTATATTTGCCTCACATTACCTATGTAGTTACTAGGTAGCTCAGTTGAAAGAGCACACGGTTCGTAAGTAATCCATATTCTTTAAAGGTGGTGCGAATCCTCTGCGTGTACTATTTTTTTTAACTGAGTCATATTTGCAAATAACGTTAGTTGAACAATTATTCTGTGTAAATCTGTTATCATTTGAATTCGTAATTGTTTTATTTCTACTTTATGGTATTGTTGAATATGAGGATATCTCTCCCGGTAGAGATTTTGAGTTGCTTGCACTTTGGTTGTTGCTTCTCCGTAGATCAAAGGCAGCTCAATGTACTCGTCTGCCGTATACATAGTAAAGGAATGGTACAAAGTATCGTGCGATATCACACGTGGAGAATGAAGGAAGTCGGCATTCATAATAACACACATCATGCCAGTCCAATGCGGCAGAAGTCATTATACTTATTCTATTACAAAATGCAGACAACCAAAAACGTTTTGAATTATATCCTAAACCCTCAGAAACCTTAAAATTAGATTGTGAATTCGGTTTCAAGTTTTGATGAACAGAAAGAAAAAAAAATGTGCAACGTCGAGACGGGAACCCGTGTCCCGGTGGCTAGCGCACAGAATACGTTCATAATTTTATTCTATTCAGCTATTTGGAGGCTTGACTGAAAGTACACTTCCAGTTCCAGCCCTAGAGCCAGGTGCTACGCCATTGCCACCTCGCGATTTTTCGAGCGTAATTTAGCACTTTAAGGCAGTTTTAAACCTTTGCTGGACGTTTTAATATTATTACTTAAATGGCAAAGGCTATTATGGATGTTATTTGTATGTTTTGACTGGTGGATAAGGCGTGTCTGTCATTTTTGCAGCTAACCCGTCTTAAGTACAGGAATCCGCCATTTTATTTTTACCTGATGTTGTTAACGTACTCATATTATAGGTCCGTTTTTTCAAATGCGTTTACTAAATTGCGTTGCTATGTATACTCTAATAAAAAGTTTGTAAAATCGGCTGGAAATCCGGAATTCGCTCTCAGTAAAGGAGTCAAATGTTTTTGAGGTGTACTTTAGCGATGAATACCTTCTGTCCTGTAAACCGCTGTTGCTCTAAATTTTGCGCATTCAGCTGTCTAAGAACTCAAGAAATACGTTTTAGTAAGCGCAAAACTGGACTAAGGCTCACATGGCGTTTGATGGGTGGCCTACCTTCCAAAAAACTAAGGCGCGGCTGACCCACCTGGTATACTTCTTTCAGTAGAGTTTCTGTTTTCATCACCTTTAGCAGCAGTGAAGTGAACAATCAAAGCTTGAAAATGGTTCCAAACAGCTGATACAGTTCTGAAACTTGGGGCTATCCATCTGTTGCCTAAAATTCTACCTACCTTCAATAGCTGTTCCAAGCTGCTCAGCATTCTGTCTCAGCTCTCGTGCATTCTTTGCTGACTGATGGTACAGTGAGTACAATTTATCTAAAAAAGACTTTAAGTGATTTACTCTTGGGAGGACATCTTTTTTATCACATCCCCAACCGTCAGCTCAAGTCTATGGTCCGCACAGTGCCGGACTAAAATCTGTGAGAAATTCTTTTTCAGTAGTCTTTCAACACCTTCAGTACTGAAGCTCCATTTGCTGCAATTGCAATGAGATTTTCTCGGAGAAAATTATCAGAAAAGCCATGGGCATTTAAGCACTTTAACATTTTACTGCATATACCTTGAGCAGTCACCTCATGCAGCTCAACTATATGCACAAAAAGATTTGTAGGCTCATTCATTTCAGGGAACTTTGTTCTTATCTAAATTATCAAAGATGTTACTTGGCTAATCGTCGTACTTTCGTCAATCATTAATGATTTGCATCTGGAGTCAATCATTTATTTAGAGTAGTCTTTTTCATCTCTCATACAATATGATTAATAATGTTTGTGCAAGCATTTCCAGAGTGTAAGATGCGGCCCATGTTTACTCCATTTAGTGCTTGAACTTCAATCTTAGACTGAAAATTATTAAAAGCTTGGCTCTTTTTAGCAACTTTATACGCCGTACGGAACACGTTTGCAGTCACTTCTTTTTCATTTTCGAAGGCTCTCTTGCAAGCGTTTCCTAAAGTATTTTCTTTGGAGTTACGTAAAATCTTAGCTATAGCTTGATGATCAGAACTTTCCATAGGAGAGAGATCATCTCGTTTTTCTTTGCATCCCATAAGATGACAGAAATTGTAGTCCACGTCTATGCAATATTCATCCCTTGTTTGTTTCTGTGTGGTCTTAGTTTCCCAACTTCTCCACATATTCAGCAACCAAGTTTCTTGGTTTTAATAAATAACCAAACATGTTTTGCACAAAATGCATTTTTCACCTAAAGACCAACAATTAGGGATCTGATGTAATTTTTCATCACACACGCTTTCACTGCTTTCGTTTTCGGCTGCACTATTATCCACCGTCATCGAACTTCCAGGACTATAATTTGAAATGCATTCATCGTTGCTCCGTTTAATTTTCTTGGATGCTGGAGAGCACGTAAAATAGTTATTTTTCGACTCATCGCGTCTTGTAACTTGAAAAACCACCTGCACACTGTACAATACACCAAGCGTGGATAAGCCGCTAAGCATAAAGAAGAAATAACTTACCACTTCTACCACTGCATGAACACAGAACAGATCGGCTCAGATTTCGATTCTTTGCTCAGATCACATACACACGAATTATTATTCATAAACAAGAATTAACCAATAGTGAACAAGAAGCTGGCTGAGAAGATAGCAAAGCGGTTGTTCTTATTATGCGTTTATTTTTGACGCTTGCAAAGGGATTCTAACTCTACTATAACCTCTTTAAATGGAAACCAACACAACAAAATTATTAATAAAACCAATCGGTAGCAATGAAATCACATTTTCTACTTTTTAATCGGGAAAATAAGTGGTTTTTAAATTTTGTTTTCAGAAAATGTTTAGGGGAACGCGTCCCCCAGCTTTCTCCCAAAAAAAGAGCACTGGCAACATCTAAGCGCAAAACAGGAATATCTCGAAAATAGTTGTCTAGAACATATAATATTTCACATAGATTGTGTGCTTTAAGGAGGTCTACTTGGAAGATGCTGAACTTACTTACCAAGTTTGGTATATTATTGACTTTTCGTTTTTGAGTAATGGTGTTCACACAATACGCGCGCCCGCGGAACTTTTTATAAAAAGATTTATGAAATATGCAAGAGTGACATGTGACGTAGAACCATCATTCTCCCAATACCGGACAGTGCTACGTCACAATCGGCAGATTTCTAATGGACAATTTAGAGTGGGCATGTGTTGTACAGTGTAACTCCAAATAATTTCCAACAATTGACGTGGATATCAATAATCCACCACTGGTGAGTTATCAGAACAGTTCCTTTTCATTACAAGTTTTTCTATTATGTAAAATAAAAGAAAATATGTTGGTGTCTTAGTAAATATTTTGAACTTTTTGATAAATATTTTCTTGATTTGTGATGCATAAAAAATAAATAAATGTAACTTTTTAGCACCTAAAAATCCGTTCCCTAGATATGAGCTCCGAGCCACACACTGACACTAACAACAGAAATGGCTAGAGACAATTGTTAGCGGCCAGTAGTCGTGTTTCATTGATGTGACGTGGACTCTACATCGTAGCCTTTGTACTATTATCCAGTCTATGATGCAAACTAGAAACGTTTAAAAATACATTCTTTCAGACCAATAAACACATTAACAGGTGGTTGAATTTATCTTTCCACTTCGCCCATGAGGTCTAGTATTTATATGGAAAATTCCTTTCGATGCATAAACAGAACATTTTCTCCAAATTGATTTAAATGAAATAACTTGTTGGGATTGATTGAGATATTATGATTATGCAGGTAGAGAGATGTGGCGGCGTCGCATGTCCTTAGAGCTTGATTTATGTTGGAATGGGCAATAGTAAAGCTGTCAATTGCAGCTTCGTGTAGCAGATAACGTTTGGCTGAATGCCGGGCTCAGTAGAGAATTGGTTTTGGCAGCTCTAATGAACCTAGGTGGGGGATAGAAACATATGCACGTCGGACTTCCTTGGGGCTTACTCCAATTATTAAAAAAAAAAAACTCTGGAACACCATTTTGGCTGAAGCGCAACGACTTGACCTAACGATTTCGTGCATTGTGCGTGTTGAAAAGTTTTATTCAATTATAAACCTCACAGCAAAATAGCCGGAGCTTACATCGTATCTTTACAACATGCTTTGTGTGCCTAACCACTGAGCCTTGTAAGTGACCTTTTAAAAGTCTACCATAAAAGAAAATCAACAACATTAAGGCAATTGTAATGTAATAACAGTTTTGAATGTTACTCTGAGATAAAAGGTTATGTAACATAACTATGAGTTTTGGAAAATGCAGAAGTATACCATTTTGTAATCCAAAGCGAAGGCATTTTTTTTTTTGTTTTATAGATACTACGTTATCTCAATAAAACATATTAGCGGCATCCCTTCTTACTTTTTCTGCAGGATGGCGCTCGATTTCCAGTTTGAAAGTTACTGCACCCTGAAAAGACGATTGTTTTATACATTTCGGCACAAAGGGCTCCGTGCTCGTCTGCGCTATGGTTTACACATCGCAGCAGTGGTTTAACAATGAGAGTGAGCGCAAACAAAAACACGTTTAAATAAAGCAGCATTGCTTAATTTAACGGCCCAAATCCGTTCGTTAACGACGCTGTCAGTTACCAGGATCATATCAGCACCGCCGATGTGCCGGAATTTAGTCCCGTAGGAGTTCTTCTACATGTCACTAAATCTACTGATATGGACTGCTGCTTTGTTTTTTAAACCATTTTTTTTAGTTTTCCGTTGTTTTTGGATTCTTTACTCTTTATGGTGTCACATACACACAAACACGAAGGGTAGGCATGTTAGTGAGCGCGGTCATGGGACCCGCCATTTTTAAGCACACCTAAAAACCATCGACAGACTGGTACTTAATTTATAGAATTATAAATCGTATTCATATTTTTACTTTCTCTACTGGTAAGTAGGGGAAGTATTGTATTCCACCCAAAAATTCGATGTCGAGATTTCACCGGAAATATATGTTTTGAGACCCCTGAATCCAAAAAAACCATTTTTAGAACAAGGTCCGCGCGTGTGTGTGTGCGTGTGTGTCTGTGTGTGTCAGTTTGTGACAGCATAACTCAAGAACGAAAAGTCGCTTAAAAACCAAAGTTGATATTTAAGTTTTTAAGCGACCAGTTACGCAAAAGTCGTCCAGAATAGATAACGACTAGAGGGACTATAGCCAGGAAATTCAATATATACATTTCATTTGTCATCAAAATATCTCAAACGTATGACATTTTAATCAAAATCGTTAGAGCCATTTTCAAGAAAATCAAAATTTTCCATGTAAAGGATAGTTTAGGGTGGGGCTATTTTCTTAAATCTTCGTGTCGCAT
Organism: Tenodera sinensis; assembly: GCA_030765045.1. NCBI lineage: Eukaryota > Metazoa > Arthropoda > Insecta > Mantodea > Mantidae > Tenodera > Tenodera sinensis. The sequence goes on from CM060962.1 coordinate 148,875,405, forward strand.
CCTTGAAAGGCATTAAACTTAAATACCAACTTCGGTTGTTTACCTACTTTTCGTTTTTGAGTTATGTTGTCCACAGACACACAGACACACCGACACACACACACACACACACACACACACACACACACACACACACACACACACACACACACACACACACACACACACACACACACACACCCGCGCGCGGGGACCTTTTTCTAAAAATGCTTTTTTGGGGGGGGGGGATTCAGGGGTCTCAAAACATATTTCCGGTGAAATGTCGACATCGAATCTTTGGATGGAATACAATACTTCCCCTACTTGCCAGTAGAGAAGGTACAGAATTTTGTCAGTAATTACCTTGTGTTTGTTTACAAGTTGATCAGCGATTTCCATGTTGCTAAGATAAACACACAGTGTTTTGTTTGATATTTTAGAAGTAAATCTAATATGAGAGGGATTAACTTTTATGGCTAACTGTTGCACAAACTCAGTGATGGGAGTCAATCACAATGGCGTTTTCCTGTTTAAGGAACAACGTACTCTCAGATGCTTGAGCATAACTAATTGCTGACTTACTATTCGTTGCACTGGTAGTTGGTTCAGCTTGTTGTGTGGTGGAGTCCATGTTGGTTTGGTTATGACTTATGTGACTCGGAACCGAGCACAAAACACAATTTTCACATTTGCTTTCTCACAATTACGAACAAACAGCACTAAACTTAAAATGGAGCACTAAAGTTAATGGAAAACCACGTCAAACAAGATATATAACTGATTTGGCGTATTAATAGGCAGAAACACTGGAGACTAAAATCAAGGCGTGCGGTTACTTGCTCCCTAGCATTCGTCCGCTGTGTTTGTTGACTTCTTCTTGTTCTTGTTGTTCTTCTTTTCCTGATTACCCTCCTCTTATATAGGACTTGGATCCCTTAGGACTTACAAGCCAGTGCCTAGGGTCAGGCGCCTGCCGGGGAGCACAGGAACATCTGGATCTCTGGACCGGACGGTGTGAAGACCTGGAAGCGGGTGGTTAGCCAAGCACCAGATATGATAGCGAGGAAGAGGACGATATGAAATGCAGGTGATATCGATGATTGGAATGGTGATAATGGAGCAATTGGTGGAATGAGTGGCGGGGGAAATCGGAGCACCCGGAGAAAACCCGCCCTGACGCCGCTTCGTCCACCACAAATACCACATGCGGGTCCCTGGGATCGAACCCAGGTGGTAGGCGAGCGCCCTAACCGCTCGGCCACGGCGTTGTTTGTCAATATTTTAAATGTAGCAAATTCTGACATTGGGCGTTCTGAAACTGACAGTTGGACAAAGCCTAAAAGGGACGAAATATATATAATTTCTTCTTTTTAACGGGTAGCCGAAGTCGCTAAGGTACGGTCTGTGGTTCAAATCCCGCCAGAACCTAGTGAGAGTTTTTCTAGGGTTTCCTCAATCGCCATAACCGCAAATGCCGGGTAGGTGCCCTAAACTTTTGTGTGGAACGTTTCCTTTCTAATTTTCTTTTGCAGTTGTTCATCTATCATGAGTGTCCACCGTCTGTGTTGCCGTATGCAGCAAGAATGGGCGTTACACACCGCTAAAACAAGAAAGAAAGAGAGAAATGCCAGGTTTTACCCAAAGTGAGACACTAGAAAGCGGTTTCTCCTCTTTTCCAGGAAGAGATTGACACTCGTGCAGCTTCCGTCAACCATGTAACAAATATAGTACGTTACAGGTAATAAGGTGCATTGACCTACAGGGCAAAACTCAATAGACGTTCGCCATCTGTATAGTCATAATGTTAAAATAACACGGTGTACAGTCAACATTAGCACGCAAATAACATTCAGCTGATCGCTGTATCGTGATGCAAAAATAAGTGTACCTACTTCTCAATTGGAAGTGCGTGAGTGGTACACGAACACGTGTGGTAAGACACGGAGTGGTAAACCAACATGGAGTCGTTAACTGGATTTGCACTGTTCAAATCCCGCCAGAGCCTAGTTTTTCCTGGCAAATGCCTAAGGGGTCTCCTAAACTTAGGCCTGGAACTTTTCGTTCCTGAAATTCCTTTCCCAAATATAATTTCATTACATGTATCAACAGTACTCACCTTCTGTGGCGCCATAGTTACAAGAGCGGGCGTTAAACGCTACTACACAAGACGGCAGTAAATATTGCCAGTATTTGCGTTCTTTCCCCCACGCCAGGGCCGTTTGTCGAGTTACTCCGTTTGTTCGCTGTTCCCAAGCGTTAGGGTTGTGGATCATATTCAATAAGGGGTTAAAGATCCCATACTAAGTGAAGTCATATAAACCCACGTAGCAAAAAAAAAAAAAAACACTTTTGGATTTTTTCAAGTAAATTCGAGCAATTTTATTGAAGGTAAAAGAATTAGCATTCAACTCCATCTGAATACAGGTTGCTTAGGTTTTTCATTGTTTAGACCTCGAAAGAATTTGATGTCAAGAAAACATGGGTAGAAACATTCACTTGCCGAGCGTTTTAATGTGTATTGTTAGTTTTATTATGAGTAGTAGTAATAGCAAGAGTAGCGGCGGCAGCGGCGGTGGTGGTTTTTTTTTTTTTTTTTTTTTTTTTTTTTAATTAACATCCTCCAACATTGTGTCATATCGGACGAATGAATGAAATGAAATGGGTGAAATGATGCTCAAATGAGCCCGAGGTCCATGGAGCTTTAAGTTACGCGACATTCGTCTTCTCAGGGTAGGGAAAACCTCGGAAAAAAACCTTACCCGGATAACTTACCCTAAGCGAGAGTGGTGGTGGTGGTGGTGGCGGCGGCGGCGGCGGCAGCGGTGGCGGTGGCGGTGGTGGTCCCAGCATGTTTAAAGGTGATAATATTGCAGTGGCTGTGAGAAACTTATGTGCATGTTTGTACCTATTATTTAAATGTCACAGTGACGTTTTCTTTGAAATTTAACTCAAGATAGCTGCAAGGTTTCCTACTAGCACTAGCGTGTTGGCTTTCCCATAGCATGCAAGTTGAAGCCTCTATGATGCATTGCGAGGTGAATATAATCTAATCAAACGTTTGTTGTGCATTCTTGGAAAGTCGGCGGTTGCCGTCGAAACTGCATATACGGGGTGTAAATGAATAACACCGCACTAATTTTACTGTTAATAGAGGGTTCATAGACAATCAATTTGAGATAGGAAACCTATGGTCTAGGATTAAAAATTACAGAGCTAAGCCTTAAAATTGTTTGATCGTATCACGCCACTGATCATGTCCACTGCAGTTGTAACGCGTGATAAGCGAGCAAGCGGGCGAACTCCGTAACCTGCCTGTTTAGCGTACTGCAGGGGAAGACAACTTCGGACCGTGTGACGTATTTAAACGAAGAGCAAGCTTGTACGTTCGTGTGACATCAGGCGAGAGCGGTGTATTGCTATGCTGCCTAGATCAGCGGCGCTACTTGCACGAAACTGAATGAATATGAAAAATGTTATTTGTTTAGGGAGAACCCTCTTCAGCCTAGTCGGAGGGTTTTTATTGTGTGAGGGATCTTAACGGCGTTAGTGCTAATTTTGTTTTTATTTTGTATTTTTGTTGACGTTGTGTAGTGTTGTGTTTAGTGGTTTTGTGTTTGTGTTCAGTTCCCCGTGTTTCACACCAGTTTGAGACCAGGCTTCAAGATGTAGAAACATTGTCAACTACGTTTCAGATCTTTGCGACCCAGTATTCATTGGATGTTAATAATGTTTCTAGCAGGTAGCAAATTGAATTGATACATTTACAGTGCGACGATTTGCTGAAGGACAAATATAAACACAAGGAAGACTTGGCCGATTTTATAAGAATGTTCCTCAAACCAGATTTCTGAGGTTGTATGCCCTTGTCGCACGGATATTATGTATGTTTGGTTCTACGTATGTGTGCGAACAATTCTTTTCTGTTATGAACCTTTCTAAGTCAAAATCCCGAAGCATATTGTCAGATCACAATCTAACATGCAGTCTTCGGTTACAAATGTGCCGTATATTACGCCCTAACATTGACAAACTAGTTAAAGAAAAGCGAAACGGCAAATGTAGGAATATGTCCATATATATGGCATAAAGCCGAAATGTAATTATTTATAATCTGTGACTATTTCGTAATTGAAACAGGATTAAAATTACGATGTCCCACATGCCATTTCCTCTTCCCCGCTGTGACGTGACACGTTCAATTGGCCTTCGTAGGGAGCATGTGAGCTGAGTAAGCTGACGTCACAGCAGCGATACCTGTCTTCCCCTGGCGTAGTGGATATGCGAAGGTACGCACCTATTAAAAGTGCAGGTTCAAATACCCATCAGCTCATATTTTTGTGCTCTTTCTCTTTCTGTCTTTCTCTGTTGCTTTCTCTTTGTCTTTCTTTCCTTCTTTATTTCCTTCCTTCACTTTTTCTCTCTTTCTCTGTGTTTCTTTCCTTTCTTCCTTCCCTCCCCCTTCCCTCCCTCATTCTCTCCCTTCTTCGCTCCCCCTCTCCCTGCCTTCCTTCTTTCCTTTTTTTCTTCCTTCCTTCCTCCCTTCTTTCTTCATAAGCGCATGCTTAATTTAATTTGATTTGTAGGAAACATTTGTGTCGCCTTGTAATTTTTCGTTCAACTAGTGTTTAAACTTTTTGTTTCAAGTGTGTTTAAATATTATTTATACTTGCATAACCTACACGCTGACAACTTCCTTTTCACTTAAATTAGATGTTTCAAGCCTAAGTAGCAGCTTACAAACAAGTAATGAATAAGCACTTGAAACGGCTACATGCGATTGAATTATTATAAACATAAGTTGAATTGATATTAACATTATAATACAACAGGTAGATACAAGCAGAAGAAAGGTAAGGAAATAAAGAATGAATAAGTGCAGGTTTCATATTTTGGTACCTTAATTAAATCTGATGCTTTGAGCGATACAATAAGAGAAAGAATATGGGTAGAGAATGAGCTTATTATGCAAGTAAAAAGATTTTCTCTAATGGAATAATAACCAGAAATATTAAACTCATTGTTTATAAACCATTAATAAGCCAGTAGTAACCTACGGGTCTGAGGTTTGGTGTACCACAATGGACGATGAAAAGGCTTTGCGATCTTTCGAGAGAAAAATACTCGTAAAAATGTTAGGGCCTGTACATTGTGCTGCACACAATTGGAGAGTGAGAAACAATCAAGGGAATAAATTATTTAATAGGTCAAGGTAGTGTTATATGAAATCCCAGAGACTTAGATGGTGGGACACCTGGAAAGAATGGAGGATGAGCAGAATCCAAAGAAAATGTAAAAGAGGAAAATATTTTCACGAAGAATGAAAAGCTCAACAAGGTGGATGGGTTGTGTGTAGGGAGGTCTTGCTGCAGTGACAGTCAGAGGCTGGAGAAGGAAGGCGCATGATAGACGAGAATGGAAGAAAATAGTAGGGAAGATCAAGGCCCAGTCGAGCTGTAGAGCCATCAAAGAAGAAGGTGCAGATTTCAAAGGAACTGCTCAAAATGGTGGCCTTCAACATCAATGCATAGGCGACATCGACGCAGAAATGATTCGCGAACCCTGTTGACTATTCCTGGTACGTTGCGAATCTCGTGACTGGCTGCAATAATGCGGGCAACCAGCGTCTCCTCAGAATCAATTAATGATGAATATACCATGGTTTGATGATGACCTCAGAAATAGAAATCCTTGGGATTGAGATCCTGCGAACGAGGTGGCCAAGGCATGGTAGGACTACCTCTTCCGGTTCAGCGATTGGGGAAGACTCTATTTAGATGCTCCTGTACGGTTATAGCATAAGGCGCAGGAGCATTGGAAATCGTGTTGGAAATGCAGTCGAGCGTGAACATCAGGCGGCACTTCTTCCAAAAGGGCTGGCAGTACATCCTTCAGAAATATTTTATAAGTGTTGCCACGCAATCGAGGAGGAGGAAGAAGGTACGGCCCAATGACGTGATCAGAAATAATGCCAGCCCATATGTTCACCATAAACTGCTTTTGGTGGCTCTTCTGAACAGTTGCATGGGGGTTTTCGTATGCCCATATGTGGCTATTCTGTAGTTCAGAATCGGCCCATCCCTGGTAAACCTGGCTTCATCGGTGAACAACACCACTGAAAACAGTTCCGGTGGCTGTCTTAAAGCCCATTCGCAAAACTGCAAGCGTAACTCACAATCTTCCGCAGTTAAGGCTTGCACCATCTGCAGATGGAAGGGGTAGAGTTGCTCCTCATGCAAGACTTGCCATACACTTGTGTGGTTGACGCCCATTGTATGTGCAATAGCACGGGTGCTGGTTGACGGTTCCTGTTCCAGTAAACGCAGCACGTCTTCTTCAAACTCTGGAGTGCGATGGGTACGTCTTGCACCGCAATCTACTTTATTTGGCACCACAGAACCACGTTCTCGCAAACGCCGATCTACAGATTCGAAAGTAGTCCGATGTGGCTGCCGTCTATTGGGATACCTTTCGCTGTAAATCCGTACAGCTATTGCAGAACAACCTCCTGCTTCGCCATACACTAGGTGCATGTCAGCAAATTCGGTAAAAGTGTAATTTTGCTCTATGTTCCCACAGTACCTATTCAACTTTCAACACAATGTTATTGTGTGCTGAAGGAAATAGGAAATGAGACGTGGGTGACCCGAGTAGGAAACAGTCACCACATGGTGGTGTTAGTGTCTTCCAGGTTTATTAAGGTCACCTATTGGCAGTATCAGACATTTATCATGCCAACACGTAAGTATTGAGCGCCTCTTTTGGGGAGTCGTAGTACTTTGTGCTCTTATTTGGTTTCAACGTTTTGTGAACTGTTTACAGCAGGCCAACCGTTTGATTGAAAATTGCTCTTATTTACACGGCAAGCTACAGCCAACAGATAGCTTCAGACCATTGGCAATACATAACCTTCCAGCCTAAGTCATCAGATGTGAGGAGAAGCAAAAGTAAACAATACTCTATGCATTGCATATGATGGTCGTATTTTGCCATCTTAAAGCAAACGCACAACATTGTTCACAAAATGGAAAAGAAAGGGGAAAGAAAAAGAAGGGAAAAAAGTTTATCCCCTCTGCGGGTTTGAACTCGGTTTCTCGGGGTTATTAGCTCTACAGTCAGTTATAACCGCGCGGCTAAAGCACACGTTTGACAGTTGCACTTCAATTATGTAGCCGCTTGCCACAGCCTGTTCTCCATTGCAGTGGCGTGCAGCCACATGTTAAGTCTCCAATTTAAGTGCTTTTGGTAACGCTACAATTAGAAATACTTCTTCCGAGAGACAGCAGATAGGCTTTACTGCGTTTCTTATAAGCACTTTTTTAGATTCCAGTGGATAATATTGACATATTTCTTTCTGGTTATGGTTTATTGGACACAATTTCTAATTACTTTGAATACGTATAACTTATTAACTTGACGTCGTAGACCATTGGTTTCCCATCTCAAATTGATTGCCTATGAACCCTCTATTACCAGTAAAATTTGTGCGGTATTATTCATTTACATCCTGCATATTCAACTGTATGTACGTCGTCTTCCGTGGTCTAGGGGCAACATAGCGTCTGGTTCCCGAGGTTACGAGTTCAAACCCGGTGGAGGGCGATGAATTTTTTTCGGCCCTAAAAATCTTGAGCATAGTTTCCTTCGGAAGGGAAGTAAAGGCGATGGTCCCGTGTCAGAGATTTACAAGTAAAGAACCTCAAGCCTGATAGAGGCCTTTGAGCAAACAAACGGCCTTTCACGCACAATATGGAATGGGACTCTGAGAACCATAGCAGTTAAGGAGTGTCCATAAATAAATACTCAATTTCAATTGGAACTGAATTTACAAAGCAACCGAGCTGCCTAGATGGCATATGTGGATATTATGACGTCTTGCTGTGGGGCGCGCTGTAGCCGAGTGGTTGGATCATTCGCTTCTCACCAAAACGGCCCGGATTCGATCCCAGGCAACTGCATGTGGGATTTGTGGTGGACAAAGCGGTGCTGGGGCGGATTTCCTCCGAGTTTTCCGGTTTCCCGGCATCTCTTTCCACCGGTGCTTCTTCATTCCATGTATCAGTGTCACCGCCTGCGGTGCCGTTTGTCGTAAAAGCGGGCGTTAAGCACTATAAAAAGTATTGCAGTTCATAACGGCCAAACTTCCAATACTACAGTACAGTCTGTCTCAGACAAGAAGGATCCTGTTGTAGATAACAAGGCGGAGTTCACTCAACCTGACCCCATGTTTGGCATACCTTTTACAGCACTTGCTGTAGCAACAGTAATTTCTTGACCTTAAATCAAGTAAGATATTACCACTAACTTACTAAATCCATATGTTACAAAATTCATATTATCATGTAGTTGTATATTGTTTATCTTCGAGGTTTCTTAAGATCACGAAGCAAAGCGCGTCATTTGCCTCTTGCCATTTCCTAAGGTTTGCCTCAGTAGTGCTTTTTCCACAGGACACTCCCGCTCCATTGTTATTAATAGGGCTCAGATTTTTAGGTAAATACATACTTTGTTTGCGTCCTAATATGAACTTGAAACTGAGTTTAATGTTCTTGATACTCACACTGGAGTAATTATTTCAAGCTTTCTTGCACATGAAAACTCATTTTATCTTTTATGTAAATAAATATTTTCGGATATTCGCATTAATTACCAAAAGTCACATAAAGGAAACCTTTTTTAAAATAAGTTTCATATATTTACATCAAATCACATAAAAGCAGCAGCAGAATTAATTTTAACAAGTCACCATCCAACTTTTTGAATGTTCAATTACATAATCCAGATGTCAAAATTTGTTATTTAGTATTGGAAGAAAGGATATGTCTGCTATAGTATCCCTTCAGTTGGATAAAAGATATAAACATTCTGCTTTCTCAAGCTACATGAGCGCACAGAATAAGAATGGGGAATTCCTCCACTGCCATGTGCTTGATTAAACATTCGTTATCGCTTCATAGCCCGCCTAGTCTATACGCTGATACTTATAGGTGGCTATTAAACTATATACTCAATTAGTCATTTGTGAATCCGCTAAGTTTATAAACCTTGTAGTTGTATTGTGGTGTTGGAAAGTAACATATTGATAGTTGAGTTCACAGGGGAATAAACATTCTCTGAGTGGGAAGTAGTGCAGGTTACCATGTGCAACAGTATGCTGCGGAATTTAAGGGTATTTTGAATTGTGATGGCAAGCTCCTGTATTGTCAGTCATGTGTAAACAGTGTGTTCTGACGATTTGTGTAGAGCATTAGTTTTAGCGGACATACCCGTTTCGAAAGTGAAGCAACCTATACATATATTGACACACCTGATGAATCAACTTTGCGAAAACATTACCTTGCCAAGTGCTACAATGAAAGTCGTGACGTATATACGCGAAATCTATGCTAATGAAAAATATGGGTGAGCATAAATGAAACTCCAGATTCTAGTGGCAGGACAATTGGAGACGATGTAGAGATATTGAAGAGCGATTCTGTAATATCACAGTCATCTTTTCTACTCAACTGCCAAGGCATGCCTGCTGCAAACCATGTTCTGTTGTCAGATTATTTAATAAACAATGCAGATATTGTGGTCAGGTGATTTACAATATGACGGAGGTTTTGATAGTGTCTGTTCCATATGTTATATCCTTTAGACACAAAAATAGGCAGTTAGCTACACCCCTTTGTTGATCCGGAACAAATACAAACGCGAGTGGTGATTCAGGAGAGTGTGTCGGACAGACGATAACATATGGAACAGAGTATCAATAAACTTAGGCTGCACGTTTGAAATATCGACTTGTGTAAACCGCGCTGCAACACGTGCGACTTAACAGTATTCTGCTCTCCTGATGCGCTCAATTATTTTTTCCATGGCTGTACAATTTCGAACCGTTAAGACATATTGTTATTGTATGAACAAAATAAGCATAAGAAAATCCCTAATTTGTTATTATTGCAACTTATCATAGATGAGCATATATGAAAATAAGAAAACATACAGTTGTTACATTGATTATAGTGGCTCAAGTTTCATTTTTACAAAATCGTTCGAAAATTTACCATAATATGTACAATTCTTAACACTGCTACGTACATTTTCAATCAACGGCACTTTCCACAAGAAATGTTTTTTTTTTCTCCCTTTAGCACCTACACAGAAATTCATGATATCATACGTCAGTTAAGTGGCATCGTATCTAGTTACCTTTCAACTTGTACTTTGCACTATAATATTTCAATAAACAAAACCCCCATTTTTAGGAACGCTTTCTTTTCCGCTTTTTTTTTCTCGTGGCATCTAAAATAAAAAAATAAACTTTCTATCAACGATTTAGTGATGGAATAAAATCGTATTAAACACTTAAAATGTACACATTACTTACAATATTGTTTTAAAAATTCAATTATTCGAATTGTTATAGAAAAGCAGACAAAGTATCTTGACAGTTTAATAAGGCTGGCCCCATGGCTAAGTCGGTAGAACTCCTGCCTGCTGTGCAAGGGGTCCCGGGTTCTATTTACGACTGGAGGATGGGAATTTTTCTTGAACTAGGATTATTCCCCATCCTCCCTAGATCTGAAAGTATGAATGGGAGTGTGAATGTAATAAGTTAATCCAAAGTAATATAAACCCAAAGTTCAAAAATCACCATTGCTGTTGAGCAATTTTTCCAAGGGGGTTAAAAGACGGCGATGTTAAAGCTGGCATATAAATGGAACATTAAAAAGCGTTTAATGAATATAATATATACAGGGGCGGATCTAGAAATATTCGATGGGGGGGGGGGGGCGGTTCCGCTCCACTACCACTTCAGAATAATTAAATTTATGCTAAAACATGGCTAGCTAAATATTTAACTGAAAGAAATAATGTTTAAACTACCAGCAGTCCATGAAGAAGACTGTCTGCAACTGCCACAGGCCCGCCGATCAAATGTTCACAAAATAGTCCTATTATGGATAGGATATTCGAACATTTGCCTGAAATTCCAGAGAATGGGATTGATGCACTTAGTGATTAGTTAATTGAATTTTACGATTTACTTAACTATAAATTAACATTACTACGAAAAAAAGAATAGGATGTTGTGTTGTAACTGATATGCCAATACAACTGGTCTCCTGCGATGTTTTTTGCGAAAAGGCTAATTACCTACTCCGGCCGGAGTCCCTCGATGTTGCGGTGGATGTTAGGTACCACTAAACCATTCACTCTATCCTGTTTCATACTGGATCTTAGATACGTCTTCACACGCCTTAAAGTAGAAAATGATCGTTCGGCTGTGACGCACATGATCGTTAAAAGTTCCTTGATGTTAGGACAGAAGTTATTTCTGGTGTGGATAAGTGTTTCAATAGCAGCTTTCGGTTAATTTTGTTGAGTTTTCCAAAAGTTAAACCATATATTTAATTCCCCTCGAAGCTGTGTAATGGTGCCGGACAAAACTTTTTCGTAAATGCCAGCAGCTTTTACTATATCGTAAACATTGGAAGTAAGATAACTTTGGAAACCAGGAATCGAGCTCTGAAGTTTAACGATGTGCTTGTGTTTGTCATGAGAGAATCTAGTGGATAGTTCATCGAATAGCTAATCCAAGAATGGAAGGAAAACATTAATGCCATAATGATCTTTTGGAGAAGCTGTAGGAATGTTACTTCGATGAGCTTGCCTGGATGCTATTCGAGGAACGCTAACTTCTACATCAGCATTTTTAGCCAATGTGATAGCATTCTCAAAACAGAATGAAAGGTTTGGTTATCACGACACTCTTTTACTGTATCTTTAATTGTTTCAATCATTCCGTAACACTGAATTAGATCAAGAGTTAGATTTTGGAGCTGCCGGGAAAGAGGTAGTCATTCCCAATATTTCAGCTAAGTTAACTAGCGAAATTATGAACTCAAACTTTAGGATAGTGGTGAGTAAAATGTGTGCAGTTTTATTCAAAGACCCTGCCTCTTCTAGGAATGACACTATTGCAGGGAAAATTTCCTTAAACTGCAAAACAGCATCATGTCGTTTTATCCCTCCTAGTTTCACACAGCGATACCAGTTTAGTTTTCTTATACTGAGAGCACACTTCACTAAGTGTTTGTTTCAAGAGTGAGGATCGCTTATTACATTCCCTAATGAAATTAGAAATTTCGCCAGTTGTGTCTAGAGCTTGTCTAATTGAAGTGACAGAACAAACTTCAGAAAGCGACAGATTCAGGCAATGCGCGGCACAGTGGGAGGTTTAACGGCTAAAATTCCGGATTGAACACCGCGAAACTGTTCTGAAAAATGTACACCACCATCGTAGCCTTGTCCACGAAGGTTCGAAATGTCTCGCAGCTTAATTTATATAGTATTAACTTATATAGCCCTTCACCACTTAAATCGTACGTTACAACAAATCTTTAGGAATTCTTCCCTCACACAACCCGTTTCTAGGTCAACAAAGCGCACGCATAATGTTAACTGCTGATTTGCACTGATGTCTGTAGTTTCATCAACTAGAATAGAAAAATATTTCCCCTTCTTAACATCGTCTACAATCTTTTTTCAATTATAGTAGCACAACAATTAATTAAATAATTTTGGATGGTTTTGCTTGTTAGAGTAGAATTTTTAGGCGCATTTACAAGATGGCTGCGTAATATTTCACCCCCTGCATCAACACGAAACTTAAGAAGCTCCCTAAAATTCCCCTTATTTTCACCTTCGAATTCAGGCTCTAAATCTATGGCACCATCATCTCTGTGACCTCGAAGTGGAATGCTCTGGCGACCGCACAGTATGATAATCTGCACAATCGAGATCAGTTTCACGCGATTTTCATTAATTGTTTTCTTCATTTCATTGTTCAACTAAAGTTCAGCATACTTCCCCCCCCCCCCCCCCCCTCATACACTTTTCTAAAATTCTCGCTTTTAAGCAGGGCTGTTTTATGATAGCTGTTTTCTGAATGTTCCCTGTATAGTTGAAGCGTTTTTCTAAATGTCTTTAGAGGCTTAGTTACTATAATCTTTGCAAAACTGAAAGGCATATGGAGGCGGGGCGTACTGCGGACTCCAGCGAATCCTACGCTTGCCCCTCCTACCAGCGCTGCCGAATGTGGTGCATGCGTCTCACACAACCTTATGTACAGACCGTCTACCGGTACACACACTACGCTTGGCAACAGCGCTGTGCTTGAGCATTGGCCAGCGTTCACATGCCTTTAACTTTTGCGAGCGGTATAGAGTTTGTAATTGCACTCTACTACTACGACGACGACTACTACTACGACCGCCACCGCCGCTACTACTACGACTACTGCTATAGTAGTCACCTGTTTGCCAGTTGTTATGTGCACTTCGTTTAATATCAGGAAGTCTACCCCCTGAACCTGTCGTATTTTATGCACATCACATTTATTAAAATTGTAGTGACTGCGCTGCGGCAAGATGAAAACCTGAATACAGAAACTCGGCGTTTAACCAACCCGCGTCACCAAAAGCAGTATAAAATCTGGAGATTTTATTCTATTAGTTATGTTTTGAAAACATAAAAATAAATTTCTTGAAGAATAGTAATAATGGCCATACTGAAAGTCTTGAGCAACAGTTTTTAAAAATCATAAACTTAGCACTTAATCGTGCCCGTTTCGTACGGCTGTTTAAACGGTCGTTACTTATATCGTGATGTTACACGTACCCGCATAGCGGTAAAGAAATATTCCAATAACTCTTTAAATATTCATCCAATCGAAATGTTGCTTATTACAAAACATCGTGGCTAAAAACATTTGCTAAGGAACATTTTTGCAAAAACTCCCAAAAAAGGGAAAGTTATTTTGATATATTCAATTTGAGCCCCATTAGAAATCTTCCACCTCAATAGTCACCTCTATTGTTTAAGTGGGACCAACTATTAAACGTAGTACATGTACCAATTTTCATAGAAATCGGTTTGGCCATTTTTAGTATTTATAGCAATAAAGTAGGATATGACTGTGAGGGGGGAGGGGGGGGTTAAGTTACAATAAAATGTAAATCTGACGTTTCTATTCCATTTTAAAGAACATTTTTGTAATTTTTCGATGGTTAATAAAATAATAAATATGCATTTGCATCTTGAATTATTTTAAAACATTTTAACCAATTAAGAGAGCATATAAATATAATGTATTTCTTGCATTGCATGTATATATGGTGCGATAAAATAAGAACAATGAACATTAAAGCGTTCGGAATAGTTACTAATAACCGTGCAAATTTTACAACCTATATTCAGAAATTAATCTAAAAGGGTTTCAAATAGCACTTCGGGCTCATATTTACAAATTCCGCTCACAGATGACAGTTGACTGCTGGAATGTGCACTTAAGTCTTCCCGATCCATTATTAATTGGTAGCAAGCCGTTCTTAGTAATTGATTGCAATAGCACAATGAGAAATTTGGAGACATTTTGTAAGAAGGTATTTTTGGCGCATGAAGTGCTTACCTCTGATTGGAAAATGATTTATTTGTAGTAGATACAAAATGCTTACAAATGCTACTTTCATGGACACACACTAACAAAAGAATGAATGTTAAAAGCTGCAGCATGTTTAATAATGTGCCACCTTACCCTAACTGTAGCGAAAGAAGACTAGTCCAGCATGGAAATGTTTTTAATGTGTTTATGAGCATAATATCATATTAACCTATAGACTTTAAGTGTTTTTGTTTAGTTTTAAGGACCGTGATCCCCTTTATAGAAAGTTGGCTACCTAGTTATTGTTATATGAAATGCTTTGTTCATGCTTTTTAGGTACAACTAGTTTTGACGCACCTGCAACTTCATTGGTCAAATAACACTGAACAACAAAACAGAAACTTTTTTTTTGTCTCAGAAAGAAACATGTGTGATTCTGATGTAATTTTTTCTCCTGAATTCAGATATGATATCGGGTTTTCTCCATCACGCAAGGTTTCCGAGTGACAGGCATTTATAATTTCAAACACTTGAATATTTTCTACATTCTTAACTACACAATATTCGAACACTCGAACTCACCTAGAAAGTAAGAAATGACGATTTTCTTCTATGTTTCACCCGTGGAGCGTCCCTCTTGATGGTCCAACAATAATCGGTCAGCATACTAGGATTCCATTTGCCTTGATACCTCTTTTTCCATAGCTGAAATCTCCTGATGACCATGTTCATCGCCCACTGCGCCAAGATTTTCCGGGAAGAAATCTAGGTGCGAGTGCAAGAAGTGTACTTTTAAGGACATATTACAACCCAAACTGTTATAAGATCATTGACAATATCACGGTAATTTTCCGCCTTTCGAGTTCCCAAAAAACTAACTTTTTTTAATGCTTGCCAAGCTGCTTTCTCCAGTGGATGCAATAGTTCCTCAAACTTCTCATCATGCATTAGTGATCGTATTTATGGACCCACAAATATCCCTTATTTAATTTTTGCTTCACTAATTTTAGGAAATTTCTGTTTTAAATTCATGAACCCAGGAGTATTGTCCATGGCTTTACCGAAATTCTTCATTAATCCTAGTTTGATATGTAACGGAGGTAGACACAGATTTTTAGGATTACACAATGTGTCATGTTTCACATTTTTCTGTCCAAGAATGAATGATTCGCGTTTAGACCTTTCTTTTCTAATGTAATGGTTTTTTTTCTGTCCCTACTATCCCAAAGACATAAAAACAACAGTACTTTGTGTAACCAAGCTGCAGACCAAGAATAAGTGCCATAGCCTTCTAATCACCACAAATATTCCATTCATGTACAGCATATTGAAGCTTTGCCAATATAAATTTAAAGTTGTCATATGTTTCTTTCATACTAGCAGAGTGAGCCGCAGGTACTGATGGGAATGTATTGCCATTATGCAGAAGCACTGCTTTTAAACTAACTTTTAGGAATCAATGAACAAGCGCCATTCTGTTGAGTTATGCTCATTACGAAATACCTCCATAAGAGACAAAATGTCATTACTAAACACTAAGCCATTTTCTTTAGAAAAATAGTATTTAAATTGAGAATGACGACTACGATAAATACATATCTTTGTATTCTTTTGAAGAAGATTCCATCCTTTTAGCCGGGAACCAAGCATTTCAGACTGGTTTTTGGACTACTTTAAATCTCGTATGAGATCCTTAAGATCTTCTTGAATCAATAAATGAGGCTCAGATGAACAGTTTTGTTCAAAAGTTGTATCACCAAAATCTGTTTCTTTTTCTTCCTTAGTTCCATCAGAATCTGAGCCCTCTTCATCTAATTTCACATGTTCTGGAGGCTTTAGTATGGGCAATTCTTCGCAGTGTGGAACTGGTCTCATTGCAGATTGATCAGGGTACACCACTGTATGTTTTGATTTTGACGTAATCCCTTTAATGTTTGTTAAGCAGAAATAACAGTCAGAGGAGTGATCTTTGGGTTCCGGCATGTGGCGCGTGCCGTTCTTCCATGTAGTGAGACGCCTACTACATGATAAACAACAGATATGTAGGACCTAGGCCCTTGTTTGGTCCCCCACTTTACATCCAAAATAAAGTTCATAACTAGGGCTAGGAAGTTCATGCATTTGCATGTTTTTTCATAGGGGTTAAAAATGTATGCTTTTACATTATGTACACGAATTATGGAATTTAAGTTATTTGGACGTGATTTTATGGTGCATATAACTGCATATTTTCTTGATTTTGATAAATGCATATTATTTCAATACTATAGCCTCTATATAGCATATTTTAATGATTTTTATGGGTTTTTTTTTCCCACCTGGATAATATTTTTCATATTGGTAGTGTTGCATATGATGATGTAACTCCCGAGGCGTGAGAAGCAATGCTGAGTCATGTTGTTATGCAGTAAATCCCCTGTTTCCATCCTTTCATTATATGTATGTGCGTAGAGAATAATCAGTGCGTTATCTGAGAGGTTTAAACAAAGATAAAGTGCAGGTCAATGTTTTGAGCAGCACGATTATATAAAACGCTTGCCTCTGCGTGGTCTTCAAACGTAACAGTGTTGTGAACTGGTTCCCTCCAAATTAAATTATGCGTATAAAATGTTAAAAAGCTCTTCAAATGCCGAAAATAAAACCAACTTAGAGTGCTAGTTTAATTAATTTACAGAAAGAGTTTTCGGGTGATTTAATATCTACATATAATAGGGCACTGTTTTGTGGAGCGTGTGACAAAAATATAGGGAGTGAGAAAAGATTTCAAATAGTTCAGCACATAAACACAGCAAAACGTAAGGAGAATTTAATCAGAAAACTCGCAAACAAATAACCTATTCTAAAACAATTAGTGGAGTGTTTAGGATGTAGGGTTACTGAATTTTCCTATGACTTGTGCCAAGCATTTTTAGCTACTGATATTCCCTTGTTCAAAATTAATAATCCGATATTTAAAAACTTTCTTGCCAAGTACACTCGACAACATGTGCCTGAAGAAAGTACACTGCGTAAGACTTATGTAGGGGATTGTTACAATAACGTATGGTGAAATATACAAGATTTAGCGGATCAGTTTGTGTGGTTGTCTGTTGATGAAACCTCTGATTCTGAACGCCGTTCTATTGCTAATATAATCGGGGGCGCCTTAAATAATGAACAAAAGACTACAGCTTATCTCCTTAATATGTGAAAATTGTCGACCATTGACAATGTAACTGTGACCCAGTTTGTGATGGACTCTTTGAAATTACAATGTGCATGTGGAATCGAATACAACTGGTTGCTTTTATTTGTTACCTTATATGGTAAAATCAGGAAAACTCTGAAAGGTATTTTTCCTAACTTAATTCATATAACTTGTTAGGCACACGCTCTTCATCGAATTTCTGAGACAATACGCGATTATTTCCCACTGGTAGATAGATTTGTGTCCAGTACAAAGATAATTTTTGTTAAATCTCCCAAAAGAGAGATCAACAGCACCTAATATCCAACTTCCTCCTGCACCGGTGTTAACTCGATGGGGAACATGGGTCGATGCACTTTTATATTATGCTGAGCACATAGAAATAATCGAAGAGGTTGTTAATTCATTGGACTCGAACGATGCTTCATGAATAAAAACTGTGCAAAATATTCTGTCAGGCAGTGGGTTAAAGAAGGATCTTAGTTTCATATCTGCCCATTTTTCTTTCTTACCAACAGCCATAACGGCATTGGAAGCTGTAGGATTTCCTTTGCATGAATCACTTACTGTGCTTGAAAAAACAATATGTGATCTAAGTTCGGTTCGTGGTGGTATAGGACAAAAAGTGAAAGAGAACATGAATTATGTAATTTAAAAAAAAATCTGGTTATAAACAGCTGTGCGATATTCGAGACATCCTCGAAAGAAAACCATCTGTCACACCAAGAGACTTGACTCTCTCTCTGTGAAACAGTTAACATCATTTAAATATGGCCCTATAACATCTTGTGACGTGTAAAGAAGTTTTTCACGTTACAAAAGTGTTTTGTCAGGCAATAGACGACGTTTTACTGTTGAAAATTTGTGTAGTGTTGGTTGTGAACTGCAATTTAGCAGTTAATAGTAGCAGCGGGGCCACTTCTGCTTCGACCTCTAAGGAATAAGGTAACTTTACTATTTACACTAACAACTCTTCTACTGCAAAGGGACATGAACTGTTCTAATGAAATAGTGCATATTTCTTGGCATATTTTGAAGTTTTTAAGAGCATATTTGCATGCATATTTCAGTGTTTTTTAGGGCATGAACTTCCGAGCCCTATTTATAACACTTTTTTACTAGTGAGTAAGGTTTCGCCTTTGGGACTTGAGCGTCACTTCACCACATATATAACAAAAGTTGTTAGGATGATTTAAACAAGCTCTGGGCATTTTGTAACTAACAACAAATTAAAGGAAATGTTTGTAAATATATAATATACAATAATGCAGACACAAATCACTCACAATTGCGTGTTTACTGGTTCACCGCTATCTCACAACTGACATCGTTTTAATGAATGCATGCTACCCTAGATCACGCTTGTGCCTGTCTGTACATGTCTAAACCTGCACAACGGTACCATTTGAGTTCCATCACATTTACAATGTTCTAGGAATTTTTATTTTACAGTGGACGGAAAAAAACTTTTATTTAAAGAACTGAAATCGAAATAAAAAAAAGCTATGGGTGATGGAGAAATTCGGAATACATATTTGAAAACACGATAAAAACTGCATTAAGTACAACTATTGGTACTCATGACCACGATACAAAAATCATGTTGGCAAGTGTAATCGCTTATATCATCCATACTAGAAACGCAAAGAATTGCATAGTGATCAAGAATAATACTAAGTATTTCTTTCTTGAGGGGGTTTAAAATTTCAATTTTCTATATTTCTAAATCTGCTGCCTTACTTTTTGCACGTACTTTTGAGTGTCGCAAACCGAGCGAGATGTCTCCGCGGTAACGTATGAGGCTCGCATTCGTAAGATCCTGGGTTCAATCCCCGTGGATTACCCTGAACTTGGGTCACCTCTTCTGACCTTGGGTTTTTCGTAGTTTTCTGTGGTTGGTAGGCGACTGGTGGGGGTGCTTTCTCCTTGTCACAATCTTTCCATTGTTTCCCTTTGATTCCGTTTCCTTGTCATCTTTCAGCTCTGCTAGGTTTATGGCGTGTGGTAGTGTCAGAAAGATCACGGAAGAATGATTAAAGGAAAAGATACTCCCTGTGGATACTAGAGGGCTGCTTGGTCAACGGGTCGTTCAGCTCCCTCGCAGGCAGATTCAGCAGTGCAAGGACTTTCAAGCGCGTTTCTGTGGCCTGACTTCCCGCAGCCTGCAGACTCCTGTGCTTCCTTCACTTCATTACTTCCTCTTGGGTGGCGGGGGTGGGAACCACAGTATATATTGGTCTCATTGTGCGAGGTGTCCCCCCTAAATTGTATAATCTAAACCTGTACGTAAGGTGTTAATGTATTCGTAGTTTTGAATTATAAACGTTTTTTGAAACATTTGCCGGTTTCAAAATTAAAGTCGTTCCACATTTGTTTTTTTTTCTAAAATGTCTACAACTTTATTTACAGCACCAGATATATGTTTTGAACTTAGCACATTGCATTTGTAAGTTCTTGACTACAATTTTAGGAAAAAATGTATAAGCCAGTCAGCCCGCCTCGATAGCGTGATGGTTAGCGTGTCTGCTTCACGTTCAAGAGGTCGCGAGTTCGAATCTCGCTTAGGGTAAGTTATCCGGGTAAGGTTTTTTCCGAGGTTTTCCCTTATCCTGAGAAGACGAATGTCGGGTAACTTAAAGCTCTATGGACCTCGGACTCATTTGAGCACCATTTCACCCATTTCATTCATCGTCCGAAATGACGCAATGTTGGAGGACGTTAATTAAAAAAAAAAAAAAAAAAAGAAAAATATAAGCCAGTCACTGCAAATTAAAACAAATTTTGTCTCCTCGCGCGTTTAATTTTTTATTTAAAAACTATATATATATATATATATATATATATATATATATATATATATAAGCACACGTTATTTTTCTATCCATGGTTTACAGAAAACTCATTCTCAGTAACATTTCAGCCTTCTAACGTGTATTTTGTAGATCAGTTTGAAATGTAATGGAAATAAGTGTGAAAAATGGCTTCAAGGTTTTACATGCTGTTCGGTTGTAAATAGATGCAAACCTATACACATGGACATAAGTATTAGTACAGTGGCAAATACAAACTTATGTTTTGAATGTTTGCCGGTCAAAAAACAATATGAACTTCACACATCTTATTTAAGTACAAATGTAATGCAATTATATTTGCTTTGTTCTAAATTAGTACATAAAATCTTTGTTCTCAGAGGTTTAATTTTAAGGACATAAGTATTCGTACAGAAACATAACATTGTATGTACAACATACACAAAGAAAGTTAAAAGAAGAAACCTTCCTAATATGTTCTAAGCAAACCTGTTCTATAAATTACTTCTCTCAGCTACTTGGGCATTGAGTGGACAAGTTTTTAGTTGTTTCTACACCAATGTTACGCCATTCTGTCACGGGTAACTGTTTCAGTTGAGATTTGCTGGATATGTGTTTTCTTAAATTTGTTTTCCAGCTCTCTCAATAGGTGTTCAATTGGGTTGAGATCTGGAGATTGTGCAGGTGTGTGTGTGTGCGTGCGCGCGCGCGGAGTATTCTATAACAACCACAAACGGACAGTCTGTGCAGTATGTTTAGGGTCATTGCAATTATTGTCACCTAAATTCAGCTTCTCGGCACTCTTCTTGAAACTGCCTTTCAATATGTTAAAAAGGGCAAAGAGTACAGACACAGAGGAGATACCTCGCTCACTTCAACCTACACAGATCTATTGTGGCTAGCACCCCCCAGGAGGCAAGGATGAAATGAGGGAACCAAGGTGCCACACAGGGTCGTAGCTAGACAGGGCACAGAGACGCGCGGAAGTCCCTAACAAGTGCTGAGATCTCTTCATCTCGGCGCCAGGCCCCGCCGGGCAGCCATCACACCCCAGGTCCGGTGTCGCACTGAGCGCCCCCCCCCCCCCCCCCGACGGAGGACAAGGCTGTCCAAACGCCAGTTAGCGCCGAGAACAGCAGTTACCATGCGCAATCATCCGCGCCATCTGCCCAGCACTGCCAGCACTACGCGCCTGAAAGATAGATGATAAGGAAGTGGAATGAGGGGAAATGATGGAAAGGAAACCGTGGTATGAAATAATGCACCCCACCATTCGCTTAAGTGACATGGGGAAACCACGGAAAAACCCATGTCAGAGTGCGCGGTCACGGGGATCGAATCCGCGACCTCCCGAATGCG
The DNA here is from genome assembly GCA_030765045.1 of Tenodera sinensis. Lineage (NCBI taxonomy): Eukaryota > Metazoa > Arthropoda > Insecta > Mantodea > Mantidae > Tenodera > Tenodera sinensis. Next base: position 148,897,168 of record CM060962.1, read on the forward strand.
GGCCACAGACATTACCGCCTGAGTCTTCCCGCTCGGTTTTCAATATGTTAATGTAACCATATCTGACCATATTTCCCTCTATGGATACTAGTTCCCCTACACCATAAGCAGCCATGTATCCCGGGACCATAACACCACCCATGTTTAGCTGTTGCTTGCAAACTTTGAATATCCAATGCTGTATTCGGAACTCTCCACATTTACATTCGGCCATCATTATGAAATATTTTCATCCGAAAATAACTGTCTTCCATAATGCATTGTCCTTTCCTATATATTCCTTTGCAAACACTAGCCTGCTCTTTTGAGTTTTTCTGATAATATATGGCTTCCTTCTGGGTACCCTGGAATGCAACCCAATACGATTGATGAGTCGTCTTATTGTCCTGGGTGTTACATCCTTCCCATGCTATTCTTTTATATATGCAGCAATTTCAGAAAAGGCAGATTTTTTCCACCATTTTCATCAACTGCCTTTGTTCCCTAGAATTTAGTTTCTGTGAGCGGGTCACTTTTTCTTCATTTACTAGTAACGGGTGATCCAAAAGACTGTGAACCGGCTGCGCCGTTTTGTCTGTAGGGTTCTTCTGCGCCGACTGTCGCTGTCATAAAACAGCGCGGATAACATTTTTAAAGCTACTTTTAAAGGCATTACTTACCAATATAATGTAAGTAGATGGTGTAACTGGCCACCGTCGTTGTCCATGAATTTTTGGCACCCTTTAGGAAACTATCCATCACTTGCCGCAGTTCACGTTGAGAAACGCTGGCAATTTCCTGGTGGATATTTTGTTTTAATTCTTCCAGGGTGTGTGGGTTTGTGTTGTACACTTTATGGTTTAAGTTACTCCAGAGATAGAAATTGCAGATCACCTGGAAATCTTTCATCATTGCAAATCGGAATTTCAGTTGGCGAGCTGACTGAGTTAACACACACGAATCGTAAATAAATACACGCTGTGCAGTAGAAAACAAATACTGAGCCATAGTACACTTCGTGACTAAGTACAGGACGAAATAATAAAGCACACTGATAATAACTCAACCACACGATAGTGTGTCAGCTCAATACTGCATTTTCAGAGCAGAGAAAAACAAGTCAACCGCAAGACCTTGTGTACATCAGGTGCTGTTATCGTGTTTCCGGCAGCGCACTGGAAAAACACCGCTCAGCGGTTAGGTTGTTTGGATCTCTCTTTATATGGATTTCTTTAAAATGATTGACACACTGCACTATCAAACGACTTCTCCCTATGGTGTGAGACATTTAAGAATATTATTTTTTCTGTTTGTGTAATGAAACAATCTCCCTTAGGTCTGAAGGTGTTTCCTTTACTTTGCCAACCATTTTGACGATCTGCGGTTCACCATTACTCCATGCAACACTGCAGCAATAGGTGACAGAGACGTTGTGGATTATCAGATAGTCATGTGTTCCATGTTTACCATCGCTGTACGAATGCTTATGTCCTGCGTAAAATGCAACCCTTGAGAAAAAAAAAAAAAAAAAAAAAAAAAAAAAAAAAAAAAAAAAAAAAAAAAAAAAGAAAGAAAAAAAAACATTTTTTATATTTTGTAAAACACTGTAAATGTAATTGGGTCAATATACATATATAAGTACGCTAATAGAATGTTTGAAGTTCATATGTGTCATGAATGTTTGCGTTTTACGTGTAGAAAGTTCAAAACAAAACATTTTCCTTTCTATTGGTAGCTGTAGGAATACTTATGTCCATATGTGTATGTGTCAATTAAGATGTATGTAGCTTGTAGATGCTACAAAGTTTAAAACTTTGTAGCCATGCAGAGTTAGGTAGCTATTATGCTTCAACGCCGCTCCCAAAAACAAAAGTTTGACAAAAAAAATGGCAACATTTTTATCAACCCCCCCCCCCCCCACCCCTCCGCCATAAATAATAAAATTGTACAGTACCGAGATTAAAAATATATCCATCCGAACTGCTACGCTGATAGCACAGTAAGAAGAAGATTTGGCAAAGAAGTTGGGATACCCATAGCATGCCGAGCTCAGACTTGTAGCAGCATACACAAATTAATTTGCCTGCGCTCCAGGCAAGCTGAGGAAGTTGAAAAGGGCCGTTTTTACGTCTTTGTGATGCGCGCCAAGCTTACGTCTTTAAATTACACATCCTTTCTAACCTAAGCTTTTTTAAAAGAAGTTCCTCGATTCAGAACTGCAAGTATCAACATTGGCTTGCGCCTGGTAACCTAGCTGTAAATTTATTTTAAGCGGGAGGGTTTAAGATGTACCAAATCGAAAATATCATGCAACAAAAATGACGCGGGTACTAAAATATTCATTTTGAAAATTCGATAGAATTTATTGACACCTAAGAGTTAAGATTATTAACAGTGTTTAAGACATTGCATGTCTAGTTATAGTTGATTACTTTTAACGAAATATGTCAGCACAGCTTCCTTTGTAAACCTTGCATCTCTAATCCTACGGTACTTTTAATGTTCGTTTGTGTCTGCTTGCTTTCTTTCCTTTCTTTCTTTCTTTCTTTCTTTCTTTCTTTCTTTCTTTCTTTCTTTCTTTCTTTCTTTCCTTCCTTTCTCTCTCTCTCTCTCTCTCTCTCTCTCTCTCTCTCTCTCTCTATATATATATATATATATATATATATATATATATATATATATATATATATATATCATTACACTGCAGCGTCAAGTGCTTACACTATGACGCACTCCTTTAGTGTTTAAATAACGTGTGAATCTAGATTATGTAAGTCCCAGTGGCGGCTATTCAGGTGAAGCTCCACTTCACCAGTTTTAGTTATATTAAATATTATATAGGTGCTTAACTTGTACGCTTACATATACAAACACCATTCGGAAATATGTATATCTGCGAGGGTAAAGGGAAGGATGAAAGCTACCAGCTACGTGCATTTTCTCTTGCGCTTTATCCTTGAAGGTTATTTCTGTCAGCCAGCATATAGCTGCATGTTTATATCCGGTTGCCATGACAACGAAGAAGAATAGGGATTTAGCGAACCTCAGCCCCATGTAGGCTAGTCTAGCGGTTTATTGCCCTCGTGAAAAGCAAGCTAACTCACCTCACACTCTTATTGTTCTAATTAACTAAACAGTGTAAACATACTGTTCGGGTTGAGTACCCTAGTTGCCTATTTTACTGGTTAGCTTCGTTACAACTTCTGTTCGACATTCTTTAAGGAAAAAAAATCTCTTCACAGTTTTCTGTCAGAACCAAATAGAAAACGGTTACCATATACTTCAAAGAAAAAGAACTGATGAAGTTTTCACAACATGTGAAACAGCAAAACAAAGGGGGGAGGGGTAGTTTTCAGGGCGAAAATATGCTAAACTGTCCCAAGATGAACTTCTCCAGAAGGGCAAATTGTTATATTTTGACATATTGGATTTGACCTTGGCACAAATTACCATAGATTCCAAGACCTTGGAGAACTTCAGTTTTGCACTCTCGCTGATTCTTCGAGGTTCCTGCAGCATTCAACTGTTTTCCCCATTGATGCTCTCACCTCTCTTCAGGAAACATATCCGAAATTATTTAAATTAAGTAGTTTGAAAACGGAACTTGATTTTTTATGGAAACGTAGAATAGCAACATAATGCTCCCATTACACAAACATTGAAGTTGGTCAAACAAAACAGTAACATATTTCAACAGGTGTGCAAACCTTTTTCGCTCGTTGTAGCACTGCTGTCAATGAGCGTTTCAGTGGAGAGAAGCTTTTCTGCTCTCAAGCGCATAAAGATTTATTTGCGGAGCTCTATGACCCAGGAAAGACTAACATATCTAGCCAACATCTCGATCCACAGGGGCTTCCTGAGTTACCTGGAAAAGAAGCAGCCTTTTCATGACGACATAACTGAGAAATACGCCAACAGAAAGGACAGAAGAATCAACTTAGTACATAAGAAATACGTATGTTGCATGTGACTTATGTGATAAGAGCTTCACGTATAGTTTAGGTCAGGAGCCGCCACTGATAAGTCCTAATACTAGAGAAAGCAGGTCAAGTAAAGAAAGTAATATTTTGCAATGTAATTTATAATACTACTCCTTTAAAACTGAAAGGCACGACAACATTGTGATAATGGCACACTTAATAGTACTATACTATTACTATAAATCTGATGCGGAGGAATTCAGCGAATACCTGCGTTATGTAACTTTCCCTAGTTTCAGTTATAGTGGCAATGAATGGGAAGTTTGAATTAAAAAGAGTTGCTGTTTATAACTTTTCTATGAGGGAGCGGATAGACTATGTTCTTCAGACTGTTTCAGTGTTTATTTTGGGAAAACATTTATGGTGATGTTGCGAGGTATCTTATCTAGTATGAAATTCAGTTGATGTAGTTTGTGAAGTGTATCAAGGAAAACAAGTGACTTACTGTGGCAGGATGACAAGGATCTGGCTGCAGCGGACGCAGAGGGTGTATGGAGCCCCGACATTGAGCAGAGCTTCCAGGAGGCACTCGCCATCTACCCGCCATGTGGGCGTCGCAAGATCATCCTTTCAGACGAGGGCAAGATGTACGGTAAGTGAACGTCACATCTTGGTGAATCTATGGCTTAATTTCTCTCTAAGGACACACCGTACCACACAAGTATGCAGATCATGTCTGCTGTTATAGGGCGCAGAAAAACTATGAATACGAGATAACCTTACTAGCATGTTTCTTTCAAATTCCCTTACCTTCCCTTACAAATTCCTTACCAACTTTCAACCATTTCCCTCTTTGATGAAGTATACCAGCCCCGAATGATTTACAATTAATTGCTGATTGACATCCCGTTTTGAAAGTTTATTTCAGAGTACCTATAATAAAACCGCCAGTTCGGGAATGTTACAAGGCGACTACAAAGCAACTTTTCCTTCCGATAATGGGATGAAAATCACAAGAAGCGAGGTCCGGAAAACAAGGTCATACAGCCATAGTCCTCAATTCTTTAATTACGTATTAAGTTACCATACTCGATGAGCGGACGCATTGTCTTGGTGCAAGATTATCACGTCCAGGCAGAATATGGTCGCTTTTTGGGATTTTTATTTTTATTTTAGCTTTAGTCTGTTCTTATGTCCGTCGCTCTAATAAATGGTTGTCACTAAACGTTGATGTGTCATTCATAGCACCATCACACAGGATGGCTAAACTTCGGCTTTCTTGCGCCCTTTCTAACAGCAGATGTGGTCGGCATCTGTGGAGCCTGGATAGCGGAGACAGGTAAAAATGATTCTGCACATCTAGGCGATAGTATTTACTAATTGAGTGAAGTTAAGAGGTAATGGCAGGAAGAGCAGCTCGCGGGAGTGTTGAGCATACGTAAAAGGAACTTGCAGAAACAGCCTCCACCCCGGCTCATTCCTTCCTCCAGCTGTTTTCAGCTTGCTAAGTACTTTCACAATTGCTGAGTACATATGTGAAGTCAGCATAACTTAAGCGGGGGTAAAATTGTCCATCAGGTTAGTTATCAGTAATTGTAATCGATGTCACCAGCATTGTTTTATGACGCTAATTATTCTAAAAATTAGCAGGTATTTTTGTTTGTACCCATGCTGTTATTTTAATTCCTTGCAAATTCGCATTAATTGCACTAATTTTTCAGACGACTGAGTAGGAATTAAATCAAAGTTAGCAGTTATTAATTAGTTTAAGGAGTAAGCAGGGTAACCCAGATATTCAAACTTTTTCGTCAAACTATAACGCATGTTTTATGTCTGTAGCAAGTTATGATACTTTTCATTCTTCGTAGTTGTTCTAGGCTAAATTTAGGGAAAAAAAAAAAGCTTTCACTATCCATCTGAGGTGGATAATTAAAGGACAGTGAAACGACTAACGTGATGAAACTCAATTTACATGACTCTTGAATTTTGTGCTGTTTACAAGTTTCTTCCACTGAGTTTTCATGTTCTACTCATTACATTATTATTAGCCTCTATTAAAAATCAAAGATTTCTACATTTAACACAGGAAACCACACTATTTTCTCTTCCACTGTTAATTCTTAGTGCAAAGCGTTGCTACGTAACAACTAATAAACCGTAACATCTAATAAACCATAACATTCTGTTGATACTAAAATCATTTTGTTATGAGGATTGCAGATAGAAAAACGTATCAGTTGGCAACATCTGTATATTTCCCATAGCCTCAGGCAAAACTGCAGCAGAGTGAGATGTCCTAACAAATAGTATCTGTCCACATGGAAGCTATTCTTATAGAAGTCTAATATACAACTTTTTAGAATTTTGTTAACAAAATTATGGAGAAAAACAATTACTGATTTTGTTTTCATGTCATGGAATTGTATTTAATGCAAGTTTTATTTGTGGACTGTTCATGTTTTTTGAAAACTTAATTATGTGTCCATTATCCCTAGCAAGATTGGATTTTTTTCTGTACTTCAAAACTAGATCAAACCGTATTTAAACAGAAATAACCTTCTCATTTGTCACTTGCGTTTGACCATCGGTTTAAAGTATCTGTGTGTACCCGCCATGGGCGTAACTTGGGACTCAGCTGGGGGGGGGGGGGCACTAAAAGTGAGAGCCACATAATGAAACAGAGTATGATGAATTAAAATATTTTTCAGTGATCAAGAACACAAAACATTCTATATTATTATTATTATTATTATTATTATTATTATTATTATTATTATTATTATTATTATTATTATTATTATTATTATTATTATTATTATTATTATTATTATTATTATTATTATTATTATTGTTATTAATACTGATATTATTAATATTTGGCACTAACGCACTAAGTTCGTTTAGTTCGATTATCAAACCAACTTATTTTATTCTCGTTTGTCAGTTAGCACACTGAATTAAAGAAGTCCGGTGTATAACAGTCGTACGACTTCCTTTCTATTTATTTCATAGCTAGTCATATGCAAGTCTCGGAACTTGGAGGTGGCCTGCCTTGTGGCCAAAGCTAACGCGTGGTTGTAGGTATTTGTTGATATTGAATACAGGTCCCCTAGGCCTCAGGAACAGATGGTCCCAAGTTCCGAGCCTTGTTCACATGAAATTTGTGGTTTTTTTTAATTACCTTCTGTTCCTCCTAATGAATAGTTATTTTAAAATAATTAATACCAAGGTTTGTCCGCAGAGGCTACTAAAAAGGTTTGGTGTAATAATGTTAGTAATGGTGTTAAAATACTTTGCGCAGCTAATGAGAAACAAAGGAAGTAAATGCAACACTACTTACCATCACAATATACTGGCACGTTATTAGTATATTGGGATGCAAGTGCGGTAAGTGGATCGTTGGGAGAGCGAGGAAGGGATGTTTAATTTCTTTCCGCCCGTTTTAAACTCCTTACCATTTGGGTAAAGTAATAAGGTGCCATAAGTGTGTCCTGTATCACGTTTCGGTGATACTGTCTCCAATATATCGGTCTTCGAAGAATCTTCTAGCAGCTGCGCTAATGGTGAGCCTCAGTGTATTTTCTTTCTTCTTCAGTTTTACTGTTTTGGTCTTTATTCTTTAAAATTCAATCCTAGTGCTAATCTTGCTCGCTGAGCTGAACTTCATGTAGGTACATTTACATTGTTCGGTACTTAAAATATTGGTTGTGTTTTCTTTCCTAATATAAGTTTTATAGGTGCAAATATTTTTGTGACATTTGTAGTGCTTTTTATGAATTTCTCCGTTAAATGCCAATATCTAACCCAATCGTGTGATTCTTGTGTGTAAGTATACGATAGTGGATACCTATGTTTTTCAATACAGGATTTGTCGATCACTAGACGACAAATAGGATAAGGAGTAATACAATTTTATTCCATAATTTTTCAGTTTGAGTGAAACATTTACCTCGACTTACTGTGGCATTTTCTGATAAGACAGTTGCTATTTGCCCATATTTAGGCTCATGTGTTCCTTATACGTGTTTTACTTATAGTATTCCTACAGGGTAGATGTTGACGAATTTGCTGGACACATCAAACATTACAAAAGTAACCGCCGTGACTGGTGTATTCTTTTTATGAGTCTCTAATCATTAGGAGTGTGGACCTAATACGGTGATTGCATAGGGTTCCGTGCGTTTAGCCGTGATACTGAGGAGTTGCGTGTGTCAAGCAATTCATAGTGCAATGCCTAAAACAACTAGCTCACGAAGTGCAATAGTAAATGATTTAGTTGAACAATTTGGACGAAATATATTTCTTCGATAAGGGGGTGTTATATGTGCCGTGTGTAATTTCAGATTATTGCGAATTAAAAAGTACTATTTTGAATTTTTTTTTAAATTAACGCCCTTCAACGTAATATCCTATTGGACGGTGAATGAATGAAACGGGTGAAAGACACTAATAGTAAAGCACGTAAGAAAAATGTTGAACCCAATTCAAACAAAAACCAATCCAATCCAAATAGTCGGTCACAATTCATTAAAGATTTATGTGACATGAATTAACTCAACTGGAAACACCTGGTCTACAAATGTCCAAGGGTATTAAATTAATCGAGCAAGTGTGCGAAAGAATTAACAAGGTACCTCAAAGACCCTGTCCTGATAGGGTAAAAGACATTCTATAGCGTAATTAAAAAAAATAATGGCAGTGTTGAACAATTTGTTGAAAACACAGGACAATAACCTAATGACGATATAAATATTTTCACGTACGCTACATTAACCTCGTGCGATGTCGAAAGAAGCTTTTCGCAAACATATTCTAACTGATAAACGCAGAAGTTTCATCTGTGACAATCTACATGTCTACATAATCTATGTTGTAATTCTTTCTTACTGTGATTGAAAAATATGTACCTACCTATATTTCATTTTGCAACTTATTTTCTTGGAACTTGTTAGATGAAGCAAATACCTTTCCTGAGCTTTATTTCACTTTTTTTCGGAGCTGCTAAAGGGTACTGTCTCCAAAAACAAGAAGGGAGGGAGGAGTACAGGCTCACTGAATTACTTATGGAACTACCTTCAGTAAAGAAGGGAAAAAGGGAAGAGCTTAAAAGATTTCTTTGACATCGCACCAATTAGGTACGTACGAAATGTAGGATTATTGTATGTAAGGCAATTCATATACTCCGAACTGTACGTCTGATACACGTGCCGTGAGCTCCCTTACGTGGTCATTTACGCTCGCCACGAAACAGTACAGGCACACATAACTTGCAGTAAACATCCGGCACTCCCACGGTTTAATCATATTGAATATTGAAAGATTTTCCTTTCTGACACAAATTGCAAGTCGAACGATTGTTTCAGATTTTCTTTACGAGGTACTTTATATAAAAAATTCTCACCCAATGCTAATGTTGATTCACCATTTCCGGTGTGTGCTAGTGCCTTATGATACGCGGTTATTTGCTTCTCTTGTAATACCTTGGGAATTGTAACCTTACATTTTTGTTCCTCCATATCATGCGAGTTATATAATTTGCCTTCGTGCTTGCCGTGTACCTGTGTAGCCTGAGCCATCACAGTTGTGGATTTCTTCTTTCTTGAACTGTCGGTTACCCGGTATGATTCCTAGTGTGGCATCCTCGGCTCCTGGTGGTCCTCAGTTCGACGACACTTAATGGCGTGCCACGTATGATGCTATCTCCAATATCTCGGTCGTCACAGAATCTGCTACCAGCCTGCTCAAGGGCATGCGTGGGTGGGTGTGAGGCAGTAGCGTATATTGTGGGACATCACAGCTATCACAGAAGTCCGTATCTAAATTAAACTAGAAATTAATAAGTAATAATAATAATAATAATAATAATAATAATAATAATAATAATAATAATAATAATAATAATAATAATAATAATAATAATAATAATAATAATAATAATAATAATAATAATAATAATAATAATAATAATAATAATAATAATACCAGCCAGTTTTCCTCATGAACAATTAGCGCGTAGGATGGAATACCTGTCGTTCTCTACCACTGAACAGGGGTGAATAAGGGGAGAGTGAGGCGGAGAAGTACAGGGACAACCACGCCAGGGGTTCGGAATCCCATGTGGTATACCTACCCGAGTGTCTCCGAAATGTGCCGTATGGACACGACTGACTTGGAGTTAGCAAGAACGCTGATTTTACTTTCTCTACTGGTAAGTAGGGGAAGTATTGCATTCCTCCCAAAATTCGAAGTCGACATTTCACCGGAAATATATGTTTTGAGACCCCCTGAATCAAAAAAAAGCATTTTTAGAAAAAGGTCCGCCCGCTCACCAGCCCGCGCGCATGTGTACGTCTGTCAGTCTGTGCACAGCATAACTCAAATACGAAAAGTCGGTTAAAAACCAAAGTTGGTATTTAAGTTTGTCTTTCAAGGATGCGACACGAACATTTTGAAGAAAATAGCTCCACCCTAAACTACCCTTTACATGGAAAATTTTGATTTTCTTGAAGATGGCTCTAACGATTTTGATTAAAATGTCATATGTTTAATATATTTGTATGACAAATGAAACGTATATTTTAAATTTTCTGGCTATGGCCTATGTAGTCCTGTTTACTCTGGATGGCTTTTGAATACACAGTTCATGTCTGTACTCCATCCAGCCTTAGATCCACCCCTTGTATCCCTCCGCGATAACCTGATGTTCATATCATCTGCGACTAACACAAACGCCACGTGGACTCAAGCTTCGTGTTTAAGATGCAACAGAGCGATATTTACTCGGGAGTTTTAGAAATAGCGCTGCTATTGCGTTACATTCAAGTAGTCTTTACCAGGGTTATCGTACATCTTGAACAATCAGAAAATCACCAATATTTAAGGTACTATATTTTATGGTGTGTTTCGGTTTCCGGCGTATCGCGGGTTAGTTGTTGACGGCTTGTGTTTACATCAGGTGCGGATCTAAGGGTGGAGCGATTATAAATAAATGTTTTTGCAGAGTGAACCATTTCGGAGATATTCCTCGTTATTTGTGTTAGTTTCGGAAAACGTAAAACTTCGGTGAAATGGAACATCGTTGTTCATTTTTTATATGTTAGGCGTGCACAGAGAACGGGATCTCAAAGCTTTAAAGGATTTGACTGTCGCTCAAAGCCTACTGTGTTCTAATATTCCCCTTGCTCCTACAAGGAAATAAGCAATAAGATAATTTCTACAAGTGCTTATCATATCGTAAACCGTAGGAGATAAACAAAATGTTACTATACAAAAAATATAGATCTCGCTAAAACACAATTTATGGCCAAGTAAATTTTTTATAGAGTGAACCATTTCGGAGATATTCCTTGTTATGTGTGTAAATTTCGGAAAACTTCCAACTTTCGTGAAATGGAACATCGTTATTCATTTCTTTATATGTTAAGCGTGCAAAGAGAATGGGATCTCTTCTTTCCGTGATTACCCTCCCCTTATGTAGGACTTAGACCCGCTGGGACTTACAAGCCAGCTTAGGGTCAGATGCCTGTAGGGAAGCAGAGGGACCTCTGGACCAGAGAGAGTGAAAACCTGGAAGCGGGTGGTCAACCAAGCACCAGGTATGATAGGTAGTAAGAGGATGATATGAAATGCAGACGAAATGGATTGGAAGGGTGATAATGGAGCAATTTGGTGGAATGAATGGCGGGGGAAACCGGATAACCCGGAGAAAACCCGCCCAGACGCCGCTTCGTCCACCACGAATACCACGTGCGGGTGCCGCTTAGGTAGAAGGCGAGCGGTCTAACCACTCAGCCACGGCGCCGGAGAACGGAATCCCAAAGCGTTAAAAGATTACACTATCGCTCAAAGCCTACTGTATTCTAATATTCATTCCCCTTGCACCTACAAGGAAATAAGCGATAAGATAATTTCTACAAATGTTTATCTCAACCAACATGAAGAAGATATAGGAATAAGAGTTTGTAAGAATGGTTAGTACAAGAGTAGAGAAAGTCATGTGAGTGCAACACATCAGATTTTTAATATTGTGCGATTGTTACAGTTTTCAACAGCTGTATTAGTATTATTTATTTCATAGTGCACATTGTACCAAGACAGTTGCTAGTACTATTAATCGAAATAGATGTGCCGCGCTGTAGCCGAGTGGTTAGATCATTCGCTTCTCACCAAAGTGGCCCGGGTTCGATCGCAGGCAGCCGCATGTGGGATTTGTAGTGGACGAAGCGGCGCTGGGGCTGATTTACTCCGAGTTCTCCGTTTTCCCCCGCCGTCTCATTTCACCGGTGCTCCATCTTCACTTCATGTATGACCAGTGTCACCGCCTGCGGTGTCGTATGTAGCAAAAGAGGCCGTTAAAAAATCGAAATGAATGGACCATCTGTAATCAGATAATTAGTCAAACGACCATACTCGCAGTTGAAATAGGTGAATTGCTATAGTAACACAGGAAAGGCCTACTACAGCTTTTCCACACTTGCAGTGTGAGAAGAACGGGAAAAAATAAGAAGCCTAAGAAAAGATATTTTAATATAAACAATTGTGTGTATGTGGCTGACTGGTTCATATGAATATAATAAATGTAACTGCTGGCCATGCTTGTTGTTTGCAACAGCTTTGGATAAACATGAGGAGATCAACAATTATGAACATAGGATTTGAAGAAATATATGGTCAGAAACTATGAGCGTTGCTAATGAAGAGGACGAAAGGCCTAGAAAGAGAAATTGTGAAGATGAAACCCATTCTTCGTACTTAGGATTTTCTGTGAAGTTCTGGACACATTAATAACTCGAACTAAATTAAGATTTGAATCACAGATACAGTTAAAGTTTCTGTGGCCTTACTGGATTCTAAACATTCTGGGAGTTACGATGAAAGTTTTCCAACAAATGTATTATGTGAACCGAGAGAACCATGTGTTTCCTATTTCGATGTACTGTCTTTGAAAGACGAGCTGACAGTGTTATATTCACCTCAAAAAATTTTCTAACAAGTCCGTTCAAACCATTGCAAATTAAATGAAATCAGATGGACTTGGTATTGTGTCCAGTGAAGTTTATAAACTATGTGAACTGATTTTAATATTTCCTTCCACTACTTCAAGTTCAGAAAGGAGTTTTTCTGCCTTGAAACGAATAAAATTTTATTTACGGGCAACACAAAAAATTCGTCTGAGCAACTTGGTTCTTCTATCGGTGGAAAAGGTCATTTGTTTCACTGATTTAGACACCACGAGGAATTGTTTCCTGATAGTGTGACAACGCAGTTTACCGTTAAAGAAAGACGGCTGGAATTTATGTGTATACCAGGTGAGCCAGCCGCGCCTTATTTTTTAGAAGGGAGGCTACCCATCAAGCGCCCTGTGCGCCTTAGTCCAGTTTTGCGCTTACTAAAACGTATTTCTTGACGCTCTTAGACGAATCAGCAAAATTTAGAGGAACAGCGATTTAAAGGACAGAACGTACTAAAGAACACCTAAAAAAACATACGACTCGTTTACTGAGAGCGAATTCCAGGTTTCCAGCCGATACCTTTTATTGGAGTATACATAGCAATGCAATTCAGTAAACGCCTTTGGAAAAACGTACCTACCATGTGAGTACGTTAACAAGATCAGGTGAAAAGAAAAATATGAATTCTTGTGCTTAGAGCCGGGTTGGCTAAAAAAAAATGATGATATACCCCTTATCCACCATAGACCCGTAGAGTCAAAACGCACAAATGATTAAAAAAAACGGCTTATTTACATTTTGGCGTAAACTACGTGTCGTACAACTCAAATAACATGCATAATAGCTTTTGCCACTTAAGTAATAATATTGAAACGCCCCACAAATCATGATTTGAAGCTTTCCTGGCGACGAACATAATCAAGATGTTCTCGGACTTCTAGCCAGGTGTAGTGATGCAGAGCCATCGACCTTTCGGGAGTATACATCTCACCCATCATCAGGATGATGAATGACTAGCAATTTTTTGTGGTGGGGAAAAAGGCTACTTACGCCCTAACCGCATGCAAGCATGCGAGTGTAAGACTCCTACCCGGGGAGCCTACTCACTAAAAAAATCCCACCGGAAGTCTTGAGGTCAAAACCTCATTGCTGCAGTACCCCATAGATGCACCTGCGCGTTCTGTGGTGATAAATGAATGCTGCCTGCCAGTGGCAGTAACAGCGAGTGAAACTACTGAAGTGCCAGAGGACAAGCATGATCTAAGCCCTGAGTGCCCCCTGGTAGCAAGTGATTGTGAATATTATAAGTGGTGAACTCTGTAGTGGTGGTGGATGATGTCGTTGATCAATCTTGGTGTCAGTTGAATTTGTTGGTGCACTTCACATGCCGACATAGCGCGTCGCAGCCGCGGCCGTTATGTTGTCGAAGAGGAACTGGTGTAGGTGGAGCGTCTGCATCTGTTGTGGCTATTGGTGTGGTGTGGCTATGTCAGACTTCTGTGGAGGCTGAGTGGCTGCGAATTCTGTTGATGGCGTCTGTAAGTGTGGAGATGGCCTCCTCCAGGGTGGCTAGGCGGGAGCTGATGTTGAGGATCTTGGAGATTCTGTACTGCATCCAGCCAGGCACGGTCCCGGGAAGGGGCGGCCGGGGCAACTTCTTCTCTTGGTGCAGGTGTTGGTGTTGCTGATGGTGATGTACTCTGCGCTGGTTGTTAGTCTAATGGAACTGGCTGTGGAGCAGTGTGCGCCACTGGTGTGGGTCTCTGCTGGGCTCGGCGGGGATGGAGAGGGCACTGTGACTGACCTGTGTAATGGCCAAAGCCATTACAGGTGACGCAGTACCTACGGCGGAGTCGAAGGTCGTGCCCTGTGCACTGCGCTGTAAGGGCCCGGGAGCCGCAGTAGTGGCACCTGGGGCCGGCTGTGCAAGTGTCGGTCGCGTGGCCGTACTGGCAACAGCGGCGACAGGGGACCAGACGACCGGTTCGACTGGGCTCAACTCGCAGGCGCTGGCCAAATAAGGACAGTCCCACGGCCAGGGCCGCTTCTCGGTCGCCCAGGTCCCGAAATTCCAGCCGAAGCATCGATGTTGGGCCACGGTCAGCGATGATCCGTGTGGCCCTGCTGACTGAGTTCCAGTCTTGCCTGGCGGCGGTTAGTAGGTAGCGGCACGGGAAGTCCCGAGGTACCCCGCATACCACTGCACTGTGTCGCCAGGCCTGCGCTGTGGGTGGTGGCGGCGTCTGCGTCGGCTGGTGGTGCTGGGTTTGGCTCGGCGGTGGTGCAGGTTGGAGCAGCTGAAGGAATAGCGGCGGTGACGTTGGTTGCTGCTGAGTGAGTGTCTGCGGTGGCGTTGATTCGTCGTTCTGGAGGTCGATCAGCTGCCCAAAGGGAATGGGCGGTGGCGCTGGTTGCCTGTGCTGTGGCGACGGGGGCGTCCGCAATGAAGGAGGTGTTGGCGGCGCGGGTATAAGCACCTCAGCGACTGCTCGGGTCTAGCAGCGAGTCGCGAGTGGCGACTGGTGTGGAGATGTTGATATTTGCTCCTGCTGAAGAGTGGCACTTCTACGCTCCGATGGTGAAACAGCCTGGGCCACGGCAAGAGGCTTCGGTGCGGCTTTGCTGGACTTCCGAGTCGCGCGCTTCTTGTATCCCATGGTGCTGTCTGCTCTGCGCTGACTCGTTTTTTTTTTTTTTTTTTTTTTTTTTTTTTTTTTTTTGTGGTGGGGAAAAAGGCTACTTACGCCCTAACCGCATGCATGCATGCGAGTTTAAGACTCCTACCCTGGCTTCGAACCCGGGCAGCCTACTCACTAAAAAACCCCACCGGAAGTCTTGAGGTCAAGGCCTCTATGCTGCAGTACCGCATAAAGCACCTGCGCATTCTGTGGTGAGAGATGGAAGCTGCCTGCCAGTGGCAGTAACAGCGAGTATTGCTGATGTGCCGGAGGGCAAACATGACATAAGCCCTGAGTGCCCCCTGGTAGTAACTAATGGTGATGTGTATGATAGTTGATGGTGTTCTTTTTGTGTTTCAGCCATTTGGCATCGTTAGGTGTAGATGGATGTGATGGATGAGTGAATGAGCATGTTTTGTTTTAAAACTCCACCCGAAGGTTTCGTTTCTTGTCCTTAGCGTATTTTTTATTATTATTATTATTATTATTATTATTATTATTATTATTATTATTATTATTATTATTATTATTATTATTATTATTATTATTATTATTATTATTATTATTATTATTATTATTATTATTATTATTATTATTATTATTATTATTATTATTATTATTATTATTATTATTATTATTATTATTATTATTATTATTATTATTATTATTATTATTATTATTATTATTATTATTATTATTTAATTTATATTGCGTCCTATAATCTATGCTAGTAGTATTTTAAGAAATGGTTATATAACTAGGTGCAGTTATGGTGTTATTTATAAGATTTACAACTTGTAGAGATAACTTCTACTGTGTCATTTAATCTTAGTTACTAGGGTGTGATTAAGCCGGAGGCTTCGTCATTAATCGTGTACCTGATCTTGCCTGGTCGTATAAGTGCACACATGGCGGGCTGTCTGCCTGGAGTGCAGGAGTGAGCCTGTGCCACTACCGGGGAGGCCCTCGTCTCCCGGGGTCCGCCTTGGCTAGGTAGCACAAGGACTTGTGAGGGCTTGAGTGTAAGTGTATGTTTTTATAGTGTTGTGTGTTTGTTGTGTGCTTCCCTTCATCCCCTAACCAGTAATTTCATGGTACTAAATTATTCAGGTATTCCTGTATGTTGAGTTCGGGTTCGCCTATACTTATAGTGCGATCGAACAATGAAAGAGGGCGGAGGTGCTTGTCGCGAGTCATATCATACTCCCCGAGCATTCGTATTTGCTCGTTGTGGTTCTTATTCTTTTTGGCGTATAGGTTGCATGCCAGGTGTTTAATAAACTGCTCGATTGTGAGCATTTTTAGCTCTTCATGTAACTGGTAGGTCGGAGCCTCTGGCGGTAGTTTTGCAATAATTCGCAGTATTCTATTTTGCATCGTTTGGAGGCACTTTATGTGCATTTTTGCCGCATATCCCCATACCGGGGCGGCGTAAGTTAAGATGGGTCGGATCAGCGTCTTATAGAGCGTAAGTCCCATGCGTAGCTTAAGGCTGCTGTTAAGATTTATGAGCGGGTACAGTCTGTTGAGTTGGCCATTGGCCTTTGCTCTGGCTGAGTTAATATGCTCTCTCCATGTGAGATATTCGTCCATCTTAACCCCTAGGTACGTGACGGATGTCTCCCACCCGATAGGTTCCTGATTTAGGGTGAGGGGTGGGAGGGCTCGCCTCCTTTGCCTGTGTAATTTTCGCCTGGTAAAAATGATTGCTTGGCTTTTTCTTGCATTTAGTTTTAACCGCCATTTCGTGAACCAGGGCTCCAATGTGTTTAGAGCATTCTGGAGCCGCAGGTGTATGATGCGTGGCTGAGTAGATTGCGTGGCCAGTGCCGTGTCGTCCGCGTATATGTATTTATCTACTCGTACTAGTGGTGGTAGATCATTGATATATATATTAAATAGTGTAGGCCCGAGTAAACTTCCTTGTGGGACTCCCGCGTTTATGGGGTGCAATGAGGATTCGGTATTCTCAATTGAGATTCTAAAACTCCTTCCACTGAGGTAATCTTTTATTAGGGCGACCATTGAATCTTGTACCCCTATGTGAATGAGTTTGTGGAGTAATCCTGCATGCCACACTTTATCGAAAGCGCGTTCTATGTCCAATAGGACCACGCCTGTCGATCGTTTAGTGTTAAATCCCCTGGTGATACTTTCGGTAAGCCTAAGTATCTGTAGGGTTGTAGAGTGATTGGCCCTGAAGCCGTACTGGTCGTCAGTTATCACGTTGTTTTTGATTAGGAATGAGTTGAGGCGTTTAAGTATTATTTTCTCTAGCAGTTTACTTAGTGTGCTTAAGAGGCTAATTGGCCTGTGATTAGTAGGAATGGACCTATCTTTATGTTGCTTAGGAAACATAAGGATTCGTGCTTCCTTCCAGCGCTTTGGGAATTTTCCGTGTTCCAGCGTGACTCAGAGAATGGGTGGGTGTCACAAGAGGGAGTCCTCCGTGGTGGAGCCTCTTGACAAATGCCATGCCAGGACAAGTCCTTTACTGGCTCAATTATTTCTATTTAAATAGGACGGTGGGAGGACGGTGGGAAAAGTTGGTTGGGATTGGTTGGTTGGAAATTATAGAAGTGGTTACTGTGTTGTCATTGGTTAATTTTTTTTTTTTTTTTTTTTCTGGTGTTGACTTTTTAGTCTAGATTTGGCCAAGTAAGTGTCTGGGGCGTTTGTAGGTTTCCCCGGGGTCAATGTCATACTCCCCGAGGCCACGGATAAGGGCATTGAAGCTCTGTGGTAGGGAATTGAAGAAAGTATGAGATAGGGATAGAATATGGTCTGTCAGGGTTTGAATGGAAAGGTCTCTGTGGATGTCTCTGTTAGGGATATACCAGTCTGCATCTACTGATATTCGTAGAAATCTGTTCTGCAGGGTTTCTAGGCGTTTCAGGTGTGATCTTGCAGCGATTCCCCAGACTTGGCATCCGTAGGTGATAGCAGGGCGGAGGACTTGCTTATACAGGAGCAGTTTGTTGCGAATGGACATCGTCGACTTTCTATTGTACAGCGGGTATAACATAGCCATCCTACCGTTGATTTTGTTGGATATGTTGTCGATGTGGGGTTTCCATGTAAGCCTATGGTCCAAGGTGACACCAAGATATTTAGCTTGGTTGGACCAGTTCACTCTACCTCCAGCTATTTGCAGTTCTGGTAGATCTTGTACCAGTCTTCTGGTAAAGGTGACTGCCTGGGATTTTCCAGGGTTGATTTTTAATCGCCAGGTTGAAAACCAAGCTGTCAGTGAATCTGCATACCTCTGTAGCCTGTTTACTGCTACTCTGGGATTAACAGAGGCAGTGGCAATGGTGGTGTCATCGGCGAACTGGTAGAGTGAACACCCCTGGTAGGATGGTAGTGGATTTATGTAGATGAGAAATAGAAGAGGCCCGAGTACACTTCCTTGAGGGACTCCTGCATGTATTGGCCTGGATCTTGAAGATACTTCTTCTTTACAGACTGAGAATGTTCTGTTTCTAAGATAGGAATGAATCAGATGAGTCATGTGGGGAGAAAAATTGTAATGAATCAGCCTGTAAAGGAGCCCCTCGTGCCAGACTGAGTCGAATGCGCGTGTGATGTCCAGGAATAGTGAGACAACAAACTGCCTGTTATTGAAGCCCTTTATGATGTCGTCCACCAGTCGAAGCAGCTGGTGTATGGTGGAGTGCCGCCGGCGGAAACCAAACTGTTCTGGCCTAAGTATCTGGATGGTATCTAGGGTGGTTTGAAGCCTAGCTTGTACTATCTTCTCAAAAATTTTGCTGATTGATGGAAGCAAGCTTATTGGCCGATAGCCTTCAGGTGAAGAAATATCCTTCCCTGGTTTCGGCAAGGTGATGATCTTAGCATGCTTCCATGCCGTTGGTAAGTACGCCAGATGGAGTAGGGCGTTGAAGAGATGTACAAGTAGGTCCATCCAGTTTTGCGGTAAGGCTTGTAGAGCTGCATAGGGTATATTGTCATACCCTGATGCCTTATAAGGAGCTACAGATGAAATG
Source organism: Tenodera sinensis (assembly GCA_030765045.1). Lineage (NCBI taxonomy): Eukaryota > Metazoa > Arthropoda > Insecta > Mantodea > Mantidae > Tenodera > Tenodera sinensis. The sequence goes on from CM060962.1 coordinate 148,916,703, forward strand.
TGCTGTTGAACTTCTATTTTGGAAGTTGGACTGATTTCTGGCATAAAAGGCCTCGACAAGAACTCAGTGACATGGTCCTCGACGTCATGTCTAAGATCCATGTCGCAAGTGTCGGCTGGATGGAAAGTTTTTTCCAAAAATTCGGCCAGCAATTCCACCTTCTCTCTGGCTGATTGGGCTACTTGGTTGCCTTGGCGAAGGGGTTTGTCCTGGACGGGTAATCGAAGCAGTGCCTTGGACATGCGCCAAAGGGACTGATCCTCCGTGTCGAGCGAAGATAGCTTTCGCTCCCATTGGTCATTCAGATGTTCAGCAAGCTCCAATCTCAGGACACGTTGAAGTCTATTAAACTCCCTTCGATCCAGGGGGCAACCAGAGTGTTGAGCTCGGCGACGTGCTTTGTTCTTCGCCGCAATCAGTTCACGAAGATGGCGGGGCAATTTCTTAACTGCCTGAGCTGGGCCTCGACTTGGTGGTGTTGCCTGTGTTATGGCTGCAGTTATGGTGGTGTTGATGTTTTGAACCAGCGTGTCTACATCTTGTACTGTAGTGCATGGTTCAATAGTCGCTGGTATCTCAGCCATTATGTTTTTGAATTCCTGCCAGTTTACTCTCCTTGGAGAGGGAATCAGTCGCTGTGGTTTGTAGTTAATCCTGGTTTGAAATATGAGCAGCAGGGGGTAGTGATCTGATGTTAGTTCAGGCACTGTATAGACTTGTGGATGCAAGGTGGTGTTCTTGATAAGGGCAATATCAAGCCAATCTGGGGGTCGACGACCTGCATAGTCCATTGTGGGCGAGGATGGCGAGAGTACCACTATGTTGTTGGTGAGTACGTAGTGCTCCAAAGTTCTACCCCTAGGATTGAGTATCGTGGAATTCCAAGCTGGGCTTTTTGCATTGTAGTCCCCCATGGCGATGGTTGCCGTGTTGCTGTTGAATAATACATCCAACTCCCTGTTAAGGATGGGACGACGAGGGGAGATGTAGACTGAAAAAAAACTAATTGGCCCTTTGTTGGTTTCTACTTGGATTCCAGTGGTTTCTAGGTTGTTAGTTGGGGTAGTGAACAACTGGTGATGTTGAATACTACGTCTCACATATATGGCAGTTCCTCCATAGCCATCACCTCGATCTGTTCTGTAGCAAAGCATACCAGGAATGGTAGCTTTGTTGGATGGAATTAGGTGCGTCTCCTGCACCAGCAGCACGTCAATGCCCTTAGAGGCCACAAAATTCGTAGTTTCTCTTAGTTTGAACCTTATGCCATTAGCATTCCAGGAACAAACTTTGAGAGACTGTATATTCAGTCTTCCATCCTGTCTAGCACCCATGATGAATAGTAAAGGTCAGGACTGTGTGCACGAAGATGGTGTATGGGTGAATATGTTGTGGTCTTGCTCTGAGAGCTTCAGCAAGGAAAGCTGCAAAGTCCGGCTGTAGTTCTATGGGGATTTGCCTCATAGTGTTCAGAAAGGCCTCATCAGGCACGGTTTGAAGCGTAGTGCTTTGCTGATTGTGCTGAGGTGGTGTAGTTGGCTGCTGTTTTTGCTGGGGAGGAGCTACACCTGTAGTTGACTGCTGTTGTTGCTGTCGAGGTGCTCTCTGCCGTGTCATTCTTTGTTGGGCAGGTTGCTGTGCCCTAATGGTTGTTGCCGTGTTTGTAGGTGGCATGTTGGATGTTGTCACTGTTTGCCTCTGTGGTTGTGGTGGCGTGACAGTAGTTGGAGCTGGCTGTGGCTCTTGTTGAGCTGTAGTGGCCGCTGCATAACTTGGAAAGGTTATGGGGGTCTTGCTAGGTAGTCCGGGCCATCTAGCACCGGTGATGGCCTCTCGTGGCAGTTCCAGATTATGTGGAACACGAGGTCGGGCGTTGTATTTAGACATATGTCCCTGCTTGTTTGCCATGAGCTCCAAACGAGCTTCCTGCCACACCGGACACTTGGCATAACGGCATGAGTGGGAATCGCCACAGTTACAACACCTTGGCTTCGAGCCTGGTATAGCCAGCCTCTGGCAGTTCACTCTTCTGTGACCTGTCTCGCCACAGAAAGCGCAAACTGGTAGCAGTAGACAGCCAGCAGCATTGTGTGTAAATTGCTGGCAGTTTGTACACTGTTGCGGTCTTGGTGGTGGCTTAAATGTTTCCACCCTGATGACGGCGTGAAACATACAGGTCTCTTTGAAAATGTTTCTCACATTTTCAGTTTTCTTCAGGGCAACTCTGAAGTGAGGCAGTGGTTGAGGATTAGGACCTCTGGTGGTCAACTGGGCAACACGTTCCACCGTGTACCCCTTACTGATCAGTAGCTCCTTGACCTCATCAACAGTGATGAACACCGGGATGTCCTTCAAGGTGACATGAAGGAAGCGGTCTTCTGGCAGGAGCGTAGTAACACCCTCAATCTGATTTTGTTCCAGGTGTTTTCGCAAATGTCTATGATCGTCCGATGAAGCTGGGATCAAGGCCACTGTACCTCGTAGGTTTCTGAGGCTGTAGCTAACCTTGTCCGTTGGGACGGAGTTTAAGACTTTCCTGGCATCAGATGGGTTGCGCAGGAAGATGGGCGTAGGTTTCCTCGGTTTCTGTTGCATTGGTTGTGCAACATTAGTAGCTGCAGGAACAGTGTTAGTTGCTGGAATGGTAACATCTTGTTCCATGCATTCTGGTGCAGGATCTGGCGCAGTGGAGGTGGAGGCCAGAGGCTCAAAAGCGTTGGTTGTGGCCACTGGAGCTGAGGTAGCAACAGGAGATGGATTGTTCCTCTTCCTTTTTGTTTGCACAGTTTGCCATTGTGGAGCCTTAACAGCTTGCTCGTGATGAAACAGATAAGTGTTTATGGCATCCACTCTAGCCCTATGGGCGGCCATTGTACGGTAGAGAAGCGTGAGATCCTTTCTGGGCACGTCATCCTTAGGCATTAAATCCAGGAGTTGTAGATCGGCCTGGGTTATGTAGGCTTGTCTAGCCTTACGTTCGCACTGCAGAACAGATTTGGTTTTGTCATCGAGAGGCAGTGATGGCTCCTTAACGAGCTCTTCGTCCAGATATGCGGAGATATTACCTCCCTGCAGGTAATATAGTGTCGAGTTTAAGTCATTTGCATTTGTCAAGGGGCTGGCCATGGTCGTTATACGTAAAGTCTGGTAGGTGCTAATAAGCGCAAGTTACAGAGGGCCGGACCAAAAGGCGCCTTACCAGTTATAAAACTGATGGCTAAGCCTTGTAACTCTGCCTACCGGTCTGAGTTTTTATGTGCTTTAAAAGCACAAAAGTACTTTGGGAAGAACGTCAATTGATGCTGAAGTATAGCACCAATCGGTCAAAAGAATACAAGGTCCAATGATACTTCTAGCTGATGCAACAGAAGCACGATGTATCTTCATCCAATCACGTTCACTAACACGCTCTCAGGAGCACAGCAAAAATCACGTCCGTCCTGTAAGAAGTCTGGATCGCGACTGAGCGTGACTCAGAGTGAAGGAACCAGTATTTATACTGTCCGCTAGTACGTACCGAGTAGAAAAACACCAGTCCAATGTGGAGGTGGTTCACCGCTCAGTTAGAATCTGTTTTCTGAGTCGGTCGATTTCCAACTTTAAGGCTGGTTTCCAGGAGGGACTAAACTGCAATCCAGCGTCCCGGTTCAGTGTGTTCTTCTCGGAGGAGATGGACAGAGCCTCCTTAACCCTCCGTTCCCATAAACCGCTACATTTTGCCACAATGGTCGTTTCTTTGAAATTAGCTCTGTGGTCTTCTTCAAAGCAGTGCTCCGCCAGCCCTGACTTGTCAGGCTGCATTAAGCGTATGGGCCGTTCGTGCTCCTTGACTCTGGTGGAAATGGTCCTGCCGGTTTGCCCTATGTACGGCGCCCCGCATTCACAGGGGATACGGTATACCCCTGGTACATTAAGGTCCAGCTTGTCCTTTACCGGCCTCACTAGGTGTTTAATCTTCAAAGGCGGTTTGTGGATGGTTCTGATGTGTTTTGCCAGAATTCTACTGATTTTGCCGGATAGATTGCCAGTATATGGGATGCAGGCAGTGGCGGTCGGCTTGTCTAGTGTTAGCTGAGAATGTGGTTTTCCTCTCTTGACCTTGGAGATTGAGGCTTCAATGTCGTCAACGGAGTAGCCATTTTGGCGGAAAGTGGCGGAAAGTGGCGGAAAGCGTCGATGGCTCTGCATCACTACACCTGGCTAGAAATCCGAGAATATCTTAAAATGCAAATGTTTAAAGCTGTCTTAGAGGGCTAAATTACGCTCGAAAAGTCGCGAGGTGGTAATAGCATACCACCAGGCGTACTGACTCTAGGGTTTGAACTCGAAGTGTGCTTTAAGTCAGGCCTCCAGGTAGCTGAATAGAATTATGACCGTATTCTGTGCCATAACCCCCGGGACACGGGTTTGCGTCTTGACATTGTACATTTTTTTCTGTTCATCAAAACTTGGAAACCGAATTCACAATGATCTAATTTTAAAGTCTCTAGGGGTTCAGGATATAATTTAAAACGTTTTTGGTTGTCTGCATTTTGTAATAGAATAGGTATGTCTTCTGCCCCATTGGATTGGTATGATGTAGTGTGTTGTTGTTGTTGTTATTATTATTATTATTATTATTATTATTATTATTATTATTATTATTATTATTATTATTATTATTATTATTATTATTATTATTATTATTATTATTATTATTATTATTATTATTATTATTATTATTATTATTATTATTATTATTATTATTATTATTATTATTATTATTATTATTAATGCCGACTCCCTTTATTCTCCATGTGTATGCTGTCACACGGTATTTTGTGTCATTCCTTCAGCATGTATTCGACCGACAAGTACGTTGAATATGTCTTTGATCTACGGAGAAGCAACAGCCAAAGTTCAAAATCTATACCGGGAGAGATATCCTCATATGCAACAATACCATAAAGTAGAAAAGAAAACAATTACGAATTCAAATAATAACAGCTTTACACATAATAATTGTTGAACTAACGTTGTAACTTTGGAGATAACCGAAGACAAATACATGCATGTTGAATACTTGGATGGAACCTAGCATGAGGGCCGCTGTTTTCATGTTAGAATACAAAATTCGGATTTCACAAAACTGGAGAATAAGGGGCAGCTGACTCACCTGGTATAAACAGGTATGGTGCCAAGTCACACTCCCAGCATGCGCACTGGTGTGGGGATAAACAACAGCACTTAAGTTGACTGGTTGTTTATGGAGGCTAATAACGAGCTATTTGAGGCGAGTTACCGACTACTTAGGAATCTAGTATTAACTGTTTCTGAATCTTAGCACGAGAAACTGTAACTGTTGAAGTATTAAATCTTATAAACTTCTGACGTATCAACATTTGAAGGTTTGAAAATGGCTGTTTCCGTAATAATGATGTAAATTGCAAATTGCTGTGAGTCGCAGAGTTGCTTTTTGGAAGGTTGACTGCCGGCGACCGCTAAAGTATGCATAGGTATAACCCGAGTGAGGTCTTGGGTGTCACGAACTACGGATACGCAATCACTGTGTAAACACTTCTGTAACACTGTAAAAGACTAGGAAAAAGATAATCTTGGAAATAAATGCTCTTTTATTAACATAAGTCCCGCCTACTTCATCATCCCCACCAAAGTGCCTCTATACATTTTGCCAACTTTCAAGATTCTTATTTGCGTATGAAACACAATTTCCCACTCCGTGACTTGCTAAATAGAAAGAACTTATTTCCCATTTCAATTTTCAGAATTTTTGTTTAGGCAAGTTTCTGTACCTTCCGTGGGGCAGTGGGCTACAGCGTGGCAGCTCTGGTTACCAGCCACGAAAGGATCCCAATATTCGAGCCCACCAATAGGCCCAGGGGCTTTTAAACCCGGGTATTCTTCCAGTATTCAGTTCACTGAACTCCTGCCAGAGGATAGGGTTAGCACAAAAGATCTTTAGATGGAGGTGAGAGGGCCGTTGAACAGTCTTCAATCCCCACATAGACCACCGCCGCCGCCACCGCCTAAAGTTTAGAAGCGCATTAGGAAATTGCCTAATGGGAAAGCTGCCGGCCCAGACAAAGTGACTAATGAGGAACTTAAGCATCTCCCGAGAAAAGCTCTGGTGCAACTGACAAAGATATGTAACGCCTGCTTGCAGCACAGCTATTTCCCCTCTACTTGGAACCAAATTGTTCACCTCGAAACCCAGATCCCGTCCATCCCAGAGGCAATAGCAAAAAGAGCAACGGAAACATGGACGCGCATTAGGAACCACGAAAACTACGTGATCGCTAACATTGGCAAAGGCGAGCCGAAGCACCGCAAACATACCTGAATAAAAATGTTCTAGACGCGGCACGGCTCGCCGACTAAAGGCAGGCTCACACTTGGATGCGCAGAGGCGAAGCGCGGCGCGCCGACGAAAAATATCTTCTCCATGTTAATAAATGGAACGGCTCTCACCTAGGCGCGGCGCGCAGAATTTCATGCTTCCGCTCGTAGAGAATATTTCTTCTTCTTCCGCGGGTGTGGTTTCACAATCGGTATCAATCGTGTCTCTGTCGGGAGTCTTCGTGCTAATCAAGGTCATCTCTAATTCTGTGATATTTGTATGCAGTAGCAGTAAATCATTTATTGCGCTTGATATACCTTTATATGCAGCAATAGATCAGGAAAAGCATATAACTTTGGTTCAACAATATACCTTTTGTCCGATAAATGCCACAAATTATACACTAATAACAATGAAGGGATAATGCTTGGGAACAAATACCTGAGGAAATTGGAAGTATTCTAGGAAAATGAATATAAACCCTATAATTTAAGGAAGAGCTGCATGGAATTGCTGTATATTTGATGATATATTGCGCATTCCTATTAAATAGTAATAAAATAAATAAATAAAAAAACGAATCATACCAGAACAAACTTCGTAAGCGCTTGTGCAGCGACTTGGTCTCTCTCTCTCTCTCTCTCACACACACACACACACACACACACACGCACGCACGCACGCACACACGCACACACACACACACACACACCACACACACCACACACACACCACACACACACCACACACACACCACACACACCACACACACCACACACACACCACACACACACCACACACACACACACACACACACACACACACACACACACACACACACACACACACACACACACGCGCGCGCGCGCGCGCGTGAAAATTATTAGACTCAAATTCATTTCTTATGGTAAAATTAGATGCGAGATTTGAACTTGAAAATAGTTTACAACACTCGAAGGTAAAATAAAACACTTACTGTGAATATGCATCCACTGTTGCTCACTGTAAATATTTATTTTCCTCCATTAACAACTCCGAGCGGTAGCTTTTGTTATGGATAGCTTTTCCTAGGCTTAAAGTCCTATAAAATAAATGGATACCCATGATGAACAAATATTATATATTATTTAATTTCCATATATGGTGTGGTCTGGATTATTTACAGATAATACTGAGTTGATGCATGATCATCAAAAGTATACCTTATACGCCTATTTTACAGAGAGAAGAAATTAGTATCTATATTTCCTGATGCCTAGGACTACAAGTTAAAATTTGACAGTCTATAGTTTTACTTTATTTTTTAATATACACAACAAACTCTGAATCGCCGAAAATACTGTAAGCTCTTTACTATATTAACCACCATTGTTTAAAACATAAGCCTAGATCAGTATGTAATATTACATAAATAAAACCTTACTTTGAGTCCAATAATTTTTACACCTGTGTAACTCTAAATCACTTTATAATGAATGAAGAAAACGTTTAAAAAGTATGTTTATTTAATTGGGCATCCAATTAAAGAATACAAATAGCTAAGTTATCTACTATGGTTTAAAATAGCGTTATTGTTTCAAATCATCACAATATATTAAATGCCGAATAATAATAATAATAATAATAATAATAATAATAATAATAATAATAATAATAATAATAATAATAATAGTAATAGTAATAGTAATAGTAATAGTAATAGTAATAGTAATAGTAATAGTAATAGTAATAGTAATAATAATAATAATAATAATAATAATAATAATAATAATAATAATAATAATAATAATAATAATAATAATAATAATAATAATAATAATAATAATAATAATAATAATAATAATAATAATAATAATAATAATAATAATAATAATAATAATAATAATAATAATAATAATAATAATAATAATAATAATAATAATAATAATAATTGGTGGTGGTGGTGGGGGTGGCAAAAAATATTTTGAGGGGAAACAAACCTTTCTAACAATAATTCACACACACTTGAATTTGGAAAATGGCCATGAAATGTATTGTATTGCAATGCAGTAAGATTAAATATCTGCTAAAACTTCGTTACGCTCATTTTAAAGTACACTTTGAACTTATCTTCAGACAACAGACAATCAAACAGTGTAAAAAATTCATCCATACTTTATATTATGCACCAAGAATCTTCTGTTTTGCCTAAGCTCCTTTTTTTCTTGGAGCTACTATAGCCAAGTGATCCATTGTGCTGATTCTTCGCAAATCACAGCTTGTATAGCCAAGTGATCCATTGTGCTGATTCTTCGCAAATCACAGCTTGTACAGCCAAGTGATCCATTGTGCTGATTCTTCGCAAATTAGAGCTTGTACAGCCAAGTGAACCATTGTGCTGATTCTTCGCAAATTAGAGCTTGTACAGCCAAGTGATCCATTGTGCTGATTCTTCGCAAATTAGAACTGGTACAGCCAAGTGATCCATTGTGCTGATTCTTCGCATATTAGAGCTTGTACAGCCAAGTGATCCATTGTGCTGATTCTTCGCAAATTAGAGCTTGTATAGCCATGTGATCCATTGTGCTGATTCTTCGCATATTAGAGCTTGTACAGACAAGTGATCCATTGTGCCGATTCTTCGCATATTAGAGCTAGTACAGCCAAGTGATCCATTGTGCTGATTCTTCGCATATTACAGCTTGTACAGCCAAGTGATCCATTGTGCTGATTCTTCGCAAATTAGAGCTTGTACAGCCAAGTGATCCATTGTGCTGATTCTTCGCATATTAGAGCTTGTACAGCCAAGTGATCCATTGTGCGGATTCTTCGCAAATTAGAGCTTGTACAGCCAAGTGAACCATTGTGCCGATTCTTCGCATATTAGAGCTAGTACAGCCAAGTGATCCATTGTGCTGATTCTTCGCAAATTAGAGCTTGTACAGCCAAGTGATCCATTGTGCTGATTCTTCGCATATTAGAGCTAGTACAGCCAAGTGATCCATTGTGCGGATTCCTCGCAAATTAGAACTTGTACAGCCATGTGATTCATTTTTCTGATTCTTCGCAAATTATACCTAGTACAGCCAAGTGATCCATTGTGCTGATTCTTCGCAAATTAGAGCTTGTACAGCCAAGTGATCCATTGTGCTGATTCTTCGCAAATTAGAGCTAGTACAGCCAAGTGATCCATTGTGCTGATTCTTCGCATATTAGAGCTTGTACAGCCAAGTGATCCATTGTGCTGATTCTTCGCAAATTAGACCTAGTACAGCCAAGTGATCCATTGTGCCGATTCTTCGCATATTAGAGCTTGTACAGCCAAGTGATCCATTGTGCTGATTCTTCGCAAATTAGAGCTTGTACAGCCAAGTGATCCATTGTGCTGATTCTTCGCATATTAGAGCTTGTACAGCCAAGTGATCCATTGTGCTGATTCTTCGCAAATTAGAGCTTGTACAGCCAAGTGATCCATTGTGGTGATTCTTCGCATATTAGAGCTAGTACAGCCAAGTGATCCATTGTGCTGATTCTTCGCAAATTAGAGCTTGTACAGCCAAGTGATCCATTGTGCTGATTCTTCGCAAATTAGAGCTTGTACAGCCAAGTGATCCATTGTGCTGATTCTTCGCATATTAGAGCTAGTACAGCCAAGTGATCCATTGTGCTGATTCTTCGCAAATTAGAGCTAGTACAGCCAAGTGATCCATTGTGCGGATTCCTCGCAAATTAGAACTTGTACAGCCATGTGATCCATTTTTCTGATTCTTCGCAAATTAGACCTAGTACAGCCAAGTGATCCATTGTGCTGATTCTTCGCAAATTAGAGCTTGTACAGCCAAGTGATCCATTGTGCTGATTCTTCGCAAATTAGAGCTTGTACAGCCAAGTGATCCATTGTGCTGATTCTTCGCAAATTAGAGCTAGTACAGCCAAGTGATCCATTGTGCTGATTCTTCGAAAATTAGAGCTAGTACAGCGAAGTGATCCATTGTGCTGATTCTTCGCAAATTAGAGCTAGTACAGCCAAGTGATCCATTGTGCTGATCCTTCGCAAATTAGAGCTTGTACAGCCAAGTGATCCATTGTGCTGATTCTTCGCAAATTAGAGCTAGTACAGCCAGGTGATCCATTGTGCTGATTCTTCACAAATTAGAGCTAGTACAGCCAAGTGATCCATTGTGCTGATGCTTCGCAAATTAGAGCTAGTACAGCCAAGTGATCCATTGTGCTGATGCTTCGCAAATTAGAGCTAGTACAGCCAAGTGATCCATTGTGCTGATCCTTCGCAAATTAGAGCTCGTATTGCCAAGTGATCCATTGTGCTGATCCTTCGCAAATTAGAGCTCGTATTGCCAAGTGATCCATTGTGCTGATCCTTCCCAAATTAGAGCTCGTATTGCCAAGTGATCCATTGTGCTGATTCTTCGCAAATTAGAGCTAGTACAGCCAAGTGATCCATTGTGCTGATTCTTCGCAAATTAGAGCTAGTACAGCCAAGTGATCCATTGTGCTGATTCTTCCCAAATTAGAGCTCGTATTGCCAAGTGATCCATTGTGCTGATTCTTCGCAAATTAGAGCTTGTACAGCCAAGTGAACCATTGTGCTGATTCTTCGCAAATTAGAGCTAGTATAGCCAAGTGATCCATTGTGCTGATTCTTCGCAAATTAGAGCTTGTACAGCCAAGTGATCCATTGTGCTGATTCTTCGCAAATTAGAGCTTGTACAGCCAAGTGATCCATTGTGCTGATTCTTCGCATATTAGAGCTAGTACAGCCAAGTGATCCATTGTGCTGATTCTTCGCAAATTAGAGCTAGTACAGCCAAGTGATCCATTGTGCGGATTCCTCGCAAATTAGAACTTGTACAGCCATGTGATCCATTTTTCTGATTCTTCGCAAATTAGACCTAGTACAGCCAAGTGATCCATTGTGCTGATTCTTCGCAAATTAGAGCTTGTACAGCCAAGTGATCCATTGTGCTGATTCTTCGCAAATTAGAGCTTGTACAGCCAAGTGATCCATTGTGCTGATTCTTCGCAAATTAGAGCTAGTACAGCCAAGTGATCCATTGTGCTGATTCTTCGAAAATTAGAGCTAGTACAGCGAAGTGATCCATTGTGCTGATTCTTCGCAAATTAGAGCTTGTACAGCCAAGTGATCCATTGTGCTGATCCTTCGCAAATTAGAGCTTGTACAGCCAAGTGATCCATTGTGCTGATTCTTCGCAAATTAGAGCTAGTACAGCCAGGTGATCCATTGTGCTGATTCTTCACAAATTAGAGCTAGTACAGTCAAGTGATCCATTGTGCTGATGCTTCGCAAATTAGAGCTAGTACAGCCAAGTGATCCATTGTGCTGATGCTTCGCAAATAAGAGCTAGTACAGCCAAGTGATCCATTGTGCTGATCCTTCGCAAATTAGAGCTCGTATTGCCAAGTGATCCATTGTGCTGATCCTTCGCAAATTAGAGCTCGTATTGCCAAGTGATCCATTGTGCTGATCCTTCCCAAATTAGAGCTCGTATTGCCAAGTGATCCATTGTGCTGATTCTTCGCAAATTAGAGCTAGTACAGCCAAGTGATCCATTGTGCTGATTCTTCGCAAATTAGAGCTAGTACAGCCAAGTGATCCATTGTGCTGATTCTTCCCAAATTAGAGCTCGTATTGCCAAGTGATCCATTGTGCTGATTCTTCGCAAATTAGAGCTTGTACAGCCAAGTGAACCATTGTGCTGATTCTTCGCAAATTAGAGCTAGTATAGCCAAGTGATCCATTGTGCTGATCCTTCGCAAATTAGAGCTCGTATTGCCAAGTGATCCATTGTGCTGATCCTTCCCAAATTAGAGCTCGTATTGCCAAGTGATCCATTGTGCTGATTCTTCGCAAATTAGAGCTAGTACAGCCAAGTGATCCATTGTGCTGATTCTTCGCAAATTAGAGCTAGTACAGCCAAGTGATCCATTGTGCTGATCCTTCCCAAATTAGAGCTCGTATTGCCAAGTGATCCATTGTGCTGATCCTTCGCAAATTAGAGCTTGTACAGCCAAGTGAACCATTGTGCTGATCCTTCCCAAATTAGAGCTCGTATTGCCAAGTGATCCATTGTGCTGATCCTTCGCAAATTAGAGCTAGTACAGCCAAGTGATCCATTGTGCTGATCCTTCCCAAATTAGAGCTCGTATTGCCAAGTGATACATTGTGCTGATCCTTCCCAAATTAGAGCTCGTATTGCCAAGTGATCCATTGTGCTGATCCTTCGCAAATTAGAGCTTGTACAGCCAAGTGAACCATTGTGCTGATTCTTCGCAAATTAGAGCTAGTACAGCCAGGTGATCCATTGTGCTGATTCTTCGCAAGTTAGAGCTAGTACAGCCAAGTGATCCATTGTGCTGATGCTTCGCAAATTAGAGCTAGTACAGCCAAGTGATCCATTGTGCTGATTCTTCGCAAATTAGAGCTAGTACAGCCAAGTGATCCATTGTGCTGATCCTTCGCAAATTAGAGCTCGTATTGCCAAGTGATCCATTGTGCTGATCCTTCGCAAATTAGAGCTCGTATTGCCAAGTGATCCATTGTGCTGATCCTTCCCAAATTAGAGCTCGTATTGCCAAGTGATCCATTGTGCTGATTCTTCGCAAATTAGAGCTAGTACAACCAAGTGATCCATTGTGCTGATTCTTCGCAAATTAGAGCTAGTACAGCCAAGTGATCCATTGTGCTGATCCTTCCCAAATTAGAGCTCGTATTGCCAAGTGATCCATTGTGCTGATTCTTCGCAAATTAGAGCTTGTACAGCCAAGTGAACCATTGTGCTGATTCTTCGCAAATTAGAGCTAGTATAGCCAAGTGATCCATTGTGCTGATCCTTCGCAAATTAGAGCTCGTATTGCCAAGTGATCCATTGTGCTGATCCTTCGCAAATTAGAGCTCGTATTGCCAAGTGATCCATTGTGCTGATGCTTCGCAAATTAGAGCTAGTACAGCGAAGTGATCCATTGTGCTGATTCTTCGCAAATTAGAGCTAGTACAGCCAAGTGATCCATTGTGCTGATCCTTCCCAAATTAGAGCTCGTATTGCCAAGTGATCCATTGTGCTGATCCTTCGCAAATTAGAGCTTGTACAGCCAAGTGAACCATTGTGCTGATCCTTCCCAAATTAGAGCTCGTATTGCCAAGTGATCCATTGTGCTGATTCTTCGCAAATTAGAGCTAGTACAGCCAAGTGATCCATTGTGCTGATCCTTCCCAAATTAGAGCTCGTATTGCCAAGTGATACATTGTGCTGATCCTTCCCAAATTAGAGCTCGTATTGCCAAGTGATACATTGTGCTGATTCTTCGCAAATTAGAGCTTGTACAGCCAAGTGAACCATTGTGCTGATTCTTCGCAAATTAGAGCTAGTACAGCCAGGTGATCCATTGTGCTGATTCTTCGCAAATTAGAGCTAGTACAGCCAAGTGATCCATTGTGCTGATGCTTCGCAAATTAGAGCTAGTACAGCCAAGTGATCCATTGTGCTGATGCTTCGCAAATTAGAGCTAGTACAGCCAAGTGATCCATTGTGCTGATCCTTCGCAAATTAGAGCTCGTATTGCCAAGTGATCCATTGTGCTGATCCTTCGAAAATTAGAGCTCGTATTGCCAAGTGATTCATTCTGCTGATCCTTCGCAAATTAGAGCTCCTATTGCCAAGTGATCCATTGTGCTGATCCTTCGCAAATTAGAGCTCGTATTGCCAAGTGATCCATTGTGCTGATCCTTCCCAAATTAGAGCTCGTATTGCCAAGTGATCCATTGTGCTGATTCTTCGCAAATTAGAGCTAGTACAGCCAAGTGATTCATTGTGCTGATTCTTCGCAAATTAGAGCTAGTACAGCCAAGTGATCCATTGTGCTGATCCTTCCCAAATTAGAGCTCGTATTGCCAAGTGATCCATTGTGCTGATTCTTCGCAAATTAGAGCTTGTACAGCCAAGTGAACCATTGTGCTGATTCTTCGCAAATTAGAGCTAGTATAGCCAAGTGATCCAATGTGCTGATCCTTCGCAAATTAGAGCTCGTATTGCCAAGTGATCCATTGTGCTGATCCTTCCCAAATTAGAGCTCGTATTGCCAAGTGATCCATTGTGCTGATTCTTCGCAAATTAGAGCTAGTACAGCCAAGTGATCCATTGTGCTGATTCTTCGCAAATTAGAGCTAGTACAGCCAAGTGATCCATTGTGCTGATTCTTCGCAAATTAGAGCTAGTACAGCCAAGTGATCCATTGTGCTGATCCTTCCCAAATTAGAGCTCGTATTGCCAAGTGATCCATTGTGCTGATCCTTCGCAAATTGGAGCTTGTACAGCCAAGTGAACCATTGTGCTGATCCTTCCCAAATTAGAGCTCGTATTGCCAAGTGATCCATTGTGCTGATTCTTCGCAAATTAGAGCTTGTACAGCCAAGTGAACCATTGTGCTGATTCTTCGCAAATTAGAGCTAGTATAGCCAAGTGATCCATTGTGCTGATCCTTCGCAAATTAGAGCTCGTATTGCCAAGTGATCCATTGTGCTGATCCTTCCCAAATTAGAGCTCGTATTGCCAAGTGATCCATTGTGCTGATTCTTCGCAAATTAGAGCTAGGACAGCCAAGTGATCCATTGTGCTGATTCTTCGCAAATTAGAGCTGGTACAGCCAAGTGATCCTTTGTGCTGATTCTTCGCAAATTAGAGCTAGTACAGCCAAGTGATCCATTGTGCTGATTCTTCGCAAATTAGAGCTAGTACAGCCAAGTGATCCATTGTGCTGATTCTTCCCAAATTAGAGCTTGTACAGCCAAGTGAACCATTGTGCTGATCCTTCCCAAATTAGAGCTCGTATTGCCAAGTGATCCATTGTGCTGATCCTTCGCAAATTAGAGCTAGTACAGCCAAGTGATCCATTGTGCTGATCCTTCCCAAATTAGAGCTCGTATTGCCAAGTGATCCATTGTGCTGATTCTTCGCAAATTAGAGCTTGTACAGCCAAGTGAACCATTGTGCTGATTCTTCGCAAATTAGAGCTAGTATAGCCAAGTGATCCATTGTGCTGATCCTTCGCAAATTAGAGCTCGTATTGCCAAGTGATCCATTGTGCTGATCCTTCCCAAATTAGAGCTCCTATTGCCAAGTGATCCATTGTGCTGATTCTTCGCAAATTAGAGCTAGTACAGCCAAGTGATCCATTGTGCTGATTCTTCGCAAATTAGAGCTAGTACAGCCAAGTGAACCATTGTGCTGATCCTTCCCAAATTAGAGCTCGTATTGCCAAGTGATCCATTGTGCTGATCCTTCGCAAATTAGAGCTAGTACAGCCAAGTGATCCATTGTGCTGATCCTTCCCAAATTAGAGCTCGTATTGCCAAGTGATCCATTGTGCTGATTCTTCGCAAATTAGAGCTTGTACAGCCAAGTGAACCATTGTGCTGATTCTTCGCAAATTAGAGCTAGTATAGCCAAGTGATCCATTGTGCTGATCCTTCGCAAATTAGAGCTCGTATTGCCAAGTGATCCATTGTGCTGATCCTTCCCAAATTAGAGCTCCTATTGCCAAGTGATCCATTGTGCTGATTCTTCGCAAATTAGAGCTAGTAAAGCCAAGTGATCCATTGTGCTGATCTTTCGCAAATTAGAGCTAGTACAGCCAAGTGGTCCATTGTGCTGATTCTTCGCAAATTAGAGCTAGTAAAGCCAAGTGATCCATTGTGCTGATCTTTCGCAAATTAGACCTAGTACAGCCAAGTGACCCATTGTGCTGATTCTTCGCAAATTAGAGCTAGTAAAGCCAAGTGATCCATTGTGCTGATCGTTCGCAAATTAGAGCTAGTACAGCCAAGTGGTCCATTGTACAGATTGACAGTGACTGACCTTGGCTCATCAACTCCACGGCACGTCTCGCTTCCGATAGGTGTGAGCGAGTTGGTTCTTTTCGGCGCACCGTGCTTCGCCTCTGCGCGTTCATGTGTGAGCCTACCTTAATGCGCGTCCATGCAACCTCGGTCTTAGGCCACACACACGTTACCGGTGAAGCCCTCGCCTCGGAATACACCCATGATCAGCACCCTGTCGCCACAGGAAAACAGCGGGAAAATGTAAATATTATAAGTGAAGTGTAAATAGTGCAGTGCGCGAGCTGGGACGCATATTTCTGGTGTGCCCAGTGAAGGGGGGGTGTGTTGGTGGGTGGGTGGGTTGGTTTGTGAACGCGTGCGTGTATTTCTGTATGTAACTGTATATATGTATATAAAGAGAAGAAGAAGAAAATAAAAAAAACTATTGGAACAGACACCAAAAGTCAAACACAAACTATTCTCGGTGACCTAAAGATGGTCACCGTATGGGTTTTTGGTGAAACCCAAAACTATAGCCTTGTAAATAAAAATAATTGTAAATAAATGTAAATTTATAATCTGTAAGTCGGGCCCCTTGTACCGGCACCAGGCCAAAATTAGTAGTAAAGAAAATTTGAAACTTTTAACGCCGTCCTGCGCGTAACTTATATCCAGATATGCCTTGATCTTATGCATTTCTTGATGAATTCGCCAGAACCTTCATTACTTTAGATACACTAGTTTACTAATTGCTTATTCCTAACAATTACTCATTGATTTTAACAATTGGAAATTATTTATTGCAGTTATTTTTATAAAATTATTAATTGTACCAGTCAATAATTCTGGTATCACGTGTCATTTCGTTGTTCCATTCGTGCACACAGTGTTCATGTGTTACTGTATAATCAAGGTAGTCCATTATAATTTTTAATATAACATTTTTAAAAGTTAGTGTTTATTTTAAAATGTTGAGAAAAAAAAGTTACACTTTATTTGAAAATTAGAAGTGAAAAACAATGTGCGTCTTGAACGGCGATATGATTTCTTAATTGCTGCCATTCCCGGAAATGTTCTCTGTTCCAGTTTAAGCTTTCTGACAGATACGTGAAAGCTTTTCAAGCTTTAGGGATTGCGTGTGCGCTTCCGTTGTGACGATCACGTCCTATTCATTTAAACTTGTAATCTTAATATGATAATTTAAGGAAAGAAAATGAATGGGTACTGGTAATGTCGTTTCGTAAGAAAAGACTAGAGATGCACTGTGAACTTGCAGTACGTTAAGACTTGTTTGTGGTACTCGGTTTAGTTATTTTTTTCAAGGAACATTCAAACTGATTTTGAAAATGTCATATGAAAGAATGCCGATGTAAGATGTAGCAAAACAAATGAAAAGCGTGTTGGGGCGCTTCCTGACTTTTCTTGGCAAGTGACGGGGCGCCTTCTCCAGGGAGCCACACGGTCAATAACTGGACATTCTACGTCCTTCTTCACTTGTTCTGAAACAGAAAGGGATGGCATACTTGCGCACGCGCGATCTGCCACTCCTGTGCGCTTTCGGACATTTTAAGCGCGTTTATTTATTAGTGTCTATAAATAAAATAAAACGCACTATTTCCTCTGAAAAGCCGAGGAAACGTTTGTTAGAGCGCCTTGTCTTCGGATCACATTTGCTGCTAGGAAGCTTGAAAGGAACCCATAGATTTGATAAACGGATATGCGCCTTATTAGGGTGACAAATGTGTGACAGACATTCTGGCTTGACTCACCTGAGAAGCAATACTACGTTTCGAAGGAAAGCCAGTGGTATAAACATAAGAAGAGCGGTCATGCCAACACAGGGAGGGCTTAATGAGATGATACTCGTGACGTGCTGTGCAGGTTTTAATTGCTAACTCGCTAACTTCTGAGTAACACAAATATCGGGCATTACTTTAAATTAGGAAGGGTGGGTGGGTGTGTGTGTGTGTGTGTGTGTGTGTGTGTGTGTGTGTGTGTGTGTGTGTGTGTGTGTGTGTGTGTGTGTGTGTGTGTGCGCGCGCGTGCGTGCGTGCGTGCGTGCGTGTGTGTGTGTTTTTCTAGAAGGAAATTTAGTGACAGAAAATCACAGTATTTTGGAGAAGTAACGGACTAATGTTCGTCCAATCTGATTCTTAGAAACTGACAATATAGAACATTCATAACTTTTATTCATTGTGCAGGTTTTAGTAAATATTAATGTTATTCCTTGCTTTCTCCTTTGTTTTATGGCTGGTAGAGGCTCAGGGTTCGATTTCCTGCACCAGAATGAGATTCTCGTTATACCAGTTCATAGACGGAAAATAGCGTGTGTTTTTACATAAAACCGCGCACACGCAATTGTGAAGTCAGCGGTCGGCCGTAATACCTACCGTTATGTCCTATGTGGAGAGAAGCAGAGAATGCAGCGGTCTTGCTGTATCCTTGGCTGATTTGGGATTAGCACGCCGTTGTCGGAAATAAAACTCTACAGATCTCTCTTTTTTTTAATCTGGGTTATTTTGCCACCGCACTGGAGTTTGTAAAGCACGAGTTTGTTTTCCAGTGTTGACAAAATGAACATGCCTTGAAAACCCTGCGATACCGGAACTTTTGATGGGTAAGATCAATCCTTTATAAAGAAATGATACGGAGATAGATATACAGAGTGTTTAAAAAATGTGTCCGATATTGCAACAGGAGTTGGGATTCTTCAAAACTAGAATAAATGTTCCTATAGACATATGTTCGAAAACAAATTCGAGTTGAAATATGAGCCACTTTACTTGTTTTGAGTATGTACACCGACAATGGACTTCATTCAAAGAGCGAGCTCTAGTGAACACTTTACTGTCACAAACGTTTAACAGAACTGTTGTTGGTAAACATCCCTGAATACCAAACAGGTGTTCGGATGATTTCTGCCATTTTGTCCTTATCTGCATGTTATGTCGATATTACTAGAGGAATTCGTGCATGTGGTTACCATGGATTCTTACACATGATTCAGCTTTTATTCTCCAAGAATCCCGTACTCCTTCGAACACACTTGGCTGCTTTCCAATTTGGGCACATGCATTGGTCATACGCTCTTGTAATGTACCCATATTGATGATGGGTTTGGCATATAACAATGTCTTTAAATGTCCTCATAGCCGAAATTGAATGGATTGAGCTCCGGCGAAATGGGAGACCATATTACCGGACCTCCTCTACCAATCCATCGTCCATTATGTTTGGTTTAAGTATAGTGGCACGATACCTACAAAATGGGGTGGTATCCCGTCAGTGTTGTCTTTCTACAAGCACAATGTCCTCCCAAAACACGGGTAACTCATCGCGCAGGAGCACTCACAGCACCTGTTAATCTATTCGGTAAAATGCATGGTTCTAGGAGTCTGTCAGCCACAATTCCTGCCCACATATTGAAAGTAAAGTGATTCTGATGCCTCAACTACATGACTACCCCATCAAACATAACTTGCACTCATCATGGGTAGAATAGCTCATATCTCAACAGGTATTTATTTCCGGATATATGTTTACAGGAGCATTATTCTAGTTTTGACCAACCCAAGCTCTGTTGCAATACCGGACACTTTTTTTTAAACACCCGGTATAATGCAATGCATTTTTTCGATCTTAAAATTAAGACATTATGTAAAAAGCGAGAGTTACAAATCATTAGCGGGTTCAGCGTTGAGGAGAAGGAAATTCATAAGTCAGTGTAACGAAGACAAATTGAGGTTCAGATGCCTGGAACTCAGTTATGTTCGGAAGTCAACTCGTTCGTAAAGGCAATTAGACCAAGTTCTGAAAATTAGAAAGGAAACAGAATTCTTAGAATTTAGCAAGTCGCAGAGTAACTATCTTTTTAGATGCCAATGAAGGCTTAAGATCTAGCAACAATTAAGGAAGAACTTTAGTGGGAAGATACATATGTTGTAGGCGGGACTTGAAGACAAGAGCGTTCATTTTTAAAACTAGCTTCTTTTCTTTCGTGTCGTACAGAATTACTGTGATAGATTATCGGCAGTCCATAGCACCTCAAGTCCTCGCTCGGGTTATACATACTTGATTGTCGCGCAACGAAACCTTCCCAGGACTCATGGCAACTTAATACTTATTATTATTATTATTATTATTATTATTATTATTATTATTATTATTATTATTATTATTATTATTATTATTATTATTATTATTATTATTATTATTATTATTAGTATTAGTATTATCTATTATTAGTATTATCTATTATTACGGAAATAGTTATTTTAAACCGTAAACTATTGATATATCGGAAGTTAATAGTTACAGCTTCTAGCGCTAAGATTCGGAAACAATTGAATTCAATGGAGTTAAAAATTGCGCCTGAATAACCTTTGAAGCATTTTTCCTGGTTAACACGAAACTCGGTGTATAGAGATAATCATATACAGGGAACTAAAAATGATATTAACTATTTTTACTACTTTCGGTTTAATCGGAAGTGCAAATTTGTTAGTTTAAATAGAACGCACTATATTGTTTTACAGATTCGGATGGTACCTATTCTTCAAAAGCTTTTTAACAATTAAAAACCCCGTGTATCTCCAAATAGTAGTCGGCAACTTACTTCAAATATATAATTTATTAACCCCATCAAATTAATGAGCCAACGTTAGCGTTGGCTATCCTCCCACCCACCCAAGCACGTATACTGAGTTCGTAACTAGCAGCGGTGGAAGACCGATATCGCATACAAGAAGACGATATCGCCTGGTAAAGGAGCTGCCAACGTCAGCAATCGCCGCAGAGGCCTGGAGCTTAAAATGATGTGAGGGGTAAGAAAGGCTTCCTAAAGGTTTTACGCGATGGAACATAGATGGAAACTCCTGGCTGTGGTAGCGCTGTCGTGTTAGTATACCGTTATTAGTCTTGGGTTAAAACATGCTTCTATTGAGGCAAGGTAATGCAATCCTTTTAACGCCAACCTACCCATGACTTCCATGAATGAGTTGAAGAGCAAGTTAATAATCTACCCAACCAATGAAAATCTGTGGTACAACCCATGAAAAAGTAGAGGCCTATCACACCGACTGGCAGCCTTTATCATCGTAGTCCCTATGTTACTCTTGAGAATGGATAAACAAGTTGGCATCCACATAGCTGAGCTCTAACCCAGACGCATTCTATGGTCCGGTAACGCACCGTGCCCCAAATCCACTGTGCCAGCAGTAAAATACAAACGAGTTTTGTTTTGTTAACCCCTTGTACAGTTACAGGTCACGCGTTAGTTCATGACGAGTGAAATTTTTAAATGGGAGTTTAGATACGAGTCACTTACCTTTACGGCACACAGAAGCACAAACGACAGTCACATATGTTTACGTTGCTCTCATGTTTCTGCACTGAAGAAGTACAATAACTACAAAGCAAATTATAACACTTGCAATGATGTCAGCCATATGTATTACTCTATCAATCTTTGTAATTGTTGTACACTTAATTTGCTTGTATGTCTTCTATTTCTAACATTTCTCCCTCGTCTACTTCGTCTGAACTGCGAACATTTTCATTGTCTCCCGCTAAAACACTGGCAATGACATGAATCCGTACCACACAAACTTTGGTGTCAACTGTACTATGTGTTTTCTTATACAAGCAAACTTCCTTGCCGGTATGGGAGTGTGGCAATTGCGGATGGCACAGAAATGTCTTACGGTTCCTCGTTCCTCTTTCTGTTACTAGGGACACTCAGCACTAGCGAGTTATTCCATGTCAAATCACACAAAATTTGACCTTCATGTCTCCGATTTCATTAATATTAAATTTACGTGTTCTGTGAATGAAAAAATGATACCCCTATTCTTTTGCTTGTAAATTAATTATTTTGGTAAATATAAAGCACTAAATTTTGGGATATTTCTTGCACACCGTTCTACATAAACATAAATATCTCTGGTATTATTGTTCAGATAAATATGATCTGTAGCTCATTTTGAACATTGAATTGTGTACTTTATTTATACGTTAAACAAAAAACAATTAGTTTGATATTTCCTATTTTTACAAGGCCATTAACATTACAAACATCATTAACAATACTTACTTTTAAATTTCCGGGAAAATTTTTAAAACGTAGCTTGATGATGCCATGTAATCCTAGAAAAAGTTCAGATTGGAATTCTAAATACATGCAGAGAAATTAAATAACTTAGCAAGCCGTGCAGACTGGAGTAACGCTGTTTTCACGGCCAGAAGGTATACACACCGCGTGCCGCTGATTGCGTCTTATGCGTGGTACTTCCGTCAAGGTCAAACTGTTAGCATAAACACTGAAATGGATCATTCCATGTCAAATCGAACACTTCTGAAACTTGACATAGGTAATATTTTCTCCAATTTTTTAATCTTATCAATAGATGAGATTAAATAATCCGTATGCCTTCTTTTTGGTGTCACACGCTTTTTTTGCGCTTTATTAATATTATTTTTACGGTATATTAGCATACTGTATTATATAAAAATCATTATACCGAATATTATTTGAATTTTAGAATTTTCGTAGTTGCTGTAGTCTGAAGTAAAAAAATTGCAGTTTTGCATGTCATTGTTTTAGGATCACTCGAAATATAAAATACATAGAGTGTATTGGAATGACTCTAGCGGTGGATTAGAGGCGCTGTTGTCTTTTTCACATTCAAGCAACCTGTACTCGCTTTGCAAAACAGTAATAGTTGCGATTTTGGCGCCAAATAAACGACGCTAAAGATATATGTCCTGGGTAGTACTTACCATATTTATATTGTCATTATCAGCCAGCGAAACTTGGACATCGAGGAGAGACGGATGTCTTCAGCTTAACTATGTTCTGGGGCACCACAGTACTGCTTACGATACGATAGTGGGTCCTGCTCCACTGCAGCTCTGCACAGAAATCGTGGATGCGCCAAATTGTGTGCAATCAAGGATATTTTGAAGGGAAACAGTCCACCTGAGAATAACAAAGTACACGAATTGCACATAAAGTATTTACGCGTTGCCACCATCATGTCATGTGATCTAAAGCTCACCTCGCAATGCAGGCAGTGTTTGTCAGGTCTGGGCGACTCGCGCGATACGTTGAGCGACCTCCATTTTTTTACCTGCTAAGCATAGTCATCGACCGCCTCCATAGCGCAATTGGTAGCGCGCTTGCCTCTGGTGCTGAGGACCCGGATTCGATCCCCGATACAAGCATGGGGATTTTTCCCTAGCTGGGAGGTCTGGCACGGGGTGCACTCAGCCTCTTTTGGTCCCAGGGGGGTCAATTGAGGAGCTACTTGATGGAGAATTAGCGGTCCCAGGTCGCGATGGCCGCATAACTAGCCGGGAGGGCTCGGGTAGCTCATCATGTCCCACCCTCCAGTACTGCACCCCACCAATGACGCCTCTAGTGGACAGAGGTGGGGGATGCAGCGGCTGGGCGGCAAGCCAAGGCCCTTCCTGAGCTATAGCGCTAGGGATTTAGTTTTTTAAACATAGATATCAAGGTTTTCAGCAATCTGCACTCTGAGCAGCGTTGCCCAGCTCTGGTTTAAGTGAAAACCGAAGGGAACTAACTTTTGACGCTTTCAGAAAATATGTTGCAGTGCACTGTAATGCTAATTGTGCAACTAAACGCAAGGGCGGCTCCGGGGATAGTGCCTCCGTGCCTTAGCACTAACTTAAAAAGGGAAGAAATACGTATTTTAAATGATCTGCATACTGTACTATTCTTTAAGGCGCAATGAAATGCTTTGCCTACCCCCCCCCCTCCCCCACCCTGCAAAAAAGTGACTATTGGTTCTAAGTTTGCAACCATATTATGTTACCATTCTATAGTTCCGTGCCACCTCGATCTTGACACGGATGGATTGCATTGTGAACATTAGTTGTGGACACTAGCGGCAAGTGGAGGGACAAGGGCACAGGGCAAATTCCTGCCACTTAGTACCTGTCACGGCTATCGTTGGCAGCACATGTTAGTCAAGAGTACCAACTTATGTATTGAGAAGTGAGAAATAAGGCACTTGCGACTATTTTGCAGTGTAAAACTTCAGGGAAAATTGTGTTTCGCATTATACATTTGCCATTCGTTCCCCATTGTTCATACTTAAAATTAAGTTAATCATGGTTTCCTAATACTGTCACCGGCATTTCGAATACTACAACAGACGACTTCAGAAGTCCGCTTGTGTATGAAAACTGTTAAATACATGAGTACTGCGATCTGATGTTTTCTTTAACACGAATAAAGAAAGCTGGTTGTTAAGTAGCCAATGTTCTACAATATCGTTAGAAGACAAGGTGAAACTGAGATACATAGGAAGACCTGCTGCTGATCTGCATATAAATATATACCGAAAACAAAAGTGACGGTTTTAACTGCCTAAGGATTAAATAGGATATTTACACGAAAAATAAATGGTTCTGTGAATGTGAAGTAAAAAACGCCTTATACTGTTTTGCCTACGTTTTGTTTGGTGATGATAACTACTGTCAGAAAAAAAATGTGGTGAATTTAGTTCACATGTGTGGGAACGTTAAGGTACCTACACGACTACTTTAAGTTGATATGTTGCTCGATAATCTATTTGTAAAGTTTACGGTTGCTTAAGAAAAAAAGTCGGCTAAACACGTCCACGCTGACATTGTAGGTGGTGCTTAGTGCCAGCCAATGTGCAGTGAAAACAAGTCACTCTAGTGGCGGTGATGTTTAATATATTGCATCATTTCAACCACTTCTTTCAGCCACCTTCGGATATCTCCTACCCTGTTGTTAAAGGACGTTAATTAATCATGTTGAAAAAGAAGTCGGCGAAGTAATGCTGGTACTACCAGTGCATTCATACTTCAGCCGCCACTGCATTAAAGCATGTCGTGAAGAAAACACAGACTAATGGGGGAAAAAAAACTGAAGATATTGAACACGTATTTCACAATGAACGTAGATATTTGTCATGAATACTATAGATACAAATGAGTTGTTAATCTGTCACATAAAATGTAAGTATTTTCACTTGAAAATACAAATCCGTTGCTAGTTTTAGATCAGCAGGGGCTGGGGGAGGAGACGAGAGACAACCAACTGCGCAGCTTGAAATAGGTGGGACATAATCCTTTCTTTCACAACATAGGGACGCTATCTTCCTGGGGCTTATTTCATAAAGTTATAACTGTGAAAGCTACAAGTAAAATGTTTTCAAATTTATAGCAAACTTGAAATTCCTGTTTCATAAAAATGCCTGTGGCTACAGGTAAATTGGTGCGAATTACAGGTACTTCCTACGAGTAAAAAACAATGCTTCTGTTTCATAAAGACACTTGTAGATTAAAGTTACTTTAGACATCAAGGTTTGTCCTACAGGCTAGTGGAAACCTGTAGAGCTGAATAGAAATCTACTGAGCTAAGTATTTAATGTTTAGGCATTAATTAGTGTGTTTTGTTATTTCTCTCTGCATTTACAACCATCGATTTGATTTCAAGTAGCTGTGATAGTGATGAGTTTATTGTGAATGGATATAGACGTAGAACATTCAAAAACAGGATTAACATGGCCTTTGCAGCATTTTATGAATACAATGAAAGATCTAGAATGAGTTCAGAGAAATTGGAATTGCTGTTACAAGATATAGGAGACCAACTTCAACATTATACTTTACCTCCAAAACAACACTTGAGTTAGGACACGGAGGACAGTATCATTCTGTTGGCGATATGCATGATGTGCCAAAAGCCAGTGTGTATTGGGCTGTGAGTGCAGTGAATACTGTCAAGTTCCTACTCTTGTTGACTGCCCACCTAACACTGTGCAAGTAATGACAATTTCATGCTATAGCTGGAATGCTTAATGTGGCTGTGTCTCTCTCATAAACATTGATGCTCCAGTGATGACTGAAAATGATTTTTAGGCAGACATGGAAACCTCTCCATTAACTGAATGTTAGTTTGTGGGCCTGATTTGAAATGTTATGCAAGTGCTAATTGGCCTGGTAGTGTGCACGATGCCCCAGCACTGCGGAATAGTACTATTTTCTCAGTGCTTTGATAATGGGTGGCGTCCAATCCCCCGTGCAATAATTTTAGGGGATTGTGGTTATCCATTGAAAGAATGGCTAATACCACCTGACTTGCATAACGTGAATGAGCCAAGAGTTATAGCTCATAAGTCAACATGGCGTATAATTGAAAATTCCATTGGAATCTTAAAAGGAAAAATTTCCATGTCCAAACCATCTTAGAGTAAACCCTGTCCCCGCAATTAACATTGTTAAATGTTGTGTGGCACTTTGTAATATAACAAGAGATCCTCAGGAACACTGGAATAAATGTGGGACTTCATGAAAACGAAAACGAAAATTGCTACCCGAGCTTTAATCAACCACTTCCAGCCGCACAAAGCTGTAGCAATTCATTAATCATTTTGCTTAAAAAAGTTAATTACATCATCTCTTAGATGCAGTACAATACTATTTGGAAGGTGCTTATTCACATTCAAAAAAAGTTCTTTTTTTTTCTGAAGTTAAACAAAACACAGCAATGAAGTTCACACATTTTCCTCAAAAACCACATTTTCAGTGTTATTTTACACATAATATAGTTGTTCCTCTGCAATACTTGGACTGAAAACATTTTCCAGTCCAGTTATGAATTCATAACTTAAAAGCTCGAAGTGTTTCTCAAGCTTTAGAGCTTATAGTTTTGTTTCATAGATGTGCGCGCGTAACAATTCTTTTTGAAGGGATTATTTTTACCTCTAAATATTAAGTCCCAGCTATGTTTGAAGTGCTTTCACTGGAAACTCGTTTTCTCTTCCCTGAAATTGGAATATGGATGTTTAAAACAAGCAATGTAGCTACAAAACAGTTACAACTAAAAGACATAAAGACAACAAATTACTTACCTCCACTTATAAGTCTCTATCATGTATCAACATTAGCTACTGTCAGAGCAGTCACTTCAGCATCTTCATTTGTATTTTCTTAATTTACCTTTTCCGATGTTTCACTTCTAAGCTAGTAACCATCGGGGAATCTTTACTATAATGCCTCGATTAGCTTGGCATTTTACCAATACCAGCACCAGTTTTTCTCGCATTATCCAGTTTCGCCTGAAAAGAAAATAATCATATTGTATTCATATTTACTTACGTATTGCAGTTACTGTTTAATAAGTTAAGGTTTTGAAATTAAGACGTGTAAGATTTCATAAATCACCATTCACTAATTAAAGCTAGAGATTTCTTCCGGGGTTAAAAGCCGTGGTCTGCTGGAGTTTGGAGGTCCTGACGTTTCGTCCACACCTGCGGTGGACATCATCGGTGGTGTTGTCTGAGTCTTCTCGGCAAAGGTTCAGTTACAACCGAATCGTATATGGCTGGAGGTGCCGTATTTATATCTCGGCCGCTCACAGGGGATTGGATGGACTGGAGCGGGAGGTGTGTGTTAGTTGGGTGCGGATTCTCCGCTGCGATTGCTGAATGATTATGTGATTTCTCTGGGAGAAAAGCCACGCCATTCTCTTCACCAGACGTCGTTTTCCCGACAACTTCCCCACATTCACATATCTTCGAAGAAGGATAGAATGGACGGATACCATCTCCTACCTGGAAGTGAAGCTTGATAAGGGTCTTACTTTTCGGGAACACATCCACGACCGGTCGCATCGGGCCAGCGGGGCAACTGCCTCGCTGTATCCCATGCTGCGGTCTGGGATGCCCATTCCCTTGAAGCTACGCCTTTTTCGAGCTCTCATAATCCCAGTCCTCATGTACGCCTGCGAAATCTGGGGCATGGCCGCAGATGCCCATATCCTGCGTCTGCAGATACAGAATAGAGGACTTTGGATAATCTATTCTGTATGACGCAGATTCCCCTCGAGACTACTCCACGAAGCCTCGTCTCTTTCGTATGTCGAGGATGAAATTAGGCGCCGGGCTACAAAATTGTACGACCTTATACCACAACATCGGAGCGCCCTGGTTAGGTCTCTTGGGGACTATCCCAGAGCACGCACGCTTGTGCGACACCGGGTTTCCTGCAAGGCTTGCGAGCACCCCCGGTAACAGGAACTACTCCAACAACAGCGCAAGCTGAGCTCCCATACAACCCTTCCAAGAGAAGCTTGGAATCAAAATTCAAAATTTTAAA